>CM052798.1:25711086-25821842 GCA_028533885.1 Nasua narica
CACCAGTGCGCCTGCGATCGTCCGGGGCCGAGGGCGGGGCAGGGGCCGCGGGCAGAGGGGAGCAGCGCTCCGCCCCATCTCCCCACTTTGGGGGACAGCCCCCCTCTCTCATTCCCGCCTCTGCCCCTGAATCACGGGGGGGCGGGGCCGTGACCCATTCATGCCGGGAATCGGATCCAGATGTTCCCGCGGCGCGTGCAGCTGCATCCTTGCCTTTTTTGGCAAAAAACGTGCGGCAGTGAGCGGATCCCGGGCCGCCTCCGCTAATCCTCGGGAAGAGGGGGAAGGGGACTGGGGGTCCGGTCTCAGACTGGGAATCCGCACCGGGTGCTCTGCGGGATTTGGGAAATGCTGCTAAGGGAGGGGGGCGGTTTGTACTGCACAGGGGGAACCCACCGCCAACTCCACTCCCGTCCGGGATCTCCCCCAAACCCCTCCCACCCCCACCCGGAGGAAAAAGCCCTTCGCTAGCAGCGGGGAGGCTGGCTAAGCCTAAGAGGGACGGTAGCCGCAGCGGGTATCCCAGTTCTCCGGAGATTTCCCACCCCGTGGCCCAGCAGCTTCCTCCTCTGCCCTGCACAGTGGAGGTCTGGAAGAGCCTGAGTCTCCCGGTGTTTGAGGGAACCTTCCTTCCCCCACTCCCCCAGACAAATACACAGAGGCCTTCGCTTCCTCACACTGCTTTATTGCAGAATCTGGAAGGGGGGAAATGAACCAATCCCACCCCTCTGCCCATCTCTGGGCAAAATGGAGCTCAAACGAAATGAGAAAACACTCGACAGACACGGACTGGGCAAAACCCTGTGCTGAGGATCCCCTTAAACAGTGAACCCCCTGATTTGCTGCCCAGAGAACCCCAGCCTTGGGGAAAGGGTGGGATGAGGGTAGGGGAGGATCAAGCCTGGGGAGAGTCCACTTTTGAGGACTTCTCAGGCACCCATAGAAGACCTAAAGTCTCTGGGAAGAAGTCTAGATTGAAGGGGGCCTGGGTCCCAGAGTCCAGGTTTGGAGGGTTGGATCGAAAGCCCTAATCTGGGGAGAAGGCTTGCTCTGGGCACCAGAATGCGGGGAGAGGGCTGAATTCTGGAATCCAGGCTTGCAAAAGGGATTTGAATCTTGGAGGCTCCATAAAGGTCCAGGTTTGGGGGCCCTGGGTCAGGAAATACCAGTTTGGGGATGTTGGAGCAGGGAAGCTGAGTCCTAGAACCCAGGAGGAGTCCTGATTTAGGGAGGGGCTGGGTCCCAAAGGTGGTATGGAAAAGGAACCCTGGTTTGGGAGGCCCTGGGCCCAGGAGTCCTGGCTCAGGGCCCTGCCTGGCTGCAGCCCTGGCACAGCACTTGGTCTCCGTCCGGCACGAAGCCTTGGCCCACCAGGGAGGTGGAGCAGCGGGCGCAGGAGAAGCAGCTGTGGTGCCAGTGGCGGTCTTCAAAGGACACATACTTGCCTCCGCCGAGTCCTGGAGGGAGGCTGGAGGTTAGCTCCGCGGATCCGCAGCGCAGTCCTGTCCCTCGGCCTCACCCAATTCCAGATCCCGTTCCCTTGCTTGCACCCTACCCGCCATGCTCGTTGACCCTTGTCCCACCTGTGATGGGGCGCTTGCAGCTGCTGCACTTGGGTGCAAAGAGTTCTCCAAAACAGGCCACGCAGTAGGGATCATCATCCCGGGAGGTGAACTGCTGCCCTGCCAGGGGCGTCTGGCACCCTGTGCAGACCAGGCATTCTCGATGCCAGGGCTGGTCGCGGTAGGTCACGCCCCCTTGCGTCAGCGTCTGTGGGGGCAGCACCGGTCAGCAGAGGGGAGCGGCGATCCCCGCCCGGGGCCAGAGCCTCGCTTACCCCTACCCCACCCGGCCCAACCCCACCTTGCTGCAGCGGGCGCAGCGAGGAGCGAACTTGTTCTCATAGCAGGGCACGCAGTAGTGAGCACCCTTGTCGGGCACGAAGGAACGGGAGCCAAGCGGCTGTTCACAGCTGCTGCACAGGAAGCAGTGCTCGTGCCACGTCTGGCCTCCGTATTCCAGCTTCCGGGACCCTGTGGAGAACAGGGGTCCCGCTCAGAGGCTGGGTCTCAAGCTCCTGAGGGCTGCCCTCTGCTGCTCCCTGAAGAGAGTCCCTGCTGTTCCCAGAGCCTAAGCTGGGTGGCATCCACACACACACAGCGGGACCCTCACCACCTGTATGGCACAGATGACCCTCCCCTCCCCAACACCGCGCATGCCAGGCCCCCATAATTTAGACTCGAGGGTCTGGCGTGTGTGAAGTCCCCACAAGTGCTAGCTAGGACCATGTCAGCATCCACCAGGCCTCCACGTCACAGGCACGATGACTCAGTACACGCTAGGCCCCTACACACCAGACATGATGGCTTCAGTGTACCCGCAAAGACCCCATGTGCACTAGGCAAGCAAATCTCTGCCCTCACTGGCTTCTAATGTCCGGCACCTGACGGACTCAGTACATGCGAAGCCTTGGCGTCTCCTAATCATGTCATTCTGCACGTGTCCTCGGCCCTCACCTATTTATGAGGCACGCAGGTCCCCACACACGTTAGGCCTGTTTATCCGTGTCTAGGCACACCAAGCCCCAATGCGCCAAGCAGGACGGTATCACTGGAATCCTCGCTCCTACATGCATCAAACACGCAGGTGTTCACGCATGCTGAGCCCGCGGCTGTGTCAAGCTTGTCAGTCTGCCCGTGCACGGTAAGCCCACAGGTGCATACCAGGTCGGGCACATGCTAAACCCTCAGAAACACACCAAGCGGGCCGGTTCCTGCGTGTGCTAAGCGCTCATGTGTATCCCTGGGCGTGCCAGTCCCTGCACACTCTCATCTCCCAGGAGCACACAGGCAGGACGGATCCCCTATGCGCTCAATTTCCAAAAAGATGCCGTGTGTGCAGGTCCTTATAATACTAAGCCTCCCAGGATGTGCCGTACACGTGCCTGTCCCTAGGGCCGCGCACGAAGCCTGCGCAGAGGCCCGGCACTGGGACGGCAGGTGCACGGCGGGCCCCCGGGGACGTACCGGGCATGACGGTCTCCCCGCAGGCGGAGCACTGGGACGAGAAGGCGCTGCAGTAGCAGTCATTGCAGAGCAGCTCGCTGTCCTGGCAGGTGAAGGGCTCGTCGGCCAGGGAGCGCTGGCAGCGGCAGCAGCGGAAGCAGCCCTCGTGGAAGTGGCGGTCTTCATAGAACAGCTCCTGCAGGGAGCATGGCGGGGGCGCTGGCACCTGTGCCCCTCTGCCAGCCTCCACCCACTCCTTGCCTCGTCTGGTCCAGTCCTTACCCTGGAGTCGTGCCCGATAAGCTGCTGGCACTCGGCACAGGTGTTGGCGAAGGTGCTGTCGTAGCAGGGCACGCAGTAGGGGCCATCGTCTGTCTGGATGTATTTGCGGCCGTACAGGGACTCGCTGCATTTTGCACAGTCAAAGGCCTCGCTCATGGTGGCCGTGAGTGAGCCCTGTCAGGTGCCGAAGGTGGGGCACGGGTCACCCAGAGGGGCTGTGGCTTGGCCCCTTGCAAAAGCCCTTCGTGTTAAAAAAAAAAACAACAACACAAAAAAACAAAGAGACCAGGCCTAAGAAATGCCGGGCCCAAACAGCGGGCGATGAAGATGGGGTGCTCCTGGAAACCCAGGAGTCGTGCAAGTTTATTTCTGTATTTAACGCCGTGTGGGGCGGGGGAGAAGGGGTCAGGAAAAAATCAGGAAGCAGAAGTTGTTTTCTTATCTGGGCCTTGGCAGATCTGGGGGGAGGGGGCTTTTCCTGGGTCAGTGACTCATTTCCTGCCCCAGCCTGAGTTTAGCTTCTACTGTCCCTACTGTCCCCAAGGGGACACAGGAGCAGGGGCAGAGAGCCACCCCACTCTCTATCCCGAACAGCACTCCCACCGTCTTCTGACTCCCAGGAAGGGGCCCTAGGGATATGGAAAAAGGAACCTCTACCCAGAGGTCCAGAGTGAGGAGCTTAGGGATGTGAATGGGCTGTGCCCGCCCTCTCCCGGTCCAGGAGCCAGTGGAATGTTAGAGGGATGTTGGGCCATGAATGGTGGAGGTGGAAGTCACCTCGGGCCTCCGTCCAGTCCGGGAGAATCAGCTCAAGCTAGGACTTCAGAGGCTCAGGCTAGGTTTAAGCAGGAAGGAAATCCTGGAAGCTGGACACAGCCAAGCTTCCCCAGTTGGACCCTCTGCCCTCAGCCCCGTGCAGCCCCTGCTGGGTCTCTGGTCACACCAGCCTGGGCAGCCTTGGCCTGCACATCTGCAGCAGCTGCAGCAGAAGGATGGCCAGATGTCAGGTTTGGCCAGTGACAGGGGCAGAAAAGGGAACCGAGAAGCCTGGGGAGGGAGAGGGGAACTAAAGACAGGGATTACGCAGCATGCCCCTGCCATCTCTAACCAGGCATCACTCCTGGCAGATCTTTCCAATCCCCCTGGGTCATTATTTCCCTCCCCCTGCCTCTGGGAGAAACAGCGTCTCCCCAGCTTTTCCGGTTTCTGAGGGTTCAGGGTAGGGGGAGTAGAGGGTGAGAGAGTGGGAGCCACAGAAGACATTTTCTCCCCAATCAGGCCCCCTCTTGGGTGGGGAGTCAGGCAAGGGGGAGCCCTGAGAGCTGCTGCTGCAAACACCCAGCCCCCACCGAACCTCAGACACTTTCCATTTTCTCAGGAACAAAGCATGTTTGCGGGATGAGGTCATCCACACAGCTGCCTCTGGAACAGGAGCATGGGGAATGGGGGGGCAGGGAAGTGGGGTTCCCAGTCCCCTCTGCTGCCCCTGACTCCAGTCTCCAGCCCCAGATTCAGAGCTCCCCACCCCCGGTGTCCTCCATCATGAAGCCTGCTCTCTCAGGGCTCGGATCCCAGGCAGGGTAGAGAGGAACCACCAGGATTCATAGGAAGGGGATGTTCTCACAGCTGCAGAGGAGCCTGGAGAGGACAAAGGAACCCACCAACCCACTACCCACCCCCTACACACACACACACCCCACTAAGTGGCAGTCCCCAGAGCCTGCCGGAGCTCGAGCTGAAGCAAGAGTGCTCCTTTTCTCAGCCACCCCCAGTGGGAAATTCTGGCCAAGAAGCGTTGCTCTGGCTTGGAGTTCAGACTCCAGGCGCCGGCAAAGGCCCCAAGCCTGGAGGGCCTGGCTCTTGAAGGGATGGTCTGTGAACTCAAAGCTGACCTTTTATACAACGGGGGTGGATACAAAGTTGGTACCCCAGGCCAGGCCATGGGGCTTCCAGGGTCTGGGGTCTTCAGAGAGGTCATTCCGGGGCAGGGCTATGCTGTAGGGTAGACGGTAGACCTCTTTCTTGGTCCATTCCCCACCAGTCAGGCCTGGGTTTCCTCTGGCCCAGCATCTGAGGGTTGTCTGGGCTGTCAGCCACTGGGCAGCGGGGGGCCACACAGGCAGAGCGTGTGCCCATGGTCTGTCGGGGAGTGCCCCAAGTCTTTTCCTTCCTTCCTGGCTTGGCCCACAGCAGCCATCACCTTCCTGGGCCCAGGCTAGCCCTGGGGCCACCCCGTGGGAGGCAGTCACCACTCTGAGACAGGGGCACCCCAAATACGGTATGGGCATGGCTTCTGTTTCCTTCCCAGAATCCCCCAGGCTCCTAGTCTGTCCAGCTGGGCTCTAATGAGGACAGAGTGAAGGGCACTATCAAGGCCCACCTGTCCCTGCCCATCCCCCTCCCTCCCCACCACCCTCTCACTTGCCCTGGCAGGGCTAGGGGACTGAAGAGAGCCAGTCTTATATTCTTTCAAGGCTGGTGGGGGGGGGGGGGAGGTGCAGGGGAGACTGCTCAGTCTGCCAGATGGCTCTCAGCCCCTGCTCCCACACACACACACACACACACACACACACACACACACCCTGCCCCTACACCTGACCCAGACACACACACTCTGGCACATCCCAGTGAACCTCCCAGAGCTCGGAATGGCTGGATAAATGTGGCATGTGGGTCTGAATGCTGACTTCTTCGCTTACTAGCTGGGTGATCTTGGGCAAGTCACTTAAGGTCCCTGGACCTGTTTCCTTATCTAAGCTTACCTCCTACTCCTGCGGTTGTTGTCAGGCTGAAATGTGGGTGCTTGGAAAGCACCTGGCAGAAAGCGAGCAGTCAGTAAATGGTAGCCATCGGCCTTTTTATTATTAGCCCCTAACCCACACAGGGGTCAGACAAGTTTCTGGGTCAAGGCCTGGGTCAGGGAACTGGCCTGGGTTTTGACCTGGACGTTTCTCAGGGTAGACCCAGGGATAGAACAAAGAGGGACCCCCCACCTCCTGGCCCGTTCTGCTGGGGGAAGTGAAGATAACCACGCCGCGGGGCTGGCTGAGGAGCTCAGTGGGACCAGCCTGAACCCAGGGAGACCCCTCACACGGGCACACAGTTGTAAACACCTACACGCTGCCCTGCTTTGCACGGGGTGCCATCCCATCCCCCAGGTCACCAGATCTCACAGAAGGCAGGCGGGATAGGGGGTCATTTCCATCTCACAGTTGAGCACAGAAACCAGGGACCTTAAACCAGGGCCCAGGTCACTCTCAGAGAGGCCAGGTTCCCTGCTTTCCAGCCTAGAGCCCTTTCCTGTTTTTCTCCCTAAAATTGCTGCTGGTGGTAAAGGGGGCCGTCAACACTTAAGAGCAAGGGTATGGGAGATATTGGGTGACATCACCAGCACAGGAGCCTCACTCTTCTCCCCCAGCTGCCAGCCCTGCTGTTGGAAGACATCCAGAGGCCTTTCCAACTACCCATGCCAACCGCCCAACTCCTTTGCCCCCCTCCACCACGCACCGGCCAGGAGGACCCTGGCCAAGCCCCACAGCTGTGAGTCAGGATCAGATCAGACCCCTCCCCCAGCTCCCAGGAACTGACAGGAGAGTTAAGGGGAGAAACCGAACTCCCCCCACCCCCCACCTCCTGCTATCAGGCACCAACCCCAAACTCTCCCTTCTCCCCTCCCCTCCCCCCACGGGGCCTGGGAGTCGGAGGAGTTTAGGCGAAGGGGGGTGGGAAGCAGGATCCAGCAGCTGCCTTGGGGACAAGAGAGGAACAGTTCATTCACCCCAGGTCCCCCAGGGCTGAAGCAGCCTGTCCAAGATTTGAGTTTAAAAATAAGTTGGGGCTGTCTTGGTATATGCCTGGGACTCCTTTTTGATCTGGTTGGTCTCAGGTCCTCTGCCTCACAGGGGTCCCAGTGGTCCAGAGTGTCTGTTTCCCCACATCCCTGCTTCCCAGTCTTTCAGGCCTGAGTCTCTCCAGGTCTGTCTGGGAAGCTGTCAGTGCGCCTCCATCAAAGCCAGCTCTGCCCATCAGCCGGGCTGTGTCTCTGCACACTTTGGCAAGCTTTATGTTCTGCCTGTATGTTTAGCTCCCGAAGCACGCCCCCCCCCCCCGCGGATTTCTACCCATGGACACCCAAATCTTGGTATCTGAGTCTCTCCAAAGGGTTCCCACCCCTTCTCTCGCTTGGCACCTCTGTTTCGGAGTGTTTCTGGACGGCTCTCTAGGCCTCACAGAGGCTGATGTATCACAAGGCTAACTAAGCTCAGGCTTTAGGGCCTCTCGTTTGCCCAGGACCCTGCAAAGCCCTGGGAAAGGCACTACAGTGTGTTCTCCGGGGTCAATGTATGCTTCTCCTTCAGATGCTTCGCTCCACAAAACCTAGGTCAGTACCTATGCCTCGGGTCTCGATGACTCTACGACCAAGTCTCTGTCCCTTCCTCGGGTATTTCTGCAGCCTCCTGTCTAAGCCTGACGCTTGCGTCCCAGTCTTGGTCCTGCTCCACCGGGCTTCCTGGGAGCCTGAGTTTTTCGAACCCTCGCTCGACTCTGGCTTCTCAGTTTCAAACTTGGCCCCCTCCCCCGCCCAAGTCTTAGAGTAGCCCCCGCCCCGCCTGGCGGCCAGAATCGGTGCGATCCGGGGGGCGCCCCCCCGGGCTCAACGCCCCCGTGCCGCCCGCTCCCAGCGCGCCTCGGGTCATCTCCGCCGGACCCGGGTCGGGAGCAGGGGACGGCGGCCCGGGCAGGGAGCCGGGATTCGGAGCCGGGTTCGGCGGGGAGCTCACCTCGAAGCGGGCGGCGGTGGAGGGGAAGCCGGGCCGCGCGTCCCTCGGCGGCTCGTACCTGCGGGCTGGGCAAAGCTGCGGCCGAGCGAGCCGCCGGCGAGGCTGCCGGCTGCACACGGACTGTGTGGGCGAATGGGAGCGCGGCCCCAACCCCTCCCCGAGGAAGTGCGCGCGGGGCCCGCCCCGCCCGGACCCCGCCCCCGGCCGCCCCTGCCCGCCGGGTGCGGACCCCGCCCCGGCCCCGCATCCCTGAGGCTGGGGGCCAGACCCCGCCCACACCTCCTCTTTGGGCTGGAGCCCGTTCCAGCCCCCCTCGGCCGGCCCAGTCTAACCTGGCTCTCCCAACCTTCCCGGGCGGCGAGGACCCCGCCCCCGTCCCCTCCACGGTTTCGCCCTCCTCTCCCCCTGCCTTCCCCCGCCTCACCGGCAGCCAGAGAGAGACTTCCCTATTCGATCTCGAGGAAGGGGTACAAGACCCAGCAGACGAGACCGCGGTCCATTGGGGGGGGGGTACCAAGAGTCCTTGCCTCTTCGTGTGTCCGCCCCTCCCTCCTTCCAGCTTACCCCCTCGGGGTCACCCTAGTCGGAGTTTGTAAAAGAGGACTTAATCAAGCCTGGAGGAGGGAGTGGTTTTGATTCTGCTGTCATGGCCCTATCAGTGGGAACCAAGGTGTTCTCTGGCAACAAGGAGCGAAGAGAGGACCCCCAACCCCGGAGAGCGCCTTGACCTTCAAAGGGCTTGATTTCACAACTCTGAGTGGCAAAAGCAGAAGTAACCAACTCCTCACCTCCAGCTGTGCCCTGGGACAGACAGAGAAGTTCGGCCTTGGTTGCCACAGTGCCCAGGAATAGTTTTGACCTTTGAAGCCCAGGGGAGACCCTAATCCTTGGCCCCATCCTTTTTGGGTTTCTCAGGGAGGGGTATGAAGAGTGTGCTCCGACGGGGCAGGGCACCCCAGGGTTGGTGGAGGGAAGTGGAGGGAACCCCTCCTCCCCCACCTCTACAGTTTCCAATCCTCTGGCTTCCTCCCTGTGCCTGGGAGGGAGGACTGGCGCTTGCCAGGGACACAAGGCCCCTCCAGGTCCTTGAGGCCAACCCTCCTGGGATCCTCAGGCTTGTCACTAGGCATAAATAGCCTCAATCTAGAAGGGTGGGGGAGGGAGGAGGAGGCTCTGCTGTGCTGTTTGCAAAACAAGAGACAACAAACCAACCCTAGAAATAACCTCAGCATCTAGAATGGAGATTCAGGTGCCCACAGAGGTTCTCCCACCCCCCAGGCTGGGTCCAACCAAGTTCTCAGAGCAGAAACTCATTCCCACCCAGGCTAGGGCTCCTGAATTCCTTCCGCTCCCATTTCTGAATCATATGCTTGCCCTCCTGGGTCCCAAGTCACCCTCGAGGCCAGGTTTCCTTCCAAAATCAAACTAATTGCTTTATTATTGTTCCGGATGCCTGGACTATAAGTGTCATGAGGGCAGGGACTGGGTCTTTCTCGTTCACTACCACGTTCCCAGTACCTAATCCGAAGTTTGGCACATAATAAATATCTGATGAATGAATGAATGAATGAATGAATGAATGACACTGCTTCAGTTTTGACTCCCTCGTACTCCAGTTTGGACCACAGGTGCCTGCTACTTGGGTCCAGGGAGTGAGCAGCCCCCCAAGGGTAAGCCTTTCTCTGGACTTTGTCCTGCAGGTGTAGGTGACTCCTAGTCCTGGGGAGGGCAGGGAAGATTGCCTGGTTGCAGTAGATGACAAGGAGCGGTCTGCTCTGGGTTAAGGGCAAAGATCGGCAGCTTTCAGAGAGGGAGGGCTTATGACTGAGTAAGGAAGGTGGTGGATCAAAGGTAGAGTTGGGGGTCTCTGGTATTTCCTCATGACTTGAATCTCTCCTGAACAGCCTTGATAAGAGCCAGCATGTCCTGAGTTCTTTGTACCAGTCCCACCCTGCACTTCGCATATATTAATGTATTTGATTATTCTGCAACTGAATGAAATGTGTATTCTTATCCCCATTTTAAGGATGAGAAAATGGAGGTACAGAGAGAGTAAGTAACCTGCCAAGGGTAACACAGCTAATAATGGCAAAGGCTGGATTCAAATCCACACAATCAAATGTCAAAGCTCCTTATGCCAAAAAGAGCTTAACTGGCAGGCCTTGCAGCCTCTGTTGTCACTCAACCTCTTTATGCCTCAGTCTGCTCATCCATTAAGAGTGCTTGACTCCCTGTCTCCCAGCATTCTCATGAGTACTAGGGGAGAGAACACAGTAGGTGTTGAATATATGGGACTCACCCAGCCCAACACATTCCCTTTAATGGTTGAGTTTTAAGGTTCTGCTGCTTGGATTGGGAGTCTGGAGGCCAGAAAAAATTAGATTTCTGGCTTGGCCCAGCCTGGGGAAGGGACGCTGGTATAGGGCAGGGGCTATGTCCTTTCCCCTCCCCATTTCTAGCTCCCCAGTGGGCTCACATTTCCCTTGGCCCAGGAGGACTACATGTCCCAGGAAGGTCTAGGGATAAGCCACATGGACTCCCTGTTCCCATTTCCCATCAGTCCTCCCCCCTCTCTAGAGAACAGGTGTGTCTGAGCTGGGGCCGGAAGAAGAGCCTGATCACTGGATGACTAGCCTTGGGTGACTGGGATCTGGCTACTCCTTCATCCACTCAGGAGACCCCTACACACCCTTCCTTATGTCATGGTGGAAGGGGCCTTGCTCGGGGTCTACTGGCTGTTCTCTCACCTTGGAAGCATTTTTAAAAAGGAGGCCCTGAGTGACAACTGACAGGCCTCTCATGGTTTCCTCTGGGTGCTGAATCACTCTCTGATGCTTGTGATCACAAGCCCTTCTTTCCCCAGTGAGAAAACTTCCTTCCTTCTCTGGGCGTTTTGCCCACTCTTACCCATTGGGCTGTCTGGAGCCCCTGCCTGGCCTCGTGGCTAGCAGAAACCCTCTTTCAGATTGCCCAGAAACGAACACTGTTCTCATGACCCCAAGCCTCGCAATACTCTGTGGGTGTAGAGGATGAAGTGAGTGACTTCTACAGAGTATGCAGGGTTGGTGGGGAGGTGGAGTGGGAGAGTTAACCTGTTAAATGCCTCCTACAAGCAGGGCACCGTGCTAAGTGCCAGTCATTGCCTCCTTCCATTCTCACAAAAGCCATATGAGTTGGTTATATTATTATCACTATTTGATAGAGTAGGATGCGGGGCTCAGAGAATTTGACGATGTGGCCTCAAATCCAAGCTGATAGTGGTGGATGTGCGATTCGAATCCCAGGCTGATTCCTGGGTCCCCTGAACTGAGCTGAGGCTGGCATCGTGGGCCAAATCATGAAGGGCCTTGTCTTTCAGTGGTTAAGTCACAAATAAGGTGGAAGTTTGTTAATGTCTGTGACCTGAGTTGGGCAAAAGGCTCGGACCGTGAGGCAGGAAAAACTTTTCATATGGCGGATCTCAGCTACTTTCAGCTTTGTCATGCCCACCCGTCTACTGGACTGGCACCTCCGGGGACTGAGGAGAGGATTTCCTCAGAGCGCCTCAGCTGGAGGGGTGAGCCCTCTCATGAGAAATGGCGCAATTACAGAACTCACTGAGGGTTAGCTTCATGTGCTAGAAAAGAAAACCAAATGCCTATGAAGTGCCCTGCTGTGCCCAACCCTCTCTCTAGCCTTACTGGTAGGTTTAGTGATAACAACAACCATTGCTCCAATTGATTGTGAACTCGTTTAAGGGTTGAACACAGCATTAAGCCCTTTAAACGTATTAGCTCGTTTAATCCTTACAACGATTCCGTGGGTATACTATTACTATCATTTTGCAGATGGGGAGATTGAGGTTCATTGAAGCTAATTTTGCCTTGGCTGGTGGCAGTTAGGATCAGAACACACCTCTCTGGTTTTTGGTCCTAATCTTTACATTGTACCTCCTCTGAAACTCATTCTGTCAGCCAGCCATTCCTTCAGGACGTGAGGGACTCAAAGCTTTTAACTACTGCCGGGAGAGAACTCCTCCATTCAACAGTGAGCCTCTTGCCCATCCTGTGAAGCAAGCAGAACACGCTACTATTATCCTTGTTTTATGGACGAGAAAAATGATGCTCATTAAAATCAAAAGACCTGTCGAACGTCACACAGCCGGTAAGTGGCAGAGCCAAACATGGTTTTAAGTTCTCCTGTCTGTCTATAGAGTGCTTTTTCCGGCACACGATAAAATTCCCAAGACTCATAGCTCGTCAGGCACCCCATAAATCGGGTAAGTGAAGCGGCGCGGTAGGTGACTGCGCATGCGCTTACCACAAGCACAGCTCAACCCGAGGGTAGTGCCAGCCACGTGTTCCCAGGAGCCAACGCGGAGCCGAGCGCGAAAACGAGATCTCGGTATCCGTGCACAAGTTCTGGCGAATGAGAACGGACTCTTGCAGAGTCACGGGACTAGACCTATGAAACTACACTTCCCAGAAGCAGCTTGGGGCTGGACGCCTCTGCTGGAGGACGTAGTTCCGGAAAGGCAGGCGCCGGATAGGCTGTGGAGAGGAAGTGGGCCGTTCTAAGCAGCCGGCTCCCCGGCCTATTTCCGGCAGAAAAGCGGACGGGGCGGCTGAGGCGGTGTGCGACAGGCGTTGCTTACTGAGGTTTTCCGGGCGTGAGCAGACATGGCGGCGGCTTTTCGGAAAGCGGCTAAATCCCGGCAGCGGGAACACCGAGAGCGAAGCCAGGTAGGACCGCACAGGCCCCACGAGTGCTGGCTCGTGGCCTCGTGTGCTACCCTCGTCTCCTCCCTCTCTCCACCTGCGGGCCCTGGTCCCTTCTGAACGTCTAGGGGGGCATGCAAATAAACGCAAATGTATGCTAAGGGCGCCGGCGTGCCTGGGGCGGAGCCTCGGGGCCTGGCGGGGTCGGGGGTCGTCGTTCTCTCTCTGGGGGGAGCACCGCTGTCTTAACAAGGTTTCAGCGAGGGAGTTGGGTGAGACACTGTGTACAGTGCTTGACTTTTTGGGGGGAAGGTGAGATCAAAGCGCACACCGGCTGGAACTAGAACCCCATCTGTGGGCGCTCAGCCCTGCCCGCTGCCGGGGGGAGGGGGGGGAGGGGGCGGGGTGGTCCGTGACCGAAGAGATTGGTGATGATAACGTTGTTATCACCGCCCGGCGTGAGCTTTGTGCAAAATCCGTGAAGATCTGCCACATACGCTTTTGTTTATGTCTCACACTGTAATGTTGGTGTTTTCCATCCCCGTTATACAGATGAGGAAGCTGAGGTCCAGGGAGCTGATGTGACTTGCCTAGTGACACCAAATCAGGTGGATAAACAGTTGTAGGACTTTGGAGGGTGCGTCTGTGTTGGGGAGGTTGAGTAGAAATTCGTTTAGTGTATGAGGAATCAGTGTATTCATTCCACTGTGCTTAGAAATCACATCATAACCAATCCAGAAAGGCCCTTAGGGATATCTGGTCCAACTTCATTTCACAGTTGGGGGAAGAGAGGAAGGACGCATCCAAAGTTGTGTTTCTGACTGATGGAATGGAACTAAGACCTCTTGATAGCAGTTCTGTCTTCCGCTTAGTAGCGTTTTTCGGACACTTACTGTGCACTTACTGTGTGCTCGGTGGTGTGCTGGGAGCAGTAGTGTAATTTGCCACCTCGTTGGAACCTACTCGTGGACCTGTGTAAAACTAACGATAGAAATGTTTGTTTGTGTGCCAGAGCCAGACAAAGTGCAGATTGCTTTCCTGTCATTATCGCATTGAACTGTTAACACTGTGTGGAAGTAGGTATTACTATTTTCTCACATTTGCAGATGGGGAAACTAAGGCTCAGATAGGTTAACTTGCCCAAAGACATACAGCTATCACTGGCAAGCAGCAAAGCCAGGAATCAGGCCATATGTTTTGAATCCAGGGGCCACTGAAAGATGAATAAAGAGGCACCTTTATAAGAGATGGCACATGAAGAATGCCAAACGAGGAATTTAAATGGAAAGAGTAGAGATGATGAGGGAAAGCATCACGATGGAACTTGCTGGACTTGAAAGGCAACGATAATAGCTTTTTGAGCACTTACTTATGCTAGGTGCAACCCAACAGCTGTGCAGGATATGTCCTTTAAATCTACAGCATGTCTGTGAGGTGGATGTTATCCTCATTTTCCAAATGAGGACTCTGATGCTTAAAGAGATTGAATAGTGTGTCTGAAGTCACGGTTGTAAGTAGTTGATTTGGATTAACAGAGAAGACCGAGCTTCTGCGACTGGCCGTAAGCATGACAAGGTCATGTCTGAGTAGGAATAGAGGGTCTTTGTGGAAGAGGCGAGGAGAAGGCCATGCTGGTGAGGTGGGTAAACATGTTGACAAGAGCACTCTACGATTGGGTCAAGTTTGGACTTTTTTCTCTAGATCCTTCACTGAGGTGGTAGGTGAGCTGCTGAAGATTTGTATGGAGAGGGTAGGTGTGCTTAGGTGACCTCTTTCCGATGCAGTGCCAGGTCTCTTATAACACAGATCCCTTTGAACTAGTGTTTTTGTATTTTTTGGGGAGATACCTAGTAGTGTGATTCCTGGATCGTAGAGTAGTTCTATTTTTAACTTTTTGAGGAACCTGCATACTGTTCTCCACAGTGGCTGCACCAGTGTGCATTCCTAGCAACGGTGCAAGAGGGTTACTTTTTCTCCATATCCTCACCAACACCTGTTTCTTGTGTTTTGTTTTTTATTTATTTTTGGTGTTATTTTAATTATTTTTAAAAGATTTTTAATTTATTTATGTGAGAGAGAGACAGTGAGAGAGAGCATGAGCAGGGAGAAGGTCAGAGGGAGAAGCAGACTCCCCGTGGAGCTGGGAGCCCAATGCAGGACTCGATCCTTGGACTCCAGGATCATGACCTGAGCCGAAGGCAGTTGCTTAACCAACTGAGCCACCCAGGCGCCCATGTTGTTATTCTAATTATTGAATTATTTATTGCATCATTTCAAGGATAAGAGATGTGACTATTAAAAATCTCATCTAGGAGCACCTCGGTAGCTCAGTGGGTTAAAGCCTCTGCCTTCAGCTCAGGTCATGATCTCAGGGTCCTGGGATGGAGCCCCGCATCAGGCTCTCTGCTCAGCAGGGAGCCTGCTTCCTCTCTCCTCTGCCTGCCTCTCTGCCTACTTGTGATCTCTCTCTGTCAAATAAATAAATAAAACCTTTAAAAAAAATCTCATCCAAATTATTGGAGAAGTTTAAATGTAGCGAAGTGTATGTACTTCTTCAAAAATTGAGATTATTCAGAGCAGAAGAGGATGCCATCTCGTGTGGCGAGGAAGAGCACAGACTGTGGCCCCATGTGGAACGGGTTCTAGTTCTAGCTTTGCCAGTTATTCTGTGTTCTTGGGCAAGCCTCATTCCCCTTTTGGAAAATTGGGATAACAGTTGTGTGTTTTACCTACTCCTCTTGTTTGTTTGGGGGATTAAATGAGATTGTATGTAACAAGCGTAGCAGATTGCTTTGTAACAGAGTCGGTGCTTAATAAAGGTGGCAGAAACATCTAGCACAGACACTGACATGTATTAATTGCTCAACAAAGAGCTTGTAGAAAGATAATACCAAGATATAATCCTTGTGCCTTCCATGCTATCCAAGTTCTGTGTCAGAAAAGTATTTTGTGTCACACTTGGTTTTTTCTCTCATACTTCTTACCGAAGGAATAACAGTAATATGCTGGGTACCTGCTTTGTGCCAGGCCATGTGCAGGTACTTCTACTCACAGATTTAATCCTCATGATAACCATAAGAAGGAGGTACTGTTATTCTCATTTTTTTAGTTAGGAAACAGCAGCTCAGAGAAGTTAAGTGACTTGCCCAAGGTCACAGGTTGTTAAAAAGAGGTAAAGCTTGGATTTGAACCCCATTCTCCAGACTAAATTTAGTGCCCTTGCCACAGTTGCCTCCCTGTTATTATGTTTTCCCTTCATAGTATTTTATAAACCCTTGGATTAAGTCTGTAGTAATTTTAGTACAGCTGGCAACTGCTTGCTTAGTGCCGAGTCATTGTTGCTTCTCTCTGTCCTTAATAGGCCAGGAAACCTACTATGGCAGTGCTTGTGACCTCCCTGGCGGCTGTCTGGTGCCTCTCATCCTTGGGCAGAGCCCGTTTGGGGGAGGGGAAGGAACAGGGTAGCAAGTTGGCTCCAAGGACATGGATTTACTGAGCACTCCAAAGACTCTTGTTCCTGTCAGGTGTCATGTTGATTTTGGTATGTGTTTGCTGAGGGAACTAAGCTCTTTTTTTTTTTTCCTTTTGTCTTCTAGCCTGGCTTTCGAAAACATCTGGGCCTGTTGGAGAAAAAGAAAGATTACAAACTTCGTGCAGAGTGAGTTCAGTTTTCTGTTTCGGGTGCTGCCAAAAAAGCCGACAGCTTCCCTGCACTGCAGCTGAATTGCCCAAGTGTCTGACAGGGGGTAATTTCTTGCCATTAATAAAATGACCAAAACTCTGGCAACCTGTCACATACTTGTCTGTGACCCTAACCTTCTCTCTTTGTTGGGCAGAGTGTAATTTATTTAAGTGTAGTTGCATTGTGAAATTTTTTTTTTATTATGTTGTTCTAGATAGTTTTCTCAGAGTGGCTTTGATTTGCTTCTGCCTTGGTGTTTGAGCCAAAAGCTGAATCTTTTTTCTCTCTTTTCTTGAAATGCAAGATATAATCTAAAATTCCAGTCGTTGAGGCTCTCACATCACTGCGTGTGTGGTGTGGAATGAAGAGATGTGAAAGATGGATTCATAAGACTGAGCGTGGGTGATAATGAACTCTGAAAACATTTTATAAAACAATTACCCCCATTCTTTCCCTTTAGCACTTTATTTGCCGAATACTTTATAATTGTTTGTTAACCATGCTTGTCAGCTGAGGTCCTTTTGTGCTCCCGGTACAGATGGTGATGGATTAAGTGGATTGCTCTGGGTCCCAGAGTTTTTAAGGCTAATAATGATAATTGAGTGCTATTATTGCACCAGGCAGTGTTCTAGGAGACTTGCAATTTTTACACTTATGTATTCCTCCCAGCAGCCTTCTGCGATGCTATTATTATCACACCCATTTTACAGATTAAATTGAGATGCAGATTGGTTGACTAACTTATTACCCACATTACTTCGCCAGAAGTGGTAGTGTCCAGGTTTTCATCCAAATAGTCTGGCTCCAGAGTCCATGATTCTTGTTCATATGCTATGTTGCACTGTGGAGTTTCTGAATCTTACTTGGTCACTTGGAGCCCAAGCCTGCTTTAGAACCCTGTCTAATGAACTCTAATGTGTGCTTTGTTTGGTGTTTCCCTGTAATGAGGTAAAGGGCACTAAAATATGTTAATTTCAGGTGAATTTTGGCATAGGAGAGGAGCCTACAGAGACAGTAGCTCAACATCAATGACTGGAGTCTGGATCAAATCTAGTCATTGCTTTGGCTTTTTTGTGTTTCATTTTGTGTAAACTTCAGTTGCTTGTAAAGTTTGCTCATTGTGAGTTTTTTGTTTTTGCTGTGAACCTCATGTAACCTTTTAGTGACTACCGGAAAAAGCAGGAATACCTCAGAGCTCTCCGGAAGAAGGCTCTTGAAAAAAATCCAGATGAATTCTACTATAAAATGACTCGGGTTAAACTCCAGGTGGGTGCCTAATGGATCAGTTGGTATTCTGAGCTCCACCTCATTAAAGAAAATAAGGATGGGGGAGGAGATAGAGAGGAAGGATCCTTGGCCTTTATTTAGTCCTTCTCCACATTCTCCAGTTGGTCCAGGTGTTCTTGGTCAGTATCCAAGGCAAACTGCCCCTTCATGAACAGCGTGCATTTCTGCTCCGGAATCTGAGTGGTCTTATGTCTGGAGCTGTTCTTAGAGCAGATGACGAGGTGCTAAATTGAACATGCATCTCAGGCTTAGTGCATTGGACTGCTGTTGCATATGGCATTCGGTTGTCTTTGTTCCAGTCGTGAGCTATGTTAATAACTTATTCATGATTTTAATCTAATAGGTAATGTATGTTTTAAATTTGGGTGTTAGGATGGAGTTCACGTTATTAAGGAGACTAAGGAAGAAGTAACTCCAGAACAACTGAAACTGATGAGAACCCAGGATGTCAAATACATAGAAATGAAAAGGGTTGCAGAAGCTAAGGTAATAATTGAAACCCTTTGTTGTGTTGTATTTTTGTTATTTAAGAAAAATATAAATTCACCGGTATAAAATTATAAGTTGATTTCTTTTGGCATTTATAGACTTTAAGTGCTTGATGGTGATAATGATTTAGAAGTATAGTCAGTATGGTGGAGTGAAAAGAATTCAAATTCGGAAATGAGACTCACTTAGGTTTGAATTCTGGCTCTGCCATTTATTAGCCCCATGATTATGGACAAGTTAACCTTTTTGAGAGATTGGCGCCCCATTTCTATCTCATGGAAATGTTAAGTGAGTTTTGTGGAATGTGTAGCCCAGTACCTGACGTGTGGTTGGTGCTTGGTAAATTTTAGTCATCTTTTCCTTGAAAAGAATGAGGCACATTTTTTTGATGGCTCGTGATAATGATGTGAAATGGTTTAAACTTATGCACATTCATTTCTGATACCTTGGGCGAACCCAGTGTAAAACGAGATCGTGTTCTGTATTCTAGAAAATTGAAAGACTAAAATCAGAGCTCCATCTGCTGGATTTCCAGGGGAAGCAGCAGAATAAGCATGTGTTTTTTTTTGACACCAAAAAGGAAGGTATGAAATGTACGAGGGTTTCTGGGATGTCTAGCATGTTGGTCTGTGTTTGGTGTTAGATGATGCCTTAAGAATTGTCTTGACTTTCAGTTGAGCAGTTTGATGTTGCCACTCACCTGCGAACAGCCCCGGAACTAGTTGACAGAGTCTTTAACAGACCAACAATAGAGACCTTGCAGAAGGAGAAAGTGAAGGGGGTTACCCAGCAGACTCGACTGAAGGTAATTTCCTCTGTTGTTCTTGGGGTCTGAGCTTAGGAGCATCTAGGGTTGTTTGGTTGGTTTGTTTTTGTCACTGCATTGGGGATGGGAATGGAGGAGGGTTTCCTGGAGTTTTGTTGTTGTTTTTGGTTCCTTGGTTTTTAAGATTGGGGAACTCGTGGAAAAAAAAAGAAAAGATTGGGGAACTTGTGGTCTAATGGTCAGCAGTTTAGGGTCTTATTTTTAGATTTGCATTTGAATCCCACCTCTCACTCTGGGCTTTGTGCTTTTAAGGCTTGTGACTGAGGGGACACTGAAGGTTAAGGGATTTGGTATATTCTGATACTGAACCTTTAGCAGCAAATACATATCTCGGAAAGTCTTTGCATATTATGCGTTTGTAACCAAAATTTTGTATTGACTCTTCCTTATGGTGCTTTCCATCGTTGGAACTGGTTTTGTGCAGAAGACATGCTTTTTTCTCAAAGCCTTCTGGAGTTGAACTCTCACTTCTGACTGATTCATTTAAAAAAATGCTGTCAATGTGTTTCAAGCAGACAGCTGTTCTGTTTTGATTTGAATCATTTACACCGCATCAGCTTTGCTTCCAATGTTTAATTTCACAGCAGTTTCTCTAGCTCAGAGGCAGCTAAACTTGCTGTAGTAATATAAATACCCCTAATTAGTTTGACTATATTGGGTAATCCCATAAATTTGACAGTCTGTGTAATAAAGTGAAAACAAAAGCTGTCTGAAACCACTGCTGTGAGACTGTGCTAGAATTGGTGAATTGTTTAAATCTGAAGCCCAGTCATAGTCCCCTCTTGTAGATAACACTTCCAGCTGAGGAGCCGGCTGACTAGTGTTCTCGTGATAACCCTGTTTGTCAATTAGTTGTATTTTCAATTAGCTGTGTCACTAACACTTCTCAAGTGTTGTGGTAGTCCCTAAAGAGATTAGTGCTCCAAACAGAATAGTTCACCAACACGCCTTTTGAGAAGTTGGGAAGGTTTGGATCCTGCCATTTTTATCAAGTCGTATTGTTTCCTTCAGTTACTTTGTTGAGAGCAAAAATATTTTCATTAAGACTGTGGGTGGGTGGATTGCAAGGGAATTTTTAACCTGTAACTTGGAGGGGTGAGCAGTCTGTGGTTGGGCTTTAGGAAGTCTGAACACTTTTTCAACACTGACATTTTATGCAAATAGGTATATATGTTTGCACAGATTTGTACCAACACACACACATTTATTTCAAGAAAGAATAAAAAAAAAAAATCCAGAGCTTTCATGAGTTTCTCAGGGGTTTATGATTCCCCCAAATTTAAGGACCACTGGCCTTTGAGGAGTATTCAGCAGGGAGTATTCTCAGGTCAACTTCCACTGAAAAAGTCCTTCTCTCTGAGCTTGGTGGTTCTCAGACACCAGCACACTGCCTGGTGGCCTTTCTGTCCTCTGTTCACATTGTGTAGGGTTTCCAGGACTGGCTCATTCCTGCATTGCCTTAGGTAACCGGGACACTCACACAGAGGTTGAACAGCTTAATGTAGTAGTGGAAAGATTCCTGGGATCCGTGAGATTCGCGGGACAGGCCTGACTCTGTTCCAGGTGAACCACGTGTCCTCGGGCAAGTCTCCAAGGTTCTGCTTAGCTCTAGAATGTGGTGTTCCTAAAATGGACAATTTTATAGTCCCTTGTTGTATAGACTCTGAGTAAGAAGGGAGTTGATGAAACCATTTATGCATTCGGACTTAAGTGGATTAAAAAGCAGTTTTTTATTCATTTTTATCTTGTTAATTTTATTGAAAATATGTGTGTATTTCTTCTGCAGCGGATAGCTAAGGAAAGGCAAAAGCAGTATAACTGCCTGACACAGCGGATTGAACGTGAGAAGAAATTATTTGTTATTGCACAGAAAATTCAAACACGCAAAGATCTTCTGGTGAGGAGAGAGAGCCTTAGGCCCTTCCTTTTTTTTCCCCCCCCTTCCCCTTGTAAAGGTCTTAACTGAAACTGGATTTCAGCTGTGTGTAAATCAACCCCAGTGAATATGTCTGCTCCTCAGGGGCAGTGGTTTGGGCCAGTGTCTGTTACTCTGACAGTGTCGAAATGTCCCTTGATTAAGAAGGGTAATAAGGGGCTTATTAGTCAGTGCTTTGGAACAGCAGAGGATAGGATCAGGTAGCATATGAACTTTATAGCTTATGAGCAGCTATGTGTAACATTTAAACAGGTTAACAAAACAGTGTGTGTCACTCATTGGTGTTTAAAAATAGACAACATTGTGTAGTTAAATAGCACAGCTAAGGATTATGCGATGCCCCGTTCGTATTCTTATCGTTCCTTTAAATGTCAGATTCTTCAGCTTTGCAGATCATTCAGATCTGGCTTTCTGAACTAGGGTTCCGTGTGAGAATATGCCCTACCAAAAAATGATTTAAGTTCCTCTCTTCTCGATTTTTCCAAGAACTTCTACACACCAGTAGCATTCTAGAGTCCCAGGGGAGAAAATGATTCATTGTGTTTGGGGATACTTTAGGGTGGTGGGCTTTGTCTCTCCTGCACTTTGAGAAGGGCTGAATTAGGGCCTTTCTAATAGGTGGTTTATTAACCTTCTTGTTTTACAAAACCCTCTTGTGCTATTTACTGGTAATCTTTTTACTCTTTTGTAGGATAAAACTCAGAAGGTGAAGGTGAAGAAACAAACAGTGAACTCTCCAGCTATTTACAAATTCCAAAGTCGTCGAAAACGTTGAAGTGGTATAGATAAGCTTTATCATTCCACATGGAAAATAATTCTGTTTTTTCCCTAGTAACTTCATATTCCCTTAGTCTGAATGACATGGGTTTTCCTGTTTGTAACTTTAATTTATTATAGATCTGGCATTTGATGTCTTTCTGTGAACAATATTAAAACCCTTTCCCTTGTCTTACCTTTTTTGAGGTATGAAATCATGCCCCAATATATTTTTATATACCTATATATTTTCTTCATGATGAAAGTTATATAATCTCATAATGGTAAATTTGGGAAAAAAATGAATTTATCTCTGGTTCCAATACTTACTGAAGAATACCAAATAGTTATTAGTGCTAGGTGCTTTGGAGGTGAACAATATTGTAAATGTTCCATTTTATTTCTTCCATTCTGTAAAGGCCTGTACTGGTTTTTTTTTTTTCTTTGCTTTATTTTTGTGTTGTAGGTATAATTATGGCAAACAATTTTATGCCTTTTTTACTTAAATTAGCCCTTCCGTTTTGTTACATCACTGAATTTTTTACAAGTAATATATGTCTATAGTAAAAATTAAAATAAATATTATTTGCATGTTTTATCTAGTGGGTAGACTGATTTTACCCTCCTTCCTTCTGTGTTTATTGGCTATTCAGATGGCTTCGTAAATTAGCCAAGGAGGAATTTCTTTCTCTTACACTTTATAGCTACAGATAGAAACCCTTGGAACTAGGAGCCCACAGTGGCACCTCCTTATTGATGAAGCTCAAATCAGACAGATCTGGCCTTCTGTTCCTGTCCTTTGCACTTCTGGCCACCTCACGATTCCAAGGCTATAAATGGCTTGGTTCAGGCCTTTGCCCTGGCAATGGGAACTCCAGGGCATGTGTAGCGGCTTTCTTCCCAGAGTCTCACCCTTCCCTGCCCATGTAGGGGTGGTAGGCTGAAGCTGTCAAGACAGGGCTGAGCATGCTTAGAGCAAAGGTGGGAGGAACAGGGTTCTGGGAGGCTTGCTTACACCTCACCCCCTGGAGGGGAACAGCTGTACCTGATTTTTCAAGAGTTAAAAAAAAAATCATCATTAAAACTTAGTATGTTCTTATGACTGCTAGACTTCTGTACAAAGTCTAAAATGAAAGCCTGTTTCCTTAGGGTGTACCCAGTGGGATTTAGATCCGGGAGCCCTGGAAAATAGGAAGAGGGCTGGGGAATAGAAGCTAGCAGCTTTTGCCTTAAGGAAGGAAGTGCTTCCCAGCCCGTGTGTTTACTTCTTCTTGGGGTGGTGAGCTAAGTACATGTTGATGGTCTTATGACACGGGGGTCTGGGGGCCTGAGTCCCGAGCCAGGGAAGGGATTTATCCCATGGGTGTTGGACAGAGGGGTGGGCAGACTGAGCAGCAATCTGTTCCTGACACAGAACAGCTTGGTACTGCTGCTCTGACTCTACCTTGTCCCTACTGGGTAGGAGATAAGGAGTATACCTGATGCCTCTTTTCTTTCTTTCTTCTTTTCTTTTCTTTTCTTTTCTTTTCTTTTCTTTTCTTTTCTTTTCTTTTCTTTTCTTTTCTTTTCTTTTCTTTTCTTTTCTTTTTAAGATTTATTTTATTTGACACAGAGAGAGATCACAAGTAGGCAGAGAGGCAGGCAGAGAGAGAGGTTAGTAAGCAGGCTCCCCGCTGAGCAGAGAGCCCGATGCGGGGCTCGGTCCCAGGACCCTGAGATCACGACCCGAGCCAGAGGCAGAGGCTTTAACCCACTGAGCCACCCAGGTGCCCCTGATGCCTTTTTCTTAAAGCTCACATTTACGCAAAGATACATACACTTGATCAAGTCTCACAGTGATAGACATACAAGGTACATACAGCTCACACCTCATAAACACAGGTGCATGCACATCTGTGTCCCCTGTGGTACACGAACACACCTCCAGGGTTTCCTGTCCACAGGTGATACGTGGAGTCCTCACGTGTTCTGTAGGAACACAGTGGTGCTTGAAGAGGCATGTGCACAGGCCAGATGGAGCAGGAAAGTCCATCCTCTTGGAGAACCGTAAGTGCCAGGTTGGAGCTAGAGAACTGTGAGGGGATAAAACTAGGTGTCCTGAATTGCTGTTACACTGAGGGGTGTCTCTGAAGCCCAAGGAGAGATTGGCTGCCCCTTGTGATTAACCCAAGATACACGCTCCAGCGCCATGAGTCCTGAAAACAGGCCAGGACTTTATGCTTTGGTGCTCAGTGGGACCTCGGACTCCTGGCTCATTGCTTGGGAAGGGGAAAGACTGTCGTTTCCTTAGGACCCACCGCTCCAGGCCCAACGGCTGGTTTGGGCTCTTGGTGGAACCTGCTCTGGCTGGGCCAAGGGGAGTGAATGTGGGCAGCCTATGGAGGTGGAAATCATTTCTCTGAGTCAGAGCTTGTGTGGTTCAGGTCTCATACAAATGAGGTCTCCAAAGTGTTAGCTACAGTCGCTGATGTGGAACACCCAGGTCTCCCCAGCAGAGAACCCAACTATGCCGCCTTAGTCCTGTTCTGTTGCCACTTCTTAGAGCCCTTGTGACTCAAGCGGGAGAGTGTCAAGCCCTTGCTTTATTCTTGGATTAAATCTTTTTTTAACTCTGGAGGGAACGGATTCTTGGCAACAGGGGAGGAAAAGGCCCAGTAGGTGGAGCTGCTGTCCCTTTGCTGGGGTTATTTCTCTGGGTGCTGGTGTCCACCCTCTTAGCACGCTTGGCTTCTGTTGGAAGCATCCCATGCTCCATTGATGCTTAGTGCCTGTTCATTTATTGGAATTAATGCCGTAAGGAAGAGCTCTTGGGAAAAAAGATTTTCTCCATGCCTGCTCCCTACTTTGAGATTAGTGTGGCCCCAAGACAAGGACTGGGCAGGAAAGGGCACTCCCCTCATTTCTAGTGAGGCCCATGGAGGAAGCTTATCGTGGAATCCCACATGGAGGATGGTTTCACCGGGAAATGGTCGGGGTCTCCGCACGTGCAGTTGTGAGGGTCTGTGTCTAGCTCGCCGTCTCTCTGCTGCTGGCTGTGGGGCAGTGAACAATTAGAGCTGCACGTCCTCCAGCAGGGAAGGCAGCCAGCAGACGCAGACTTGCTCTGCCTGCCTGTGGAGGCCGGTGAGGCCAGGGCCTGTTGCGACTTGCACTGTGAGGCAAATGGGTGTGCGGTGCCGGCCTCCCTCCTCGAACTCTCCCAGCGCGTCCGTTCACAGCCTCATGCACAGGGTGTTGGGCAAGGGGGAGCCGAAGCTTGGGTGGGAGCCTTGGCTCAAGGCCCCAGGTGAGTGGAGGAATTGGGGGTGGACCCAGAGTTCTGTCGGGGCTGAGCCCGCAGGTTTCTTGGGCTTGGGCGGCTGCCTCCTGGGGTCAGAGGGTGTGCGTGCTCTCACCGAGCCCGTCACCGGGCCTCCCTGTTGGCGGGGCTCCCACCCAGCTCTGTGGGTCTCAGCAGAAAGTGCATGGAAGGATTGGAGAGAAGCTTCGAAACCCCGAGAGGCAGAGCTGGCTTTCCCAAGTCCACCCCTTAGAGTGTAGAAGCTCCAGAGGCTGCCCGGGTCATGCTTCTGCTTATTCTTTCCTAAACTGCTCTGGTTGGAGAGGAAAAAAAAAAATCTCTCCTGCTTCTTCAGACTCCCTGACGGGAATCTCCGTGTTCCTCTTCCTGGACCCACCATCATTACACTTGGAGAGTTCTGTCTCCTCTCTCTCTCGTAACCAAAGTTTACCTAGTTGTCTCTGTCCAGTCTTGTTTGTCTCCCTTGATAGCTCTGGTGATGACAAGAGCCTTTTCCTCTCTCATGTTGGGAACACAGTGCCTGGTGCTGGGACCGTGGTACCCTCCTGAGCCCCTGCTTTGGTGGTAGTAGATGTTGGGCCGGAACAGAGCCCAGCACCTGGCTATTTGTAGGCAGGCAGAGTTTATGTGGGGGCTGCTGTGTTTGGGGTTAAGGTTGGGAAGGAAGCCCTTTCCATTCCTCCTGTTGTCTGTCACCTGACGGCCATGCTCAGATCATAAGTGTTAATGAAATTGTGGTGCCCCGGAGGCAGCTGGGCAGCCCCCCCGCCACCCTGAATCAGCCTGACTCATTTTCAGCTTTCTCCCAGTTACCCCAAAGGCTTCTCTTTTGAGGTGACAAATGTGGGGAGTTGGTTTCAGGTTTCATGTTTTTACATTACTGAGTGGAAAAAAAAACCCTTTCCAAACCAAAAACAAAACAAAACAAAACAAAAAAACCCCAGCTTTTACAGCAGAAACAACATGACCCAAGAGCACTGGAAATTTCCCCGTCCCCTCTCCTCATCTGCTCAGCCACAGAGACCAGTGACGGAGGGGTTAAGAGGTGGGGGTTGGAGCTATGGCGAGTAGAGTGTTGGGGACAGCCCCTTTGGAGGAGGCAGCATTTGCCTTCCTACTTAAAGGCAGGGAAGAACCTTTGCAGAGCCCTCTAGCTCTGGAGCCAGTAGTATTACCAAGGGACGGGGTCCGGTCAGTTCAGGAGCGGCAGGGGCTGGGGAAGGAGGCCATTTCACATCTCTAGCTAATTTGATCCCAGGAGGTCAAGGGCAAGTCCCTCCCTCAGAGCTCTTAGGTGGGGTGGTAGGTGGGAAGCTGCAGGATCCATCTGGCACATGGAGACTGGGGGGCCACCCCCTCCTGTTTCTGGCTGGTAGCATTATAAACCACTCCCCGCCTGCCCCCCGACAGGGGCAGATGGCCTCCATGGCAGATGGAGACTAGGCCAGCGATGGGTGGGTGAGCTTTCCAGTCCCAGCCTGGCCTCTCTGGCTAATAAGACAATTGAGAGGGGCAGTGACAGGGCTAAGTGTGGGTGTGTGTTGAAGAGATGGGAGTCCTGGCCTCGTTGGGCCATTCTGGGGGAGAGGTAAAGAGGGGACCTCAGCTGAGATCAGTGGATCTTGGGGGCACACCCAGTTTCCTGTGTAGAGGTGGCTCGGGGCCCTGCCACTGCCCACCTGCCCGGGCTCCCAGAGCTGCCCCAGTTAGTTCTCAAGTGAAGGGGATGGTCCCCGGCGTGGGAGTCTCTGTTGCAGCTGGAACCTGGTGGGCTTGAGGCAGACCCCCTGCTAGGTCCCCAGAGCTGGGCCTGGGCAGCGGCTCCTCCCAGAGGACGCGCCCGTTTGTTATGCGCTCGGGCTCCCTCACTGCGCAGGCAGGCAGCGGCCTTCATTAGCGGAGGAGCTGGGGTCTGTTTTGGCTGCCTCATCAGCATCAGTGAACTGCGTCCCTGCGAGATTTGATACAATTTAATTAACCTAATTAAAAGCTCTGATTGCAGAGATGATTGGGGTAGCGCCAGCAGCGACTGCATATTTATAATGAGCTGCAAGGTGTGGGACCGCAGCCAAACGCCACGCATCCTAATGAGCGGGAGCTGAGAGCCAGGGAGCGGGAGAGGGAACGTTTATTTTTGGCAACAATGCCCAGTTCCTCCCTGCCAGGGAGTCAGAGACCCAGGGAGTGAAGGTGGACCTGCCCACCGAGCTCTTCTGAGCAAGGTGAAAGCAGGGGTGTGTGCTCCCCAGGCGTGCTTGTGCCTTCGGACGCCCGCATGAACGCACCGTGCCCGTGTTCGCCACTTGCAGAGTGGGGGGGCTGGGGTCCCAACAGTGTACTTTTCCTGCCTGTCTCCGTCTCTGGGAATCAGGGGCTGCCTTCTGAACCACAAGCCCTGCTTTGAGGAAACGGCTCAGTAGAACCATCCGTATTTAAAGACTTCGGGATCCCTGGGCTGTTCTCCCAGACTTGCTGAGGCAGATCTGGGCGGACAGGATTAGGCCAAGAGGCTGGGTGGGGGTCGGAAAGGGGGTCTGGACGTCCAAGAGACACAGGTGAGGATCTTGGGCCTGGAGCAGACAGGAGAAACGGGAGAGATGAACCTCCAGCTCCTCCCGGAGCCCCACCGGCTCACTGGCTTCTGAGGACGTTGTCCAGAGAGGGCTGCCTCCCCTGGACTGTCCTCTGCCACTGCTTCCGTCTGGGGAGCCTCGGTTTGTCTGACTCAGCGTTTCCGCTGTAAATCACATCTAATAATAACGAGAGTGAGAGCTGTGGCAGAGATGCTGTGGGTGAAGGGGGCGCCGGTGAGAAGGGGCACGCTGCCCAGGTGCACCGGGGTGTTAAGCGGGGAGGGTGGCAGGAATGGGGGCTGGGTTCTGGGAGCCACCATCAGAGGCCTCGAGGGGAAGGAGGTGGGAGCGGCCCCCCGCCCCCCATCCCTGCCCTGGGAGCTTGTGGAGGTCATGAGCTCATCGTGGCTGTCCCAGCCCCCCAGTGCTCTGAATGCTGCCAGGACAAGATGAGATTTGTCCCCAGCCCACCTTGCAGAGCTGCAGCTGTTCAGCTCCCTTATCAATCTTCTCTGTGGGTTTAATCATCTCTCTGTCATCCTGCTGGGACAGCCCTCCCCTTCCTGGCCCCAGCTTTCCTCCAAGCCCCCTCCCCCAGATACACCATCTTCCCTCTCCTGGACTTCCCTTCTAGGAGACAGAGGGTGGGCCAGGGCGGCTTTGCTCCAGGTTTAGTCTCAGTGGGGGTGCCGGGGGTGCCCTGTTTTTGCAAGGAATAAGGGGTGGGTATAGGTGGTGCTGGCGAAGAATCTGTCCCAGCCAGGTCCCCAGGATCTTTGGCTCCATGGCAGGACAGGGTCTGGAGGTTGGCCATGACGGCCTTCAGCCCAGATCCAAGAGATTCTTGCGTTGGTGCTGTATCCATCCCTTCCTCCTTCGGAAGAAGGCCAGCCCCTTGGGAGCTGCGTCCACCCACGGCCAGCCATCCAGCCAGCTCTGGCTTCTTTCCCTGGGTGGGTCCTGTGGGCCCAGGCTCCATGGAGCCCTGTGGGCGCAGGGGCCCGTGGGCAGGAACCACAAGCCCGCAGCTTTGCGTGCATCTTGGGGAAAAGGGTGCTCAGGAGTCAATGGAGCCTGTGTTGTGGTCCAGGCCGGGAGCCAGGGCGCAAGGGGCTCTGAGGCCCCTCCTAGTGCTGACGTGCAAGATGACCTTCAGGGCAACTCTTCAACCCTCTCTGCTTTACTCTCTTTTCCCTCCAGAGCATTTGGGGGATTGGGTAGGGAGGGGTGGCATGGGACGGTGTATGTGGCCCTCGGAGGGAACACGGGAAAGAAGGCCCTTCCTCCGCCTACTCCGTGGCTCCCACTCAGGCACTCTTAGTGCAAATGGAAAGCTGGCTTCTTCCCATTTCTCAGAAGGGGGTGGAAAGTCCCAAAGAGGGCCAGGATTCCGGGGAGCGTCACCCAGGTAGGGGCTGAAAGACCCTCAAGATAGGGGCTGAACGATGGCCCTCAGAGGCTCAGAGTGTCCCCTCAGGTGGAGACCATAGACCATAGGTTCTGGAGGGGCGCTGACTAGTCTTGGGCTGGAGGGGGCTGGTCCGGTTATCCCAAGACTGGGCCCTGTAGGACAATGGCATGTTGATGAGGACTTGGTCCCGGCCTCACATGACTGGATGGGGGTGGATGGACTGCACGTGGCTGAGCCGCTGGGGCTGACCTTTGGTCGCTGGCGAGGGAAGAGAGGAAGCCATGAAGCTCTCCTGCCCACTCAGTGCCCTGGGCACCCTGCCACCCCCGCCCCAGGCACTGCCCTCTGGGCACACACACTCTGTCTTCACCTACCTTCTTTCAGTCTCTCTCTTCCCTTTCTCTTTGCTCCACTTGTGTGTGAGAGTGTGTGTGTGTGTGTGTGTGTGTGTTCAAGTGTCAGCAAGGAGGCACCCCGAGGATGAAGGACAGTGAGAGAGGAAACACCCTTTGTGGGTTCTTTCCAATTAAGGATGGACCTCGTTTCTGCTGGGGGAACGACACCAGCTTAGGACATGCATGTGTGTCTGTGCACGTGTCTTCCCGGGCAGGGTGCACACGTGTGCCCGGGGCAGGGCAGCGCTTACTCTCCTGGCTTACCCTGTGACCTGTGTCGTCTGTGGGAGAGGGGCGACTTCCCCAGTCAGCATCTTCTACCTCCTGCTGGAGCCACAACATCCTCTCTGGCACAGGGCCGGGGGCAGGGGGCTCTCAAAAGGAAAAAGGAAGACTTCTTTTGGGCGGTGTAATTCTCACCATTAGTGGAGTTAACCAAAAATTACTATTCAGTGAGGTGGCAAGGTACACGCACACACACGTGTGCACAATAAGAGCTAACGACAGATAAGGGTGTGTGGAGGGAGAGTCCCAACACAGAGAGGTGGGGGTTACTCATATGCACACCCCCGAGCCTTACGTGGGGTTATCTGGCGTCTTCCTCACCACGATGCTCAGGTGGATGTAGCAAAAGGGGCTCTCGGAAGAGTCTTTCCCTGAGGTCTCCCAGGGGCTGAGGGCCAGGGCCTCTGACCTAGGGCAAGCCACTACGAATGACAATCCAGCAGTTTGAAAGGGAGCCTAGGGCCTGACTTTGGCAAATAACATTACAAACATCATGAGAAGATTTAAAAAAAAATTTTTTTTAAGATTTTATTTATATGACAGAGAGAGAGAGGTCACAAGTAGGCAGAGAGGCAGGCAGAGAGAGAGGGGGAAGCAGGCTCCCTGCTGAGCAGGCAGCCTGATATGGGGCTTGATCCCGGAACCCTGAGATCATGACCTGAGCCGAAGGCAGAGGCTTTACCCCACTGAGCCACCCAGGTGCCCCATGCGAAGATTATTAAATGAGTTCTCCTTTGTGGGGAGCCCCGTACAACTTTTTTTTTTCTTCAGGGCTAGTCTACCCTGCACCCCCTTGGTGGCCCTGGTACTATGTGGAGGGAAGTTAAATTTCCGGACCTGGGATCAGATGCGGGTGGGTGCCCAGATATTGGCAAGAGGAGGCCTGTGGGTGACAAGGGGACAGCATGTGTGACCTCAGACTTATTCTCTAGGCATCTCTCAAGTTAACAGCTCTGAGTGGTTTGGCTGAGGAGCATTTCTGGACATTTCCACCTCCTTCTCTATTCCCTTTTGTGACCACCCCCCGCCCCCCCTATAGTTCTGTTCATCCCACAGGATGCTGAGGAGATGGAAGGAATGGTGGTTTGCACCTAAGCAGAAAGGATGGAGCTTGGATGGGGCTGGGACGGAGGCTGGAGCTGGGACGTGAAGCTGAGGCCAAGTAGAGCATGGACGAAGGTGGGGTTGTTGGAGGTTGGGTTGGCAGAGCATCTCTTAAAGTCTTGACAGGATTCTGAGAAGCCTATTTTTGGAGTCCAAGGCAGATGTTTCCCCCGGTGAAGAGAATGTTCGGTGTCTGTGTGCCCCTCGGAGGGGCGGGATAGATCCCCTCCCCCTGCTCCCCTCAGCTCAGCAGAGTCATACATCACCAAGGGGCCGGGGCTCCCTAGATGTATTGCCCTAATACGTCGCTATAGCAACCCCACTCGGATCCTGCATTATTCTAATGTGGTCCCCCTCCCCACTGTGATGTATAGCTTGGGTCTCAGAGCTGCGAGGCCCCTTCTCTGAGTCTGCTCCAAGTACCCCAGGGATGGGTGGGTCGGAGGCTGGCTTGGCTTCTTTGGGCCCTGTCTTGCTTCTCTTCCCCCGTGCACGGGATCCTTTGTGAGACTGGGACTGGGGATGGGGTCTGGCCTCTGGGCCCACCCACCCGCCGGCCCAGAGAGGGGAACTGGCAGGCCATGTGTCCTGGCCCTGGCACACGAGTGCCTGACGCACCGACCCACGCCAGCCTGCCAGCCTGGGGACCTGAGGCCCTGGGGTTGGGGGCCAGGGCAGGACAATGGCTGCATTCCTGCTGTGAGCCACAGGCCCCCATTGTTCCTGTGGACACTGCCTACTTGAGGGCTGTGATTCTGACCCTCACCCCATGGGGGGCGTAGGATGCTCCCCGGACCACTCCCTCGCGGGACCATAGAGGAGTGATTCATGGGGTGGCCAGGGCATAGCGAGCCCCAGCTGTGCCCGGATTCTGGGGGGTTTGGAGGGGGAGGCGACTAAGGGTTGTTTGTGCGGGGGGTGAGGTGGGGGGGTGGGCAGTGGCGGGTGTTGAATAGTCTGAGGACTCTGGGCCATGGACACCCACCACGTCATCTCCCACCCCTCCTCATGTGTGGGCCGCTCAGAGGCCCCATTGTCAGAAGGGCAGGCCCACCCAGGCTAGAAGGGAAGCAGTGATTGAGAGGGGCCACCTCAGAGCTGAGAGGACCCGTAGACCACCCCTCCCACTACACTGGTGGGGAAACTGAGGTCTGGAGAATGGCAGGGACTTCTTAAGGTCACACAGCTAGGTGGTGACAGTCCTAGGACCAGAACATTTCTCCATATGTCCCTGGTGCTGAGATGCAGCTGCCATTTCTGGTAGAAAAACTGAGTCCCAGTGGTGATCTTTGGCCTTGGCAGAAGTTATGTTTATAGGTGCCTTCCTGTCCTCTACTTCCTTTGAAATCTCTCTAGTTCAGGTCAGCACTTGGCATCCCTGGAGTGAAAAATCAAAGCTAAGGGCCTTCTAGGGCCACTCAGAAGCCATACTGACTGCATCTTCTGTGGGGCCCTGAAGAAATGAATGGGGCTTGGAGGTTCTCCGTGCTCTGACACACAAGATGCATGGATGTAACAATAGACTTCATTGTTTCCTCCCAAACAATGGTCTCACTTGGGCCCTCACCTGCTACCCTACACGACTGAGAGGTAGGGAGGGGAAGAAGCTAATCCAGGAGTGTTTTAAGGACAGGGGGACTGGTCTGATTTATGTCTGTGTTCCCAGTACTCCACATAGGGCCTGACTGTTAAATTGGATGATTGGATGTGTGGATGGATGGTGGATGGTTGGGTAGATGAGTGGGTGGGCGGTTGAAGAGGTGGTGGAGGGTTGCATGGATGAATGGATGAGTGGATGGGTGGGCTGATGAATGGATGAGCTAGTGGATGGAAGGGGGTGGCTGGCTGGCTGGCTAGATGGAAGGATGGGTAAATGAGGGAAAGCCCACTTCATATATTGAGCTCCAGGGATGACCCAACTTGGGTTATACGAAAGATGGACAGTGGAGTGAGGCCTGGACTCAGGTACTTGGACCCCACCTTTGATGTACGGGTGCCCTGTAGCATAGCTTGGTGGTCAACCTCTCCGTAAGGTGGGATCTGAAGGAATCTATAATCAGACTTAGTCGTACAGCAGGTGGCTCCACAAGGTCTAGGGGCCTTAATCCTGAGTTGAGTTTTCTGTGCTGGGATCAGAGGAGGAGGTAGGAGCCCATTAGTGGAAGGGTCCTGGATGGGGCAGCAAGAAGCATGAAGGTTCAGGAATGGGCAATGAGTGGGGTCTTGAGGGCACTGGGGCTGAGTGGTTTCGCCTCCTTGGGATCAGGCCCTGAGCAGGGAGCCTCAGGGCAAACCTCTATTCATTCTTCATGACCCAGCTTAAGTAATGGTACCATCTATGAGGTTTTCTCTGACCATGTGGGAGCTATTTCCCCAGATCCTACACAGAGCCTTAGAAGGAGCTCAGTGCACATTCTTGGGGACATGGGGTTAGCATAAAGAGGCAGAAGTGAGGGATAAGTTGGGAGACTGCACCTGCTACTAAGTTCCTGGGTCCTTTTGGGCAAGTCCCTCAATGTTCTTGGGTCTCTGTTTTCTCATCTGTGGAGTGGGGATGGAGAGCTTGAACTTGTCTTTCCAGAGTGGTTTTGAAAAATAAGAGCAGTAGTTCTTGGGGGAGGGGGAGGGGGCAAAGCCCTAGGCATCATTTTTTTTCCACACTGATTCAGCCCAGCAATAATATAATAATACATATGGTCCATATAAAATTAATTTTACAGCTGACATTTAATGTGTACTTACAACATGCCAGGCACTTTTTTAAGTGTTTATGTATATTTCTCAGCAGTCCTGCCAGGCAGGTACTATCATTTTCTTTGCTAGATGAGGAAACCGAGGGGTGAAGAGCGTAAGTAGCTCACCCGAGGTCCCATGAGCAGCAGGTGGTGTAGCCAGAAGGAAAGCCTGGGCAGACACCAGGGCCCACCTTCTTTGCCTCACTCGGTGGTTGCTCAGTATACAGTTCTCCAAATGGATGCATCAGGAGGGCTTCCTGACCTCTTGGGTGATCCCAGGCAAGGCATCCAAAGTCCCTGAGCCCCATGGGATTTACCTGATGGCAAGGTGGTGGAGACAGGAGCAGATCCTAGGCAATTAGCTCCCACACGCTTCGTCCCCAAGCTTCTCTCTCTGGCCCAGTCTTGAGCTCTGGGAGCTCCTCTGCTTTGGGCACGTGCCCCAAGCACTGGATGCTGCTCTTCGCCCCAGCAGGGAATGTAAATAGAACCTAGGCGTCAGATGAAGTAGGTTTTATTGCGGCTTTTTTTTTTTTTTTAAAGATTTTATTTATTTTTTTGAGAGACAGAGAACGTGAGAGAGAGCATGAGAGGAGAGAAGGTTAGAGGAAGAAGCAGACTTCCCGTGGAGCTGGGAGCCTGATGTGGGACTGGATCCCAGAACTCAAGGATCATGACCTGAGCCAAAGGCAGTTGCTCAACCAACTGAGCCACCCAGGCGCCCTTTATTGCAGCTCTGATCGCTAACCTGTCATGCTGTCTTGGACAGGTCACTAAAACTCTCTGGGTACCAGTTTGCTCATCTGCAAAATAGGAGTAATTAATGCGAAATAATGAAAGTAAATATGAAGTAAGTGCTGGATAAGTATTGTGTCAGAATGCCTTGGACAGCGTGGGGGCCATGATCAAAGTTCATTACACTTTGATTTTCTTTCCCGTTCACTTGTTTCTGTACAATGCCCTGCATGGGCCCCACAATAAAACAGCTTTCATTCATCACCTACTTATGCTAAGCACTCTGTGTGCATCATCCCACTTAATTCTCAAAATAGCTCTATGATGTAGGAATTGCTCTTGTCAGCGTATCACAGAAGCAAGGCACAGAAAGGGTAAGTAGCTGGCCTGAAGTCACACAGCTGCACAGAGGGAGAGCCAGGATTTGTACCCAGATCTGTCTGATCCTATAGATCCTGCGCTTCACCTTTCTGCTGTCTGCCTCCCGAAAGATGCAGAGCTTCCCTGGGGACTTTGATGACAATGGGAGAAGGCAGGTGACCCACAATGGCTGGGGGGGTCTCCCTGGGGAGCCAGGTCTGCCCACAAGCTGCGGGGGGTCAGCTCTAGCAGCTTCCGCAGGGAGGAAGCCCTCCCTCCTCTCAGGGTGGCCAGCCCCAGGGAAAGGCCAAAGACCATGACAATTTCCCACCCGAAACAAGGAGAGCAGTAGCCGCTCGGGGTCCAGGTCTGCTCCTGTTCAGAGCTGAATAATCTGGAGCCTTTGAAGAAGGATTTCTGAAAAGCCATCAGGAGTGAATCATTGACTTAGGGAGGCGATGAATCAACGGGGAGTTCATAAAACGGCAAATGAATCGGGTGTGAGAACGACGGAGCCACTGCTATTCCCCAGAACCCTCCGGGGACAGAGAGCCGAGAGAAAAGAAATAAAAATAACACGGGGCCGCACGCCTGCTACAAACCCCGGTCAGCCCCTCCTTCCACAGGGAAAGACAGAGGAGAGGGCACAGAGGGACGAGACCCGCTGGTGGGGGACGTGGGGCCAGAGGGGCGCTCCCAGGGCACTCGGGGCTCCCTGGGTCCAGGCTGTGGGTACAATTAGCAAACGTCTTTCCCCCTTCTTTTCAGGAGCCCTCGCAAGAAAGAACACTGATTTTGACGAACACCCAAAATAATGTGAGATCAGGCACCATGCATTATGCATGAGGTCTGATTTAACATGAACATTATTTCTTGTGTACGAGACCATATGCCTCCGTGCTGTCTGTGCAGCCTAATAATACCCAGACCCGCCCTGGTCAGGCTCAGCTAACGACATGTCCACTGGCTGTGTGCTTGGGGGGCGTGGAAGCAGAGCCCTCCTGGTACTTAGCTCATCGGAAGGGAGCCCATTTAGATGCCCTGGAGGTGGGTGGGAGGTGGATCGTGCCCCCGGAGAAACACCAGGGACCTGGGGGGTGGGTGCGACTGTGTGAAAGCGCCAGTGTGTGTGTGTGTTTGTGTGTGTGTGTGACATCAGGAGCCCAGGACCAGGGCATGGCTCATGGCGTGGTGACGTGGGGACATGTGCATAGCTGAGGTTTTGCTGCACAAGAGGGACGACGGCAGGAATGGATAGATCTAATTGCTGTGTGTGTTTGTATATATACACGCATATGTACGTGTGGGGGTGTGTGTTTAAAAAATAAGATCACACATACATACAAACACACAGCCTAACTTTAATTATCTGAAGGGAGCAGGAGAGATCTGGGAGGAGCTGGGGACAATGATGGGCAGGGATTGGAAAGCAGTTTGTGGGGTAAGTGCTTGCACATTCTGAGAGAAAGGGCCCTGGTCCAATGCCGCAAAGAACGGTTGTGTGTGTTCAGTCGGATGTTTACGAGTGCCAGGTAGCTCTGGAGAGCTCGGTGCCAGAGACCTCAGGGCTGGCCCTGGGCAGCGTTACAGGGGGACGGGCGTGACCACGAGTGCGTGAGCCTGTGTGCGAGGGGGCAAGCTGGCAAGGGCTTGCCTGGGGTTTTAGTTGGCCGAGGGGAGGAGGGCTGGGGACGGGTGTGAGTGGGAGAGAGACAGGAGGCAGTGTGATGGCAAGTTGCTGAGAATGGCTGGGGGAATGGGTGGGTGGTGGGCGAAGGAAGGGTGTGGGCAAGCCTCTGTGTGTGTGTGTGTGTGTGTGTGTGTGTGTGACGCAGGCTTGCTTTCTTGGAGGTGACAGTCGCCTCTGCTCTACCTACCCCCCCCCCCCCGCCCGCCCTGCCATAGAGTAGCTAACTTGATGCCGAACTTTGGGGCGATGCTTAGCTGTGAGCTTGGCCCTGGTGACCGTGGCCATGTCCCAGCTCAGGGACCAATAGAGGGCAGTCCTCCCACATGGAGCCCCAAAGGGCTGGCCAAACTAGCTCCAGTGCCGGCAACTATGCCAGGCAGGGACAAGACTGCCGGCTCCTCTGGCTTCAGCCACTAAGCCGGAGGCCCTGGCTGACTCCTGTTCGCTCAGCTCGGGGGGAGCAGCTGGGCCGGATAACCAGCCTACTACTCTCACTCCTACCCCTGCTCAGGGGGTCTCGCATCTCGAGCTTTCTGGAGCTCAGGTCGTGCTGGGAACAGCCTGGACCTGCGTCATCATTGGGTTCTTGACCCTCCCCCACGCAGGCCCAGAACCTCACCATAGGAGACTGGATTCTAAACATCTCTGGGAGTGGGTGCCTGTGGTTGGGAGTCAGTGAGTCCTGTGGGTGCCCAGTTGGGTCCCGGGGTCAAGGGATGACTGCACAGGACCTGAGCCATGCCACGTATAAGCTAGTACGACCTCCTGGGGCAGGAGGGGGCTGGAGAATATGGATGTCCTTGGGGTCAGGGCCAGGCACCTTCTGCGTCTGCCTTGGGCAGCACAGGTGACCACAATGGCCACCTCCCTTCTTCCCGTTGTAGCCAGCCCCCACACTAGCAGTGTTCTCCTGGCTCCAAGCATTCGTGGGGTAGCATGGCCTTCCTTTCTGGATCTCGGGGAGTGGCTCTGGATTTGCAGGCATGATAGTTCACACACAACTTCGCACACCAACACACCGAGGTTCCCATGGGGAGAGAGATGCTGTCTTAACGAACACAATCTGTGGCCACGTGATCATAGACAATACTTTTCTTCAAGTGGGAAGGGGAGAGACATGGGCTCAGAGGACGCGCTCTGCTCGGGAACGCTTGAGTTTCCTTGCAGGGTGATGCCGGGGCGTCTGCCTCCCTTGAACGAGGGTGAGTAGGAGGCTCTCAGGAGCCAGCGGTCGCTCCTTGTCCATGCGGGCTGGAGAGACCTTTCCTAAACCGTGCTCTAGCCAGGGAGGGTGGAAGACGCCAGGGCCAAATCTCTCTCTCCCTCTGGTTTCTCCTTCCACAGTCAAATGTGCCGCGGTTCCTACAGTCTCCCCAGGCTGGAGACTGGAGAAAGGCGCCCTGGGGACTTCTGTGACCAAGGGGTTGGTCCCCGGTAGCCGTCCCAGGCTGCTGTCTCATTAAGTAAAATCTTCCCAGAGTGGAAGCTTTTCTTTCGTCCTTGTTTCCACTTTTTTCCCCCATTTTTTTGTTCTCCTCCTCAGCTGCGGCTGGTTCTTGGGAGGCCACATTGTTTTGCTGTTTTTTGAGTTGACTTGCTTAAATAATAAATCCACCCTTTCGTGCAGGATTAAGCAGACAATTAGGAAATCAATCAGTCAATTGGTGTCAGCTGCAGCCAGAGGCCAGTGAAAGGCCCCCGGCTTCCCTGTCGCCTTCCCTGTCGCCTTCCCGACCTCCAAACCTGCTGAGGCTCAGGGCGGAGCAGGCGGCAGGGAGCTCTGAGCTTCGCTTGCTTCCATTTCAGGGCCCCGAGGTTGGGACACATCCAGGAATGGAGAAATAGGGAGAGAGTGTGGGGGAGTGCGGGACTGATCTGAAGTTCTGTACTTAGTGGAGCAGGAAATGGAGGCCATGCTGTCACCTGGCCGTGACATCCCCGGCCCCGTCTGTAAGCCTGGGGATGCTCACTGGCCCACCAGGGTGGCCGATGGCTGGGACATGGGTGCTAATCACAGGGCTCAGCGCCCACTAGGCTGGACTGAAGGAGGGAGGAAAAAGAAAGCAGCGGTGAGTGAGAGGCTGAACCTTGGAAAATCTGGGCGGCCTTTGTCCTTGCAGACACAATTCCCCCTAAGACCGAGGGTCAGAGCCCAGAAAGTCACAGGGAACTCTCGGTCTGGTACCATCATCCCGAAGCCTCGGTCTGGACGGGGACCACCAAGCTGGTGGCTGGAAACACCTCTCTAGGTGCCTAGGAGCGTCAGCTGGAGCCAAGGCCTCTCCCAGCCCTGGGCTTGGGCTGTTTCCCTGGAAGCAGGGGCCACACACACACACACACACACACACACACACACACACTCACTAGGGACACAACTTTCTCCCCCCCCCCCCCACGTCAAGCGGTTGTGCTGCTTCAGGCTTTGTGTCCACGAAGAGAGAAACCTCATGAGGTTTCTCCTGAGAAGGGAAAGGAATTGCGTCTAGTGAGGAAGCAGGAAGAGCTATTTTATTCGTCTATTTAAAAGTTGCTTTAAAGGAAAAAAAGGATCTTGATGGGGACACAGGTAACCTTGGGCTTTGGCCCTGTAACTCCGATCTGCCCCCACCATCAGGACTCTGGGAGAGGGGGGATGTTGCTGCCGAGAGCTTGAGGGGGGACATGTCTGAAACTATGTCTCCCCCGCCCCCCTTCAGGTCAGGGCTGCACAACCGCCGAATCTTCCTTTCAGAAACACATCACTCCCTGAGTGTGTGTGGGGGGTCCTTGGGTATCCATCCCTGGAGAGATAGAAAGGCTTTGTGGAGGCATAGTTGTCTGTGCCCTTGTTCCTCCGCAGAGGGAAGTTGGGCCAGGTGGTTTGTTTGTAGAGGAGGGGGACCGGCTTTTGCCCAAGCAAGCAGGCAGGACTCCCTCCCCAGGCCCCCTTCCTTCCTGCAGGGCCGCTGTGGAAGCTGTTAGGACTCCCCGTGGATCCAGTTAGGTTTGGGCACTATGTGTTTGTGGGTGGAGAGCCAGCTGGGCGGGCTGGCGTGGCCTGACCTGACCCTGCTTCCAACGGCCCCCCGACCTGGAAGGGTAGAGCTGGCCTGGACTGCACACGTGGGGCACAAAGCGAGACCGAAGCCAGGGCCTGGCGTCTTGGGAGGGGCACGCGGACATGCCAGGCTGCTGGTCCAGCTGAGGCGGGCTTCTTCCTTGGCTGCAAAGCAGTTGAGTTGTGCCTGAGGATATGGCTGTCCCAGATTCGGTGGGGGGTCTACAGTGTCGGAGGCCCGGTCTGGTCTCAGGAGAGTCTGTTTATGGGAGGGGACACAAGGTAGCTTCATCTCCCCTATGCTCACTCGCCTGACACAGGGGCCCAACTGTTGCCCAAGTAGCAGGCAGTCCTCGTATGGGCCTGAAAGAAGGTCTATGTGGTCACCTTCCTCCCAGATAGTGTGGCCAGAACTTTAGGGAGGTTAGCCAGGGTATCCCAACACTTCGCCCACATACCGACCCAACTCTGGTAGTAAAAAGGACAGGACACAGCCCTGGGGTACATGTTTATGTGAGTAATAAAATATTTACTATAACATAAATATAAAGGGAACTTCCCAGTCTACATTATTATTATTTTTTTTGCAATAGATACAAAGAATGCACCAAAACATTGTTCCGAAAAATAATAAAAATAAAATAACAAAATTTAAATCCAAACGGTAACAAACAGAACAAGAAATGGAGAAGGGGGAAGCTCCAAACACATCCAGAAAATAAATAGAGATGGGTCAGAAATCTGGAAATCATATTAAAATATTTTTTTTTTTTTGAATTATTCGGTGTACAAAATCCTTTCGGATGGGGATGGAGGGCAGCCCGGAAAAACCAAAAATAAAAACCAAGCACAAAATGTGTGTACATATCTCACATATTTACATGGTTCCCACCTCACCCCAAACTTGGGGAATTTCTCTCCTGGCCTCCCCAGCATCCCGCATCCCAGGTGGGGCTGGAAAGGGAGCAGGCGGAAGCTGCAGGGAATCAGGCAGAAGGTTCTAAGGGGAACGGCTTATTTCTACAGCTGGTTAAAAAATATCTCCAACTTTTTCAAGTTTCGTTTGTCGGTGGCCAGGAGGACAGGGCCCCGCGGGGAGTGGGCGCCCTGCTGTGCAGCGGTCAGTTTGCAGCCGGGCAGAAGCCTCTTCCCGTGGGCTGTGTGTGGGAGCGCAGACCCCTCCCGCGTGGCCAGCAACCGAATCGCAGCTCGGATAAAACGAAACGAAAAATGAACACTCGAATTTTTCTTTTTTTGTTAGTTTTTGTTGTTGTTGTTGTTTTTGTTTTGCTTTTTAGAGGGTAGGGCAGGGGAAAGTAAGGGAAAAAAATAAATTAGGCTAGATTAAAGCTTTGGCTATTTCCTGCTTTTATACACAGACGCGGCTCTCGCGGCCTCCCCTCCGGGGCCCCGATAAATACAGTATACAGCGATTTAAATTAAGGGCGCGGGCGGAGTTAGAAGGACCCCAGGAGCCGGGAGGCTCCATGAATAAATAAAAACCGTAAAAAACCAAGCCCGGAGGAAGGATAAGGGGGATGGGGCGCATCCTTGTGGGAGAGAAGAGGCGTGGAGCGAATTAAGTGACAGTCCCCCACCCTCGACCCGCAGGCTCGGGAGTCCGCGCCGGGGAGAGGGCTAGGGAACCCTCCTCTCTTCGTCCTCTCTCCCGGGGAATCCCTAACCCCGTACCGCGTTACCTGTCGCTGTGGGGAGGCCGCTGCCGGGATCCGGCCCCGAACAGCCCGGGGGTGGGGGCAGGGACGGGGGTCGTCGAGGGGATGGGGGCAGGGAGCAGGCGGCGGGCAGGATGCCCGGGGTGAGTTGGCGCGTCCGGATCTTCGCTCCTCTCTCCCGGGGCTCGGGCGATGCAGCCTATCGGCCGTCTTCGCCGCTCGCCAGAGAGGGTCGTCCGGGTGTTTGGTTTTGTTCGAAAGTTTCTGGGCTTTTTGTAAAATCCAAAGCAACCGAACAAAAAGAGTTCAGGCCGCGCGGCGCCTCGCCGCGCGCCGGCGGGGGCCCGGCCCGCGGGGTCACTGCACCGAGCCGGGCAGTGTGTGGTGGTGGTGGTGGTGCAGCGCGGCCGGCGGGGGCGGCGGGGGCGCCGAGGGCGGCGACGCACCGCCCCCGCCCGGCCCCAGCTCGCCCGGTGCGTAAACGTCGTCCATGGGCGGGTGGCCGGCGCCGGCCGCTGGAGTCATGCGCTTCTCCTTCTGCCGCCGGTTGCAGAACCAGACGCGCACCACCTCCTTCTCCAGCTGCAGGCTGTCGGCCAGGCCGGTGATCTCGTGCGCCGAGGGCTTGGGGCACTTGAGAAAGTGGCTCTCGAGCGCGCCTTTGACCCCCACCTCGATGGACGTGCGCTTCTTGCGCTTGCGGCCCTGCGCCGCGATCTTGTCCAGGTTGGTGGGGCTGCCGCTGGACGAGTCGGTTTCCTCCAGCCACTTGTTGAGCAGCGGCTTGAGCTTGCACATGTTCTTGAAGCTCAGCTGCAGGGCCTCGAAGCGGCAGATGGTGGTCTGCGAGAACACGTTACCGTACAGCGTGCCCAGCGCCAGCCCCACGTCGGCCTGCGTGAAGCCCAGCTTGATGCGCCGCTGCTTGAACTGCTTGGCGAACTGCTCCAGGTCGTCCGAGCTGGGCGCGTCCTCGTCCGAGTGCTCGCCCACCGACGAGCCACCGCCGCCCGCGCCTGGGTGCAGGTGCGCCGCCGCCGCGTGCAGGCCGCCCGCGTGTGCATGTCCGTGTGCGTGTCCGTGGGCGCCCAGGTGCGGCGGAGGCGACGGCTCCAGCTGCGCCTCGTGGCCGTCCTCGTGCAGCGCGTGGTGCAGGCCGGGCCCCGCACCGCCGCCGCCCGCCGCCAGCATCCCGGCCAGGCCGCCGCCGCCGCCCCCTGGGTAGGCCGCCTGCGCGTACAGCCCAAGCGGCTGGGGCTGGTGGCCCCCGCCTGCCCCTGGGGACGGCGACATGGCCGGGCCCAAGTGGTGCGCCGTGCCGCCCTGCGCCCATGCAGCGCCCGCGTGGGCCGCCCCCTGGTGCACCAGGCGCGCGTGGAAACCTCCTCCTCCGCCGCCGCCGTCGTCGGCTCGGCCCGTGCCGCCGCCGCCCGCCTTGCCGTGTTCCAGGTGCGGGCCCCCGGCCCAGTCGCCGCCGCCGCCTCCTCCCGTGGGTAGCCACTGGGGGTGCGCTAGGCCCACGGGGTGGCCCGCGCCCGCGCCCAGCCACTCGTGGTGCATCAGCTTCTGCACTTCGCGGTACGCGGCCCCCGCGTGCAGTCGCTCCGCGGCCGCGGCCGCCGCCGCTGCCGCCGCGGCGTCCGGGTGCATAAGCGGTCCCGTGCCCCCGGCTCCGCCACCGGGGCCCCGCGGCAAGTACTGCGCGGTGGTGGCCATGCCGCCCCGCGCCCTGCGCCGCGCCGCCGCCGCCGCCGCTCCGCTCCGTCTGCGGGCCCCGCCGCCGCGCTCCGCCGGCTTAAAGCCCCGACCCGCTCGGCGCTCCGGAGCCCCACCCCACCCGCCGCCCATTGGCTGCCCGCGGAGCCGCCTCCCGCCCCCCGGCCACGGCCCCCGCCCCCCGCGTCCGCCTGCCGCCCGGCCCGGCCGCCCAGAGCTCACCATTGGGCCTCGCTCCCGGGGTCCCGCGCGCCGGCCGTGCTGATTGGCCGCTGGGGCTTCATTCACGGCCCCCCTACCGTCCGCGTACATACTCACGCCCCGGGGGCGCGGCCGCCACGTGGGGAGTGGCGCGGGGGTGGCACTGGGACCGCACCCCCTCTCGTCCTGGCTGCGTGGGCCCCGCTTACCCCCGGCGCAGGAGACTCGGAGCCCGGCGGGTCCCACACTCCACGCGAACTGAATTCCCGCCCGTCTCCCGCCCGGGCGGCCAAGAGGCGGCGGCGGGGATTGCGGGCTCCGGGAGGCGCTCGGGCTCCGAGAAGCAGCGCAGCCCCGCTCTCCTACCTCCGCAGTGCCGCTGCCGGCGGGCCGGGATTCCCGCGGGTCTGGGCGGCTGCGAGCGGAAGGCGGCGCGGGTCCCCGCTCGGTTCCGGCGCAGCTGCTCCTCTCGGCCGCCTCGCCTCCCGCGGCTTCCAGCCGGCACCGACCTCTCCTCTGCGCGCCTCCCTTGCCCGTCTCGTTTTCCCTCTTCTTCTAGACCCAGCGTCGCAACTCCGCCGACCTACGCGGCCCGGAGAGTGCGTCTGGCGCGGGCGGAATCCGACCGGGCCTGGCTTCCCGCCTTGTGCGGGTTCCCCTTCCCCCGGGCTCTGCGGACCAGGTGAGTACCGCGCCGGCGGTTTGGGATCCGCACGGACGGCGGCAGCGATGGCTGCGGGGAGCCGGGAGCTCCCATAACCAGGCCGCGTTCCGGGCTTCCCGAGTGAGAGGAACTCGAGGTGCAGACCGAAGCTTGGGGAAAACGCCGCCGACGGGGGTGGCGGACATACTGGGCCCACGGGTATCTGTGCCACGCGGCTGCTGCCTTCTCGCTCCTTCCCTCTGCGTGACCGGCTTGTTGGCCGGGGTCATGACCGGGTCGCGCCCGGACGCGAAACTTGCTCCAGGTGAGGAATGGCGTGGACTTGGGGAAGGGCAGCTGGAACTTCAGAAATCCTGCGTGCAGGCCGGGAGCTGTCCAGCCTCGCCTGGAGCCCTGGTCTGGAGTTTAACGGACTTGCTGGGAGCTGCTGAAAAGGGAATTGAGATTGAGGAAGGCTTGTTAGAAAGGTGAGGTGTGCAATTCGGGGATCTTCTCATCTCCCCAGCAGTTTGAGGACTCCTTGAAAGATCCTTAGTGGACTTGGACCTCAAGGCAGCTACTCTGTGCCTCCAAGCCCCACCCCGGGCCGAAGGCCCAGCTAGCCAGGTTGTAGCCTCCACTTCTTTCCTGCGCTGAGGCTTGGGTTCCAAGGAGTCTTCTGGCTGACAGCTCACTCTTCCCCCCACCCCTGTGGTCTTACCTCCAATGGAGCCATAGATTCCAGGGCCCTGGGGTCCCAGATCATAGAACTGAGCTGGGAGCCCAGCTAGACCCTGCTGGGCAAGTTAGGACTGTAAATAAAGCCTCAGTGAATGAATAAGGGTGATGGGGGTTCAGATGACAGCTGCAGTGGGAATGGTCCTCCTCAGGGAGGCTGGGGCAGAGTCCACAGTGACAGGGGTCATACTGGGCACAGACAGACTGCTCCTCCAGACTAGCCCTCAAGGGATGGAGTGGGACGAGGCAGGGTCCTTGTGTGGCCGATGGCCACTGTTCTGAGCAGTCTTCCTGGGTACCATCCTTGCTCCAAGAGCTGTGATGGGGCTCTGTGTCTGAGCCCAGCTAAGGATGCTTGGGTTTCCTGGACTCTGGCCCAAGACGTGGTCACCTTGAGTCACCTTTCGTAAGATCATAAAGTGCTTGCCTTCCTGGCTCCTCCCCCAGGCCCAGGAGGTAGGAATTCCCGGGCTAAGGTGGAAATTCTGTAGGGAAGGCTCCTGTCATGCCAGCCCTAGCCAGACCAGCATGACGTTGAAGCTTGGGCTTCCTACCTGGACCTGCTACCATCTTTCTGGGCAAGAATAACTCTGGTCCAGTGTCTGAGGCCCTGGGCTTTTCCTCCCTGTAAATGGGGATTAATAGTACTGTAGGCAGCCCACCCTCCTCACCAAGGGGAGTCCGCGGGTGGCCGACACAATGAGGGTGAAAAGCTCTTAGGAAGGGCTTTTACCCTGGTTGTTTCTATTGTGAGTGTCTAGTGAATGGACATGTTACCCCCCCCCCCCCCTTTCTAATCAAATCTCAGTTTCCTTATCTGTCGAATGGGGTTGTGGAGGTTCGGACCGCCTGATCTCTTAGTCCCTTGTAGCTGTGTCTGATTCTGTGAATCTCTCAGTTCCTGTTGGAGGAAGGGAAGTGTCTGGATAGCGGTCAGGCGTTACGATGTCCAGCCTTTGAATTGCCACTGAGACTTGAGGGACAGTGACCCACGGGCACGATGCTTTATCCAGTGTGTTTGCGTTCATTCACATTTTACCTGCACCTCTCAGCCCTGCAGAGGGGCCCTGAGACCATTATCCCCGGGGCGGAGATGCAGAAACTGGCCTTATCTGAGGCTGCAGGACCAATGAAGGCCCCACTCTTCATCATGCCCCCTCCCATTGCTGTGGGCTGCGAACGGGTGCCAGTGGGGGCAGTGGCTTTGGTGGTTGCCGCAGAGAGAACCCACAGCCCCATCCCTGGCAGCTCCGTGGGGGCAGGCCAGGGCCTGCTGGGGCTTCTGAAGCCGGGTTGCCAGGTGTGTGCTGAATCGAGGGGTGTCTGCAGCAAAGCCGGGCTCCTAGGTTACCAGCTTGTCAGCCAGGAAGGCTCCTTCCTGGTCCCCCCCCAGCCCGTCCCCCCAGCAGAGCTGTGACTTTGGCTGGGCTGCTTTGCCGGTGGTAGCCTCAGTTTTGTCATCTGAAAACAGGACAGCAATGCCTGCTTCTCAAGACGGCTCCGAAGCTCCAGCGTTAGCACCCTCGGGGCTGGCTGTGTGGACTAGGGAAGGATATCTCTGTTTTGGAAGTTTTAGACCCTCTATAATGCATGGATTTAGTCTGAAGTCAATAGTTTCTTGTATTTGAGAGTTAGGCTCCCCTCCAGAGGTCTTGACATCCTTCGTGCTTCTGCTTCTGCGGGTTCTGGGTAGGACCCCAGGGGCTCTGACATGCCCATTGGCAGAGATGCCTACAGTTCAACGGCCCCTCTCTGGGGGAGCCCCCCCCCCGCAGAGGGTCGGTAGGGAGAAATTGGGGCACGGCAGTCGGACGCCCTCCTGACCCATGCAGACGCCGAATGTTTTAGGCATGCAGATGGCCGTGCATTCACACACACATGACACACAGATACAGACGTGCAATTTAGCCTAGGGACAAACACCCAGATTCACAGTGGGGACACATGGGGCCATCCCATTAGGCCGGACCTCACCATCACACAAACCAACACACAACGATAAATACAGACATGCGTCCCAGAGGAAGCGCGCCCAGAACATGGGCACAGGCTGCTGGAGGCTCGAGAAGGCATGACTTCAGTGATACAGAAATACGGGGGTCACAAGCATGGAAGTCACCCAGCAGGCCCGTTCCCACAAATAGGCACACCCTGGTGTGCACAAATGTGAACACACCAACACACTCACGCTGTCTCCCCCAGTGCTCAGATACAAAGAGGCCAACCCTGCGCATCACTGAGACACACAGATGTGTCGTGTGTTCCCCCCCTCCCCCGCCCCCGCCATGGAATTAATATATCCCGCACAAGGGATCAGAAGGCAGAGGAGGGCTCATGCCCAGCTCAGAGTTTGGCCCTTGCTGTTCAGCAGCAGTGCTGGTCCCACGGAAGCAGGGAAGCCCTTTCTTTTCATATATATATATATATACACACACACATATATATATTTTTCTTTTTCTTCCTTCACTTTCCTTGTCTGCGGAGGGCAGCTCCCAGCCAGGCCGCCGCCAGTCTCGGAGGCTCATGGCCCTCCCTCCCCAGCGGGGCCCCTGCGAGCCCGCCCCCAGCCCCGGAGCTGCCCGGGCTTTCCCAGAGCCTCGCGGCCTCCTCCGGGCTCTGGAGTGTGACCGAGCGCCTGCTCATTTGACACAGGTCACCGAGCCTCCAGCAGATGGGGCCCTCCCTGTGGGGGGTCGCGCCGGGAGGGGCAGGGGAGGCTCTGCAGGGGTGAACTCCAGCCCCACGTGTTCTCTCTGCAAAGGCCTGAGTCACAGACACCAACTCTGTGATCTACATTCACGCTCCCGCCTGAGAGATTCAGACGCGGCCTCTAAAGACAAGCATACTCCCTACCAGCGCCGGTGCTCTGTAATATTCCAGACATATGCCCCAGACGGGCAAGCCAACACAATGGCACACCGAGCAAGGTCTGGGAGGGGAGCAGAGGAGACCGCTGCATCTGGCTGCTTCCCCCCTTGGCCTTTGAGTCCCTGTGCTGTGTCTTGTCAGTCCGGTCAGTGGGCACCTGGAGTTCGGGAAATGCTGAGAGCAGGTGCATCTGGGGACCGAAGGCCATTCGTTGCTGGGGGGAAAGACAAGCTCCAGGACCCTCCTCTGGATTCCTGACTGTAAGTCATGAGTGCCCAGAAAAGCTAAGGAGAGGCAAATCTGGGCCCACGGGGAGGGCTCCTGGGGAGCAGGTGTCTTAGGATCCTCTCCAGTGTGCACGGGCTGTGAGGTTTTGGGGATAGGGGACAGGCCCAGCTGGGAGTGGGGGGACAGGATGTGGCCGGCACTCATAGCCACTTCCTTTCCCTCCCGCCAGTCTTCTCCTCACGCCCTGGATCCTGCATTTTCAGAGCGTCAAGGGTCCTGGGTTCCGTCTTGGCTCAGACTCAGGCCTGCTAGATGACGTTGGACCGGTCTTAGCCTCAGTGTCCTCATCTGTAAAATGGGCAGTGCGGTCCCTGGTGGGTTGCTTGTGAAGGCGAGATGAGATCATTGCCCCGATGGAAATTTGCAAAGTGGGGGTTGGCTTTTCTCCCCGGCTGCCTGCGGTGAGTAAGAGGCTGTGTGAGCAGGAGTGGAACCTGCCTGCTTCCCTAAGCCCTTCTCGCTCAGTGGTGTCGGGAGCGCCCACGCCCACACCCTGCTCTTCCTGGGCTGGGCTGTGTTTTTGACTGAAAGAGTCCCCCAGGGTTCTGTGGTCTGGGGCAGTGTTGGGGTCACTGTGTCCATCCGCCGCCTCCGTACCAGATTCACCTGCCGCCATCCAGAAAGCTCTCCCACGCAGGATAGGATCACCGTTCTGAGCTGTCAAGCCCTCACCTCTTTCCCTCTGTACTCAACCCCTCCAGGTGTCCTACCTGCCCCTTGCGTCCTTCTGTCCTGCCTGTGATGGCAAGAGCCTGGTGAAGAGGAGGGGAGGGCTGGGAGAGACTCTGCTGCCCGTGGCAGAGGAGGAAGAAGCAGCCTCGCCAGTTTAATCTAAGGTTCCCTATTTCTCCAAATGGGTGAAGGGAAGGAGGGCTGGAAGGTGAAATATCTCTTGGGGAGGAACCTTTCCTTGCCTTCTTTCCCCCTGCCTCAGCCCCTAAGCCTGTGGGTGGAGGTGGGGGTCCTCCCAGTACATCAGTAGAATATTCAAATTAGGGGTGGTCAATTGCTCTTAAAATTCACTTTCATTTTTAGCAGAATGGCAGCGTCTGAGCTGGTGTTAATACCCACAATCCGGTTATGCAGAACACGCTCTCTGCAAATCGGTAAATCATTAGCGGGGATTAATCACTCTGAAAGGCTGAGGCTGGGTTTGAGTTTCTTCCTTTCTTTTTAAAATTTTTTTTAAACACACTTTTTCTTCTGGGGTGGCTGCAAAATTCATCACCACAGGGTGGGGGGGGGGAGCAGTGAATGGTCATTGAAGTCCTTGTCCCCTTCATCAGAAGAGTGAGGTGACTTCCCGGGCTCCCGTGTTGACTCTGCCCTGATTGAAGGTGGGGAGTGGGGAGCTTGGGTGGGGTGCAGGGGAGGAAGGGGGTTCCCTTGTGTTTGTGTGTTGTAGAGTTTACAATCGTGTATGGGGGGCTTGGTGTGCTTGTGTGACTATGTTGGTGGGTTTGTGTGAATTCGTGTGTTTGTATTTAATGGAGTTCCCTGAAGTACTTGTGTGCTTGTTAAGGTCCCTGTGCCTGGTTGGTGTTAATGTGTGTGCATTAGTGTTTGTAATTGTGTCATGAGTCTTTCCGTTGGAGAGTGGTTTTAAACATCACCCCTCACCCTTCCTAGCTTCCAGGTAGCTCTGGAGAGCTGGAGGAAGGTCCCAACTTCACCTGCTGGGGGTTGGCTCGAGGTTAATTTACATATTCATGAACGCTCTGTCCCCAGCTCGGCTTGGAGTGACAGTGCTTGGAGTGACAGTCCGGAGGGAGCCCCCAGCGCCTCTGCCCTCCCCCCCCCGCCCCCGTCCCCCCTACTCCAGGGCAGATGAGGCGATTGGGTTCTCTCTGAAACACCTCTCCGCATCCCACCTCTAGTGGCTCCTTCTTCCACCCATGAACCGGGAATATCTAGGACCCCATGGTTCCTGAACCCCAGCTTCTGCACAGATGAAGTATGCACAGCTCTAGCTCCTGACAGGAGCTGTGTGGCTGTGAGGGGAAAGGTCTCTTTCCTTCCTTCTCCGGGGTGCCCCTGTGAAGGCTCTTGGAGAAGGAGGGTCATTCTTCCAGCCAAGCTGGAAAGACCAAGCTGGAGAATGGGACTGTCTCTCCTTCCTGGGCCAGCCTCCTGTTCCCCTCTCCCTAGCCTCATGCCGCCCAGCTCTGGAGAAGTAAGCAATTACCCTCCAATGAACGAGTAATGACATTTTTAGGGTGTTGGGCAGAGATAGGGGTATGGGGATGAGGTCATGGGACTTTTTCCCTCCAGCCAGGCTCAGAGTGTGGCTTGGAAGTCAGACTTAGTGGGCATGGTGCTCACATCCACGCATTCCTTCCTTTAGCCCCCAGCCCCCTCTGCCTGTAGTCAGCTTGGGAAGCCTGGGCACGACTGCCGAGGCTCACGCACATACCCTGGACTCCTGCGAGTGTGCCCCACTCATCACCCTGCTCTATGTGCCTTCCTTCCCTCCACGTAGTAGACTCACCTGGAGTCTGAGGGAGGGACAGAACGTTGGGGCTCCTTGGCTGTTACAAGTCGGGGGCTCGGAGAGAGTCGGTTGGGCTCGGTGCTGGCCGTCCTTCACTTTCTTTAGGGTGGCAGGTGGAGGGTGGAAGTGGTGAGGGAGGATTTAGGAATTATATTTTCCCAGGGACCTCTTAGCATCTTTATGTATGTCTGGTGGCAGACATCTGTCTGAGCTCGGGGTAGCATCTGCCTAGGCTAGAGACAACATCTGTTTGAGGCTGGGACACCTGGCTGAGCCCAGCACATTATCTGGCCCCGGGACAGCTTCTGTCTGGGCCCAGGACATGTGTCTGAACCTGGCACCGCATCTGCCCGGGCATGGCGCAACATCTTCCTGGCCTGGGGGCAATGTCTGTTGGAGCCCTGGACATCTGTCTGACTTGGGGATGTCTGCCGAGCCCGGGACAGTACCTGAGCCCGGGGCTGCACTTGTCACCGCCGATAAAATCACCCTCCAGTCTTAACTTGGGTCTGTGGCTGAGAAGAGAGTGCGCGTCAGACTCACGGCCCTGCTCGCCTTTCGACCAGGCAAGGACTTTTGGTAGAGTGCCTCAGTTTACCACCATTTGTAGGCCCATTGGCCTGTCGGCTCTGGGCACCTCCAGGGAGGGCCAAAGCCTACACCTCGTGGCTCCCGAAGAGCGATGTTGAAAGAATGTGTAAGGGGGGCGGGGAAGTCATGAAGTCTGGTGACTGGTCCAGGACGTCTACGATGAGTCTCCCTTCCTCCGCGCCCTGTGTTGAGTCAAGTCAGAGTGCTCCCCCAAGACACAACTCGGCATGTCGCTTGCCTCCCGAGAAGCCTTCCATTGCTCCTTACTGTGTATATCCTTAGGTCCAAAGTCCCCAGGGGTCCTGCCTCTGCCTGCCCTCTGATTCCAGCAGCACGGAGTTTCTGCTCCCACAAACACACAGGGGCCTAAGGGCGCCCTAGCTTTGCACGTGCAGTTCCCTCTCCGTGGAATGCCCCCTCCCCCCATTCTTTAAATCCAAGTTCAAGGGTCCCAGGCTCTGGGAAGTCTTCTTGCTCCCACTCTAGGTGAAATCATGACCTCGGCCCTGCTCCCACACCGTATTGCACAGACCACCTCGGCGGGAGCATTTCCAGGCCTGCACTGCGTCATTCCTCTCTGTGCGTCTGTCTGTCCTGCGGGGCTGGGAGCTCCTGGGGGCAGCTGGGCTCTGTTTCTTCTGTTTTTCCGGCACCCAGCCCCGTGCCTGGTCTGTAGCAGTACCGGTCAGGAACGTCTGCTGAATGAGCACGCAGTTGTGCCACTGTGATCTCATTTCCTTCTCTTTGTAAATGGGGGTGTATGTGTGGGGACTTGGAAATGGCAGATACAGGCTTTTAGTATCAGGAGGAAGTAGACAGTGGGTGGAGTTTCAGTGGCTTTCAGTTTTAGAAGAAGGGGGCTTCAGAGAAGGGGGTGTATCTTCTTATTTGTACCTGTGAGCTGACTCAGGTCAGGGGTGCTGGGTACTAGGCCCAGGGCACCCTGGGCAAGGGCCCGGTCCTGCCCAGTGTTCTCTATCAGTGACCAGGGCGAGGGTATACGGGACCCGAAGGTCCCACACGGCGGCTGCCAATGGGAGCAGGCAAGAACGGCGAAGGCGAATCCAGACGTGACAACCTCTCTGTGGACTGGGGGCTAGGACTGAATCTGACCCAGGAGTCCTCTGCCCCGGGCCCAATTCTTGACGGCAGGTGGGAGAACCGTGGCCTGGCCTAGCTGATGTTCAGAAAAGCTCTCGGGTTCCAAGGTTGGCTTGTCCTGCCAGATGGGGGATGTCATGTGACGCGTTATGAATATAAATGTCGTGTCCGGAGCGAACTGCTCCCCCTGGTCGAACCTAGCTGGCCCCTGCCAGGTTCAGAGAGACATGGGTTCCCAGGAGAGTAGAGGCGCAGAACGGTGGCAGGTAGCTGAGAAGTGAATACTCCGAGGACACGGTCTTTGCCTCGATAGCCTTTATTCCACCAAATAGGAACATCTTTATAGTTTTTGCCGATGATAAAGGTAATACAGGCTTATTTGCAAGAATCCTTTACCTCAGAAAGACATCAAGCAGAAAGTGGAAGCCCTCCATTCATCTCTCTGCCTCACCCTCGTAACTACTCCTCCTGGCTATGTCTTTCCAGAATGTGTTTGCCAAGACACACGCTCTGTAGTAATAATAGCGAAGATTTACCGAGTGTTTACTATGGGCAGGAACTGTGCTAAGTGCTCCTACCTGGGTTCCTACACTACAGCCTCACCGAAGCACTCAGAAGAAACTGAGGCTCCAAGGTGGGATCAGTGACGGTCTCAGGTCTGGGGGAATGCATGCAGTAGGCACTCAGCCAATGGTGGTTGATGCTCCTGACTTGGAAGTTCGAGAATCTCACATGACGAATCTGGGATTGTTCCGTGGACCCCTAGATGCGAGGGCTCTCGTTCCAAAGCCCCTGAGCTGCAGGGGGCCTCGCTGGTACTGGGAGATGCTGACCCAGCAATGAAAGATGTAAATTCCCACCTTGGTTTGCATGCAGTTTACACATATTTATTTATGAGTGTCTTTGATTCATGTCAAAGTGCCTCAGTGATTTTTCCGCTGGGCTTCCGGGTCCTGCTGAGGGCATGGCTCCTGGGGGCTGGCTGTGGGCTCGGGGTGTGCACGCGTGGGCTCTTGGGTGGGATGAAAGTGACAGCTGTGGGTAGGTGGGTGGCGGCCGGAGGGTTGAGCGGTAGGCAGATGAGAGCCCAGGGTTCTGGCGTGCTTGATTTGGGCAGCTGGTAGAAGTGGGGGTATCTGTCAGCATAGGGCAGGGTCCAGCTGAGAGGCTGGGGTAGGGTCGGAGCTCCAGGCCCTGGGATAAGTGACCGGTGAGCCTGTAGGTGGCCACCATCTTGGAGAAGCCAGGCTGCCAGCCAAGCTATCTAGGTAGGAACTCAGGCCCCGGGGAACTAGGGCAGGATCTGGGGCTCAGGGTAGGACTCATGGTGGTGAAGGGCTTCCAAACAAGGCAGAGGATCAGAGGTAGGAGGGGGCCTCCCTCCAGAGTCCCTCCCCCTGGTGCTGCCCAGGGCAAGAGTCCCCCACTGGGGTGCTCTGGAGAGGCAGCGCTCTCTGCAATCAAGGCTTTGGGAAAATCTGCCAATCAGCAAGAATATTCTGCGTGCTGGTTGTGCCCAGCCCTGTGCCTGGCACCCTGGGGAAGACCAGTCCCAGCCTGCAAACATTGGCAGGGGAGCTGGTGAGATAAGGAGGGAAGGGCAGGCCCCGAGCTTGATGGAAGGCTGCCTGCCTGGCACCGTGCGACGCTTTCATCCATCACCTCCTTTGATCCTCAGCAGGATCAAAGGCAGTGACTGTCTTATCTCCTCATTACAGAGGAGGAAGCAGAGACTCACAGAGCTGCAGTGACTTGCCCAAGGCCACACAGCAAGTGAGTGGAGGAATAGAGATTTGAACCCAGCACCGCCTCATTCCAGAGCCCCAGCACTTAGCCAGTTTCTTCTGCCTCAGCCAGGTGTAAAATAAAGATAACACCTACCTTGCCTAATTGTTATGTGGGTTAAGTGAGCTCAAGTGTGTAGGGAGATTAGCACAGAGGCTCACTGTAAGTGCTCAATAAAAGATTTTTTTTTTTCCCTTAAGTGGTAGAGCAAGGATTCTTCAGTCCTGGCCCACTGGACTCTACCATTTGCATGCTACCAGGTTTTTGCCAAAGCTAATTGGGAGGGGAGGAGTGGTTGGGGACAGAGCGTGACCTCCTCTGTGGTTTGGGTGAACCTTTGTCATGAATGGACACACATGGTCGTCAGTACACAGGAGGGATCATCTGTCAGGCCAGAGCCCCTATGGCTCAAGTTCTAGCCCTAATAGAGTGGGGGCACAGAAACTGCCTAGTGAGGATTGCCTAGATGTGTGTGTGTGTGTGTGTGTTTGTGTGTGGTTGTGGTTGGAGAGAGTCCTTGAGTGGGGAAGGAGAGACAACTCTGGGGAGACGGGGAGTGGACAGTGATAAGGGCCCTTTCTCATTTCCAGCAGCAGAGACTGGAATCAAGTGAGGGCATGAACCACGTGAAGATGTGAGGGAAATCACTCTGGCAGAAGGGACAAGTACAAAGGCCCTGGGGTTGGAATGAGCTTAATGTGTACATCTTCCTTGGTAGCTATAGAGACAATATTGATTTGTATCTTCTAATGTTTGAAGTAGAGTAGCTAAGTGGGAGCAAGATTCACTCATTCATTCATACTTTTTGGGGGGAGTACAGAGAATTTCCTTTATCTATATAATATAGATATTATAAATATCTATATTATATATAGATCTTAATATATAATATTAATATATTATATTATTATATATTATAATTGTTATATCATATATTATATTAACATAATATAAATATAATATTTATATTTAAATTTTATATTTTAGGGCCCCTGGGTGGCGCAGTTGGTTGAGCGACTGCCTTCGGCTCAGGTCATGATCCCGGAGTCCCGGGATCGAGTCCCACATCAGGCTCCCAGCTCCATGGGGAGTCTGCTTCTCACTCTGACCTTCTCCCTTCTCATGCTCTCTCTCACTCTCTCTCTTTCCTAATAAATAAATAAATAAATAAATAAAATCTTTAAAAAAATATTTAAAATTTTATATTTTAGAAATATTTTTATTAAATTTTATTAATAAGATAATTAAATTAATAATATTATTTATTTATATTATTATTAATATATATTAATATATGCAAAATATATAAATATTTTATATTTATAAATATTTATATTATAAATAAAATAAATATATATTATTAATATATAGATAAGATATAATAAATATCTATATTATTTAATATAGATATATTTTATTGAAATGTAATTTAAATATAACGTATTAATTTCAGAGAGCACAATGATTCGGTATTTACATACACTGGGCCATGATCACCACAAGAAGTCTAGTTACCACTCATCACCATACAAAGTCACATTTTTTTTTTTTTTTTTGTGATGAGAATTTTTAGAATTTACTCTCTTGGGAACTTAGAAATATGCACTACGATATTATCGACTGTAGTCATCATGCTGTACATGACATCCCCATGATTTACTTATTTTATTGCTGGGAGCTTATACCTCTTGACCCCCTTCACCCACCTCGTCCACCCCTGACCCTGCCACCGCCCCCCACCGGCAACCGCTATTCTGTTCTCTGTATTTATGACTTTTGTTTGTTCATTTGCTTTGTTTTTTATTTTTTAAATGTATTTATTTATTTATTCATTTATAAAGATTGTATGTATTTATTTGACAGAGATAGCACAAGTAGGCCGAGAAGTAGGCAGGGGGAGAAGGGGAAGCAGACGCCCCTCTGAACAGGGAGCCTGATGCGAGACTCGATCCCAGGACTCTGAGATTGTAACCTGAGCCCAAGGCAGAGGCTTAACCCCCGCCCCCTACTGCTTAGCCCTGGCGCCCTCCAGCCCCTGCAGAGCTCAAGCCTGGTCCTCTGGGCTCTGCTCAGGGAGCCCAGTCTCAGCTTGGGCTGAGCCTCCTGGCAGGGAGAAGACAAGGTTCCATTCCTGCTGTCTGATGGCCCTGTCCCAAAACACTCCCTGTGCTTTGCTAACTCTGCTGGAGGCAGCGTGGGTGGTGCTTACCCTACCTGGCTCCCTCTATCCTTTCCCTAAGATAGTCAGGGTATGGGCCTCAGTTGTAGCGGGCCTCTTAGTTCCTGACCGCCCATCCACCCATGTCTGTGATCTGGGCTCCTCACTCTCTCCCACTGGAAAAGGGACAGAGAAGAGGAAATAGAAAAGTTGCTTGAAATTCAGAGGCCAAGGAAGGAGTCTGGTGCTTTAGTCAGCCTTGGTGAATAGAGAAATCTGGCAAAGGGGGGTTTCTGGGTGGGCCGAAGGAAAAGGGAGGTCTGATACTGATGGGCTTGCTAACCTGCAAACCATGACTCCACTCACTTACCTATCCACTCATCCACTGTCTACCCACGCACCCCCCCATCCACATACCCAGGCACCTACCCATCGTTCTATCCACCCACCCACCCATCCAGCCAGCCACCTCTTCTCCCATTCACCCAACTGTCTGTCCATCCATCCATCCACTCACTTGTTTGTTCATCCATCCATCCATCCATCCATCCATCCATCCATCCATCCACCTACCCAGGCACCTACCCACCCATCCATCCACCCATCCATCCATCTACCTATTCCCCCATTCACCCATCTGTCTGTCCATCCATCCATCCAACCATCTATCCATGCATCCATCCACCCACCCATCCGTCCCCTCATCTACCTGCCTATCCGCCCCCCCCCCAACCTATCTACCTGACACACTGCAGACTGAATGCCTATCATAGTCACTGGTTCAGTTATGCTTACCGAGTGCATGTTGTTGGAGAGCTTTTCAGTGTTTATACATTCGTGACCCTTCTGTTTATGTTAATTCCTCTCCCCACCTGGTTCTTAGAGAAGCTCCTTGAGAAGTGGGGCTCCCATTTCTATTGAGCCAAGAAGGAAAAGCTCTGCCTTGGTGGTGGGGTTGGCAGCAGCTGCCAGGCGTGGGCATCCTGGGGTCAGGGGGAAGGGGGATCTTGCAGGCTGCTCGACCCCTGCTGGGCCCGGCTTGGGACCCTCACTGTGGCCCTGTCTAGAGGAGGCCGCGCTGCTCCAGGGGCGGGGTCTTGCTGCTTGGCAGCGGGCCGGGCCGCTGCAGGAGCTGCTGGCCCCTTGCCAGCCCCTGAAGCGCTGGGAGTGGGAAAGTTGTGTCGCTATGGAGCCTCTCCACACTACTGTAGTTAAACAAACAGGCTGGGAAACCAGGGGCAGAGCAGGAGCCGAGAGGGGCAGCAGGGATTCAGGAGAGGTGGCCGGCTGAGCTCTGAGCTGGGGAGCTGCTGTGGAAGCAAGAGTTGAGGCCAATCCCCCTGTCCTGCCAGACGCGGGCAAACATCTGTGGGGTCGCTGAGATGCCCTGGTTGAAGGTGAAACCGGGGCAGGAGGGGCCATAGACGAAGACTCGAAGGAGGACAGAGTGACGCGGAGAGGCAGAGAGATATGGCGATTGAGGTGCAGAGACAGAGAGAGTCAGAAAGACACCGACAGAATCAGGTGGGAGAAGGAAGATTTGAAGGGCTCAGAGAGGCGAGGGGGGGGTGGCGGTGGGGAGGGAAGGCCAGGGCAAAGGAGGAAAGCTGTGGCCCCCGGGGAGCAGCTCTTCCAAAGGCAGGAAGTGTGGAGCTTAACAACGGCCCCCTCCCATGTGGATAGCACTGACAGGGAACAAAACTTTTCCACTTGCTTAAGCTCATTCAAGCCCCACAATAGCCCGCTGAGAAGGACTTGGATGGGGGCAGGGACGCATTCTGTTGTGGGGAGCAGTGGGGGAGGGGAGCTGCAAAGCTGGGATCAGGACCTGGACCGGCCACGAGGGGCCCCGCAGGCTGTGGCGGTGATGAGTGACTTAGAGACGGAGGCCCCGGCTAGGATGGCCGCGCCTGGGTCCCTCCGGGGACTGAGCCTTCCCTGGCTGTGCTCGTGGCCATTTATGGACTTGACCTGCCGGTGCTTGAGGCTCCTGCCGCCATGACATTACGGCTCCTCGTCCAAGGAGGATGCCGCCACCATCCAGGTCAGGAGGCTTCTCTCTTGTCCTCCGTCTCCTGTCCCTAGGCTGCCTGACTGTAGTCACGTGGGCTGTTGATGGCTGTTGGCTGACTCTGTCTCCAAGAATTGCTTTTGGTGACTCGGTGAAAGGGGGCACGTCGTCCAGACTTATGCCCCCTCCCCGGGGCAGCCTGCATCGAGCAGCTGGTCAGTTGGTGAGGGGTGTGCAAAGGTCAGGTCCCTTGGCTTCAGCTTGGGACACTTGTGAAGGGCCGTCCCAGGGCTAGAGCACCCTGTGAGCCCGGCTCCCGGGGTGTGAGTGCATTGCATGGGGGTTTCTTCCTTTGCCCGGTGTCGCTTCCCTGTCTCACTGTTGTTCCCAAGAGTGCGGGACAGTAAATCTCCTTTGTGCAATGCTCACAGTCTCGGAATATTTCCGGGACTCTGAGCTGTGGCACTAAGTCTAACCATTGGGCCCCAGCCCAGGTGCCGCTCAGCCCCCCTCCCCAACAGCCTTGTTTTTGTCTGACCCCTCATCTCCCTCAGACTGGGCTGGATTCTGTGCGCGGGGGTCTGCGTAGATCTGGGAGAAGGAGGAGCAGGAGGGGTTGTCCATCCAGCCACCTCCGTCCCGGGCAGAAACTCTCCCCCCAGCCCTGGGAGAGTACTCACGGGGAACCTGTTTCCTGGGGGTAAGTTCAAAAGAGCCGGGGCCCCAGCGTGCCGAAGGGGAGGTGCTCAGCGGGTTTGGAGGGGCTGTTGGACACAAGGTGGCCCGTGAATGTTTGCTGTCATAAGTATGACTTTTGTTTTCCATAGAACACACGCCCCTGCAGGTTGCTGAGACCCATGTCTAAGAGGCGCACACAGGCAAGGCGAGCAGTCCCTTCCTTGGGTCAGCATGGGGTCTCACGTGTTGCCCCGCATGCTGGTAACTCCTTCTGGGCAAGCCCCTTGCTTCGCAGACAAGGTCAAGGGGGCGGCCCACAGCTGCATGGTGTTTCTAGGCTGAGGGAGCCCCTAGACTCTGGTGTCCAGTTCCTCAGCTTCGCTCAAGCCTCTTTTCTCCCCCATCATGGGGTCCAGGGCCAGGGGACCGGACAGGTCCCAGCAGTCTTGGCGGTGTCTGCAGACAGTGGGGCTGTGCTCGCTCAGGGTGGGACTATCTCAGAGGTAACAGCTGCTCCAAGATCATATCCTTGACCCCCGTTCTGTCGTTGGGGGCCAGGGGCTAGCCTCTTTGGGTCTTGAAGCGATTAGAGGAGAGGTCACTGAGGTTCTAAGGAGGAGCCCCTGGCACTGAGCCCAGGGATCTAGCTCCTTCCCCAGCTGGCACTCAGTTCTAAGCCCCACCTTTCTGCACTTGGCAGTTGCCTTTTACCTAGCCATCCTGTTTTCACTCCTGACCCTCTCGAGTTCTGCTGTCCCTCACAGTGTCCCCGTGACACTGGTGGGCACTTGGAATGTGACTGGTCCAAATGGAGATATGCCGCAAGTACAAAGTACGCACTGGATGTCAGACACTTAGTAGGAAAAAGAAGAATTTAAAATATCTCTAATAATTTTTTAATATAGGTGATATATTAAGATGATAATGTTTTGGATGGAATAAAATATATTATTAAAATTAATTTCGCTTGTTTCTTTTCTTTTTTTCTTTTTTTTACTAAGTGGCAGCTAGAAGATTATAAATTCCAAGCACATAAATTCCACTATGTGCTTGCATAGTATTTCCATTGGACAGTGCTGATCCCAGAGTCTGTCGTTGCCATAATAGCCAGAACGATCCTAGGGTGCCTGGGTGGCTCAGTTGTTCAGCATCTACCTTTGGCTCAGGTCATGATCCTAGGGTCCTGGGATCGAGCCCCATATGGGGCTCCCTGCTCAGTGGGAAGACTGCTTCTCCCTCTCCCACTTCCCCTGCTTGTGTTCCCTCTCTCGCTGTGTCTTTATGTCAAATAAATAAATAAAATCTTAAAAAGAAAAAATAGCCAGAAGGATCCTTTAAAATTTTGGATGGGTCACGTTCGTCCTCTGCGTGTAACTCTTATATGCTCCCATCTCACACAGGGTGAAACCTAAGTGCTTGCATGGCTTTCAGGCCCCTGGGTGAACCATACTCTTGCTTCCTTGTAGATCTTTTTTCCTACTATCTTCTCCCTTGTTCCCTTGTTCCAGCCCCACTGGCCACCCTGGAACTCCTTAAACTGGCTAAGCTCATTCCTACCTCAGGACCTTTGCACTTGCTGTTCCCTCTGCCAAGAGTGATTTCCCCAGCTCTTCACATGCTCACTCCCTCATTCGATTCAGATTTCAGATTTCTTCTCTTCTGTCTCCTTCTCAGGGGGGCCTTTTCTGTCCATCCTGGCAAAACCACATGCCTCCCAGTTCCTCTCTAATCCCTTGGGCAGAGCATTTACCCTCATGTAATATTATATTACCTACTTAATTGTTTACATTTCGATTGTTTGTTTTCCCAGTTAGAATGTAAGCCTTGTCAGGGCACCTGTGCGACTCGGTAGGTTAAGCTTCTGCCTTGGGCTCGGGTCATGATCCTGGGGTCTTGGGATCGGGCCCCACATCAGGTTCCCTGCTCAGCTGGAAATTTGCTTCTCCCTCTCCCCCTGCCCATAAAAAAAAAGAAAAAGAAAAAAGAAAAAAAGATTGTAAGCCTTATGAAGCTGGAACTTGGTCTGTCTTACTCACCAAAATAGTCCTTGTTCCTAGAATTAGACCTAGAATTGAATAGATGGTCAACGAATCTTGGTCGAGTGACTGAAAGTTACCGGTGACACCAGTGAGATTCAGAAAGATAAAATTGTGTCCAAGGTCACACAGCCAGGCAGGGGCCGAGCTGGGAAGAGCTGAGGACTGTCTGAAGCCAGAATCTATAATCTGCCTACTCCAGGGCCTCTCTACAGCCTCATTCTTTCCCCTTTGGTCCCATGGCTCAGGAAATACAGTTGTCACGTTGGGGAGAGGGGGCCTGGCTGTGGGGAGGCAGCAGACTGGTTCTCTGGAGTCTCTGATTTTCTGAGTGCTGGAGACTTCCGTGCATAGGGACTCGATGTCCATCAGTTGTTCCCTCCCCTGTGCATCTAGACTCTCAGGCCCCTGGGAGACCCTGGGGTGGGGGCGAGGGAGATGAGACTGGAGGGGAAGGGGGCGTGTGGTCTTCCCAGGGCTCAGGCAAGAGCACTGCGCTGCTAGGCTAGGACACTGCTCAGCATGGTCCCTGGGGTTCAGTGTGGGGCACAGGGAGTAGGTTGTGGCCATGACAGACCTTGGGTTTGGGAAGACAACAGAAGAGAGAGAGGAAACGTAAAAACTCGACATGGGTTTGGAGCAAATTGTAGAGCCCTCTACGGGGTGAGCCACCTGTAAGGGTCTCTGCTGCTTTGGCACCTGGGGCAGCTCAGGCTGTGCCCACCTGCTCACCTGCCTGCCCACCATGACGGGGTAAGAGTGCCCTCTGGGCTCTGACTAGTTTCTCTATCCTCTGTATTCCTTAAAAGGGGCACCTTGTTCAGAATGAGTGGGACTTTGGAGTCTGGGATGCTGGTCTGCCTTTTCTCTGCTTGGGGAACTCCTACTGTTTCCCTGTGGTCCCAGCTCAAATGCCCTCTCCCAGTACAGAGCCGCTGACTCTCAGGCAGAGTTAGTCCCACCCTCCTGCGAGCGCCCCAATGGCTCCTTGTTCCTACAAGTGTTAAGCATTCATTGCTTGCGTTATAGTTATTACTGTTATTATGTTGTATGACCACCTCTCCTGCTTGACTGCAGGCTCCTCGAGGGCTAGGTCTGTGTTTACTTCTGTGTTTCCAGCCTGAGGCTTGGTCGTGAGTAGACTGCCCCCCCGCACCCCCCCCCCCCCGTGGTCATCACACTTCATGTCTATTGATGTGTCCTCGGCGAGTGCTAAATGCGTCCTCCGCAGCTGATCACTAATCCTCATGCAGCATGAGGCCGGCATGTTGTCACCCCCACGTGTGGAAGCGGAGGCTCTGCGAGGCTTTCTGGGCAGTGGTGCTAGTAAGCGCACCGCTGGGGCTTGGAATCTTCTGATTCCAAGGCCAGCATTCCCTTGGTGTTATGGGACCAGGGGTGGAAATGACCTTTGCTTCTCTCTGGGCAGTACTTCCGGTGAGTCCGCAGGCAGCTGCGGGGAGCTGGGTGGCACAGGAGGGAGCCCTGAGTGTGTAGCCCAGGCGGTGTGTAGGGCTCAGAGCAGGTGTGGGAGAATCGGTCCGAGAGACCGGGTTAGAGGGGGACTGGGGCCAATGGTGAGCTGGACTCAGGTCTTGCCAAGTTTGAGGTGCCGGTCAAGTATGAGCATGGACATGCCCTAGGGCAGTTGCTTCCACGGGTCTGGAGCGGGAGGGAAATCCAGTCTGGGGAAGAAGGTCTGGGTTGTTGGGCGAGTGAAGTCTGTGGGGGGAGGGGAAGGTCTAGGGAGAGTGGGTGTGAGAAGAGGAAAGGGTCAAGAACAGAACTTGGGGGACCCCTTCCTTTAAAGGACTAGTGGAAGAAAAGGAGCTCGTGAAGGAGCCTCACAGGGTAAACAGAAGGCAGAGGGAGAATCAGGGCAGAGAGCTGCTACCAAAACCTTCAGGGGGCTCCAGAAGTATTTGTGGAATGAATGAATGAGAGAGTGCCAGTAGAAAGGGTTGGTGATCCCACCGAGCCCTGAGCTCACTGGGGTTCTCTGCTGATGACTCAGAGTCAAGGCTGCCTCAGTCTCCCCGGGACACTCTGGCGCTTTCCTCTCCCCTCCTGGACCTGCCCTCTGCTTACCCCTTCCTCAGTGAGCTAAGACAGGATTGCTGTCCCTACATCATAGCTAGGGAAATGGAGGCCAGAGCGGACCAGACGCCAGACATCCTGGGTCTTAGTGCAGGTGCATTCTGGGGCGGGGGTAGCATTTCCAGAGAGGGGGCTACCAGAGGGCTGTGGTGTTTCGGGGGCTTCTGAACCCCATCTCTGGCCTAGGGTTTCTCACCGGGAGTCATGGAAATCCCACTGGCACTTGGAGGGCTCTCGAAGATCACCTGGTTCAGCCTCCTCATTTTATAGATGTGAAGAGCACAGCTCAGGGAAGAAAGAAACTTGCCTAAGTTCATGGTCATAGAAATAACACTGCCCAGCGGCCACATATTGAAAAACTACCGTGAGACAGTGGTTTTACACACTTAACCCTTTTATTCTCACCAGTTCCTTAGCAGTCTCCGATTTTGTAGATGAAGAGTCCGATGTTCAGAGAAGTTAAGGGATTTCTCTGAAGTCACACAGTAGATGGGCTTGGGCCAAGATTCAGATGCTGCTCAGTTTCTTACCAAAGCTTGTGTTATTCCTCTGACCCTCTGCAGCCTCCCAAGTCCCAGAACCTGGGTCTCCTGTATTTCAGACCAGAAGATTTTCTCCACTGGTCAGAGCTTCCGCAGGATCCAGGCAGTGTTTCTGAGGAGGGGAAATGACAGTCAGCAAAACGGAGGGAGCGCCCATGCCCGGCCTTGGGTGTTGGACCCGCACAAAGCCTATGGGGGAAGGAAGAGAATGGCTCCCCCTACCCCTACACCCCCCCCCCCCCTGGGGGGCGGCAGCCAGGCAGGCCCCCAGCAGCCTGGCACTCTCCCTCCCCGGGGGCTGGAGCTGCCTGCCGCCTCTGCCTGCCCGCCTGATCGGGGGCAGAGCTGGCTTCATGTATTATTAATAGCACTGCCAGCCTTCCTGTTTTCACGCTGATAACCTGCTGGGGAGGGAGGGGGGGAGGGAGGGAGCAAGGTGGCAAAGCCGGAGCTCCGGGGCCCCTCCCCAGTCAGTACAGCTGCTCTGTGGGGGCTGGCCCAGCCCCAAGCCTCTGAAGTTGCTTTCCAGAGCTTCCCCCATCGGAACCCACAGTGGGGAGACTCGGGCTCTTTGCGGGGAATTTGTGTGGGAGGTCAGCCTCTGGGAAGACCTCTCCCTGACTCCTCTAGGATTCCAAGGGCTCCAATAGCCTGGGCCTCCCCCGAGGCAGATGTGCTCATATCCAGGTGGCGTGGGGCTCAGGGTTGAGGCTTCAGGGGCGGTGTGCGCGTGCGTGCGTGTGACCCAGAGAGAGAGAGGACGCGCGCATGCGCGCGCGTGCACACATGCATACAGGTTCCCGAGATTCCGTGGAGCAGGGACCACTCAGGTCCGGGCACACGTAGACCTCAGGCCACATCGGAGCTGGTCTCTCCCCACCCCTGACCCCAGAGCCTCATCATTTTCCCTTCTAGAGCCTGACTTGAGGGCCAAGGCCGGGTATAGATGGCGCCGGCCCTGTCAGGGATTGGGGTGGGATGGGGTGGACAGAGGCTGTCCTTCTGAGCCTCCCTGCAGGCTGAGATCACTGTGTCGGTTTGCAGGGCCCCAACTTCCTGTTCCGTGATGGCATTTGGTAGTTTGAAAATGGCCTTGGTGGGAGGATTTACCCCACAGTAATGGACCAGTGTGGCAGATCAGGCCCTCCCCACCCCTCCAAGTGCACGGGTAGACTTTAACCAGTGCAGTCCTCAGGCTGGCGTGGAAGGGCTCTTCTCTCCCCTTGAACATGCCTGTACTTCTGCCTTTAACCTCTGCCCGGGTTGCTCCCTAGAATTCTTTTCCCTTCCACTTTGTCCATTTTCATTAACAATAATAAAAGCAGTGATAATGACGGCGAGCATTTATTGTGCGCTTATTAATTACGTTCTGGGTCTGTTCAAAGAGCTTTCCTCCCTCCATTCATCTTCACAGCCATGCAACGAGGAGGTGCTGCCTTATTTCCATTTTACAGATGAGGTACGGAAAGGCGGAGGAGCCTCTGAAGTCCCATGGCTGGCAGATGGCAGAGCTGAGCCTCCTCCCTGGCTCCGTGGCCTCGGCCAGCGGCTCCCTGAGTGCTTCTCTGTGGCTGCAAGGGCCGCCTCGGGCTGCCTCCTGCAGGAGCCCCTCTAACTGCCCCGGCACCCAGGGCTCCCTGGCTGACTTCCTTTGTCATATCCCAGGGGCTGGGCTTCAAACACGTGGAACTGCTCTTCTCCAGTCTGGATTTCTCCTGCCCCCACTCAGACCGGGAGCTCCTTGGACACCGTGCCTGGGTCTGATTCAGCTGGTGCCCCCAGCACCTGGCCCAGGAGCAGCCACTCATGGAGGTTGTCACAGGCGCCCCTTGGCACCGTGCTTGGCCCACCACAGACTCATTGGTACACTCCATGAGGGGCACTTACGGTTGTTAGGAGCAAGGTGCGATCACCCAGCAAAGTTTGCACTGGTGCCTTCCATATGCCATGCTCTGTGTTAGGGGCTGCGGATGACAGTGGGAAGCACAACAGACAAAAATCTTTGTCCTTTTGGAGCTGTGTTCTCGTGGGGGAGGCATACAGTGAACAAGATAAAGAAAGAGAAAGCATTTAGTGATACATCTTAAGGAGAAAAAAATAAAGCAGGGAAAGGGGATGGGGAGTGTCCAGGAGGAGGTTGAAATTTTGATGAGTCAGGAACCCATCAGCCTTCTCTGAGAGGGTGATGTTTAAGGAAGTGAAGGAGCAAGGCTGTGCTGTTTCTTGGGGAAGAGGGAAGAGCATTCTTGGCAGTGCAAAGGTCCTGAGGCAGGAACTTTACTGGGCATGTTTGAGCAGCAAGGAGGCCACTGTGCTTGGAGTAAGGTGAATAGAGGGGAAAATAAGTCAGAGTTATTGGAGCCTGGAGAATCAGGTGGGAGAAAGAAAAGGCTGGTGGGAGTTTTCGAGGAGGAGGCACGGAGAGGGTGAAGAGAGGCAGCGATTTTGCCCTCTGCTTAGGAGAGGGACAGATGTAAGGGGAGGCAGCGGGAGAGGACTCCACTTTCTGTAGCTAAAAACAGTCTTGCAGTCTTGACTGGGTTTTTTGGCACCTTATAGTCCCAGATGCAGCCCAGAATTGCTTGTTTCCCCTCTAGACCCCTACAAGCTGTTCCCTGCCCACTGCCAGTCTGGAAGGGCACCGTCCTTCTCCTTGGGTTTCTGCTGCCTGCTCTGACTGCCACCTCGCCCCTCAGGGAAGACTTGTTCCAAGATCAGGTTCATTAGGGGCTAAGCACTGAAGCTTCTGCCTTCCAGCCACTCCCCTGTGCGCTTCTGAGGTCCAGCCTGCCCCAGAACGATACAGCTGTCTTCCCGAAGATAGTGAGAGTTCTGGGGTTTGGGGAGACTGGCAGGACAGAGATGAGGCGGTAAAGCGGGAAAGAGCCTGGCCAGTGAGGGGAGGCTGTGGATTCAGTGGGTACAGGGCATGCTGCGAGGTCTCCCACCTATCAGGAGTCTAGGATGGCTGGGTGGAGGTGATGCCGGCCGGGGGTAGGCAGACTGGATTTATTCTTCTGATGCCACACCCCACCCCGAGCCCTAAGTGCTCAGCATCGTAAATAAAACCTACCTAATAAATCTCCCCTGTAAATTTTCTGTGTAGAATTTCATTACTCGTTTCGTTTCCGGTCATTAGGTTTTAGTCCAATTTGGAGTTGTCCCGATGGCTGTGTAAATCACGCCTGCACTCTGGGGAGCATGAACTCTGGGGAGAAATCATGTCCGGGACTGTCGGGGTGACAGCTGGAGCCTGGAGATCCAGACCCCGAGTGGTCTCCTGTGGGTGGTCGGGTACTTGCACTGAGCTCCTGCTAGCCTCTTAGCCTTGGAAAGGGAGAAGGAGGTAACATTAACTGAGCACCTCACATGTGCTGGGAACTTTACATGTATCATCTTGAATCCTCACACAAGCCCACAAAGTGGGAACTACTCTCTCCACCATACGGGTTAGGATGGAGGCTCAGAGAGGGCAAGTTACTTGTCGAAGTCTATCCAGCTCAACGGGTTTGTACCTGGATAGTCTGGCTTTGAGCCCAGGGTTACTAACTTCAGAGCCACTGCATCCACTGCCTCCTAACTTCATGGATGGAGGAGACTGTGGAGAACCCAGCACAATGCCGCCTCTTCCAGGAAGCATTCCTTGATTACCAGCTGGAGTCAATCCCTGTGTCATCTGTTCCTCTGTATGAACTTTGTAAGATGTTGGGCGTGTCAATATTCAGTGGACTTCCACGGCCCTTCCTGTGCTGTGATCTCTAACACATGGGGCTCCCTGGGCTTTTGATTCATAGCCCTTTGCTCACCTGTAATTACACATCCGATTCTGTGGTCGTCAGATTATTGTCTTTCTTCCCTTTTAAAATGTAAGCTTGGGGCGCCTGGGTGGCTCAGTCGTTAAGCATCCTTCTTCGGCTCAGGTCATGATCCCAGGGTCCTGGGATCGAGCCCCATATCAGGCTCCCTGCTTAGCAGGGAGCCTGCTTCTCCCTCTCCCACTCCCCTTGCTTGTGTTCCCTTTCTCGCTGGCTCTCTCTTAAATAAATAAATCTTAAAAAAAACAAGTAATCTCCATGAGGGTAGTGGCCACGTCCGCTTGGCTTACCGGTGCATTTCCAGTATCTGGTACAGTATTTGGCATGTAACGGGTGACAAGTAATACATTTTTCACGGAATGGATGAATGAAATAATAAACGAATGAAGTAGCCACCCCAGGGTGGGGGAGGAGGAGCTGCGGGTACTCTGACATCTCCACTGTGCAGGTCAGTTAGAGCCCCACAGCCCAGTGAAGGTCTGCAAGGGCCGGGAGGGTTCCAGCAGCTCGTGCCTAGGCCCCAGCTCAGTGCCGGTCTCAGCTCCTTCACCCCCAGACCCGGCTCAACCTCCAACCCCAGCCACAGCCCCTAACCCACCTCTGACTCAGATCTCAGCCCCAGTTAGAACCCACATCCAGCCCTGGCCTCAGCCTCACTAACCAGACCTCAGCCTCCTCCTAAATCTGATCGTAGCCTGAATTTCAAGCACAGCCTCACCCCCCATTTCAGCCGAGTCCAGCTCTAACCTTAACCCCAAGATCGCTAGCCTTGGGAGAGCAGTGGTTCCTTTTTGCCCTTGGGGCAGGGAGCAGCCGTGGTTCCTAGGTGGTGGCTGTCCTACAGGTCTCCCACTTCCCGAAGCCGCGGTCCCGTTGGCTTCTTGTGGGGACTCAGTAATAATTTCTCATTGCTGTGTCATGGTTACAGTTTGCAAACCACATACGCATTCATCAGCCCACCAGATCTTCGAACAGCTTGAGAAGTGTGCGTTTCTTTATGTTCTATGGGAGGAGATGGAGGTTCTTATATACTTTAGCTGGTTTGTGGCAAAGGGGGTGCTGTAGCCCAACTCTTCTGACTCTGAGTTCCAAGCTGTCCTTAGTTCTCCCTGACCTGCTGGGAAGAGGAGAAGAGGCTCTTGGTTCTGTGTGTGTGTGTGTGTGTGTGTGTGTGTGTGTGTGTGTGTGTGAAGGAAGGGACCACCCTGTAGTGGCCTCCACTAAGGCACGTGACAGAAGCAATCTTAATATTTCCCACCCTGGGTTCAGGAGAACTTGAATGGAGAGAAGGTAAGGAATATTGAGGGTGCTGAATATTGAGGAATATTGAGCGTTTGGTTAGGGTCCTGGCAGGAAGCAGATTTCACCTCAAATGGTTCACAGGTAGAGACTGCAATGGATGGGTTATTTACAAGGCGTGGGCAGAGTTTAGGGAGCAGCTGGGGCTGGCAACAGTGGGAAGCCCTAACCCCCTTTAGGACTGATGGGACAAGGTGAGGGAGAGGGTGCTATCACCGCCCAGCAAGGGTGGGTGCTGTGGAGGACGGATGCCTCTTGCACAGCGTAGTCATGGAGAAATGTAGCTACTGCTAAAAATGTTGCGCAGGAGAGAGGGAAAGTAGGGACGGAATCCCTGACCTCCTCTCCCCTCCCGGTAATCTCTGCCAGTGCCTCCCGCCAGCTGAACCCCACCAAGGGGCGCCCGGGCCATGCAGTCGGCCGGGGTCAGCCTCCCAGGGCACAAAGCAGGGCTAAGAAGGGCAGGGATTGAATCTGGAGCAGGGGATCAAATGCAGAATAAACAGCACCGGGAGCAAGAGAGACCACGGAGCAGGTCGTCAAGGAGAGACAGACAGACAAAGAGAAAATGAGCGAGGTGGAATGTGTGTGAGAGAGGGAGTGAGACAGGGCTCAGCCTGTTTGTCTGGGCAGGTCTGCTGAACCCAAATCCGGCTCATCTGCGTCTCCTCAAATAAACTTCTGGGAAGTGAATGCCTGAAGCTGGCAGAGTGCAGAGAAGTCAGCAAATATGTGTGCAGCGAATTCTAAGCCTTCTGTTCCCAGCTCCTGGGAAGAGCAGCAGAGCCTTGGGGGTCCCCCCGCCCTGCACCCCGGTCTTCTGCCTTCTTGCTCTGATCCTGGGAATGGCTTCCACCATGGATGCGTGGAGACAAGGAGAGCAATCTCCCACCCAGTAGGTCTGGGGTCCAGAGACATACAGGTAACACTGAGCAGTGAAGCTGATCTCTGAGGTCATGTGAGGCTTCACATGCATGATTTGATGGCACCCACCTAATACCCCCGTGAGGCACGCTGGGATTGTTGTTCCATTTTATCGGCGAGGGAACCAAGGCCAATAGGGAAAACACTTTCCCAAGGCTGTGTTATGAGTCAGCAGTGGACTCCTGATTGGGCCCCGACTGAGCCTGAACTCGGACCTCACACGGAGCCCTAGCCCAGGACCCGACTGGCCCTGAACCTGGCCCAGGACTAACCCTGCACATGGCCTCAGACTGAGCCTGACACTCTCTGGCCGAGGGGGGCACAGGGGCCCCTTGAGTGTTTTCATACTAATTTTGCTGTGACGGACTCCTGGGATACTCTGAAGGCTTGGAATTTTTCCAAGAGAAACTTTTACTAAAATAAAGGTCACTACTATTTATAAAACACATATTCTCTACTGGGCACATGCTAAGTTCTTTGCATGAGTTATCTCATTTAATCCCCTCAACAATGGATGATTTCGGTACTGTCACGATCCTCACTTTTTGCATGGAGAATCTGGGGCTCTGAGAGGTTCAGCAGCTTTTCAGCATCCCTCAGCGAGTACATGGTGGAGCTAGGATCCAAACCCAAGGGTAGCCTGGGAGAGAGGAGCTCGGGGAGGGTGGCCTTCCTGCACCCTCTGACACCCGTGTGTCACTGAAGGAACATTCTCAGTCTTGTCCAGGACAAAATATCTGTAGTCATTAAACACTTGGGCACAGTCCACAAGGTCTGGACATGTGTACTGGTCGGGGTCTCTGGAGAAACTGAACAATAGGATATATATAGATGTACAGAAAGAGATTCATTAGGAGCGTTGGCTCATGCAGTTATGGAAGCTAAGTCCGATGCCCTGCCTGCTGTCCGCAGACTGGAGGCCCAGGAAAGCTGGTGGAGTAGTTCCCGTCCAAACCCAGAGGCTTGAGAAGCAGGAGAGCCCAGTCCCAGTCCAAGTCTGAAGGCCTGAGAGTCAGAAGCACGGATGTCCGAGGGCAGGAGAAGATGGATGTCTGAGCTCACCAGAGAGCAAATTTGCCCTTCCTCTGCCTTTTTGTTCTATTCAGGCCCGTCAATGGGTTGGGCAATGTCCCCCCCGCCCCACCCCAGGGTGAGGATGATCTTCTCTACTCTGCCAATTCAAATGCTAATCTCTTCTGGGAGACACGTCTAGAAATAATGTCTCACCAGCTATCTGGGTATCCCTTAGCCCAGTCAAGTTGACACATAAAACTAACCATCGCAGCATGCTACACACTTGTGAGAGATATATGTCTGCCTTCCAAGAGAAGGTGCTGGCTGTGTGTCAGGAGCCTTCCTCCCTACTTTGCAGTGTTGTGCACAGTGCTAGGCATGAGAATGACTGATTAAAGCTCTAGGTCAGAACTGTGGGAAGAACAGATAAGCAAAGAACACTTTCCAGGAATTCGGGACCAGGGCAGAACCCCAGGGAGAGCCCAGGTCTCCTGCAGCCATCTGTTCCCTCAGGCGGCCCTTTCCTGGGTCTCCCCGTACATCAATAACTCCCTTCCTGGGTTCTACCCTCTAGGGATTCCCAGGAAGGAGAAGGGGACTCAGAATCCTGACCTTTCCATCTGTAGGACAGCACGAGGTGTGGAGATGTTGAACCAGGAGACCTGGCATCTTTGGAATTATGGGCGAGTTCCTCACCATATCTTGCCTGTTTTCTCCTATGCAAAGGGAAGCAGTATGCCTCAGTGATTCCCAGGATCCCATCACACCGATTTTTCCCCTGTTCCTCCAGCTCTGAACCCTGCAGCATCTTCTCATTCTGCTCCTCCCCCACTTCTCCAGCCTCTGGGCAGAGGCTCTGGCCATGGTGCTGAAGGCGGCCATGGCCTCTACAGGGGCTTGGAGGTAGGAGGTGAGCGAAGTATCCACCCCAGGATTTATCAGGGCAGAGGAAAACTATACTAATTGAGCACCTACTATGTACCAGTCTGTCTGCTCTTTACTTCGCCTGTATTGTCACACTGACTGATCACAGTATCCCTTGGAGGAAGAGATTATTTTGGGGAAACTGAGTTTCGGGAGCTGTGGGGTCCCACACCTTCCAGAATGCAGAAAGCTGCCTCCTGACTTTGAATTTTAAGAAGCCCTGGTTCCCAGAGATGGTCCTGGGACAATTAAGGGCAGCTGAAAACACAGCGACACGCAGAAATGGTTGATAAAACTGTGAAGGAACGTCTGTTGGCATTGGTTCTGAGCCCGCGGCCAGAGATGAATGATTGAAACACCAGGCTTGTTAAAGCGAGAGCACGTTTGATTTCTCTCCCCTGCACTGCATGCGATTTCGCTGGAGGGAAGTTAGCAATCAGCTAATTGACATTGAATTAACCATGAAACTCAGCCCGTGCCTTCTCTCTGAAGCACTCTCTAGCAAGACTTTATCAAGGCTTTGAATTATTGATTATTACTTATAGCTCTGATGGGGTGATTTACTTTTATTTGTTTTCACGTTGGGTGTCCTTCATAAGTGTCCCTGAGAGTGAGAGGCACCCAGACGTCAGGACTTCTCACCAGAGGAGCATGGGAGAGGAGTCCAGGGACAATGCATCTGCATAGTCCATCCTGCCCCAAAGAAATGAACCTGTATTTGTTAAACCACGGAATTTTGTTTTTTGTTTTTGGTGCTATTCCTGTAGCAAAGCCTAGCCTAACCTAACAAGGGCTCTGGGGTCTGGCGTCCTTCCTGATTCCTCATGAGACTAGGCTTAGAGTCTGAATGAGCTGTGATCGCTACCCCTACCGTCTACCCCTACCCGCTACCCCTATCGTCTATCTGTAAAGACTCTTACCAGATGTCTATTCCAACTCCTTCTGATACCTGAATTCTTCCATAGCATCCAAACCAAATGGTTCTGGTTTCTGATTTCTCCTGTGCTAATCTTTTAAAAGTGCTCAGCCCCAATTGTCCCTCTTGAACTTGTCCATGTAACTTCCACTGGTCTGGGCTCTGCCCTCTGGAGACCCAAAGAGTAGTTTCATTCTTTTATATTGCTTGACAATGTTTTTAAGAACTGAAACTAGATATCTGAGGCCTCTTCTCTTCCAGGCCAAACATCGCTTTAACTCTTCCTCACAAGACTACATTTCAAGCTCCGTCTTTGATTTGGTATCCTCTTTTTTTGGGAATCCCATGTTTCTGGGGGCGTCTCTGAAAAGTCAATACCTAGAACTGGATGTAGCACTCTAAATATGGCTTGAGACTGGTAGAGCTCTCAGAACCGTCAGCTTCTTTGAGTTGGGATATTAGACCTTTAATGGTAGAGCCCAACTGGGATGGATAGATTTCATCCTATGGCAGAGACAAGTACTTCTTATTGAATTCATGTGATCCTCATGTTTCCCAGCTTCCTTGTGTCCTGGCAGAACCTTGTGACCAATCTGGCCAGTGGTCTGTGAGCTGAAGTTATTTTATTTTTTTTTAAGATTTTATTTATTTATTTGACAGAGAGAGAGATCACAAGTAGGCAGAAAGGCAGGCAGAGAGAGAGGGGAAGCAGGCTCCCTGCTGAGCAGAAAGCCTGATGCAGGGTTTGATCCCAGGACCCTGAGATCATGACCTGAGCCGAAGGCAGAGGCTTTAACCCACTGAGCCACCCAGGTGCCCCTGTGAGCTGAAGTTATATGTGACATTCTGGAATGACACATTGGAGAGCTGGTGAGTGACATTCCAGCTCTTTTTCCTTGCCATGGTGACCTGGAAGCCATGTGTTCCATTGGTGTTGTGATAAGACACAGGCAGCTTGGGTCAGATGCCACTTTAGAGATGGGCAGCACACGTGGGCAGATGTCATGTGAAGAATGTGTGCTATACAGGGGTCACCCGAGACAAATGTCACTGTGCAGGTGCCCACCATTTTGAATGACCATAATGTTGTGGAAGAAAAGAAGAGTGGGAACTTTCGTTTTTGAGCACCTACTATGTGCATGCTATGAATGGTATCTAATTTGATTCTCACAATTCTCTGTGATAAGGGTTATTATTCCCATGTGAAAGATGAGGAGTCTAGAAACTATTTGAGCTGAGGACGTGACTTCAAAGCCTGCCTGCTTTTTGATCACCATCTGACTCCCAAGACTTGACCTCTGCTCAGTCTCTTACCGCCCTCCACCTTGACAAATGCACGATTTCCTTTCCTTCCTGAAATATTTCAGAATCACGAGGCATGGTGATATGTATGGAGCCTTAGTTTCCTTCGCTGAAATTGGGGATCAGATTGTTTCTACTTCTTAGGGTTGTTCTAAGGATTAATTGAGTGAACATACATAGAACGTTTAGCACGGAATTAACATTATTTAAGTGTTGGTCATTAATATAGTAATAGCTAATATATATGGAGTACGGTGTTTACGGTGTCCCAGACATGGTGCTAAGTGCTTGGTTCATTTTATTTAATCCCCAAAATGACCCTTGGGGCAGGTGTTAGTGCTCTCATTTTCAACTGGGGAAACTGAGGCTTTAGAGAACTCAAGTGAATTTTCCAAGCTCACATACCGAGGCCGTAGCGATGTAGGACTCTGAATCTTGGTTATCTGAAGTCAGACCCAAAGAATAATAATAAGATACGAATAAATTCTATGTATTGAGTGGTTATTACATGCCAGGCACAGTGTCCCTACATATAATCTTAATTTTCAAAACTGTCCTCTCTGAGTCAAGTCCTATAATGAGCTGAATTTTTTACACGGGAGACAGAGTAAGCAAGAGTAGGTAACTTGCTCAAGATCTCTCAAACAGGAAGCTGCACTGGGGACTTCAACCCAAGTTGTCGATAGCTCTTGCACTTAACCAAATAATCACCTTAATAGCAGGGAAGATATACGTGTTCCATCCTCCGACTATGATGTGATGCTTGGATTAAAACATTCATCATAATCCTGTATGTTAACGATCCTGGAATTAAAATAAAAACAAATCATACCGAACACAAAAGGATTCCAGTTGTTTCCCAAGGAAGGGACACGGAAAGCTCCAGGACGCAAAGGGCAGCCCAGAAGAAGTGGGTGTTGAATTGCCGGCCTTCCCATGGCTCCAGGTGCTGTGGGCAGGCCACGACCAGTTTGATTCAACTTCATTGAGTCTTGGCCAGTTCCACGCATTTGGAATTGGCCTCGACAGGTCTGGTTTGACTCGAGCCAGCTTGGATCAGTCAGATCTAGTTGCAGCCAGTTGGGACCAGCCTGAACTGGATTGACCTAGTTTAAATTTGTTTGTCTCTTCAGCCTTAGGGTTTTGGCTCCCTAAGGAAGTTCTTCTCCTGGACTCCAGGTCAAATGGCTTTGGTTGGGATGCCAGGGTGAGAGAAAGTGTTAAGTAGATTATTATTAACCTTACAGAGGCCAGCCCTTGCACCCCTGGGGGTCTGCAGCTGGAAGACATCAGCTGGGGAGCCCTGGCTGGGTCAACTCCCCCAGAGCACCCTGTCATCAATTTCCCTTCTCCGTCCACATAGAATTCCCTTGCCGCCTGCCCTTCCCTTGCCCATTCTTGTCCTAGAAGTCAGCTTTGCCTTTAGTTCCTTGTTGAGGGTGCAAACCCAGGGGATCCGAGCGGGCTGGTCTAGAATGGTCCCCGAGCACCGGCTTGTCTGGGATGGCAGGGCTCATGTGTGGGTGGTTCCCCCCCGCCCATAATGGGTGACTGGCGAGTGTTGCTCACTTCATTCCCCGGCCCCGAAACAGATGTGACTTGCACCACTACGCTGGCGATTCAATTAAACATTGATGTGCGTGGGGGCTGGGGGAGGAAGGTGGGCAGAAAGGGGCAGGTGCTGGCTAATGGGATGCCACATCACATTATCGTCGTGCAGAAACCATGCCCCCTTCAGAGAGTAACGGGGGCTGAAGGGAATGAGAACCACACAGGCCTGGGGACAGGGCCTCCATGTGGGCCGGCGTCCCACCTGGGGGCTTGCTGCTCTGTCCGCAGCTGGAGTGGGTAGTAATGGAGCTGCGGGACTGATCAGACCCAGGAAGTCAGAAAGCCAGCCCCGGCGGCTGCCCAGAGCTGACAGTACCTGGGTCTGGCCACCTCTAGCTCCCCTTCAGTACCATGCCCAAGGCTGTGAGGGTGCTGGGGAGTGGACAGGGACGGCCACCTGGTTGGGAACGAATTCCTCAGAACTAGAAGGAACTCGTCCAGCACCTGTCCCCAAGGGCAGGCCAATGACGTTCTGTAGCAGGCCAGCCTGTGCTCCTCCCATAGGCCTGTGGGACCCATTCTGTATGTCTAGAGCACACAGAGGGGGCAGGGCAGAGAGAAGGGGGGTCTCTGCTCCAGGCCAGGGCCTTTTCTGCCATGTGTTCTACCCCCTCCCCTGCATTGACGCAAACTGCTCGAGAGAGCTGGTTCTCTGCTCCTCCTCGCCCAGGTCTCTCCCCGCCACTCTCCCATCCTGCCACCTCCACCCGTCACGAAGCAGGCCATGCCGGGGCTCTTGGGACCCCAGGGCATCCTCCCAATCCCTGCAGTGGTCTCAGTTCTTCAGGCCCTAAGAGGAGGGATTAGAGCCCCAAAGGAGATAGGTGATGGGTCTAAGCATGTTAATCAAAGGGGGTGGATCTCAAGGGACTGTGTTGGGGTCCAGTTTGTCTTAAGGTCAAAGACTGACTATCTCCAAGGGACCAACTGAACCCAGAAGCAATGGTGTCCAGAGACTGACTGCTGCCCATGCCTAGGGATTGCTGTGCCCTGGGGGGGGACGACTGGGCCCAGGAAGCAGCCGTCTCCAGGGACTGACCGTGCCTATGGAATGATGATGCCTAGAGACTCACCATGTCCAAGGACCAACTGAGCCCAGAAACAACTGCTCTCAGGGGAACGACTGCTCTCTGAGACCCTTGAGGCCTTACTGTGTCTGCAGTTCATCTTTGCCCTGGGACTGGGTCTGTCTTCCCTGGCTTCCTGAGGGCTGGCTGGACCCACGGGCCACTCTTGCCCAGAGACTGATTATGCCAGGGAACGTCTGTGCCCAGGGGCTGACTGTGTGTCATCTGACTGTGCTCAAAGACTGTTTCCAGGGACCATCTCTGTCTGGAGACTAACACTGCCCGGGGACCAACTGTGTTCAAGGACAGCAGTGCTGGAAAACCAGCTGAATGCAGGACTGGCCCTGCCCAGGGCTGGACTGGCCACAGGGATGGGCTGTAATTGGACATCCAAGACTCCCTGTGCCCAGGGACGATGGTGGGGAGCAGAAACTCTTCTACCTGGAAATAGTCCTATGCCTGGCACACAGCCTGCCCAGATGCTGGGCACCGTGCCTGGTGCCGGGGCCTCCGGCCGTGGCTTTTCTCCCGGAACAGTGGGAGGAAGGAGCCCGCACCCTCAGTGCACGCAACAACCTCAGATTCCCCCGTTTTGGAGCCCAGTGAATAGAGAAGGAGCGAGAACACAGAGCTATTGAGGACCTATTATGCATCAGCTCAGGCTCTGTCTTTCCTTCCCGTTATGTCATTTCATCCCCAGGACAACCCCAGGAGGCAGTAAGTATGATCCTCATTTACCGGTGAAAAACCGAGGTCCACAGATGGGAAAATTCTTTGCTGGACTTCCTGACTCCAGAGCTCTTAGCCACGCTGCTATTCTGCCTATAAGGCCGTAGGCTTCCCGAACTCTCACGCCCCCTGCGTCCCCCGCCACCCCTGAGTGGAAGGAGAGGTGGGAGCCTCCCCCAGCTTACAGGAGAGGAAACTGAGGAAGGACCGGAACTCAGACATCTAGTCTGCACTTGGCCTGTTAAACTCGCTCCTGGCCGCGGCCCTGACCTCTCAGGCAGGAGAAGGGCACTTGGCAGGCCCAGTAGGAAGGGCTTCCTGCGGGCTGCATTCCTGCTTGCTGCCTTGGAAGCAGGCAGGCCGGGGTGCGGAGGCCGTCTGCCTCACACAAACCCCCTTTCACGATGCCCAACAAGGCTCCTTCAGAACCCGGACTCGGCTGTGCAAACATGCACATCTGGGCTGCTGGCCGGAGCAGGGCAGCGGAACTCCCCCGCAGCTGGCCAGCTGCTCCTGACCTCTGGACAAAGCGAGCTGGGGCCCTGCGGGGGCGCCCCAGGAGCTTGCGGCTCTGTGGGGTACAGCCCCTCCGCAGCCCTCCGCGGGAAGCCGTCCTCTCTGGCTGCTGCCTGTCATTTCCATCAGGGCTGGAAGGCGATGCTGACAGCATTTCCTGCTGAGGGAGTGCTCCTCTTCTCCCCCCCCCCCAGGCCCCCTCAGCCCCCCAGCCCACACCCAGCCAGGAGGGGGAAAGTGGCACAAAGGCCAAAGGCAGTGAGGGGCTGGAGTTGTTTCCAAGAAGACTGCATAGCCACTCCATCCTTGTGGAGTTTATAATTTCACGGAGGGGAAAGACAGGAATCCAATCACCGTGAAAACCAATTATAAGTAACGACAAATTCTTACATCTGTGTTTTTCAGATTCTAGGCACTGCTTTTGGTGCTCTATACATTTGAACTCATTTTAGCCTTACAACAACCCTCTGAGGGCAACATGATGATCATGCCCATGGTATAGACCAGGCGGTCGGGGCACAGAGAGGTTGGGTGACTCGCCCAAGGCCACACAGCTCGGACACGGCAAAGCCAGGATCTGAACTCAGCGTGCGTTCTTAACCAGTGATGTGCATTTACAAAACACTTTAAGGGCAGGGACTGGGGCAGCTGCTGTGGGGAGTGGGGAAGTCATCGGAGAGGGAAATAGGAGTTGGATGGCTTCGGGCGGCGGGCAGATCTGAGGGTCTGGACCTGAGGCTCTCACGGAAGTATAAATGAGAGATGATGGACTGGGCGTGAGGAGGGAGAGGCCGGGGTTGGGAGGGGCAGAGCAGCTAGTGTGAGGCTCTCCTGGCAGCTGGGTGAACACGGGAGTGAGGGCTCCCCTCTGTGTTGGCCGGCCAGCCCGCTTGGTCCAAGCTACCTTCCTGGCCTGCCTGGCAGGACCCCCTCGGGCCCCCTGCTCCTGCAGGGAGGAGGCGTGGCATGTGGGGGCACATTTGTGGCCCCCCCTCGTCGCCGCTGTGCCCCTGCTGCCAGGAGCAGCTCCCAGGATGCAGCGGGAGAGGTCAGCGGGAGAGTGGAGGAAGCCGTGAATTTCAGTCCTGCCTCCTTCGGCCAGCTGGGCAAATCGCCTACGTCTCGGAGCCCGAATTTCTTCCAAAATTGAGGAAACAGTGGCTCCCCGGCAGGGTTTGTGGGGGACGGTGGCCATGAAGGGAGACGGAGAGGCTGAGGAGCGACTTGTTGTCTCTGCTTAAAGCACCGCTCGAGGCTCCCTTCATGTGACTGTCGCAGGAGCCTGGACAGTGGAGCCGCGAGGTGTCGCGGGATGCGGGCCCCCATGCCTGCTGCTTTGGGACGCGAGCCCGCCGCTGGCGGTGGAAGAGCCACGACCATCCTGCCGGGCGGGTGGAGAGGACGCTCCTGCCTGAGCTCGCATCTCGTGTGGGGCTGGCTGGAAAGGGCAGCCCTCGTTCCTTCCGGTCCCTTCCCTCATTTAACAAACGGTTAACGGAACATCTACGAACTGCGGGACCCTGTCCGAGGGGCTGCGGTATAGAGATGAGGGGAGCACAGCCAGCCCCCAGCTTCCCAGGGCGTCCTCCATGGTGGGGGCGCTGGGTGGTGCTGAGCAAAGAAAATCAACAAAGAGGGTCGTGAAAACCCCCTGATGCAAGGAGAGTGACTGGAGAGAGGGGTGGTCTGGGGGAGCCCCGGGACAGCGGCAGAAGACAGCAGCCTGGGGGCGCTGAGGGGAAGGGACCCTGGCTTAGGTGTCTGGGGAGGAAGGAGGAGTGTGGTGGCGGTGGCGGCCTCAGGAGGTAGGAGAGAGATGGGCACCGGGCACAGGGCACCGCAGGCCCTTCTAGGGAGTGTGAACTCGACTCCAGGAGCCATGGGAAGCCTTTGAAAGGATTAAAGCCAGGCCAGGACAAAAGCTGTTGCATTGGCTTAAAAGGTTACTAGTCCATTTGTCTTGGTGAGAACCCACTGAACAGAGGAAAGGGAGGACAGAGCCCCCTGCCCCCAGAGGACCACACCTCTGTCAGCTCAGGTAGTACCTGCCCTCCGCACCTCCACCCCTCTCCCAGACCCTGGGCTCCAGAGGCACCTTCGTGGCCCCCCCAAGAGCACCAAGCCCCCGAGGCAGAGGCCTGGCCGGAAGCCCACAGGCGGGGACAGTGGGTGTGGGCCCGGCTGCCCTGCCTGTTTCCACCCACCATGTGGGGCAGGCCCCCCACCCCCCACCACCCCGCATGGGGCTTTTGAATTAAAAAGTCTTAACTTTTTCTTTTAAATGGCAGCTCTGTGTACTGTACATGGTAATTAATACATTAGCATTTATGCAAAATACCATCACAGCCGGGCTGGTATGTCAGCTGCCTTCCTGAGCTGCAAAAATGTGAGCGCCCCAAGGTACCTCAGACAGGCCCCCCGCCCCAGCAGACAGCTCCGTTGACCCGTGCCCTTCACTAGCAGTCACTGGCAGTCACTAGCAGTCCCTAACCGCTCTCTGTGCACGCCGGCCCGCGCGCGTGCCGCCTCTTCGAGGGGCCCGTGAGTATGCCCATCTGTCCGTGTGTGCGCGTGCGTGTGCACGTGCGGCCTGTGCTCGTACGGAGGCCCACGTGGGGTACGTGAGGGCGTCTCCGTGTCTGTGTGTGCCGGGGCGCCGGTCTCACACAGGTGGGTTTATAGGCGTGAGAACGCGTGTGTGTATGCATCTCCGTGGGCCGTGCCTGCAGGCGTTTCAGTGTTTGTGAGTGGGTAGGGGTGCGTGGCGTGTCTGTGCGGCTCCGCGGGGGTTCTGCATGCCCGTACTGTGCGCACACGTCTGTATGTTCACACTCATATGTGGACATCGGGGGGCGCTTGTGTATAGGCACCTGTGTGCGGGTCATCGGGTGTGCCCGTAGGGTCCGCTCTGTGTGTGTGCGCGTCTCTGTGTGTTAGGAGGGCTGTGTGCGCCTCTGTGCATGTTTGGATGTGGCCGTGTGCGTGCCTATGCACGTAGACGTGTGTGTGTGCACGTGTGTGTGTGCGCGTGTGACTCTTGCTAGAGCAGCTCAGAGAGGGCGTTGTAATGCAGTGGAAGGAACAGCCCGCTGCAAACAAGCAGGGGCTCCACTTCTGGCCAGCTCTGAGGCCCTGGGAAAGTGGCACCAACTGTGCCCCTCGATGTCCTCTTCTGTCAGCTGGGAAACGAAACCTCCTGTGTCCCAAACCACAATGATCCATATTCCCCGGGCACTGGACGTCCCGCCGGTGGGGTGCTCCCAGCGTGACGGGGGGAGATGAGCCCGAGAATAGGCGATGGCACATGGGGGCCGCAGAGAAGGGCTCTCAGCCCTGAGTAGGAGATGCCGTGGGGTCGGAGGTGGGGTTAGGAAAAGCTGCTCTGGGGAGGCAATCGTTGAGCACGCGTTGGAAGAGGAGGAGGGGTTATCCGATGAAGAAGCCCAGAGGGGGGGCCAGCCTGAGGGAGGGCCGACACCGAGAAGTCCGGTCTGTTCTGATGGGCGGGAGACCCTATGGGAGCGAGCTGGCAGGAGTTGGGGTACCTGGAGCAGACCATCCAGGGGGGCACAAACTAGGGCAATGGGGAGCCAGTGAAGGCCTTGAAGAAGGAGAGGGTCAGGATGGAGCATGGCTGTAGCTTCCGCAGGGAGGAAGGACTAGAGTGGGAGGCAGTTCTGGAAGGGAAACGTGGGGGCCGGGCTGCTGGGGGATAACCTGGAGCCCAGGCAGTGGGGACGAAGGGGAGGGAGGGGGTCAGAGGCAGTTGCTGAGTCAGAATCAATAGTAGGCAAAAATTGATTAGATAACAGGCGGGGGGAGGGGAAGAGCTGGGGGGCCACCGGATCCGTGGCCCCAGTGCCGGGATGGTCGTGGACACAGAAGGAGGAAGGAAGGGGTTCCCTTTGGAGGGAGGTGGTGAGTTTTAGACGTTTCAAGGCTGCAACACCTTTGAGATACCATTCATTAATTCATTTATTCATGCATTCACTATGTATCAGGCATTTGAGAGACCAAGAGGAGCAAGACAGAAGATTGTCATAGGTGGGGGTAAAATCAGGTGCAGAGGCCCAGCAGGAAGAGAGGGGGAGTCTGGGAGGAATGAGAAAAGGCATAGGAAGGCAGGAGAATGTAGCAGAGGGGAGAGAGCCAGGCCTGCCTTTGCAGGGGGCTGGGGGTGGGCCGAGCAGGTGACATGTTTGGGGACGGCAGTGGGGGGTGGGTACTGACATATGGGGGTTGCCCTGTGAGGTTTGCGTTTTAGGAAATCCTTTCTTTTCTTGCCCATGCCTGTGGCTTGCCAAGGGATCCTCAATTTTCTGATTTGTGAAATGGGACTGATGCTCTGTGCTCTTGCCACATCGCTGGGAAATAAAATGAGGCTGGACCTTGGTAATATGTTCTTGCCCTTAAGGAACTTCCAGAAACACACACTAAGTGTAGTGGATGCCATGAGAAGGGCCAATACCTAGTAGGTAGTCAATAAATACTTGTTGAATAAAGTCTCAGTTGAATGAGAACTGAGAATGAATAGTAACACAGGGAGCTGGGGAGCTGAAGGAGGCATGGGTTGATGGGATCTGCCTGGGAGCAGGGGCAAATTAGGGAAGACTTCCCACATGAGGTGACTCCCAGGTCCTGGAGGATGAGTAGGAATTTTCCCGGGGAATCAGGGAGGGAGCAACAAAGGTCAAGGTGTGGAAGTGGGACAGCAGGGCGAGCTGGGGAAATTTGGAGTCATTCAGTGTGGCTGGTGCGCAAGTGTGCACGGGGAGGGGTGGGGATGGGTATAGTTGGAGGGCTCCTGGGGGCATGTCACAAAAGACCTTAAATGTCAGGCTAAGAAGCTTAGAACCCACCCCCAGCCCCCCACCAATAGGCAGTGTGATGCCATAGAAATCTTTTAAGCAGAGGTATGGCTGGTGAGTAGGTTGTGCATAAATCATCCTGGGTACTGAGTGAGGGAGGACAGGGCTAAGGACAGGGAGCCAAGTAATGGGTCTTCTGTGACTTCGTTTGGGGGTAATGACCGTGCTGCTGTACCTTTTGGATTGATCTTAGGAATGGGGCACCAAGCTTTTTTAAAATTGAGGCATGCACTGGGCAGCAGGAGCTTTGGTTTCCATCCTGCACCCTGCCATTTTCTCGCCCTGTGACCTTGACTTGGCCAAGTCCATTAGCTTCTGAGGCCTTTACGTGGTTCTTAGGTCAGGAAACCCCTACAGGAGGTGATCCACGTAAGAAGGGAGGGGTGTTGGGAAGGGCTTTGTTCCTCTCACCTCCTGGGGGAAAGTCCCCTCCGGCACCAGAGGGCAGGGAGGGGGGCAGCTGCTTTCCTCCTTCTCTCTCCTCTACAAGAGGAGGGTGAGGACGAGGACAAGGGCAAGCTCATGTATTTTCATGCGGTGGCCTCGACACTCAGCCCCACAGTCCCAGCTCACAGAGGCTGGGAGGCTGCTCTGGGGTGGGCCGACCCTTCCCGCAAGCAGACACTCTGCTATTGTTCAAAATGGAATTGGTCCCAGGAAGCTCGGAGCCTGTGAAAACCGCTATGAATTTTGCAAAACAGCTCTGAGGCGGTAAAGCATGTCAGAAGAATCAAATGTGGAAATCCCTATTTAGAAACTCCACTCTGGACAGGCATGGTGTGCCTGGAGAAGGGCCGGGGCGGGGGACTCTGGCCTGAAATGTCCCCACCCCCCTGGGGTCTGGGTGTTTGTGTGTGTGTGTGCCCAGCCCATGCCAGAGGGCAGACAACCCGTCGCCCGGCTTCTGTCTGATCCCCCCTAGCCTCGGATGGAGCCCCTCCTGGGGCACCCACATCCTTGCCCAACATACCTATACCTTTTCTTTTGAAAGCAGCTTTATCATTTGGTAAAAAAGGATACATATGCTCCTCACAAAAAATTCAGACATTATGGAAAAGTTCAAAGAAAAATGTAAAAATCACCTCAGATTTCACCATCCAGAGATAACCACATAACATTTTGGTGAACGTCCTTCCAGACTTCTCTCTATGCATAAATATACACAAATAGATTCCACGTATGCAGCTCTACCCCGAGTGAGATCAGACGACACATGCTGTTCTGTCACCTGTTTTTTTTCCCCCCACTCAGCAATATGTCACGGACACCGTTCATATCAATACGTGGAGACCCACCGCTCAGTTTGAATGCCTGTGTTATGTGCCCGGAGGGACCTCACTTTACTGACCCCGTCCCCAGCTAATGGTGATGTGTACTCCTCCAATGTTTGGCTTTTACAAATATCCCTGCAGTGAACTTCCATGTGTATATATCTTCGTGAGTTACATTCATTCATTCATTCACTCATTCGTTCATTTGTTCATTCATTCACTCATTCATTCATTCAATCACTCATTCATTTGTTCATTCATTCACTCATTCATTCAATTGCTCATTCATTTAATCAATCATTCATTCACTCATTCATTCATTCATTCATTCATTCACTCACTCACTCATTCATTCGTTCGTTCATTCATGCCACAGATGTTATCCAGTGAGGAGATAGGACATCCAGCCCCTGCCTGCGGGGGAGACAGTGGTTTTGTGCAATGAACTTATGTCTTAAGCACTTACACAAATAATGATCCAATAAGCACGTGATACGGAGTACAAAGGAAAAGTCCTCAAAGCATGAATGAAAAGTTCAAGCTGGGAGAGAGTAAGGCAAGAGAAGGTAACCTATACTCGGGAGTCAGAGAGGGCTTCTCTGAGGCGGTGACAATGACATCCAAAGATGAATGGGCAAGAGACAGGGTCAGGGGATGGAGGTGGGAAGGACGGTTGGACGCGGGGTGGGGGGGGAACGGCAAGCGGGTTTCGCTTAGAGGGAGTGGTGGTTTTAACTCTGAACGTGCAGGCGATTCCTAAAAATGCACTTGCAGGTCAGAGGGTAAGCAGAGTCTGCATTTCATCTCACATTGCATCCTGCTATCTGCGAAGTTGTTATGAGATTCAGTAAGAGCAGGCATGCAGGGTTAAGCACAGCGCCCATGTACAGGAAGCAAGCCGGTCGCTGCTGTTGCCATTATTATTATAATTATCTTTGCCAATCTAATGGGTGAAAAATGATATCTCATCTTTGTTTTTAACCAACGTGTCTTTTTTTTTTTTTGTTTGACTCTGCAGGAAATGAGCCCTTAGGGGGAAATGAACTATCTTTCTTTCTTGAGCCACCTTTGTCAGAACCTTCCTGTGCCCCTGGGAGAGGCAGGAAGCGTCTCCCCTGCCATCCTCACAGCAGAGCCCCTGGGACTGTGAGATCACTCGAAATCCCCTGTGGCTTTGGCTTTCCAAAGGCAGGTGCTGCTCAGAGAGGGGGCGGTTTGGGACCGCTGTCGCTGTCGGATGGGTGTTATGCCCGTGGGGAGGCAGAGAGGTGGGGGGTCCTGAAGGCAGAATCCCCGTGCCAGTGCCGCTAGAAGGGCTTCGAGATCCCAAGAGCTTCTGGATGATGTTAATGCGGCTGTATGAATATTAACAGAGTGGCCATTAATATTGATGACAATAATAAACAAGCGTGAGGATTATTTTTAAAGAGGGCTGCTGCTCCAGCTGTTGCCTCCCTTCATTAAGAAGCTTCTGAGGGTCTTGGCCTTCCTCTTCCCAGACCTCGTGCAAGACTCATTGGCATCCTCATGACTTCTGCCTGGGCAGGGATTGAGCCAAAAAGGCATCTTCCAACACTTTGGATTGGACGAGAAGCAATGCAGGCAACCCGAGCTTCCGTCCCAGGCGCTCTGGGCCATGTGAGCGGGTCGGGGCCGGGGAACGGGGGCAAGAAAGAGGTGAATCAGCCTGTGTACAGGCAGCCAGCTGTGAAGACTCCGCTTCTGAACCTTGCAGGCGTGAGGTTCCGCCGTCTACACCCCCAGAGGAGCGCGGGCAGGGGGCTTGCAAGGGGCCAAGCTCTTGCAAAGGTGGCTGGAGGAATTACCCTGCTAAAGTGGTCATGAATTATAGAGAGGAAAGGGGGGCGGGGAGGAAGGCCCAGAATATCATATGTGTAAATAAACCGGAGTGGCGGGCCGACATAAAAGCAGCCACCAAGCTCTTGGACCCGCAGCGCCCCTTCTCTGGCCGACCCACTCGTGGCAAGTGCCAGAGCGAGTCGTTTCCCACCTCCTTCTACAAAGGATTTGTTAATAAGTCAATGACGGAACATCTAAAGGGGAAAAATATTTCTCTTTATAGTTGGAGATAATTGTCCCAGGAAAAAAAAAAAACAACAACAAACCTTTAATTACAACTCACATGGAGAAAGCTTGATTTGTGGGTAGAGCCCAAATGCTGAGAAGCTAGATGTAAAATATTTGTAATATTTAGGGAACCTAGAGTTTTACATAAAAGTAAACAGCATTGCCTGAAGGCACAATTTCCAGCAACACAATAAAATGTGCAGTGAATTTATGGCGGCCATCCATTAGCTCTTACCAAGGCAACGTCGCCCCTATCTGTCGTCCATCATTATAATAGAGGGTTAATGCACCGAATTTACATAAAAAAGTCATATTGTCTGCATGAATTATTTACACTCGAAGCTGTTTTTACAGCTTGGTTTCAAGCTGGATTCTGGGAGAGATTCTGCCGGTAAATTACTCTGTGGAGACCTGGCTCTATAACCGCGCGCAGAGGCAGCGATGAAAAGAAAGGAAAATGGGCAGGCCCTGGCGGGTCGTTGGTACTGACGCCTCTCGGGTGGGGGCTGGAGGTGGCGGTGGAGGCTTCGGGAGGCTGGTGGACCTTGCTGCCGCAGCAGACGGGGCTCGGTTTCCGGGCCCGCAGCCTCGCAGTTGCTGCCGGGCTGCCCCGCGGTGAAAACCTGTGTGGGCCCCCGGGGAGCCCGGGGATCCTTCGGAGGTGGCTGACGTCAGAGGTCTCTTAGGGATCGGGGTCCCGGAGAGGAAGAGGAGCTCCTGTGTTTCAGGTTCAGGGGCCTGGCTCAGCGGTATGAGCAAAACCCACGGTTCCCATTGTACAGATGGGGAGACTGAGACCTCGGGAGGCACCTTCTCAGGAAGCAGGAAGCCCATCTGTTCCAGGTGGGCCCAGGGAATATGGGGCATACGGACACGTCAGAGTCGGGGAGCAGAGTCGGGTGGTGATGGGGCGTCCGTGGAAGGACACGCAGAGGCCCCGTGCCTCCCATCTCGGCGCTTAGGTTTTTTACAACTTTCAGTGAGTTGAAGGCAGTTTCAGGGCTTGGTCTGGAGATGAGGTGGGGTTTTTTGGCACCGACGTCTTAAATTCTCTTTGCTTGAGGGTTGGGGGTACTGGGGAGACCTGCTCATGCTCCCGGCGATATGGAGTTAGGGGAGGCTGGGCGCAAAGGAAGCACGCCTGGATTTTTAATTCCATGCCTGCTTTGTGGTGTTGGGCAAGCTTCCTAGTTTCTGGGGGCTCAGTTTCCTCGTCTGTACAATGGGATTTCCAGTCCTGGCTCTCTCAGCCTGTCCCCCAAATGACGAGGGGCTCGAGGGGGATAACGTGCTCTGGGAGCTATGTGATGTGTCCCCAGCACTTCCACAGGGGGCAGGGATTAACAGAGGGAAGCCTTGAAGTTAGAGCTGATGGAGGAACTTGAAGTGGGCCAGCTGGGCAGATGGAGGGAGAAGCCTGGCGGGTCAGACACAAGGAGCTAAAAGAATCCCAGAGAGGTAGGGAGAGACAAAGAGCAATCACGCCAAAACAAAGGGGGCTGGAGGTGGAGGTGGGGAAAAGGTGCCGAGCCAGGGGAAAAGTCAGGCAAACCGCCTCCGCTCTGCCTTCCCGGAGAGGTTGGCACGATGGGGGCTGATCTGGGGCCGGTTCTACACTTTGCCTGGACCCCCTCCCCATCCAGGCCAAGAAGCGCCTGGGCTCCTCTCTGACCTGGAGGTTCCTGCCTGGTCTCTGCTTTTCTGTAGCACAGGGAAGCCCCAGCCAGATGTCAGCCCCTTCCTCCCCCATCTCCCAGCACCTGGGAGGGGCAGGGGCTCCTCGCTGCCGCGCTCTGGGTCTCCCGCTCCTGGAGCAGCCACGGTAGGTCCCAAGGGCCTGGAGACAACAAATGACTCCCCGCTGATGGGTCGCTCGCCGCCTCCTGCCTGCCAGCTCGTTCCGTTGCACACCGCACGCAGATAATCATGTAAGGTGAGGGAACCCCTCCTGCCCGTGGTGGTGTGATTTAAACCTGAACTTTGCTTTGCTTTCATCCCCCGGAGAAGCGAGATTTAGATGATAAATTTCACTGTCTTCCTGAGAGCGTGCACACACGTGCACAGATGTGCACCTGCACACACACATGCATACACATACAATGCTCACACACTGCAACCACCCCCCCCCATGCACGAATGGTTACAAATGTGTGTACCCCATTGGCAAACCACACACATACATGGTCACATATGATGCCTTTGTAGGATGCGCATCCCATCCGGGGCACCCACGCCACGGGTTCGGGCAGGAGGAAAATGCAGTGGTGGCTGGGACAATTGGCATGTGCGGGGTCGGTGGGAGAGGCTGAGCGTGAAGGGGATGAGCTAAAACTGCGAGAAGCTGTCCAAATCTTGCCCCACCTTGCTGCCTGGGAGAGGAGGATGAGGCCTGCGTTTGGGTGTGAATGTGCATGCTGTGTGTGTGTGTGTCCCTGTGTGCAAGCCTGTGTGCCTCCCTGTGGGTCTTGACAAGTGTGGGAACTTCTGTTGTGTACTGAGGGTGGTGGCCAATGGATAGGGGAGAGTGTGGTGTATTGGAAAGAGCTTGGAGCTGGAGTGACGCCTGGCCTGCCACCAGCCAGCTGCTGGCCCTGGGCACGTTGGGGTCCCTCTCTAGCCTGCCTTTCCTTCTGGTCACCAAGCATCCTGCTCTGACTTTCAAAGCTCTGTGTGGTGTCGAAGGCGTGTTTCTGAGTAAACTGGGCTTGGAGGTGTGTGTGTGTGCTGAGTGTGTTGGTGTGTATGTTCAGGGGTGTGTTGTATGTGTGTTTGTGTATGTGTATGTGGGTGTGTTTGTGTGTGTGTGATCTGTGAGTATGTTTTGCTTAATGGAAGTGTTTGTGAGAGTGAGGACATCCTTGTTTTAAATTGCAGGCCCTCTTATCCCTTTTCCACTTAAATCTTCTCTGTAACACTGATCACCATTGAATGTCACTCTTTGTTTACATATTTATTTTGATAATGGTTTCTCTCTCCCTGCCAGAGTGTAAACTCCATGGCAGGACATTCAGCTGCTCTGCTCACAGGTATCCCCCCGTCCCCCATTAGAACTATCTCTGGCACAGGTGGCCTTGTGAATTTTCAATACCTGCTCATGGAACAAACTCACGAATGGATGAATGACTCTATTGTGTCCTTCAGGTGTTCTCCTACTTCTCCTAGGAGTGTTCCTTCCTTTCCTTGCCTGAAAATGCTCTTAATCATTAAGTACTGTACATGGACCAGTAGCGGGTGCTGTCAGAGAGGAGCAGATCAAGTGTGGAAAAGCCAGACAGGAGGGGAAGGTACTTCTTAGGAAAGAGAGTGGCGCCTCCCTTTCCAGGAGTGGTTCTGAGGGAGCTCCGAGGATGGAGGAACAGACTTCAGGGTGTCCGGGAGGGAGGTGGAGAAGACGAGGTGAAGACAGTGGGTTTAGGCAGTATGCAGAGGAAGAAGAAGACATGAACCACAAGAGGTGGTGGGATTCTGTGGTCGTCCCCACGGACTTGGTAGCATTTATCAACCTTCTTACCGGGAGTAACCCAGGTTTGTGGTGTTTGGTTCCCTAAGTAGGTCTTCTGGTGTTTGTGACAGGGAATATCTACCTGACCGTGGGAGGTAACGTGAATGGAAATGTCTAGAACTGTGCTGTCAACCCAGGAGCCGCGGGCCAGGCAGATGTGGCCATAGAACTCTCAGGTGTCCCTTTTGTAATGAGGCCCTGACCACCCTACTTAAAATTGCTGCCTGCCCCCTTCCAGGCACCCCAATTTCCCCTGGTCTGGTTTTAATTTCTCTCCTATCCTTTTCACCTCCCAGTAGTACACTATGTGATTTACTTATTTAAGTTTATTTTTTACCGTTGGTGTCCCAGTGAGAATGAGAGACCTCACAAGGGGTGGAAACTTTGTCCGATTTGGCTACTGATGTGTCCCAGGACGGTGCCTGGCAGGTGGCATGGCTTGGTCGTGTGTACTCAATGACTCGATGGGCTGCTGCCCGAACGGATTTGCACAGTGTGTTTTGTGAATGGGTTTGTAAAGCGAGTGTTTGCGGGATGTGGTTGTCGAAGGGCTGTGTTTTTGATTGTGGGGTGACTGTGTTTGGGAGGCAGGTGGGTTTGCTCCACAGCTCCATCCTCTGAGGCCTGTGGGGCAGTTTTCTGATAGAGGCTTCAGTTTCTGGGCACCCAGACAGGACATTGTCAAGGGTCTGCCCTCGAACCCACGAGAGCTTCCCCTGGGATGTCTGGGAGTCCTTTCCTTGACTGGCCTTTTGGCCATGGGTCTGAGCCCAGCCCTAGCAGCCTTCCAGGTCCATTCCCTCCTTTTCCCACAGGCAGACTGGGCCCCAGACTTAGGGAATTCCCTTGCCCTACAACCAGTCTGCCCCCTGGGCCGGGAGGAGTCAGAGGGGTGAAGGCTAGTGGTCAGTGCTGGAGGATAGCCATGCTGGGGGGCTGGGGTCAGCATCTGGAGAGTCTGGACACGTGGCTGGGAAGAAGGTCCTTGGCGTGCCTCTTGGAACTGGGGATCCTGGCCATTGGACGTTCAGTGGTCAGTTCAGAGGTGTCAGGGCTGGGCAGCAGGTGGTTGGGTCCTGGTGAAGGGCTGAAGAAGAGGGGCCAGATTGGCCCCGTGCTTAGGCTGTGGAGGAGTCAAGGAGCTTAGGATGTACATGTGGAGGCCCAAGACAAGGAACCCACCGGTCCCGATCTTAGGGAGCAATGGGCTTGGTGCCTCAGTCCAGTCCCTGTTTATTATGTGACGGTGGTGGGAGCTGCTGGGAGGTGGGGATGAGGTGTGCCCACCCCCAAGGCTGACAGTAACAGGACCCAAAGGTGCTCAACCAACTCAGGGCCAAGGCCAAAAAAGGCAAATGCAAGAGGGCTAGAGACAAAGTCCACCCCCCCCCCCTTAGACTGGCATTTAGGAAAAATGATCTAATATTGAGAGTATAGTGTTTGGGGTCAGACAGAGCTGTGCTTAGCTTTCACACTTGCCCACTGCGTGATCTTTCGAAGGTCTCTGCACCTGAGTTTCCTCATGGGTAAGATGGAGATCCTTTTTATTTCATAGTGGGATTGGAGGGATTAGACTGTTATTACTACTGTTAATGTTTTATTTAAACAATTGCACAGGGGCGCCTGGGTGGCTCAGTCAGTTAAGCGTCTGACTCTTGACTTTGGCTCAGATCATGATCTCAGGGTCGTGAGATTGAGCCCCATATGGGGCCCCATGCTCTGTGGGAAGTCTGCTTGAGATTCTCTCTGTCCCTCTTGCTCGGCTCCTACCCGTGCTTACCGTGCACCCTTGCACTCTCTCTTTCTCAAATAAATAAATCAGTCTTAAAAAAAAAATAAACAATTGCACAGATCCAGGAAGGGAAGCCTGCCTTGATAGGAGTTCAAATAAAGGGAACCAGGGCTTTGGCTGATCTCAGATTAGCGTGAGGGCCTCGTGTAGATAGTGGCATCTGCGATGTTTAGAAAAGAAGGCAGTGATTCCCAGAGCCAGTCTGGGTTCACTAAGACCAGGCCAATCTTTCAGGTTCTTGGCGGCTGCATGACTGGTGGGTGAGGAAAACGAGCTCGTGTGGAGTGGAGAGGGATATGTCATTTACCGAGCACCTGTTGTGAGCTGGCTACTTCCCACACACGACCTTAATCTTCACAAGTCCTGCGCTAGAGGTGACGCTCTCCATTGTATAGATGAGAAATGGAGGATCCAGGAAGTGAAATGACTTTCCCAAGACTGATGGGGCTGCGATTCTAGCCGGGATCTTTCTGTCGTATCACACTGCCCCCTGAGAAGCTAGGTAGGGTCTTTCCTGCTCTTGAGGACGCAGGGGGTGGCTGTGAGGGCATGGCGGGGGCTCCCAACTGGCTGAATGGTGGCCCAGGGATGTTCAGAGAGGTGGCACTGGGTCAGTCTGTGAAGGTCTTTAGAGGCCGCTGTGGAGCTCTGTGTTCACCTGGTTCTGACCAGTACAGGCCAAGGACCCACAAGGAGATATAAAGGTGTAGGCCTGTAACAGCAGGAGGTGACAGAACCGAGACAAAGGACAGAGCAAAACTCAGAGAGCAGAGACGGGAACCTGGAAGATCTCAATAGTGGAGAGTGATAAGGAGAATTTAGCATGATGAAATGTCATGGGGATAAATGTGGGGCCCATCTTGTCTGCTAGAAAAAATGAGAAATGAACAGGAAGTTCAGTGCGAATCACTAGGCTACATTAATAAAGGTATGGGGTTTGGGACAAGGGAGGGGGACCACCGTCCTCTCCCAGCCAGCTTTCTGCCCTGGGGCAGTCTCTATTGTGCATATTTGAAGGTCGAGTGCTATTTTCTGCTTTCTCAGTTCTTCCTCTTTTGAGAGGGGTTGTGTGTGTGGGGGGGACAGAGCCCTTCTGGAGTTTGACCCTTGGATTCCATCCAGAGTAGCCCTCTGAAATGACACCTCTGGAGGAGGGGAAATAGCCGCAGATTTTCTGAACTTTGGTTTGAGCAGCAAGTCCTGGGTCTGATCTTTATGCTAAACTTCCCTCATTTAGGGAGAGGAAAGGGCCGGTCCCTGAATGTTCAGGGACTGGGATGGGTCCTGGTCCCCTTGGCCCCTGGCCAGGGGTGTCCACTCTCTTTGCAGCGGTCTCCTTCCCCTCTTGGAGCCTCATCCTAGAGGTCAGCGGTCGGCCAGGGCCGGGCCGGGCCGGTTCTTCTGTGCCGGAGGTGAGCAGGAACAGAGAGCCTCGCGAGTTGCTCATGTCGGGGCTGGATCCCTGCTCGAGCTGGGGTGTCACCTGCCAAGCTGAATCCGTCTCAGGAAGCGCCTGGCTGGGAGACATACTGTTTAATTTGGAGGTTCTGTTCCACTCTGAAACGCACTTCTTCTGGCAGCTGCGGTGAAGTGAAGCTGTTGAGCCTCCCTCTCTCCTGCCAGAATCACAGCCACTTTTTCCTGAGAAAGAAACGGGGCTGCAGACATGAAATACTTCTTTTCCTCTTAAATCTGTTTTTATAAGTTTTTTCTTTCTTTTTTTTTACGTGCACAGAAAAGTGAAACGAGTGCTATTAAAATAAACAAGGCATTTGAGATGGGAAGGTTAAAGCAGATTGTTGGGGGTGGGGAAGGGGGTTGGATACGCCCCATGTTTCTGCACACAGGCTGCTCGTCGCCTGTTCAAAATGGGAGGGAGAAAAAATGTCCACGAGTCTGCCCACCTCCCAGCCCAGAGGAGCTCTTCTCTCCAAGTGTCTTGGGGATTCTCTGAGCAAGGCGGTGGGGAAGGGAGCTGTCATTTATCTAGGCCGGTAATGTGGGTGACGTCATTCAGTCTGCAGAGCAACCTTGGGAGGTAGGACCCATTTTAGAGATAAGGAAGGTCGAGGCACAGACGGCTTAAGATTGAGCAGTCAGGGATGTACAGAACTGGGATCTGACCCTGCAAGGGCCTGACCTCAGATGCCATGTTCTTTTCACTATCCTTTGTTACCTTGAGCAGTTGGCTATCAGCTGGAGGATGTAGAAGAAAGAGGAGGAGATGGAAAATAAGAAGATAAGACATGGGTGTGTCCTACCTGGCGAGACGGAGCAAGACGCCGACCACTGTGAGTGAATCAAACCCTAGTTGCTGGGTTCTGACCAATATAGGGGTTTGGGGAAGGATGTGGGAGGTGGGTTTGGCTTGATAACTAGGGTGGGCTTCCTGGAGGTGGAACGCCCTGGAAGCTGAATGGAGGTGAAGGAATGGCCTTGTTGCCGTGTGAGCAGAGGCAGGAAAAGATACCAATCTGGGTATCTTGGGTGTGCGGGGGTGAGTCGGGGTGGGGCAGTTGGGATGGTTGTGCTGGGATCAGGGGATCAGGGTGGGGAGAGCGATGCTGAGACAGGGTCCTGGGCTGAGACACAGGTGGCTGCTCCTTGCCCTGGCTCTGCCACTGCTGATTTGCTGTGTGGTCTTGGGCAAATCCCTTTCTCTCTCTGGGCCTGAGATTTTCTTTCTATAAAATGATGGACTTGAACCAGAAGTCCCCTAAAGACCCTTGTAGGGTCCCATGAAGAGAGAAGGTGACTGTAAAATCCAGAAGGCTTTGACTGTGAGGACTTGGCATTAGAGTCATCATGAAATAATAGTCTAAAAGGCCCCCAGGAATCATCTTCTAGATCTTCTTAGTTCAGTCTTAAAGGAGTTTTCGTGGAAAGGGAAGGGAGGTGGGGGGCAGGGGGTGTAGAATGAGCAGGGCCTGGGGGATGTGCAGAGGGACACCACTATGAAGTCTGGTGTTGTTCCAGAATCAGCTCCCACCATGTAGCAGACAAAGAGGAAGGGGATCAGATGGGAGCGGGAGATGAGGCCAGACCTCGGAGGACCAGGGTCTTCCATTCCATGCTCTGGGTGATGGGGAGCCATGGCAGGATTGGGAGGGACATGCTCAGAGGGGCGACTCTGACAGATCATGTGGATAGCTTTGATGATGCATTTGACAGGGGCTGGGAACGGGTACAGGCCTGGGGGTGTGCTGGGAGGGCAGTTAGGGCGCACTGGGTCCACTCAGGGAAAGATGGTGACGGTCTGAGCCATGGGACAGAGCGGGTATGTTACAGACAGCATCTGTTCAGGAGGAACCAGCACGTGGAGGAGATAGGATTTGTTGATTGCTTGCATGTGAGGAGTGAGGAAGAAGGAGAGTCGAGGGCTCCCAGGTTTCCTCAGTGAGGTCCTCACTGAGACAGGAAACACTGGGGGAGGAGGATGGATTTCTGGAGAAAGAAAATGAATGGTGAGTTTGAAGAGTCCGTGTAATGGCTTTGTCCTTCATTCGATTACTCATTTCTTCATTCATTCTTTCTGGAGCATCCAGTGGGTACCAGGCGTGGTGAGGCGCTGCCTTCCTGGCAGCCTGGCGGGGCATTCAGAATGTTCTTGCTGACGCTGGACCTCGGTCTGCTGGACTTCGGCCCCTGGTCTCCTTCGGCCCTTCGGGACCTCAGAGGACTCTGCCCGCCTTCATAGAGTAGAGGCCGGTGATCGTGGCTCCCCATGTTGTCCCTGGTTCAGGGGACATGGGGCTGGGGACAGACTGTGGGTTTAGAAAGTCGTCAAGAAGGGGGTTTCAGGCCCGCGTGCCTTTTTGTAGGGTCTCTTCTGCTGAGCGGGTTTACTAAACCTGTCTTATAGCAGTGGCGTGCTGGCGTGCGTTCCCGGGGCTCCAGAACCGACCGAAGGGATCTCTTCTCAACTCTGGGGTCGGGGCGTCCCGTGGGTAGCTCCAAGTTGGCCGCGGTGGGAATACTTACATCTCAGAAATGGGCAGATGCTGCAAACAGGGTCTCTTTGTTTCTTCTGGGCTGCGGGTTGGGGGGTATTCACCAGCCTCCCACTGCTGACGGACTCCTGGGGACGATGCTGGGCGTCGGGCACCTGCGCAGGGCCCCCATGTGGGCACGCCTGCTCAGCATACAGCAGACGCCTCAGAAGTGTGCCTCTCTTCTCCTTAGCCATCTCTCTTGCATGGGACAAACTATCGTTTTATTCACTCCAAGCAACAATTCCCCTTCAGTCGGGCACTGTTCCTTCTCTTGTCTCAAACGACACAGTTCCAGGGAAAGCTGCCGTCTCCTTTCCCCTTGGCCTCCACAGAGGGGCGGATGCCATAGGAGGAGGATTTGGGAGTCTGAGGAATCTGGACTTGAATCTTGGCTCTGCCCCCCTGCCTGCTGTGTAATAACCCTGGGCAAGTTATTTAATCGCTCTGAACCTCAATTAAGTCACCTGTAAACTGTGGATGGACATGCCTCACTCATTAAGTTGTTGTGGAGATGAAATGAGGTAATGGGTGTGTGTGGGGGCGCGAGGACCTGGCAGCGAGGCCGCAGTTTCAGTGGAACCTTGACCGACGCTGCTCTCCTTCCCTGAGAAGTCCAGTGGGGGCTTGGACTCGGGGAGGTGAGGTGGGGGGAGGGGGCTGTTCTGACAGCGGTGGGGGAGGGGGCATCGGGGCGCATCCTTGGGAAAGCTATTTCCTGGTGGAACATGTAGGCCGGGAAGAGGCTGTGGGCCTTAGGACCCCCCAAATGTATTCCGAGTGCAGCGGAGGGGAACTCCCCGGGGCCGCGGTTCACGCTTCCAGGCCCCTCACCTGCAGATCTGCAGATAAACGCCTACCAGCAGCTCGGCTTGTGGGTTTCTGGGGCGGCTGTGGCAGCCTGGGCCGCACTGATTTACCACCCCAGCCCCAAGCAGATTAAATCACCCAGAGTCATTTGAATTGTACCCGGCCTTGTCATACAAATCTTAGAAACTGCTGTCTGGCAAGAAAACTTTCTCTGTACTTTTTGGAGGAAGTCTAAGAGCTCTAGAAATTGAGGTGAAGTGGGAAAAAGGGAGGTGGTGCTGGGGGGGGGTTTCTGCATCTCTGGGTCGGGCCTAAGTGGGCGGCTGGAGGAGGGGGGTGTGGGTTGTGTGTCCGTGTGAGAGAGAGGGAGTGCGAGCTCCCTGCGGTGGGGTTTGGGGCAACATCATCTCTGGCTGTGTGACACAGGGCAAGTCACTTAACCTCTCTGAGTCTCAGAGGATTGTTGTGAAGGTCAAAAGAACTACCTCGTATAAAGTGTTTTGTAGACTTATTAAATAGTTCTGTGATTACTAACTGGGAGGAATAGACAAATGACTCTGAATAAATTCTATGTGGCCGTGCTTACCATGTATTGAGCAGAGAGTAAGGACCCTGGGAGCTACAAGGGAGTGAGCACATTATTAGAACTCTGGGGCCTGAAGGGAAGCCTGAGTCCCAGGAGAGTGGGGTGGAAGAGGTTGTAGGGCAGCTGAGGTCACTGACACATGACCCGTCTCCAATGGTGTGTGTGGCTCTGGAGAGGAGGCCTGGTTGGCAGTCAGGATAACCCTTCTCCCCGAGACCCATTTTTGGCACATGGGTTGGTTCTAAACCAATCAACACACAGTCACAGGGATTGGTTTAGATTGGCCCAGTGAGACGAAGGCCAGTACTTTTGTTAGATGACTAGAGAAAGACATCCAATCTCTCTATCTGGATTTGAATGAGGTAGCTTGTGGATCTAATTCCTGGCAGGCATCTGGTGACTGGGAACACAAGCGGAGACTCCTATAAACATATGGAGGTGGGAAGAGTCTGAAACATCATAGAAAAATGTTGTTCCAGCCCTGATCAAACTGTGCCTGAAGGCTGTTGCATCTGGACTATTCTGTTAAGTGAGCTGCTTAATCTACTTTATTAAACCCATTTAAATTTTAATTTTGTATTACTTGTCACTAAATGTTGATATAGGGATCTGAGTGGAGAGTGAGCACCTGCTTGATGTCAGGCAGCCATTAGTGAGGAGACCATCTAGGCTGGAATAAAGGGTTGGGAGAAGTCTGTGATGGGGGGAGGGGTATGGGGCTATCGGAAGTAAGGCTGGAAGAAAGTTGGGAGTTGAATAATAGAAGATCTCAGACACAGGTTTAGAATTTGGGCCTTCATTCTGTAGCCAGTGGGGACTAATTGAAGACTTGTGAGCAGGGAGGGTATGGTAGAGTGCTGTGAGCCCAGTGGTACTGGGGAAGGTGAATCTAAGAGTGGGATAGAGGTGGGACTAGAAGGAGAAGTTGGGAGCTAAGACCTAAAAACATGATCATGTCTAGATACTGCACATGGTGTGTGGATTATCTCACTTAGTCCTTACAATAAACAACCTCCCCACTGCCTTTTTTTGAATTTCAGTGATCTTGAAAAACTTAACAAGATTGTCTGGTTGCTAAATGGCAGTCAGGACCTGAACACAGGTCATCTGATTTCAAAGCCTGTACCCTTGTTCATCCTGTTTGTGATGACACAGATGACAAATTAATACAAGCTAGACCAGGATAGTGGTCATAGGAGTAGAAAGGATGCACAGGAGACATTAGGTTGGTGAAACCCTAGATATATTCTTTTTAAAGTTAGAAACTAGACCACGACAGCTGTTGTTATCAGTATTTTTAAAAACACTTTTCCTAAAGTGCTAGGCATTATAATTAGACAAGAAATAAAAAAGATACATATTGGAAGAGGAGAGCAAATAATCATAGTTTGCAGGTAAGATGATTATTTATCTGGAAAACCCAAGACAATTTCCTGAAAACAATCGGAAAAATAAAGTTTAGGAAAATGGCCAGTAATAAAACAATATACAAAAACTAATAGCTTTTCTATTTACAAAATGACTACCTAGAAGGTAAAATAAAAGGCTTTGTCCATACCATCAAGAAGAAAATAATAACACAAAATGTCTGGAAATAAAGTTTATAAGAAACATGTAGACTTTGCATGAAGAAAACCAGAAAGCCCTCCTGAGGGATTGAAAAGAGACTTGAATAATTATCCCTAGTTCTTGGCTAAAAATATTTAATGCTATAAGTCTGTCCGTGCTCCTTAAGTGAATGTACAAAATTAAGATAATCCAATCAATACTCCATGTAACAAAAATAATTATAAAGCTAATATGAAAGAGTAAAAAAGTAGAGTAGTTAAGGGATATTCTTGAAAAGAAAAATGGTGAATATTTACCCTCTCAGTTATTAAAATCTTTTATAAAGGGACAATAATTAAACTTCTTATGTAAGCATAGACAGGTTACTGGTGAGGACAGAATAAAGAGTTTGGAAAGGATCCAAGTATTTAAGGGAATTTTGTGTATGATAAAATAACATTTCTACCGAGTTGGGAAAATTTTAAAAATGGGGTATTTTAAAAATGGTATTGGCATGGGCCAGCCATTACAACACAAGCTGGTTTTCTATCTTACTCCAATAAGACCAAGCCATGAAGATTACAGAGTCTTCATGAATACAAACAAATAAAAATGAATGACTATACTGGTCATCTTAAGGTGGGGAATTTCCTTCTAAGCATGCTGGGATACCCAGAAATCATAAAAGAAAAGATTGATGAATTTGAATATATGAAGATTAAAAATTTAAGTACCAGAAAGACCATTAAAAAAAAGGTGAAGAAAGGGAAAGCATATACGAGAGATAATTGTTTAATCTGATCTCAAATGTGCAAAGAATCACTCATTAAGAAAAAAGATAAATGCCTCATTAGAAAAATGGGCAAAAGACATGAACAGGCAATTCACAAAGAAAGTAATTACAAATGACCAAAAAACCACCACCACCACCACAACCACAACAAAAAAACCCCATGAAAAGATACTCATTTAACTTTCACTAAAAATTTAAGTGAAGACAGTAAAAATGAGTGTCTTTTGCTGTCTGATTTGGCCAAACATTGAAACCGGGGCTGGAGAGGGTGTGGGCAGACATGCAGGGGCACTGTTGATGAGAAGTACATCGTTATACATTTTGGAAGAGCAGAGCAGTACAATTGGAAATAGCATGCTCTTTTTTTTTTTTAAATTTATTTATTTGACAGAGAGAGACAGCAAGAGAGGGAACACAAGCAGGGGGAGTGGGAGAGAGAGAAGCAGGCTTTCTGCCAAGCAGAGAGCCTGATGCAGGGCTCGAACCCAGGACCCTGGGATCATGACCTGAGCCGAAGGCAGACACTTAACGACTGAGCCACCTAGGTGCCCTGTAAATAGCATACTCTTAACGCAGCAATTTCATTTGTAGGATTTATCGTAAGGAGACGATCGCACGAAATAAGCAAAGAGATAGGCACATGGATATTTACCACAATATTGTTTATGAGAGTAAAATCTTGACAACATTCTAAAGGATCAATAGAGACCCAGCTAAATAAAGTCTGATACATACATACAATGGAATACTATGAAGTAATTAAAATAATTTTGTAGAGCTCTATTTATTGACATAGAAAGATGTCTATGACATATTGTTGAGAGAGAAAAGCAGGTGTCAGTGAGAACAGTATGTATAATACAATCCCTCATCTATAAATTATATACATAGATCTCTGTGTGTATATATGCATAGAGATATGTCTGCAAGGCTGTTCACCAAAATGCTGGAGTGGTTATATCTGGGTGGTAGGATTTTTGAGTGATTTTTACTTTCTTTTTCATACTTCTAAATATTGGTTTGATTTTTTTGATTTTTTTTTATATACTGATGATATATCATGCTCTTCAGTCAGAATAAATAATAAAGCTATTTTTTATTTTGGAAATTAGATAAATATTAAATAAGAGGGCTGGGCATGTGGTGGTTTCATGGATGTTGATAAGGAGTCAAGACGCAAGCCAGGAATGTGATCCTTGAGCCTGATTGTGCATTGTGGAAACCCCGGAGTGGGAACCGATTCTGGAGGAGAGAGAAGGTGCTGGATTTTCAGGCCTTTGGCTCATGATGGAGGCCTAAAGGCAGCAGGGCTGATCTTAGGAGCACACGTGAGGGGCATGGGTGCTTTTTCCAAGGACCAAGCTGTGGACGAGAGCTCAGAGGCAGGGCGTGCTTCGGCAGGGGTAGGAGAGGGCTGGAAAATCGGGCCCCGGAACATGGCCACATTTATGAGATGGGAGAAGGGCCACATGAATGGTCGGGAAGGCGAGGAACCACCAGAGACAGGAATTGCCTTGGAATTCCACGGGGCGGGGAGTGAATTTCCAGAGAAAGGTCAACCATAGCTAATGCTGCCGAGGCACTCACACCAGGGAGAGGGTACAGGACTTGACAAAAAGGAGTCTGTTGGTGACCTTGGAGAGAGCAGTTTGGGTGGGGGAATGGGGCCATGAGTGTGGCGTGTGTGGGAGTTGGGTGTTTGTTAAAGGAGAAAGTAGCTGGGGGGAGTGGATGGGAGGGAAAGGGACTGAGCTTTGTGGGGGGATGACATTAACTGGTGTGGGTGCCGCCGTGCCCGCTCCCCAACCCTAACGGGCATCACTAACCAGTGTACAGAACCTGAGAAAGTTTCGACGATGCTTTTTTCCCAAGAGTCAGGCCAGGGAACCACTAGAATCTATTGGACTGGGCCGGTGAGATGAGCCTCTTCTCCATGCCTGGACTTGAACACATACTTGAAGGATGATGAGAAGACAGGCATGGAGGGAGTGATTAAAGGCCCAGGAGAGGGGAGGCCTGATGGAGCTGGGTGCCTACACCAGTGCCGGTGTAGGCTATGGCCTGGGCCCCGCAAGACTTCCGGGTCTGGAGCCCAGCACGACAGGAGGGTTTTGTCTCTGAGTGTGCGGGGACTAGATGCTGGGATGAGCGCATGCTTTGGGTGATGCTGTGAAAAAGCCCGACTGTGGGAATTACTAATCGGTGCCCAGATATTTTGGGGGGGCACCACGGCTTACCATCTCGTTGTCCAGGGAAGGCAGGCAGGCACACCCGGCAGAGAGGGAGTCAGCCTGTGGCCTCCAAAGGCAGGGTCTGAGAGCAGAATAAGGAGCTGAGGCTCAATCGTGGCTTGTTGGGGGGACTTTTAGGGGAGATGCTTGGAGGGATTCAGCTGCCCAGCCTCCCAATGGTGTTTTGATCACATCAGTGGGAAAATGGGATCTTGGAGAGTGAAGGTAGAGGCTCTTCTGAACAGTTGGTGGCCGGAGCTGTGGAGGGACGCGGGCACATTGCAGAGCTCACTTGTAGCGGGGGGACCAGAGCGGGGAGAGGCCCAAGTATCACGCCCAATGCAGGAGAAATGTTGAAGGAGCTCAGGCCAAGGAATTAAATGTTTGCTTTTAAGATGCTGTAGCCGTGTTTCCTAAAACGTGCTCTTTAGAACTTGGTTTCTTGAGGTTGTTCCACAGCAAAGGCTTCTGAGAGCAAATGTATTCACCCTCAACTCCGTGCATGTGAGCACAGTAAAAGGCTCAGGCAAGTCCTTTTTTTTTTTTTTTTTTTTTTTAAGATTTTATTTATTTATTTGAGAGAGAGAGGTGGGGTGAGTATGAGCGGGGGATGGGGCAGAAGGAGAAGCAGACGCCCTGCCGAGCAGGGAGCCCCATGTGGTACTCAATCCCAGGACCCGGGGATCATGACTTGAGCCCAAGGCAGATGCTTAGCCGACTGAGCCACCAGATGCCCCACGGCTCAGAGAAGTCCTGCAGCAAAGAAACTGATGTCGAATTTCCCAAACTTACTTAACCATAACAACTTCTTCGATTCAACACCCATTTACCTTTTGCAGGACCTGTGGCTAACCTGGGACAGATGGAGTGACCTGTCCTACGCGGTCCCAGGGACAAGGTTTGGGACAATTCAGGGATGTGGCGAAGAGGCACATTTTGGCTCAGTTCCAGGAAGAACTTCGCAACAATTGCTGATATTTTAACCATGACGGAGGCAAAAAAGGAGTTTCAGTCCCCGGAGACCTCGAGCAGAACACAGACTTGCCGAGGAGGCTGTAGAAGGGAGCCAGGCTCCAGATTGGTGTCCTCCTTGATTTCTGGGGGTCCATGAACCCTGAGAGAGCGGCTCCCCAAAGGTGATACTGCTCCCTTGGAGCCTGTCCTCTGGCTTGTATTGCTATGTACTCGGCCCGAGAGTACTTGGGATGCTTGAAATGAGCAGTCTGTGAAGGTAAGAAGCGAACACATAAATATCCTCATTAAGTCCCAAATACACATCCCAAACTTTACATAACTGGAGCAGCAGCTGGAGACGCCCACAGCCCTAACTGCTTTTCTGTACTAAGAGAATGTCCTCTCTCCAGCTCCGCTTACTCCATTCATTTAGGTAATTACTGGACGGAGCCAGCTGTGGCCGACCGCCGGGCCAGTTTGTACCACCACCGAGTGGGTGCCGCTACGAGGATGGGGTACTGAGGGGGCTGGGGAGCAGGGCCTGGGGCAGGAGGCCAGCCGCTCAGCCCCTGTCCCCATCCCAATGGCTCCAGACTGAGCTGCTGGGACAGGAGCCCTGACCTTCTGGGGACTTGACAAGCGAAGTCGGTGCAATGGGAAGACAGGAAGGACCCGAGGCCGCGGAAGAGGACCAGGGATGGGAATGGGTGAAGGAAAACGCCTGTTGGCCAAACTGCTCAAGAGGCCATCTCTGAATCTTGTGCTGGGCTGGAACACGGGCCCATCTGTCAGGCACGGCCCCGGACCCCCGAGCTCACAGCCCAGGAAGGGAGGAAGCAGCCTTGGGCAGGAAAAGGACTGACATCCAGGCGAGCTTTCGGGACGGGGAGGGTGGGCGCCGGGGATGGAGAGCCAGACTCTCTCCTAGAGGAAGGGGTCAGAGAAAAGCTCCTGGAAGAAGAGACAACAGGATTGACCCCGAGAGGGGAGAGTCACCTGCATTTGGGGTGTCCCCTTCTGCAAAATGGGGCCAAGGTGACCGTGGACTTCCAGGCCCCAAAGTGACACCTAGTGTGTCCCCCAGCCTCTGGTCTCTGGTCACCATCCAGGAGTCGTAAAGACCCACCCTCTTGAGACTCCTTCCCGGAGCTCTCGGCCCGGGAGCCGGGCCCTCGGTGGTCGGCCAGAGGGGGCACCCTTGAGCGGTTGGCTCGAGCCCCTCTTTTGGAGGGGCTCTGGGGAGGGCCGTGGCCCAGGAGCGCTGCCCACCAGGCTTCCCGTGGGTGGCGGGTGTCACTCTTCTTCCTGGTTCTCTCCGAGCAGCCAGCTCCGTTCCCCCAGCCCCGAGTGGCGGCTCCTTGGGCCGGAAACAATGTGCTTTCTCCACGCCTGGGAGTGGAAGTCAGCAGTTTGGCACCGTCTGGCTGGCAGCCTCCACCGGCTTCCTTTGGCACTTTATTGGCAAAGGCGGTGACATTTCTTTCAGTTGGGTGGGTGGAGCTGCTATGCAGACTCCCGCTCTCCTCATTCGCCAGATGAATATTCATGACTCAGGCAATCTGTACCAGCCAGACTTTCCTGAGGGCGGCAGCTTTTCTTCCCTTCCTCTCTCTCTTTTTCTTTCTCCTTCTCTCCTTCCCAGCTCTTCGGAAAGCTGGAGTACAGCTATATTTAATTTACAAATACGGAGCTATTTAGCTTGCCTTTTGGGGTGCGGGCACTGGGGAGGAGACGCTGGGGACAGGAGCAATGGTGGAAGCCTCGGTCCCTGACCCTGGGCTTCTAGGTCCCCGTGTCCGGCACCCGGGCCCCAGATCGCGGGAAGCCTTATGGGTCTGGGGCTCCCTTTGAGCTTGGCCTCTTGGCGCCTACGTCCTGCAGGGGCGTCAGCTCTGTGCCACCTCGTGCCGTACTGGCCGCTGAGGTCAGCATGGAAATCAGAGGAAGTGTGATATTTTCCTGCTCAAAGCACGGCAGGCCCCAACACTGTAGCATTGTTCCCCGACCCCCCCACCGTACTCCCCTGCTTGTCAAGGCCCACCCAGACCCTGCTCCAAGCCCTGGACAAAAACCCAGAAGGCACTGGGGCATTCGCTAGTCATTGCTTTCCTAGAGAAAGAACCAGTCCCTCCTCGGGGTCCGATTCCCTGGGGCTCCACCTGCTCCCTTTCTTGGAGGGATGGCCACCTCGCTTCTTTTGTCTCCTCCCATCGAGGCACCAGAAACTCTGGCAAAGGGCTCCGAATTTCCAGAATTTGCCAGGGAATTTGGTCTTAGCAAGGATGTTCTCGTGTATATCTTGTGTGTGTGCGTGTGCGCGTGTGTGTGTATGTAAATATTTATGCACAGCTTAAGTGAGTCTGTATGCCTACATCTATGTTCAAGTGTTTGAGTGTGTGTCTGTATGTGTAAGGGCGTGAATGTGTATGTGGCGGGAAGTCTGGGAATGTCTGCATGTGCGAATGTGCCTCTCCCGTTAGAGTTGTGTGTGTATCTCTGTGGGTCTGGGGTGTTGTGTGTAAGGGTGCACCTGGGGGGCAGAGGCTTCTGTGCGTGGTGTGTGTGTGTGTGTGTGTACATGTGCAAGTGAACTGTAGATGTGTGTACAAGTGTATGTGTGCATCTGAGAGTGTGGGAGAGAGTGTGCGTGTGTGTGTGTGAGAGAGAGAGAGAGAGGGCGTGATTCCCCCTGACCTCCATTCCCTTCTAAACCTCATCCTCTCTAGCGAGGTGGAGGGAGATATCCCCCCCCCCACTTGCAAGTGTTACAGATTCTATCCAAGGACGGGAACAGAAGGCTTCCCAGCACAGAGCGTCCTGAAATTACTTTATATTCCCCCCTCCTTGTTTCATCTAATCAAAATAGCAGCGTTAGGCTCACCCATTCTCCCTGCCCACCGCTTAGCCCCAGGGGAGGGAGCGAAGTGGGCCATCTTGTCTGACCCCCTCTGAGAGCACCTTGCAGCCCCAAGCCAAGGAGCTGTCTTCCAAATCTCCTCATTCCACGGCCCATGCTTCAGTGGCAAGAGCCAGCTGCCTCCCTGCCTGCCAGCAACCGCCGAGCTCTTCCAGAACCCACATCCAGGCTCAGCCTCATTTACAAATATGCAAATTTGCATCTTTTCTGGTATGCAAATGGGGACATGACAAATAGCTAATTAGGGTCAAAAGAAGCACTCTGAACCAATTAGTTGTAGGGTCGATTCCCTTCTGCTGGGAGGAGACTGGGGCCTCTAGTCCCCCTCCTTCCCTGGCTCCCCCACACACTCTGGGCCCGGCCTAGATGGCAGGGGCCAGGGATGGTCAAAGAGCACTGAGACAGGAGTCGAGGCTTAATCCCACTCCCACCCTGGCTCTTAGCTGTGTGACCCTGGATGTACTCGCCCGAACTTCAGTGTCTCCCTCTGTGAAATAGAGCAACGGCAGTGGACTGTCCCTAAACCTCCACCCCGGTGTAGGTAGTGAGACTGCGGGGTCAGGGAGGGAACCTAGGATGTCAATAGCCTTTAGAAACAGTGCTAAAATTCCTCTGATAGGCACACCGCCTGTGTTCTTCCAAAGCATTCAGTAGCCCCATCCGCCCTCAGAATTAGATGAATTAGAGGTAGCGGCAGTATGGCAACGAGTGTCATCCTGGCGGCCAACTCTGGCCAATTAGGAACGTCTGCCTGGAGTGGTGCATGGAGAAGGATGTCCAGGCCAAGTCTGGATTCCCCCAAAGAGACTGTGATCGATTAATGATGTCTGCTGTGGGCAAGTGATGGGACCGGCGGCTTGTGCGCTGCGTATTTCCTGGCTGGGAACGACCTGGAGTTTGCAGCGGGCAGCCGGGTTTCCGTCCTGTCTGCTCCCTGAAGTTCCCCTTCCAGAGCTCTGCTCCCTAGTGTAACACAGGGGCAATTCGTCCCGTGTCTCAGAGTTACTGTAAGGCAGAGACAAGAGAAGGTGAGGCAAAACCTCTCTTTCATCTGGGAGGTGATACGTACACTTGACGGCATCAGCGGGACAGGCGCGATGTCCCATTTCAGAGGTGGGGAGCCTGAGGCCTGCAGAGGGTGGATGACTTGGAGGAGAGGAAGCGAGCCTTGCCAGGCAGGCCTGCACGGCAGCCGGGGCTGCTCTTCTCTCTGCCACTACAGGATCTTGGCTCCCTCCCACCGCCCCCGCGCTGCTGCCCCAAGCAGGCTGCAGCAAGCCCCACGGGCCTGGCTTCACAGCTGGGTGTGAAACAGGGATGAGTCGGCACATGGGAGAGTGGGGCAATTTCCATCCTGGAGCCTGGGGCCTTGGGCCTGGCCCAGGGCCAGCGGGTGGACGAGAGATGGTGGGAGGGCCCGAGTACCGGGGGAGCCAATCTGCGGCTGGCAGGGGTGGGTCAGGGGAGCACGGAGCTCAGAGCAGAGCCCAGCTGTGAGCATGTGCCTGGCTATTGGCAGTGCCTTTGTGCACATGCACGCAGCCCAGGATCCATCTGGGAACATGGGTTCTTATAAATGAGCATATATGCATCACCTATCAGTATAAGAATAGGTAGGTCTATGTAGTTGTGCACATCTGTGTGTCTGTGTGCACATGTGTGTAGGTGAACGGCTTGCATGTACACATGGGTCAGTTTCTGTGTATGTGTCTAGACTTTGCCATCCATACGCATAGGTGTATGTGTGTATGTATCCTTCAACATCTGTGCAGCTGTGCACATATGGGTGCATCCATCCTGGTGCATGGCTCCACACCTTTCTGTTGGCATCAATGTAAGCATCGCTGCTCAGCATGTGTGTCCTTTCCAGGGCCTCTGTTCTTCTGTGTGCGACATATCTATAGGTCTGCCCTGTGCATGCATTAGTGCTTCCATGGCTGTGCCCCTCGGCTGGCACATTTCTGGGCATGTACATCTACCTGTGAGGGTGTTGGTATCAACTTCCGAATGCAGGCATGGCTGTATCAAGTTGAGCAGGATGGACTCTTGGAGGTGGCTGCCATAGCTCCCTGTTTGCTCTCTACTTTTCTCTCCTTTCCTCCCTCCTTCCCTTCATGCAGCTCACTCCTGCAGATCCGGCCCACGCTGCTGTGGCGATAACATAAGATGAGACTTGGAAGCCCACTTCAGTCTCTGGAGAGGGGCTTCCTACGCCCATCCCCCGTGCGCACTCAGCCCCAGAGCCACACAGCCTCCTGGCTTTTTAAATTACAGTTGTTATCTCCCCCGCTGCATATTAACCCTCACCCCCAGCAGCAGTGAGCGCGAGAACTGGCGACTTTTTCTCCTTCCCTTTGTGGCATCCCTCCCAGCCCTCCTACCTGCTAAAGGGAGACTTGACTACCTGCTGGAAGATCTGTTGGCTTGGACTTTGGAGCACGTGTTCCCTGGCTCAGTTGTTTGTCGATGGTCCCTCTGCCATCACTGGAACTTTTCTGGGACGTGACTGGGGGCTCCCCCCCACCCCTGCCGCCGGTCTGGGTTTGGATTCCAGCCTTCCCTGGCTGGACCTCCCTGCTCGGTTGCCTGAGCCCATTCCCAGGCAGCCTCACCTGGATATGGTTCCCCGCGTGTGCGGCTGCCCTGCAGGCACGAGGACGGTCTTCCCTGTCTGCCCCGGGCTCCCGAGACCCGGCCCACAGCCGTGCTGGAACAGGAGTGTGATGGATCATTCCAGTGCCTCAGCTCTTATCTTGCCGTCATCAAATGCCTCCCCTCCTCTTACAGTCTTCTCCCTTCCCCGACGGTTTTGGATGGACTTTAAAATAAAGAAGATTGATTAAAAGTTGGAAACTGTGTGAGTGAAAATAAAAGCACTTAAGACCAATAAGTATCGTTTGAGCTTTAATGTACAGAGTAAGCCTGGTAAGATGAAATTTTAGGAATACTTCTCAGCTGGTAAGTGGCCTGACTTTGTTCCCCTCTCTTGGGGTCTGTTGGCTAGATGTCCTCCTTGCTGGAAGCCCGCCCGGCCAGGCGCCCAAGCGGGGTGTGAAGAACTCGGGCTTCAGGCTGGGATAAGCCCTTGTTGACTCACTCACTGGCTTGTGTGACCTTTCTGGACCCAAGTTTTCTTTTCTGTCCTTTTCTATGATGGGGACAAAGGACCTGCTTCATAGGTCGGTCGTACAGAACTAATGCCAGAGCCAAAAGCAGTGCCCCGCGTTCAGTATTAACCCTCAGAACGTGCCCAGAACCCAGCTGCCGCCTCCACTGCCGCTGTCTCAGCAGAGGGCTGCACACCAGCATCCTCCCTGCTCCCCAGTGGTCTGGCCCTACACGGCAGCCACGCCGTCCCTGTTAACATTCAAGTCTTAGCACATCACTCGCGGAGGAAAGCCGAAGTCATCACAGCAGCCTCCAGCCCCATATACTCAGTCTCCCCACCTGTGAGAGTCCGTTTCCTCCCTTTCACTTCCCTCCGATCGCATTATCCTCCCTATTCCCCAAATGTGCCGGCCATGTCCCTGCCTCAGGACCTTTGCATGTGCTATGTCCTTTGCTGGAATGCTCTTCCCCCAGATCTCCTCTTGGCTCCCTCTGTCATCCCCTTCAGGTCTTTATTCAAATATTAACTTCTCTGTGAAGAACACCCTGCTCTTTCTTAGTTTTATTTACGGCTTTTATAATACTCTAGGAATACCATATTGTACTTTTTACCTATTTTCTATGTTGCTTGTCTTCCCAAGAGAATGTAAGCTTTTTTTTTTTTTTTAAAGAAAAGATTTATTTTTGAGAGAGAGAGAGCATGTGAGTTGGGGGAGGGGCAGAGGGAGAAGGAGAGAGAGAATCTCAAGCAGACCCCCCACTGAACACAGAACCTGATGCTGGGATTGAACCTGGGAACCTGAGACCATGACTTGAGCCGAAATCAAGAGTTGGCAGCTCAACTGACTGAGCCACCCAGCCGCCCTGAGAATGTAAGCTCTCGAGAGCAGGGATTTTTGTCTTTGTTTCCATCACCTGGCAAATAATGGGCACTCGGTACTTGCTGAATGAATGAACTGCTCATCCTTTTGGAGTGTCGAGTGGCTACCTCCCAGTTTGGGCAATCAGGGGTTATCCTTGTCTGGCGGCTCTGGAAGGGCTTGGCTTCAGAATGACTCCCTTAGCAAGGCAGTGCGGGCCTTGGGAGGAAACCTGCTCCCCGCCCTCCCCTCCCCCGCACCCATGGTCCTGCTCGGGGAGGGGGGCAGCCGACTCAGGGGGAAGTGCCCAAGTGCTGATTCCTGACCCAGCCTGAGAGTCAACACTGTGTCCCGCTTCCCGGCATCGGCTATCTTCTTTCTCCAGGCACCACAGCTACAAGGGCATCCAAGACCAAGGTGGTCCTTCTTGGAGGCTCACGCTCAGCTGGGTCTCTCCCTGGGACAAGGGCACTCGGGCTAAAGTGGGTAATCCAGCCAGGCACTGGGAGGCTGAGGGAGGGTTAGCTGCTAGAAGAGCATGGGACGGGCACCGAGGCTCGGGGAGCAGCAGCCCGAGCAGAGCTGAGCGCACAGGGAGCCTTCGGTGTGTTGGGGTAGGGCGGGCAGCAGGGTGCGGCTAGAATAAGCCTACTTACCGGTTGGGAACTTTCCGGAGCCGGATCGGTCCTGCCCCTCTTTGCCTGCCGGTCTTCAACAGTGCTCAGCGTGCCATCGATTCCTGCTCAGATCCAGGAGCCTGGGAGTCTGGCGGTGTATAGTCACCCCAGGGCACAGGAAAAGCACCGTGGTGGTGAAGGTCACACCTGGAAGTGGGTCTTGGTCTTACCCGTCTTTAATTTCTTCAAAGATGGGTGTGGGGGGGGGGTGGGTTTCTGCAGATGTGAGAGACACACCCAGGCCAGAGCGCTTTCTCCAAACAACACATTCGTGGCCGGAAGTGGCTTTGTCTGGAATCTGGAACAGACTTAACCCCCCCTCGTCCCCCCGCAAATGCCGTGGACTTCTTTAGCAGTCTGGTGAAGCCTTTGGAACCTTCTCAAACAGTGTTTTGAATGCATAAGACACACAGGATTACAGAGGAAACTCATTCTATTGAACTGCAGTTCCAACCCTGGACCCCAGGTTAGAATGGCCAGTTATGCTCTTTGAAGATACTGTAGTCTTTGGAAAGAGCACAAAGCCTGGCTTCTCCTCCGGCACGCTGGGAGGGTGGGGCCGGGGCACAGCGTTTGTGCCTATCTCGGAGGGGCTGTCCCGGGGTGGAGGGAGCAGCCCCCTCCCACCATGCCTGCAAGATGAGTCTGGACCCTTTTGGGGGAAGAAGCCACAGGGAGGGAGACGGCTGGGCTGCCTGGGGGAAGGAATGAGCTCCCCGCCTCCAGGGGTGGTCAGCTGGAGGCCCATCTGCCAGGGATTCTGGGGTCTGAGTGCGGTGGGTGATAGCTGCCCGAGTAGGAGAAGATTTTTGGTTGATTTAGCTCAGGGTCCTTTTGGAGGTGGATCTCGGAAGTGTACCTGAGGCTGTTGGGTCTGCCTCCTTTTCCAAGCCCTGAGCCACTTGCGCCACCCTGGGAAGGAGAGAATGGCACTTTCTGCTGAGTCTGCCCCCCAAACCTCTTGCTGTTCTGAGTCTGTCCCCCAAAACCATTCCTGGGGTGGGAGAGCTTGCAAACCAAACCACCCAGCCTCCCTGCAGCTGTCAAGCGTTTCGGCTCAGAGCCTACAGCGGGGTCTCTCCTTACCTGTGTGGCAATGCTGCCCTCCCCAGAGCCTTCGGAGATGGTCTGAGCCAAGCCCCCGCCTTGTGAAAGGGGCAACTGCGGTGCAGGAGGGGGAGGGCTTAGCCCAAGTCCCACAGCCTCTGGGCGGGGAGCTGGTCCTGGAGCACCGGTACCTGCCTTCCTCCCGCTGCCGAGGCGGGAGCCCTGCCGCCGCCACCGCCAGAGGAAGGCAGCCTCCGGTCCCCCTTGACAGACACATCATGCTTCCCACCTAAACCACCTCCGTGGGTGGGGAGCCAGGGACTGGTCTATTAGCTCTCTCCCGCTGTCCCCCGAGGGTGTCTGTTTTGCATTTCTTCCAGGCTGTAGTTAGACAAGTCCCGGTCCTGGGGGGAGCGCTGCGTAGAGAAAATGTCAGGGCGACACGCCGCCAAGATAACATTAGCGAAATATCAAGTCCTTTATGATGTCAGGAGGGATTCCTTCCCGCGGCCCGAGCTGCCTAATGACATCATAAAATAGGCCTGCGGCAGCCACACTCCCCCTGAGTCATCAATCAGGCCTGTCTGCGGCGGGCGGGGGGGGGGGGGGAG
>CM052798.1:25822342-25842947 GCA_028533885.1 Nasua narica
GGGTCCATAACTCTTAGTCTTTTGATTCTCTCAGTCCACCAACTATAAAAATCTTATTTCTATAAGGTCTTTTATGGTTACCAAGATAGTCAATAGTGTCATTTTCATTCATATCATTCTGCAGGGAAGTTAGAGGAAACGAACCAGACAGAGGAGAGCTATAAATAAGGCTCAGCAACACAGGGCCCCAAGCAGATCCCACTGCGTTCTTTTGAAACGACTCATGCACAGAACACACGCACGCACACACAATACACACAAATACTCACACGTATGCCCACTCGTGCCCAGACAGGTGTACCTATGCGCACAGATGCCTCTATGCATGGTGCTCTCTCTCTCTCTCGCTCACATACACACGTGCATGTATGTGCTTACACAATTTGGCAGTCTCAGAAAAAGCTCTTTTGGAATTTGCCTGACTTTGAAGGGCCAAGAGCAGGCAGCAAGCAGCACTTGCTACGGCGAGATGGGGGGACTGAAGCAGCCCAGCCCAGAGAACACATTCCAAAGCCATGAACTGCAGGGCTGGGCGCCCAGCCACTCATGAGCTCATGGGAGGTAGCTTTCAAATTCCCACCAACACAGGAGTCTGTGCGCCCAGCCGAGGGCCAGGGGCAGCTGCTCAGCCAGCACTGTGAGTGTCCAGGCGGCTCTCGGGGCTCTCTCTGACTCTCCGGTGGTGTTGTCTAAGGACCCGAGCCTCGTTCCTTGAGGGTAGTCAGCCAGCTTCCTGATTCTGAACGTCTGTCCACAGCCCTACTGCCCACGGCTTTGCCCTTAGGGCCGGAGCCCAGAGGAAGAGCCAGAGTGTGACATGGGGGCAGAAAGCAGAGGGAAGCTGGCAAGTTTGTGTGCTGGGGTGCAGGGGGATAGCCCAGACCAGGGCTGGCAAAGATGGAGGGGGGCAGGGGGCAATGCCAATCTTCCTCAGGTTAGTGCAGTCAGGGTTCCGTCTCTACCCCTTGGGAGCAGGTAGGGGAGGGAAGGCGCTGCATGGCCGGTGCAGAGAACCATGCTTTCCGAGGACTCGGGCTCACCGGCCAGGCTACAAAGGAGGGAATGACTGCCGAAGTCAGGAGGCCTGGGTCCTAGTGCCGACTCTATATGGTTGCCCTGTGTGATGTGGGGCAAATACCTTCTCATCCCTGGGCCTCCGTACCCCAGGGAATAGTAAAGAGGGATGAGCTCTCGGACCCCTCCTAGTTTTGGAGAGGCAGGTGAATCATCTGTACCCCAGAGCCCTAGGACCGGCGTTTCTCCATGGTTTCCCCATCTGCGGAATGGAGAAGATGATTTTTGCCATTGACATTATCCAAGGGATGCCGTGAGGGGGGCTAGACAAATGTCCAGGGGTTCGGGTGAGCTTGTTTGGGAACTGGCAAGTTTGGGACTTGTAAAGGATGCAACCCGTCAGGGAGCCCGAGACCCTGAAAAGCTCCCCCTTTCTCCTCCCTTCTTACCCCTCCCACCACCCCCCAAACACAGAAGAGCAAGAGCTAGGATAGAGCCCAGGGCTCTGAGCTCACAGCCTTGGAATGCCTCTGTTTCCCCTCCTGCCTTCTTCAAGAGAACTATTAATTGTAATTTAAACCTCCTAAGTTAAAAGCAGCGTGCAGATTTAAGGGTTCTTTCATCCCAATTACACAGCGTTTCTGGCTGCTCTTTAGTGCCGGGCTTTTCTCTGTTGTTCTGGGGAATCACTTAGCGGCCAGAGCAGTGGGCTCCGCACAGATTTCTTCCTAATTATGTTTAATGGCAAGTGGAGAGTTAGCCAGCCTCCCTCCCCTGAGCTGTGTCGGCAGTTTTCCCAACCCAGCCTGATCGCAACCCAGCCCCGGGGAGCAGGAGGGCACGGAATGGGGGAAATGTAGGGACTTCGAGGGAACCTGCATGGCACAGGGTGGCTAAGGGGCCTTCCACCCCCACCCACTGGGTGACCCAAGTGCTCTGTTCTGAACGCTGATAGAAGCGATTCCACAACCCTGTGTGTCTACAGTGTGCCAGGCCTGGAGCTGGCACGTTTGCCCGCCCATGTCAGTGCGACTTTCACATACACACTTGCACACTCCAGGGTGTGTCCAGCCCCTGGACCGCATTGTCACATGTACACACACTCCTAGGAGCATGCACGGGCACACACACACACGGGAGCACACACACGCACTTACAAAAGCACACACAAGCACTCACACATACGCACAATATTCACCTCCATACACAGGGATACACTGTTTGCTCAGACCCCCCCTTACCTCCAAAGATGCTCTCCATTCAGTCCCACACAGGCGCCGTTTGACTCTTTATTGTCACGTGGAGACTTCTCGGTCAGCGTTTCTGTCTGGCATTCCCAGGATTGGGCTGCCATCGTAGCTCGGAATGGATCGTGGAATATCAGGTGACAGGATTACAGAGTCAGGCCCCCGAGCCATGGAGAACCCCCCTCCCGTGTCACCCACTCCCACTCTGTCCCTGAGCCCCACCTGTTAGACCGAGTTGGACTGGGCCGTGTCACAGAGCTCAGCTGGCTACTTGGTCCGGGGTTGGTGCTCTGCAAATCTTAGAGTCAACACGTCCAGAGTGGACCTTCTGGCCCCCTGAGACCTGCCTCACCTGCAGTCTTTCCCACTTCGGCTCCTGGTACTGTGATCCTCATATCAATTACAACCCGCCCCACCAAGCAAGTCTCTGACACCAGCTGCTGTCCTACGGTTCAACCTATTTCTGACACTACCTACCTGGAGATAGTGCCAGATCCTACAGGTTAAGGGCTCAGTCCCCCAAGATGGCCCCCACTTCAGTGCCCACCACTAGTCCGGGCTGTCACCTGTCTTCTGAGCCATCAGCTACAAATCAGAGGTTCCCATCCCACTAGCCCTCCTTTGATTAATTTGCTAGAGCAGCTCCCAGAACTCAGGAAACCAATTTACTCACTAGATCACCAGTTTATTATAAAAGGTTGTAACTCAGCAAAACCAAATGGAGAGATGCAGAGGGCAAGGTATGGGGAAAGGGTGGGGAACTTCTACACCCTCTCTCCCTGCACCCCATCTGTTCACCCCATCCTTTTTTTTTTTTTAATGGAAGCTTCATTACCTAAGCCCAATTGATGAAATCATTGGCCATTGGTGATTGAATTCAATCTCTAGCCTCTCTCCCCTTCCTGGGGGTGGGGGTGGGGAGTGAGCTTGAAAGTTCCAACATTTTAATCCTGCAGTTGGTTCCCCTGACAACCAGCCCCATCCCGGGGTTACCTAGGGGCTTTCCAAAAGTCACCTCATTGACATAATAAAGGACAGCTTAATCGCTGTCAACACTTAGGAAATTCCAAGGGTTTTAGGAGCTCGGTGCCAAAAATGCGTACGAGCCCAAATGTATATTTCTTATTATAAATTGCAATATCTTAAACCCCTTGGCATCATTCTCTATTCCTCTCTGTGTCTCACTTCCTACCTCTGGTCCGTCGGCAGATTAAGCTGGCTGGATCTGAGAGGTACATCCCTACTCTGAGCGCTTCTCACCGCCTCAGCGGCCACCACCCTCTCTAAATCCACTAAGCCTTCTCCCAGTTTTACCGAAAGGACCTCCCAACCTGCCTGCTTCCGCCCTTCTCTGTGCAGGAGCCCAAGGAAGTTTCAAGTCGGGTCATGTCCGCTCTCTGCTCCTTTCAGGGAAAGAGTTGAGGACCTCACTCCCTTTCCTTCTTCAAGTCTTTGCCCAATTATTACTTCTTCTCGCCATCACCTGAACTATTTTATTGAACTCTACAATCTGCAGTGCCTTCAGCCCTTATACTCCAAATGGCCCTTGCTGGGCTCTGTTTTTTTTCTTTTTTCCCACAGAACGTAGACCTTCTGTCATGGGTTGGGTGCACAGGAAACAGACTCTGTTATAGCCTTGCTTGCCGGAAGGTTACGGGGAAGGCTCCCAGACCAAGACCTGTGGGAGTGGAGGAAGCAGAACCAGGCAGAGGGAAGGGTTAGGGCTGGGATGACTTTCCGAGTCACTCCACACTGAGGAGGGATCACTAGGGCCTTTGTGACCCCCTGTGGACCAGACATTGGCCAAGGGCTCCCCAGGGCGGGGAAGGGTCTTAGGTGGGACAGCTGTCTTCTCTGAGGTCAGTTCTGGAGGAAAGACACTGAGCTGACTGCTGTGGGCAACCAGCACTCCCAGCAGCTGGGGAGTGAGTGCCTCAGTGGGGAAACTGGGAGCACACATATAAAGCACACACAACCTTTTAACATATGTAAATGAGTAAACGTTACTGTGTTATGTTTATGGTTGTCTCTTCTGCTAGAAAAATGAGCCCTAGGAGGAAAGGGCTCTCTGTGGGCATAGCTCCCTGATATTTCCTAAACTACAACAGTTTTGGCCCTAAATATTTGCTGAATGAGTGAATGAGCCCACCCATTCTCAATGTCCTGCTTGTTTCAAGGTAATCAGCCTTTTTGGAATCAAATCCCCTGTTCTGCTGCCAACCAGGTGTGCAACTGAGCAAGCTGTCTAACTTCTGGGAGCCTCTGCTTCTCCATCTGTAAAATGGAATACTAGAAATACCCACCTCCCAGGGTTTGGAGAGGGTGAAAGGAGCTAATGCTTCTAAAGTACTTAGCAGGTATGGAACAAAGCCTGTAATCACTAAACATTACTGTTGTTGGTGTTGTTCAGTGTCTCAGGATCTCCTTGCTTTGGGTTGCTGCCAGGATTCTGATCAGGCTTAGTGACAAAGCTGGGACCCTAGCTGGGGTGTCTCGACCTTCCAGGTGTGCAGGAAGAGGTGAGTTCTGCTTCTGCAAGTCTGATGTGCAGAGCTAATGAAGATAGAGACTTGCTCACAAGCTGATGATTGAAATCCCCACCTCAGGAAATCTCAACGTGTACCCAGGTGTGGACATGCGTCCGTATACGTATTTGTATGGAAATAATGCAGGCCATAGTCAGAGCCATACATCCTAAAATGGTAATGTGTTGGAGGCATTAGGCCCACGTAGGAAGGTAGCCATTAGTGGGGTCTGAAGAGGTCAGGCGTCACCTCCCCTTCCCTGCTTCTGTCCACTCTGTGCCTTCTGCATGGGTTTCTCCCTCCTTGTTTCCCTGAATGAGCTTGCTTCCTGGTCTCCAGGGACCTCCTTGTGGTCAAATCCAGTGAACACTTACTTGACTTCAACAACAACTGATACCGACCAATACTGTCCATCTTGTGTTGCTTAAGGTCGCTCTCTGGATATAGTGGATGCTCTGGTATGCCTTCAAGTTCCTCCCTTGGGATTGACATACTCATTCTTCCAGCCAATGGGAGCACTGGTGGCCAACAGGATTGAGCTGATCTCTCCTTAAGAATCATCTTTGGCCAAAGGGAATGTCCCCTCCCAAGGTTATGTCCCTCTCTGGAGGCAGTTCAAATTCAATGACTGAATGAATTATTCTCCCTTCATTTTGGGACATCACTAAAGGGCCGTACCTGCTCTAGAGATTTCCATGGGACTGACAGATTTCTGTTTGCAAATGCATCAGCGTTCAACTTCCCCCTCTGCCCAGTCCTGCTGTCCTCCCTCTTTCACAGAGGTTGTTACCAAGATCCCAATAAGCCCTTTGCATGCCAATCTCCATCTTCCATCTGTTTCTAGAGAACCTGACTTACTACAGTTGGAGCTAGGAGTGGTTCCTAGGAAACAGACTCTCAAATGGGATTGGAACTATATCACCCTTTGGCCAGTTGGTAATGGGAACCCTCTCATTCGAGGTGGGCAGACATGCTAATGGCCCCTGACGTGCTCTAGCAGCCCAATTGTTAAAACTTTTTACCAGTGGTGAACTGGGATAGGAACATATGGGTGGGAGTATTATCACAGGCATCTGAGAGGCTCAGAGGAAGTAATAATTATAAAGACTATGGAATCAGACGATTGTTTCTGGGGGCTGTCAGTGCATTGGAAAAAGACAGCTAAAGTCTGAGGGTGATTAATCACCAGTTTAAGGTGCAATGTGAAAGCCAGAGGGCTTCCTTGCCATCAGATAAAGAGACTTTCTTCTGCAGCTGGAGGGCAGAAAAAAACTAAGGTTTGGCCCAGGAATTAGTTATCAGAGTAGCAGATTTCCAGAGAAAATTGAATTCTCAACATAGCAAGTTGGTTTTGCCTTAATTGGTCAGGGCCTTCATTGGGAAGGAGTGGGGCCCTAATAGTTGGGTTGATGCACTTGAATGCCTTGAAATCCCAGGTCACACTGAGCCCTCTCAGGCAACAGAGTGTCCCATGCCTTCCCCATGCTTGAAGGTAATACAGAAGCTTCTGTCTTGCAAGGTGCATCACAGTATCACTGTGCCACCCCCAACCACGTCTCCAGGATCTAACTCTCCCTCGCCTTCTGGCAACCCAACCACAAACCTGCCCTGGACAAAGTCCACATTTTTGTGCTTGGTGTTGCTTCTCTCTTACTCTCTATGCTATACATTCTTCTCTTTGTACTCGCCGTGCATATTCCCACACCTGAGCCTTCATTTTTGCTGTTTCATTTGCCTGCAAACTTGCTCCCCTCCCTTGTTTCTTTCACCAGGCATTCCTTGTCCCCTTTCGACTGACACAGAATCACTCCTTGTGGAAGAAACTGTGTTCTCCTCCCAGCTCTCCTTTTCTGGGCTAGTGCCTCTGTCCTCAGCTACTGAGAATACTGGCTCTGAGGGCTGACAGCTACATCCCTCCATAGGGACAGTCCACAGCTGCAGAGAGAGTCTTGACTAAGGTTATGCCTCCTCGCCAGGGCCAGCCCACAGTGGATGCTGGCTGAGGAGGGGATACAAGATCCAGCCCCCTTTGCCTGAATTTGGGGCAATTTTGAATTTCTTTCCACCTCTAGGGCATCTCAGAGGATTGGCTGAGGCCTCAGATGCAACCACATTGCTGGTCCAATCCTAGTTTCCTCACTTCTATAGGTATATTTCTCCAGGGCGACCGGCGTGACCCAATAAATCTTGTGCAACTCTATTTCAATGTCTGTTTCCAAAGAACCCAATCTAAACCACCTCTTAAAATCTTTTTTCTCTGGGCTCCCCTAGAACTGTGCATATACATTCGATAATTGTGTGTTTTTCACTTATCTGCTGCTATGAAACAGACCATCGCAAAGTTTTAGTGTTTATAAGTAATGATTGACTTTTGCTTATGATTTTATGGGTTGGTCATTCTCAACTGGGCAGTTCTGCTCCATCTGGTGTAGTGAGGTCACCTGTGTGGCTGTACTCAGCTGGGAGCCCTGCTCTGACTAGACTGTCCAAATGGACTCTCTCTTCTGGCCGCCAATCATTCAGTAGTTTAGCTTTGGCCTCCTTCCAGTATGGTGGCTGGGTTTCAAGAGGGAAGAACTGGAAATTGCCATTCCTTTTAAGTCTTGGGCTTATAAAGTTTAGAACCTCACTTCTGTTGTATTCTATTGGTCAAAGCAAGTCACAAGGCCTGCCAGATTCAAGGAGAGGGGAAATATGTTCCACCTGTTGAAGGGAAGAACATCATTTTTGTCTGGGAATGAAAGGGAGTGGTTGATGACCGTATTCGGAAACTATCTACCATAGTACATAACAGTCATTATGTTGGGAGCTCCTCAAGGGCAAGGGATTCAACTGCATATCCATTGCCCCTAAGCCCAGGCACTACCAAAAGCTGTCAGAGATTTTTTCATGACAGAGTGAGCTCCAGCCCCAATAAATCTCATGCTGTGTTGGTCCCCATAGAGCCTGGGGAGGGGGTAGAGAGGTAGTGGAGCCAAGCCCCAGGCTGTCAGCTGCCTCTATTGGAACATCTCTTTAATTTTCAAGATAGATGATTCAAATGCTGTTTGGAAGTCTATTTCTGGGCATAGACTCCACCCCCTGGGGCATGAGTGGGGCACATTTTATTCAGCCACATGGTTGCACAGGGCCTGGGATCCAAACACAGACTTAATAATTAAAGCTCGTATTTCCTCTCTCTTGTTATTGTACATTTAGAGCATGTGGAAGTCATTAGTGTTGTTTGTCAAATATTTCTGGCTATGCACCTGCTGAACACATGGAAGAATTGTACTTCTTGGCCCTCTTGTGGTTGGGTGAAGCCTGGTTATTAATTCTGGCCAATGAGTTGTAAGTGGAAGTGACTCGTGCCATGTCTGGGCATTTAATTGCTGTGTTAAGCCCTCTCCAGAGCTCCTTCTCTCTGCCTTGGTGATTGGAAATATTGGAAATGATGTCTGCTTCATTAGTTGAGTGAGGAGACATAGAACAGAGCACCAACCAATCCATGAAATGCAAATGGCTTGAATAAGAAACAATCTTTTTTGTTTGAGACTACTAAGATTTGGGTGTTGTTTGTCCCAGTAGCATGACTTTGTATCCTGACTGATACCAGGGTCTTGGCTTGACCCAAGCTGAGTTCCTCTTAGCATTCAGGTAGATCTGGAGTGGGATGGGGACAGGGCTCTTGGGAAAGAACTCACCTTTGAGGAAGGAGGAGTATAGTGTAGAGTAGATTGAGGTGGAAGTCCTACACACAGGCCACCTAGTATAAGAAACTAGTATGTTAGTATATGTTAGAATTATAAAAGCTTGCTATTAAAACTGAATGAAATAAATATTCAAGGAAGTAGGAACATTTTAAAGATTCCTACACTTTCTCCCTATATACTAATTACTCCCCCACCCACATCTCCAACCACCCCCCCCCCCATTCACTCCTAGGGATTTGAATAGTTGTCTTAAGCACAGAGAGAAATGAATGTGTAGACATTTGCATATGGGCTTTCCTTCTGTGGCTTTCTTTATTCTAATTCAATGCCTCTCTACCTTTAGCATGCCTAAAAATTCCTCTTCATGGCTGTGTAAATGAACCCATGGATATTGGACTTTATGAGTGGTTTAAGAGTTTTTCAATGATACTTTTGACTATATGCAATTCTAGTCTTATGCACAGACTTAAAAATCTCACCCCTATGTAAAATGAGATTCCATTGTTCAAAACCAAAAGAACCTTGAAAATTTCATGAGATGCTGAGAGCACAAGATGTCAGCAGCAGCTGCTCTTCGCCCATTATCCACCCACTGCCCAGGTCCTGTTGATTTTACACCCATGGTCTAAGCCTTCATCATCTCCTGCCTGGATTACTATGAAGAACTCCTCACTTACCTCTGTTTCTATTCCTGCTGCTTCCAATCCATTGTCTATACCACAGTCAAAGTGATCCTTTCCAAATACCAATCTGGTCATGTTACTTCTCCCTGTCTAAGTCCTTCACTGTCCTCTCATTGGTTTTACCAGGAAGATCAAACTCTTTAATGAGTTTTAAGGCCCACAGGACCTGGCCATTGTCTGCCTCCCAGCTACATTTCATGGCTATCTTTCCCTTGGCTCTATGATCCCTCCATGCTGGCCTTTTATGTCCACCAATCCTTTCATGTCCCTGTCCCTCCATTGCAGAGCCTGGGCACCTGTTATACCATCTGCTTGGAATGTTCTTCCTCCACCCTCTCTCTTTTTAGTTAGCTCCTCCTAGTTAGCTCCTACTCAGGCTCAGATGTCAGTTCAAGTGTTAGGTCCTCAGAGAAGCATTTAAACCAACTTATTCTTTATTTGCTCGCATAGAATGGTTTGCTTTCCTTCAGAATATTTACATTAGTTTGTAATTATACACTAATTTATTTGATTATCTGATGAGAACTTGTTTCTTCCACTAGAGGAAGGGCTGTGACTTCCTTGTTATTCTTGTATCCCTGCACATGCAATATATATTTACTGCATGAATGACTGAATAGTGCTGGTAGTGGTTCAATGACAGCAATAATGGCAGTGACATTGGCATAGGTGATGGCGCATCCATTTCTGTCTCTTTTGGGTTATTATTTGATCTAATTTTTACCTCTGGCTTGTGTGGCCTGGGAAATAAGAATTACTTCCAGATGCAAAACCCAAAACCCAGTGAGTAGACAAGATGAAGAGCTAGCGAGCAGCTGATTCAGGTCCAGAATTCATCCTTCAGACTCCAGATATTGAGTCCTTTCTCAGCCACGATACTACCTCTTAGGCCTGACAATGACAAAACAAAAGATGTCTTCTGAAGTGTCCAGTGTGGGTAATTTGTGGGATGGAGAAGGTGCAGTAGCATCCTTTACAAACAGTCCTCTTAGCTCTCCTCTTCTTTCTCCTTTTCATCTTTTTCTTCCTCCTTCCTTTCCTTTTGGTTAAAAATCTTTTTTTTTTTTTTTTTGAAATAAGATGAGCACAATAAGACTTTTTGAAATGATGGGAGAATGAAAAGAAACTGAGCTGAGCACAATCTCATTGGCCTCAAGTCATTGGCCCATGACTTGTGGGCCAATGATGACCCATATTAAAACTGAAAGTTCAGACTTTGCGAGATGTATTAATGTTAGTTTGTTGTTTAATTATATAGTTGGGGCTTTAGGTCTGATCATATCTTTGTGAATATGTGTGTGTAGGGTGAGATTTCTTTTGGAAGAGACTAACATTCCCAATTTCAATCATCCTGGGAGGAGGTTAATCCTGGAGCAAAAAATGAAGAGGTCTGAAGTAGAATTTAGCTTTGAGGAAAATTCCCTTCTATCTTTGGAGTTTTGAATCTCTTTGTTCTGGATTTTAAAGCATGGGGGATAACTAGAGCATTATATTAGTTAAGGTTATATAAGTAAAGGTAACTAATATTATATTAGTTTTAGCCAGGTGCTGTAACAGAGAAACCTTAACATCTCAGTATTTTAACAGAATAAAAGAGTATTTCTTACTTCCAAAATAAGTGTTTCTGCTCACTGGTGACTTTCTACTACGTGGCAGTTAAGGATCCAGGCTCCTTCCATCTTGTGGCTCCCCCATTTTTAATATGTGACACCCAAGGTCACCATGGAAGTAGAAAAACTAACTGGGGTCACTCTCATCATAGCTAGAGCAGGGGAGTACAGATTCTGAGCTAGAAGGAAATAGCTTATTTACCAGAAAAACTGCATGAACTGTCAGAATGCACCAGGGGAATACACATAGGGGTAGATCCTGAAGGTTTTGGAGTAGGGTGGGGGAGAGTGGGACTATATTTAGACCAGGGAGTGTTTATTAATATAAGCATGCTCTCCTGGGAGTCAGAATTTTGTGTCTGTCAAGGACATTAGAACCAGTGCTAATAAACTGACCGATTGTCTCTGTGAAGCTTGGACATAATGGTTGACAGCAGTAGATTAGGTGGAGATGCTGAAATGTCCTGGTGGAGTATTGAGGAAATGGTCAAAGGATTCAGAAATGTGGTATAAGACTATGGGACCAACTGACTGTGTTCTGTGAAAGGGTTCAGAGGATACTCCCTTCACTAAGGCAATAAGGAATGCGCAGTTAAGAGCATAAGGCATCGGGTGCCTGGGTGGCTCACTTGGTTGATCGACTGCCTTTGGCTCAGGTCATGAGCCTTGAGTTCCGGGATTGAGTCCCACATCGGGCTCCCGGCTCCACAGGGAGTCTGCTTCTGCCTCTAACCTTCTTTCCTCTCATGCTCTCTCTCACTTTCTCTGTCTCTCAAATAAATAAATAAAATCTTATTTAAAAAAAAAAAGAGCATAAGGCATCACTGAGGGGCTCAGTGGTGGCTATCTTCTGTAGGTAAGGGTTGATGGTAAGAGATAGTACCATGGGACTGGGCTCCCTGATTACAATGAGGAGGATAGAATTTTGGAAATTTTGGAATTGCAGAGGTCAGGCGCCAGCAGGTAACTAATAGCGGAAAGGGTCAATATCACGTTAGGCATCGAAGGCTGAAGTGGCTGCTAGGGGCTTTGACCCAAAGGGATCTTGATGATAGCTACTAGATCATGTTCCTAGGGACTAGATATATTGGCAGCCAACAAGGGTATTGGTTGGCTTATGTAACCAAAAAAAATCAAGAACAGATGAGTAAAAGACTTATGGCAGCCTCTGGAATAGGAAACAGTTAATCTTTACCCATTTTTTAGATTAGAACCACTTTTCAAATGGAGCCCATTGATTGAAGAAGAGGCCAAGTCCCCTTGAGGAAGGACACTGCAATAGCACTTCAAGTGTATGCAATAAATATTTCCCCAATCTTTCTCCAAAGGAACCTATGGCTATTCTTTAGAGTAATATTAGGAGAAAGGAAGAATGTGAAGATCTTTTAAGGGCCAAGGGATTTAGGGTCTGAACTGGGAACCCAAATGTCTCAAAGGCTCCCATTTTTGAGTCAGGACATATTGAGAGCCCTAGCTTAGACTCTTAAACCCACATAGGCTCTGTTCATTTCCCAGTTTCTGAGTATATAATTAGAATAGGTACACTTAGTAGATGCCAAAACCTTTATATTTGTTCCCTAACCATTATGGTAAGAAGCCCAAGAGGAGGCCTTTAAAAATGCTCTTTCTTCTAGGCCAAGATATTAAATCTGAAGCAATTCCATATCTTCAGTGGCATTGTAGAAATTAGTGTCAGTAACAAACACTTAAAGATTCAGGGTTGATTTTCCCCATCAGATTCCCACCCAATTCATTGATATGGCCTCTGAAAAATCCAGACTGGTCATGAATGGTTACAGCAGACTACCAAAACAAATGGGCCCCAGTTGTAGCTGCTATGCCGAATATGGTATCTTTACTAGAACAGATCAACATAGCCTCCAGCATTTAATATGCAACATTTGATCTTTTCAATTCACATCAGGAAGAAGGATTAGAAGCAGTTTGTATTCACATGGGAAGGACAGCAATAAATATAGTTACTATCTTGCCCCAAGGCTATGTTCATTTTCTTGCTTTCTGTCATCATATAGTCTAAAGGGACGTTGATGGTCTTGATAGCCCAAAACCACAATGCTGATCCCTATGTTGGTGGCATTGTTCTCATTGAAGACAATGAATAGGAAGTGGCAAGTACTCAGGATACCCTAATAAGGGATAAACATGTCAGGAGATGGGAGGTAAGTCCTAAAACGATTTATAGCTTGACACATTGGTAAATCTTATTGAGGTGCTGTTCCTTGAATATACTACCATTAAGAAAGAGGCACAGTGCTTGATGGGACTCTAGAGTTTTGAGGCAGTGCATGCCACACTTGGAAACAGTATTCTAATCCATTTATTCAGGGGCTCAGAAGGCTGCAAGTTTTTAATGTGTCCTAGATCAAAAGAGGTTCAATAACAAGTCTGGGCTGCAGTATAAACTGCCCTCATGCTTGATTCATGTAACCTGGTAACTACAATAGCGTTAGAGGTATCTATGGTGGATGCTGGCAAGCCCAATTAGGAGGAACACTGGATTAAAGTTATGGAACTAGGCTATGCCTTCTGTTGCAGAAAACTACTCCAACTCCTGGGATGTTACTGGGTCCTAGCAGAGACAGAGCACCTGATCATGGACTATCAAGCAACTATATGGCCAGAGCTGTGTATCATGAGCTAGGTATTATCAAATCTGAGTCATAAAGTAGGGTAGATGCATCAGTAATCTATTATATGATAGAAATGGTTCATTTGAGTCAGATTTGAACAGGTCAAGAGGGCACAAGTAAGAATAGGTCAGGTGGTTTAGCCTCTTATGTCATTCATCTTTGTTGAACCAACACCTTCCTCTCAGCTCGTTGCTATCACCTTCTGTAACTAGCTGATGGAGAAGGGAAAATCCTGGGTTGATTCACAGGTGAGTCAACTCAATATGTTGGTGGCCCTAACGGACAGTGCTGAGAGAAAATCTTCAACTAGGTCAAGCTTTGGTAGTATATTTGGTTGTCAATTTTTTATGGAGGGTCATGTGGTCTCAGGTGACTGTACACATAGACTATTGGGAAAAGGTGAATTGCTTGGCTAATTGGTCAAGGACCTGGAAGAAGCAAGAGTGAATATTAAGAGATTAGAAGTCTGGAGATAAAAGGTGTGGATGGCCCTATAGAAATGGACACAAGATTTTCAGATTTTAAGCAAGGGTAGTACATGATCAGATTTGCATTTTAGAAAGATAACTCTGGTGGTTGCACAGAGAATGGATTGGAGGGGCCAAAGTGGACTGGGAAATCTAGTTAGGAGTCAATTATAAGAGTCCCAAAAGAAAGAGTGGTGGTTTCGACTCATATGATAGTGGTGGTGGAGATGGAGAGATCAGTAGATAGACTTGAGATATTTAGGGAAAAGAATCAATAGGACAGGAAATGTTATCTGTTTCAGATCACTTTGTTAGTCTTAGTGCATGCACATGCTTGTCTGTGTACTCCTTGTTCTCTGTAAGGCTGGTCAGTGGCTCTAGGACAAGTCCTGCTGAGATCTTTTGTTGGCAGTTATCTTCTGGGAGGAAAGGGCTGTATGTGTGAGTCAAAGACATTTATCATTGAGTCAAAGACATTATATCATTGAGCTCAGGAACTCTGTGGTGGGACTTTTGTAGCTCAACCTAACACAGAGAGACTGTTCTTTTTAATAGAGCAAAGGCGCTGAATTTTAGTTCTGTTCAAATGGCTCTGCAAAACTCCTGAGTCCCAAGGTGGTGGTATTTAGCTGATTATCACTGCAATGAGCAGGAGTCAGGACAGATTTGAGGGAAGATAATGGCAGCCCTTAAGATTCCCAGAAATACTTGGTAGGGGAGGTACAAAGAAGTAGAGTGGAAGATAACTCTTCAAAAGACCAGATTTCTTGTTATCAGTCAGCTGAGGCCTTCAAGTTAGCAAAGTAATGTGGTTGTATTTGTACCAGGGGCAAGAAATGTATGCTGGACCAGGTGAGAGGTAGGGCAGAGTCTGATCATTCCCAGATTTCTGGCTTGGGTGAGTGATTGGTAGGATATTGAATTTAGTTTTAGATAGGTGGAGGAACACCAAAGTAGTAATGTTAGCAGTCTGTTTGGAGTATTTGTATTTCTCTTGTCTACCTTTTCCCCAAATTCCTACAGTAACACCCAACCTCAGTGATCAGGACAGTCATTGTTACTTTCTGTTTAGGATCATTTAGTCTCTAGGTGAGGGACTAGTTAGCTAAAATGCAAAGTCTCCTACTAAAGGGGTATGGCTTTGGACAGTGTTCACAAAGCAATTGATTTACTGAAGCCTTATTGGATATTCAAGGCTGTGGAGACCTAGAGGTGTGATATGAAGACCCACACAGCATTTCTGAATGAGGTGGTGTCTGCGGGTGGCAGAAGGGTGAAGAAGGCAACTTCCTCCTCTGGATCAGAATCTACTATAATCCTAATTGTAGCAGTTATATGATAGGCTTTGGAGTTGGTTAACTTGAGTTCATATCACTCCCCCATTTCCTAGCTTTGTGACCTTGGGAAAGTTATTATTTTATTTTATTTTTTTGGGGGGGAAGTTATTTAATTTCCAAGCCTTATTTCCCATACTTCTAACGTGGAGATATTCATGTCATCTTCTTTATAGTGTTGTTGTGAAAATTAAATGTGGTAAAACATGTATCAGCTTAATGTGTGGCACACAGAAAACATTCAGTAAATTCTATTAATAATCAATCATACTCATAATTATTTTAATCTGTCCAGCAATATCATATATTTCTTATAGTCCTTCTACCTTATGAGTAAGATGTCACCATTTTTATTCCCATTTTACACATTGGGCAGAGAATCTTGGAGAGGTGAATGACTTCACCTAGCCAAGAATATGGTGCAGGTGAGCCATCTTGTCAAGTCTTCTGATCCCAAATCCCATGTACCTCATGACTCATTTCATGGAAGGCTTAGGTATAGTTGAGTGAGCTCATCCAGCACATTCCTGCAATAATGCCTAATGGTGAGACTCAAGTTCTAGGAGAGAGGATATATTGCCTGACCCAAACAGGGATACATATGTGTGTGAGTCTATGTGTGCATGTGTGTGCATTGGAGGGTGAGGGTAAAATGGGGAAACATCTCCCCTAAATCTCTACATCTCCAGGAATCCCCAACTCATAGAGGGTATATTTCTCCTCTGTCTTCTTTCTTTCTTTCTTTCTTTCTTTCTTTCTTTCTTTCTTTCTTTCTTTCTTTCTTTCTGAGAGAGCATGAGCAGGGGAGGAGGGACAGGGGGAGAGGGAGAAGAGAATCTTAAGCAGACTCTGCACTAGTGCAGAGCCCTACATGGGGCTCAATCCTATGACCCTGAGATCATGACCTGAGCTAAAACGAAGAGGCAGGTGCTTAACTGATTGTTTCACCCAGGCACCCCCTCCTCTGTCCTTTCAATACCCTTCTGAGACCTTCTACCTTTACTGTGTTTGGAAAGTTTTTTTTTTAATTTTATTTATTAATTTGACAGAGAGAGAGATCACAAGTAGGCAGAGAGGTAGGCAGAGAGAGAGGGGGAAGCAGGCTCCCTGCTGAGCAGAGAGTTCAATGCGGGGCTCGATCCCAGGACCCTGAGATCATGACCTGAACTGAAGGCAGAGGCTTTAGCCCACTGAGCCACCCAGGCGCCCCTGTGTTTGGAAAGTTCTAATCAACGAAGCTGAATTCAAATGAAAGAGAAAAACACTCTTTCTCCATGGGTCTCTGTATCCCACTGTTCAACCCAAGTCAACTGAACAACTCAAGATTTGGGAGAAATCTGAGATTAGAATATCTAGATTTTAGTTCAGGTTGTATTACTTGGTGACTCTCATTATTCCTTTTCTCTATCTGGACCTCCAGTTTCCTTATCAGTGCCAAATGGGGACTGCTCTAGCCTGACACTCCATAACTCAATGTTGCACCCACATCTCCTACTTCTTGGGGAAGAAGGGAGAGATTATGGGGCAATGGCATCAATCTCCTTTCTGGGATGGCTCCTCTGAGCTCTATATTTCTTGCCTATAGTGACCAGGGAATTTTCCCCTATTGATTGCTTTCTGTAATCGAGCTTAACAAATAGAACTTCCCTCAAATGATTCTTCCAACTAAACTGATAGAAAGCTAACCTTGTTATATTTATTGACAGAACATTGAAATAAATATTATAGGTCTAGAGGGAATGTTTCAGCCCATTGATTTTTTTAAGGAAATAATAAATGGAGCCTATTCCCTTTGGCATATTATGCTGGGAATAATCTGAAAAAATGCTTAGCTTGTTCAACACAGAGCTTAGAAACCCTCTTTCCACTCCCCATGGAGCAGGGGCCCTTTGCATAAATCTACTCTGGCCCAGACAATCAATTTTCAATTTTAATTATTTTCAAAACTCGTTTATTATTTGCTTGTTCTGTGAGTTGGGAGCTTTACTTTCTTAGTGAGTTTATAGCCAGGCGTGGTCAGACCACTGGTCTGGGTCTGGAGGCCTGAAATTTCTTAGTTTTACCCACCAGAGAGGAAAACTCACCATCCTTCTTCCCAGGGTCCCTTGTTTGAGAATAGGGGTCTGCAAATTGGGCCTACTGCCTATTTTTACAAATAAAGTTTTATTGGAAGACAGTCATACCTATTTGTTAACATGTCTGGGGCTATTTTCTACCATAACAGTAGAGGTGAGTTGTAGCAATAGGGACCAGATATCCTACAAAACTTGAAATATTTACCATCCCTTATAGAAAAAGTTTTGTCTGCTCCTGTTTTAGATTCTCCTTTCTCCTGCACCCCCCCGCTTTAATTTTAAATTTAATTTTATTTTAATCATGCTGTGCTCATCACAAGTACATTCCTTGATTCCTGTTACCTATTTCACCCTTTCCCCCACCCACTTCCCCTCTGGTAACCATCAGCTTGTTCTCTATAGTTAAGAGTCTGTTACTTGGTTTGTTTCTCTCTCTTTTTCCTTTGCTCTTTTGTTTTGTTTCTTAAATTCTGCCTATGAGTGAGATCATGCAGTATTTATCTTTCTCTGACTCACTTATTTCACTTAGCATTATACTCTCTGGCTCTATCCATATCATTGCAAATTCTCCTGCCCTTTTAAATGAAACAAAAATGCCTCATTCATTCATTGGGTGTCTCTCCTGGGCCAAGTGGCTACCATAATGGTAACATTAGTCAATGCCTGTATAGTGCTCTTCTAGGTCCTGGGCACTATCCAAGGGATGTTATATATGTTAATCTTCATTTCATCCTCACAACAACCCCAGGAGATAGGACAATTATTAGCCCTGTTTTAATAATGAGGAAATAAGGCATAGAAAATTTAAGTAACTCAGCCAAGTCACACAAGTAAAACATAGCAGAGCTGGGGTTTAAATCTAGGCAGATTGACTTCAGGAAGAGTGTCAAAGGTGGTGGATTCTCAGAAAAGGTCTAGGTCAATGTCCTTAAAGTACAAACGGGGAAACTGAGGCCTGAAGAGGAGTCATATAGTTGGTGATAAAGCTGGAAGTAAATTCTAGAAAACAGTTTCTATTTATCAGAGCCAGGGAAGGAAATTCAAAGACCATTACAGCAGAGCCCTGCAGCATGCGGCACCCACTCTCCACCCCTCCAAGAGGTTATATTATCTTCAATGTTACTCAGTACTTCTTTTCCATAGTCATTAGCTTCTTTTACTCTCCCATGTTGGTGGAGGAACTTGGTACCTGGAGTTTGGGAAAGAACTTAAACCTTGCTATAGAGTCACATAAAATCAAAGGTTGGGCCACATTTATGCCAGTCTTTTCCAATTAAAAGTCATTCTTTTTTCTTTTTTTCTTTTTTTTTAAAGTAGGCTCCATGCCCAACATGGGGCTTGAGCTCATGACCCTGAGATCAAGACCTGAGCTGAGATTAGGAGTTGGATACTCAATGGACTGAGCCACCCAGGGGCCCTCCAATTAAAAGTCATTCTTTGACCTTTTGTCCTCCCTGGCTATTACTATATCTTTGACCTTCTATTTGAAGCCAGATTGATTGGAGGAATTTCTACTCCATCATTGTCTCTGGATATTCCCCTCTTATTTTTTTTTTTAAAGATTTTATTTACTTATTCAGGAGAGAGAGAATGAGAGGGAGAGAATGGGGTTGGGGGGGGTCAGAGGGAGAAGGAGACTCCCTGCTGAACAGGGAGTCTGATGTGGGACTCAATCCTGGGACCCCAGGATCATGACCTGAGTGGTAGGCAGTCACTTAACCAACTGAGCCCCCCAGGCAGCCCTGGATATTTCCCCTTATTCACTCTTCAGCACACTCTAGTCTTGTGTGATCCAGAGCCTACCACTACTCTAAGGAGGCCCCCAATAAACTTCAAATTACAAAAGTGGTATTCCCACTCTGTATCTCGAGGCTCTCTCTTGCCTTTGAAACTGTTGACCACTCTCTTCTCCTTGACATATTTCTTCCTAGCAGAAGAAATGAAGAAATACTCTCCCAGCTCTTCTCCTATTTCTTCAGACACTCCTTCGCAGGATCCTTTAGCACTTCTGTTTTGTCTTTGTTAGATTTTTTTTTAAAAGATTTTATTTATTTATTTGACAGAGAGGAGAGAGAGCACAAGTAGGCAGAGAGGCAGACAGAGAGAGGGGGAAGCAGGCTCCCTGCAGAGCAGAGAGCCCGATGTGGGGCTCAATCCCAGGACTCAGAGATCGTGCCTTGAGCAGAAGGCAGAGGCCTTAACCCACTGAGCCACCCAGGCGCCCCCGTCTTTGTTAGATTTTGAGTTGCCTGGGGTTGCATCCTAGGTCCTCTTCCATTCAGGGTCATGCCAGAGTTCTACTACACCATTCAGGGTCACGCCAGAGTTCTCACTACTTACCCCTCTCCTTCCTGGCTCTGACAATGCCAGCTCAGAGAGGGGCTGAGGATCAAATTTGTCTTGTGTGGAGGCAGCCTGGTCTAGGGTTGAGCCAACTGGGTGAACTCACCATGACTGAGCTGTGGGGAGGGGTTGGACCCAGCAGGTCTTTTTCCCATCCTCCCACTACCCCCTCAAACTGCGCTTTGTGCTGAGAGCAAGCAAGCTGGAGAGCCATCAGCCCTCATCCTTGTTGCCCTGTCTTATCCAGCCAAGTGGTAGGAGGTGTTCCTTACATGACCTTGAAGGTTGAAGAGTCCAGTGGTGCCCACTGGGCTGTGGTTACATTACTATGTGGCAGAATGGGGAGGCCTGTCCTGAACTGGTTCTATTTGGACTTTGGAGACTTTGGGTGTCAGAATACCCCTCCCTGGCCTATTGGGAAGGACAGACTTGTGCCTCTGGAGGTGAACAGAGAAAAGAGGAGCTTGGTTTTATTTTGTTATTTTTATTTATTTATATATTTATATATATATTTATTTATTTATTTTAAAGATTTTATTTATTTATTTGACAGAGAGAGAGATCACAAGTAGGCAGAGAGTCAGGCAGAGAGAGAGGGGGAAGCAGGCTCCCTGCTGAGCAGAGAACCCCATGTGGGGCTCGATCCCAGGACCCTGAGATCATGACCTGAGCCGAAGGCGGAGGCTTTAACCCACTGAGCCACCCACGCGCCCCTATTTTGTTATTTTTAAAAGATTTTATTTATTTGAAAGAAAAGGAGAAAGAGAGAGAGGGAGCACATGGTGGGGAGGGGCAGAGGGAGATGGAGAGGGAGAATATCAGGCAGACTCCACTCTGAGTGTAGAGTTCAATGTGGGGCTCAGTCTCACAACACTGAGATCATGTGCTGAGCCAAAATCAAGAGTCAGATGCTTAACTGACTGAGCCACTCAGGTGCCCCTTGGTTTTAGTTTCACAGAAACAG
>CM052798.1:25843447-25868988 GCA_028533885.1 Nasua narica
GGGTGGGGGTGGTCAGAGGGAGAAGCAGACTCGAGCCCTGATGCAGGACTTTATCCTGGGACTCCAGGATCATGACCTGAACTGAAGGCAGTTGCTTAACCAACTGAGCCACCCAGACACCCCTGGGTGGATTTTAATATCTTCTTTTTGCTTATCTTGCCTTTTTATGGTTTTGATGATAAACATGAAATACTATTTAAATCAGAAAAATGCTTTTCTTAGAAAAATAAAGTTAGTGAGTACAATTGTGATTATTGTGAACAAGCTACCCTTTTACTACCGGTCATGAAAATTAGCTGAGAATATACTGAGTGACATGTAGCAAGGTCTGAATAAAGTTAAGAATGTGGCTGAGAAATGCATTGGAGGACATTACCATTGTCCCATATTTTTGCTTTCCCTTGCCCCCATCAGGGATAGCCATCTGCTTGACAGCTCCTTTCAGGGAGTGGGGGAATGGGGTCATGGCTCCAATAGTCCAAGGCCTGTGTCTCAGTGGTTTCGCCCATGAGATTTAGGACACTTTTACCATAATATTTATTCAGTTTTATGGCCTTAAATATAACACTAACTCCTAATAATCAATATTGATTTAACTATAATATCTTATTTATAGACACAGTCCTCTGGTTTGCATGTGGACTCAAACCATAATGCAACAGAAATAAGCCACTCACTCCCCTGGCCCTGGGCCAGCAATGAAGGAAATATCAGCCTCTGATGAATGACTCTAAGGCCAATACAGGATTTTGGGCTTCTGATGCTCACTTCTCACTCCCTCCAGACTGGCTGCTTCCCACACCAGCCAGAGTCATCCTGGGGCTGAAGATGTCTGTTTGTTTCATGCAACATAATTGCCAGAAGTCAGGTATTCCAACTGACCCTCACTGAGGGGCAGTTACAACCAGATGTCAATAGAAATGTCAAATAGAAAGGGGGTCTTGTGGGGAATGGAAGTAGCCAGAAGTACCCAGGGTAAGATAGGTACTGGGGAAGGAGGGACTTGCCTTCCCCTTTTTCAGCTCCCCCCAGGGACTCTGATAGGACAGTGTGGATTGCTAGAGAAGTTGTTACTGTTATAATTAGTGTTGAAGAGGTGTCTGGGCAGTACTACTGATGGCTGCCTCTTATAAGAGCAGGATGCTAACCCAGCCACCATGGTACAGTGTGACAGATTCATGAGGGAGGGTAGAAGCAGACAGAATTCAGAGCCTGGAGAAGCCAGTGAAAACTCTAAGAGGTGAAGGAGGTGACCTACTCTTGTTTACAAAGAGGCTTTGTCTTCCAGGGACCAACACACACCATCCATTGCTCAGAATACCCCCCTCATCCTCTTGAGGCTCCTGGGAATCTCCAAATCTGGTATTTGGTGAGTTTAGTGGAGAGTTATCATTTATCCCCTCCAACCCCCAAACACACACACACACACACACACACACACACACAATATCCATTCACCCTTCTTTTGGAAACAGTTTTAGTTTCTACATGTGGAGTCTATGATCCAGGCCTACCCAATTAGAGCATGTCTTGCCCTTGATTGCAAATTGGCTCAGGACTTTCAGAGGAGCTATCAGAAGAGCCTGGTTCTCTTTCACTGCACTCGAATTCAAGAGGATATAGTGTCTGGAGCTGCTACAGCCAACTTGGCACCATGTGGAGCTTGAGGAAAAAAGCAACATAGAAGAAGGGTGCTGAAAGATACTTTGCAAGAGATGCCCATTATTTCCTCCATTCCCAAAACTTCCTTAGGGAATTCTGCACTCTACTCCCAATAGTATTATGTAGCATGTGACCTTTATTCTTGACCAGAAATGATTTTTTTATCAGGGGTGTACGCCTAACTTAATCTGATCAATCAGATTCTTTCTCCTAGGCATTTGGAACCAAGATACAGACACAGGGACTAAATCAGTAAAATGGTACTACTTGGGCACTAGAACCAAAAAGTCATGTAGCGTTGGAGCCAAAGATGGATGCTCCAGCTTATCCATTTGTTCCTGGGACACACTCCCTTCACATGCAAGCTGGAGTCACAAGGAAGTACATAGAAAGAGAGAATAATAATTATATTGTAATTATATTAATAATGTCTTAGTTACATAATGTAACAGAGCAGCCCAAAACTTAGTGCCTTAAAACAGTAGATTATTATCTGTCATGGTTTTGTGGGTTGACTGTACTTGGCTAGGTGATTCTCTTTGGGGGACATCTCTCAAGATGTTCTAGTCAGAGTGTGGCTAGGATTGGTATTATTTCAAAACTCAGCTGGGCTGGATGTCCAAGATGGCTAGCCATTGTGCTGGCTAGCAATTGATGTCTCCTCTAGAGTTGGCAAGGTGGCCATAGCAGCTAATCGACACCTATTTACCAATGATCGAACCAGGAGTAAACACCTGACCAATCTGGACCAATCACATGGCAATAACCTCATGGCCACATCTAAGGTAGGAAGGAAAGGATAAGATTATCCTCGTGTCTTTCTCGTTCATTGAGCTCCCTGCACATTTTCTTCCATATCATTCTCCAGAACTGGGATAAACCAACCACTGGTAAGAGGGAATAGGATATCCAGAAACACCATGAAAGAGAGAAACAGACTCATAAACATAGAGAACACACTGGTGTTTGCTGAAGGAGAGGGAAACAGGTGGATGTGTGAAGTGGGTAAAGGGAATTAAGAGGTACAAACTTCTAGTTATAAAATAAGTCACAGGGATGAAAAAGTACAGCATATAGAATTTAGTCAATCGTAGTATACTTATTGTGGTGAGCATTTTGCAATGTACTAATTGTTGAATCACTATGCTGTATGCCTGAAACTAATTGAATAGTATATATAAACTCTAATTCCATTAAAAAGAAAAATAAATAAAATAACAGAAATGAAAAGTACAGCATATGGAATATAGTTGATAATATTGTAATAACATTGTATGTGACAGACAGTAGCCACACTTATCATGGTGAGCACTGAGTAACGTACAGGATTATTGAATCACTATGTTGTACCCCTGAAACTAATATAACGTTGTATGCCACCTATACTTCAATAATAAAGATAAATGAAAAAAAAGACTGATTTAGACTGGATATATTCCTTGGGCTGGACTCACTACTACCTGATTTTTGGACAAAGTCTGCGTTCTGCTGGCAAGGAAGGAGGTGGGGGCATAGTTCTTGTATAGGGCAGCCGATAGTTTCTGCCATATGTATCTTTAAGAAGCAAAGAGAATGGCCTCTTTCCCTGAGGTTACAGTTCTACTTCTGGGGCTCTTGTGGGCTGGATGCACTGTTTCATGTCCTTGAGGGTTTATGAGATCTCCTGTCATATTCTGACAACCAATTCTTCTTCACTTAAGCTAACTTGAGAATGTTTCCTGTTTTGGCAACCCAAATGTGTTATGCCTAAGACAACTGCTGAGACATTTTGAGACACCTTGTTTCACAATTTTCTAGAATGTTTCCTAATTGACTAGTGTGCTTGTGCCCGATGGGTGTTGCACTTGCAGTCAGGAGACCTGAGACTAAATCATGGCTTTAACACAGGGCTGGTGTTACCTGGCCTTGCGGCCGTAACTTCTTCTGGAAACCATAGTGGTCACTGCCAGTTAACTAGAACATTAGTTCCCACTGAACCCAGATATGACTTCAGAATTCTTCTTTGCGCAATGCTCAAAGCCAGCCACCTGCTAAGACTTGGTATATAAGATGAAACCCATCACCACTGCTCCTGTAAGTGACGTGGTGGCCCTGAAAAGCCTCCTCTCTAAGTCTGGGTTTCCCTTGTATAATGAGGGGGGTTGGATCAGGTGATTTCTAGGGGTCTTCCCTCATTGACCCTCTTCTCATCTTACTACTCAAATTCTGTTTTTAGACTTGGTGTAGCTCATGGTCTCTGATCACGCCCTAGGGAGCCCGGCAATGTCCAAATGGTCAAATGATGTGACGCTGGGTTTAGGCAAAAGGTATAGATCAGTCCTGTTTCTGTAAGTAGAGATGCTCTGTCTCTTCCCAGGATTCTGGAGAAGCCCTGGGCTCCAAACAGAGATTTGAAGCTCCTATCCCCACAGTGTCACATAGAGGGGTCCACATAGCAGCTGACTGTTGCTTTTGGAAGATTCTATAGGCCATATAGAATTGTGGTCAAGAGAAAGATCTGGATTAAAAACCTGTCTTTACTTCTTGCCTGCAGGGTGACCTTAGGATGGTTATCCAACCACCCTGGGCCTCAGTTTCCTCATCTGCCATGGTAATAATGCTACCTTTGTTATAGTAAAAATTGAATAAGATCAGGCATGTAAAGCAGTCAACTGAATACCTACTACACATGAAGTATTAAACCAATGGCAGTTGTTATTGCTATGTGGGGTGGGGGGGGCATTTTCCCCTATTGTTAGGATGGTGCAATCCCTTCCCATATACAGAAACCAAGAAGATTTCTTTGCCTGAATCTAGGGCAGGCAGGAGGGAGGGAGGACAGTCTCCCAAGATGGCTGGAGTAGCCCCTGACCTGCTATTCTAGCTGGACCATGAGTAGATCCCACTGTGTCTCGTATTTTAGGTGACAGTGACACATGGGGCTCACTTGGAGGACACTGTCTGAGAGCTGGGGTCATGGGGATGACTGGAAATACTGTCCCATGAGGCAGGGCTAAGGCAGCTTAGCTGGGAGAGGGCCAATGCTGGGGACTCTTTTTTTCTTTAGACGACTGAAAGGCTGTCATGGGCAGAGAACAGACACTTCACTGCACTGCTGGAGAGGAGGGAGGGAGCCACAGAAGGCTCCCTGCCACAATGCAGATTCTGATGCTCAGAGCCATCCAAAGCTTGTCTAGTGGGGCTCTGCCCTCCGCTTTCTTCTCACTTCACACCAGTGGCTTTCGACTCTGGCTGAACACCAGAACCACATGACAGCTTTCTAAAAATACCACTTCCTAAATCCCACCCACGAAAACACTACTGATTCAGGAGATCTCAGGGGGTGAGCATAGAATCCCCATATGCTTCCTTCAAGTCCCCCTTTCCTTGAATTATTAGAGTAGGTTTTGCTTTCTTAAAACCAAATGACCTGCAAATCGGAGGTGCTTGGACTTCCTCTGCCCTGATGTGAGGCCCTAGTCCCTTCTAGGGGGTGGCATTGTGCCAGCTGAGGGTTGGCACCCATAAGCCTTGGCTCTGCCTCTAGATCCTTTGGGACCCTGGGCATGTTGACCAGGCACAGCTGGTGAGGAAGAAACCCCTAACAAACTCTGTGTGATGCTGCTTGGTGGGCTCAGACTCTCACCAAATAGGGGACATTCACACCCTTCTTCTCCACCTGGGGGAGCATTAAGAAGCTCATGGGGTGGCCTGCTGCCTCTGGCCACCCTATGGACTGGGTGACGGGGGCCAGCCCAGGGAAACAAACAGCTTAGGAAGACCCTAGACTTTCCCTATGGCCCTTCTGATACCCACGAGTTTTCAGAAGGCACTGACAGTTGGTGGGGGCTGGGGGGCAGGTAGAGGGAGAAGGAAATACATTTTTAAAGATAACCTGGAGGCAAATATAATATTTATACTTATTTATCCTCAGAGCTAACTCGCAAGGCCCCAGACATGTCTAATGAGCAGGAATTGCAAAATGGCCACGAATTCTACTTGTTCGCCTTTACAGAGTCTCTGAGCAGACTCACGGATCCAGATTTTTCAACTGTTGACTGCTGCAGGCAAAACGGCTGTAAGGAACACCAGGACGTGCAGTGAGTGCCCGACCCCCAGAGGCACTGAGCCATGAAACTGCCGACCCAGGAAAATGAGGTGCTCCCCTCCACCCCTCCCTGGCAGAACACAGAGCATTCCCACACACACACACACACACACACACACACACACACAAGCCCACGAGCCCACATGACACACATGCAGGAGCACACACACATGCACACACAGGGAGGCATACAGAGATCCTTGCATGTCTTCATGGCCTCCCTTACAGGCTTATAGGCACATCCCTGCCCCAATTCATATACACTCCCCAAAGCCGGTATTACCTGTGGTCTGTCTGGACAGGATGCTCCCTGGTTAGAGTCCTGTTCTGGATGAGAGCTCTTACCTGCTCTGTTCACTCTGGACATCCATCATGGGAAACAATATCTGAAGGGGATTGTGATGTAGAGTCCAGCACAGGATTAATTGAGACGAGCACAGTCTGCTCTGGAATGAGAGCCATACCCAGGTTACTATATGCTTAACTCAAGCATCTATGCATACAGTACATACATATAGACATATTTCTGTAAATACATATATAAACATATATGATACTTATAGATAGAAAAATATATGGGGGAGCCCTTAGCTAATGGGAGCATGTCAGTCCTGGTCTCTGACTCCCCGGGCTGGGCCATGCTGCTGTTACTAGCTCTCAGTCACTGGGGTGCCTTCCCATAGCACTTACTACAGTTGCTGTTCTACCTCTATTTGTGATGTTAGTTTCCCAGTCTATGTAACCCTGACTGTGCGCTGCAGGAGAGTCGGGCCATGTCTCTTTGCTCACTGTTGCATTCCGAGTGCTCAGCACATCGGCAGGTTCTCAGTAATTAGATGGTTGAATAAGGCCTGGTCCTTTCCTTCTCTTGTGTCTTTTCTCTGTGTTGCTGGACAATCAAGGCTCACACCTTGGCACCACGTCACTTCTTTTACATGCAATCAGCAGAGAATTCCCAGGGTTGGTCTGAAAAGTTCAAATTTCAAAGATAGCATCAAGGTCAACTGTATTTCTAATGAGGTGATTTTCCTCCTCTGTGTGGCAGGCGGCCTGTTTACCTAGGGAGAGAGCATCTCTGTTTACCTGGGGGTCTAGTCGACACACAAACGCCTTTCTCATGGTTGAATTATGGCTGGCCAGACTGGGCTACCAGGACAGGGTATGGCTTGCAGAATCATAACCAGTTTAGGTTCTCATAGGACAGTGTCATTTCCAGATATCGTCTGACCTGAAATATATCCTTATGGAAAGAATTGCACGTTCTTGAGGCCATGATTTGATCCCTTCATGTACAATCATTGCACTGGTCAATCCTGACCAGTTTTTGCTACAAGTCAAGAGGGGAGGTTAGCAGGATCAGTCTCTTAACTGATCAGGGCTGGAACAGTGATAAGTTCTGACCCACTCATTATGTTAATTTCTATCAAAATGCTTGCTCCAGCTTCTAGGTGGCTGGGTGCCTGTCCTCTCACCTCCAAAGGAAAAGAGCAGCAGTTTCCTAGATGCCACTGACATGACTTTTTTTTTTCCTTTTTTTTTAAACAAACCAGGAGCATCTTTGATAAAGAGCTAATTACCGTTTAAAAGCAGGGTTTCTGGCTAGCAGCCAGAAAACCCACATCTCTCTTTCCGGCAGAACCCTTCCAAAATATTACTGGCTTATAAATCCCAGTATCAGGACACCTTGTTTCTTCCATAACGAGATGAATTTCCAGATATCACCAACATCGTGGAGAAGAGGAAAATCTTTGACTCATGCTCAGGTGGGGTCTCTTACCTATTTCTATGGGATGTGGGGGATCAGCCAAAGCCTTTGTGGAGGCCATGTCACAGTTCAAATTCTGCCTCTGCTCAGTTCTGCTTCCCTCACTCCCAACAGGTGCTGGTTTCCTTACAGACTCCCCATCCCAGTGTCTGTTTTCTGGGGAATCTGACTTTTATCAGCCACATTGGCTCTTTTCAGCATTTTGCTGCTCAGATTATTTTGGTGAACATTTGAGACTGTATTTCATCCTGATAAAGTTTGTCAAGACCTTGGCTGGTGCTGGTTAGCTGAGATGCAGAGGTTGAGTATGGTCAGATTTCAGGTGCCCTCTGCCTGGACCTTGCTGGGTTTTAAATCCAACCGACAACTTCCACTGAGCTCAAAGCTCTGGACTGCAGGCAGGGAAGGCTTGCCAAGCAACATGATGACTTTCATGCAGGTCTATCTTCTGTGTTTCAGCCTGTGCTCAGAGGATTGACCTGTCTACACCTGGGGCAGTCTGCTTGGGTCTGGAGGATCCCCAGCACTCTCTCTCTTGTGGAGGTCTTTGGGATGAAGAAACGAGGCTCCAGAGTTCATGCGGAATATTGATTGTGGGGTCATGGGATTCCAAGCTTGTCTGTGCTCTATGTGCTGGGCAACTGACCCCCGCAGGCTGTGTTTATTTCCAGGTGCCTCTGGATTGAACCAGTAAGAGGCACTGGCAGAAGTTTGGATGGTGGAGAATCTAGGATGCCTGTCTCCTTCCCTTTCTGCCTCAGTGGTTTCTCTGGCAGAGGCTGCTTCTCTTCCACAGCTCCAACTCCTTCACATCCTGTGGCTCCAGTTCTGCTCGTGGTCCTGACCCCTGAGCTCCAGTGACACCACTCCTCCTCCCTTTGTCTCTCTAATCCAGAGGCATCAGTGGGTTTTTGCTAAACTCTCATCACCTCCCTGCCACCTGGTTGGGTTTCAGCTTCTTGTCACCCATGTTAACTAATTCTTGGCATTAAATTCCTATAAATTCTTTTTTTTTAGATTGCATTTATTTATTTATTTGAGAGAGAAAGTGAGAGTGAGTTGTATTTTTCTATTTATTTGAGAAAGCGAGAGAGAGAGCAGTGAGAGGAGCAGAGGGAGAGGGACATGCAGAGTCCCCACTGAACACGGAGCCCAATGATTATCCCACCCCATAACCCTGAGATCATGACCTGAGCCAAAATCTAGAGTGGATGCTCCACCAACTGAGCCATCCAGGTGCCCCTCCTATAAATTCTTAAGGTGGTTTCTATTTTCCTGGTTAGACTCTGGTTCATACAATCATTTTTGTTCCATTTGGGTTATGATCTGATTTAAAAAGGGGAGAATGGTGTCAGGACTGACTAATTCCCTGGACCACCCTTCCTTCTCTCCCCATTCCCAACTCAGGATCCATCTCAGAAGGACACTTTTCCCCTGTATCTGTCCTTTCTAGTGATTGGGGTGAGTTCATGCCTACATCTTACTGAATTTTAGTCTGTCCCATGTGTTGGGAGGACTTTCAGTGAGTAAGGTGCTCCACAAGCTAGATCTGTAACCGCCACAGGTTACAAAGATGACTCCGCAGCAGAATTTTCTAAAGGTGTTCCCATACATTGTGGCTGGAGCTTTAATAAGTATTACGTAAGAAAAAAGGTTTGGGGGGTGAATAGTTTTGGTAATCATTGAGTTTAACAGGACTGGGAGGCATTTTACTCTAAGACCTTCTAGAGCTTACAAGGTTCTAAGGTCCTTTGTGGGTCTCCAAGAAGGGGAATGTAGTCTGTGGAGTTTCCTAAGCCCATTTGACCCCAGAATCCTCTTTTTAGGGAAACACGTCCAGCCAGACCCACTCTGGAGAACCTTCACTATGTCCCGCACTTGAATTTTTAATGGCCCATTTGTCTATGTGCTCGGTAGGAGCTGGTGCTGTTTTCAAAGGAACAGGAGTGACCATCCATTTGGGTCAAGTTCTTGGTTCACTATGCTTCATGAGCTAGACACCATTTCTGTTTTACTTAGTATTTTCTTCATGTTTATTCGTCCATACCCAGCCAAAGGAGAAAGATGGTCTACACACTCTGATTATAGTTAAAGAGCATAAACAGGACTTCTAGTAGAACTGAATGGTTTAATGTCTGAACCATACTTAGCATAGTGCTTGGCACTTGGGAAGGGCTCAATAAATATTCAGCTGCCATGTGCTCTCAGCTGCACTGGTCTCATCCCTTTAATGTGTCTGCACTCATGAGGATGCTAGAACCTACCCCAGATTCAGTTGGTCCCACTGAGGCTAATATTAGCCTCAGGGATCCAGGCTGTATGGGAGCTTCCAGCAGGCTTGTGGATAGGTGAAAGCCCATGACAATCCCTGCCCTCCTCCGAGCTTATCCAGGCCCCACCTGCTTTCTCTCTGAGGGCCTAAACTACTCTTCAGACCTGTCTTCTGGAGGCCCCCTCGTTGAGCATCCCCAAGTTGTTAGCTCTGTGCTGTCTGCCCCAACCCATGCAGTCTAGAAACCCCTGTGATCTCCAAACATCCCTCCAAATCCCACAAATATCTCTTGGCCCAGATAGCTGCTTCCCCATCATCCAGCAGAAATAAGGCAGTGGGGAGAAGTTGCTATAGGAGCATTTGAAAATGGGAACCAATAGCAGCTCTTGCACCAGGGATCAAAAGCTCAAAGGGACAAAAACAAAAGCATGTTTGTCCCAATGGCCTGGTGACCATAGTCCCCTCCTGGCCAGGGAGCACTGAACTTCAGAGAATGCTCCTTGCTCCAGCCTCCCCAGGGACAGGGCCTTCCTTGATGCCTGGAAAGCTGACCTTTCCAAGATGAGTGGTGGTGGGGGATGTAGGGCTGCAGCTGGTCCCCCAACCCCTTGCCCTCCTGCCCTCCCCAGCTTGAGCCAGAGCCGGAAGGATCATTTCCAACAGTGACTCAGACCTTGTCCTCTGATGGCCTGGCCACACAGTGCCAGGAGGGCCTCTGCAGCTGGCTGAGTTTGCCTGCCCAGCTCTGGATCCACTGTCTGATTCCCCCACCCCCCGCCCCCAACATTTTATTTTAGAAGTTTTCAAACTTACAGACAAGTTTGAAGAATAGTCCAATTACTACCCATATATGCTCCATCTAGATTCAGCATCTGTTAATGTTTTGCCATATTTGCTACATGTCTCTCTTTTTGCTATACTATTTGATAATAAGTTGTAGACATTGTGACACCTCACCCTTAAATACTTCTCATGCTTCTCCTAAGAATAAGGGTATTCTTCTTCATATCCACAGTGCCATTATTGCACATGAGAAAATTAACAGTAATTCCAGACCATCGGGCAATTTCTAGTTCATATTCATGTTTCCCCATTGCCCTAAAATGCTTTTCAGAGCTGTTTTCAAAAAACTTTTGAACTAGAGTCCAAAGTATATGTTTTACATTTGGTCTTTCAAAATTTACAATAGTCTAACTCTAACTCTTAGCTTTTTCTTCCTAATCACATTAACTTTTTGAAGAATGGAGGCTAGTTTTCTTGTAGAAGTTTGTAGATGCTAAATTTACAGTATTATTTCCTCCTGGTGTCATTTAACTTGTTATTCCTTCCCTAGTTTATCCTGTAAACTGCAGGTTAGTCCTAGATGCTTAATTAGATTCAAATTAAACATTGTTCACAAGAATATATCCCAGGTACACTTCATATTGCCACACATAAGCAATACATCCTAGTTTCTTTGGGCTTTTCTTGAAGTTCACATTAAAAGAATGAAATAAGCTTTAATGGTTGCATATTATATGCCAAGAACTTTGCATAGTTATCTTATTTGGACTCCCAAAACAATTTTGAGGGGAGGAGAATGACAACCTTGTTTTCTTGTTGAAGAACTGAGGCTCAGAGGTGGCAGTGGTGGGGAAAGAAACATATATTTGCTAAGTAACTTTTAGGTGCTAGGCATGGAGCTGGGGGTTTCCATCTATGCTATGATGCCCACTTCCTGCAGGAGGCTATTCTGGGAAGTTAAGTGGCTTGCCTATGGTCACAAATTTAATTGAATGGTGGAGTTAATTTCACACTTAGATGTTCTTATCCCCAGAAAGTCCTGAGCTCTTTCCACTCAGCCATGCTGCCTCCTCTCCCTGGATCCCTCACCTTGAGAATTCTGTTCATCCAATGGATGAACTAGTCTGCTGCCCAGATTTAATTGTACTGGATGTGCTCAGTGAGCTCATGTCTCCGGAAGGCCTTGAACAGTGACTCTGAGGGGCTGGATCCTGGGATGGGCCTTGGAGGAAGATGCTTTTGGTCAGTTGGACAGGGTGGGTAAGTGGGCACATCTTCTGCCTCTCCTAAGAATTCAAGCACAGTTGGAATAAGGTGGCAGTGAGGCCTGAGGAGACTTCCTAATCCTGGGAATCCAAAGTACCAGGTCACAGACCTTGAGTCTAAGCAGAAGGCATTTGGGGAAACCAAGGCACAAAGAGGATCCAAGTCTTGCCTCAGGATAGACAGACAATTGGAGGCACAGCTAGGAATGGAGTACAGGTGAGATTCTGGACTCCTTGTACAGTGCTCTTTGTAGCTTCCACTCTGTTACCTCCATTATGTGTGTAATTCTGTCTTGGGATGGATAAGGATCTGGAGCAGGTAGAGGGGTGAGGGGGTAAGATGATGGAAGTGGAGGTAGACAGAGAGAAAATATAGGCAGGAGGTTGGATATGGGGCCTCTTTCTGGGTGTGGGACTCCCAAGGTAACCAAGGGTGTTGGGTATGTGTGTGTGTATCTGTGTCTGTAGGGAGTCATCTCAAAGAGTGCTTCCCTAGCATCATCATGTCTCCCTGGGAGGCCCTGGGACAACTCTCATTCTATCCACCCCTGTTGCCTTGATAAAACCATCTTCTCACTCAGACCCTGATGTGAGTCTCACTGAGTCTCAATGAGGAGAGCCTCCTCTGAGGCTGAGCCTCCTCGAGGCTATTTCACCAATTCTAACCTGTCCTCCACATCGTGGCTACAGTTATCTCTGTAAAACAACTTCTGATTAGCTCATCCCTGTTGAAACCTTTGTATCAGTTAGCTGTTGCTGCCTAACAAACTACTCTAACATACAGTGTGTTTAAAACAACCACCATTTTGTTTAGCTTGTGATTTTCTTGTTCAGCTGGGTGGTTGTCCTGGTCTGGGCTGGCTCACTGATCTGGGCTCTTTCGTGGGTCTGCTGGCAGTTGGCTGGTGGCCGCTGGTGGCTGTATGATTCAGGATGGTCTCACATGTCAACTTGTTGGCAGGCTGTCAGTAATTTGGGCTGTACTCTGCTGGAACACCTCAATTCTACTCCATGCAACATCTCGGGTTTATTTCCATGGTGGTCTCTGGGCTCCAGAACAGCAGGAGGGTGAGCCCCAATGCATGAGCATTTTACAAAGCTCTGCTTGCCCCACCTTCATGTAATGTCCTGCTCTCTAAAGCAAGTCATGGGCTGAGCCCAGATGTAACTGGGAGCTGGGGTGGAGAGACAGATTCCACCTCTTTATAGGAAGGGACAATTATATCTATTTTTATAGTCTACCATAACGTTATGTGATTCCCCAGTGTTCTCCGAATAAAGCCCAGACTCTCTACCTTGTGTTCTGTGTCCTCTGTCATCTGCTCCCACATTGCCTTCCCATTACAAACTCCAGTTTGTATCCAGAGTTCCCATACAACTCTGTGCATATTCCAGAATCCCACTAGTTTCTGGGCCCTTGCATGTGCTGATCCCTATGGGATGCCTTCTCCACAACCACCCTCTCACTCCCAACCTCAGGCCAATTCATTCTTCAAGGCCCAGCTCCAATACCATGTTTTTCTAGAAGCCTTTTCTACTTTATCTCCACCTGAATTCAACCTCACTTCCAGATCTCTTTTGCCTGTGTCTCTATCAGACGTCTTTCCTGTTGTCTAGGGGCAGAGGTTGGCTGCTGGCTGGCAGAGTGAGGGCCTTGGAGTGGGATGTCCAGCCTTTAACCCTGGCTCTGTCACTGGCTGTGGGACCTCACTCATGCCACCTTAGCAATCTTAGCTTTGGCTTTCCCATTTATAAGAAAAGGGGGGATAATAATGGTTCTGGCTTCATAAGGTTATTCTACGAATCCACTGATGCTTGTGTCAAGTGCATGGCAGGGTGAATATGAATTCCTGCAGGCTGTAAGCACTTTGTGAGAAGAGACTATGTTGGTTAAATCTCCTCCCTGAACTCAGCCCATGACTTGACATGGAGCAGGTGGGGGAGATCCTGGTGATCATTTCTGTGAATTGACATCTCCCCCAAATGATAACGGGCCCCTGCAGATGGAGCAGACATGGGCTCACCTGGGTTTTGGCTTTTCTCTGACTCCTGTTAGTGTGGGACAAGGCTTAGAGCTGGGCCCACAGCCAGCAATGAAGTGGATGCTAATAATATCATTATATGCTGAATAATTAACTGTCATTTAAATATTCATATGTTGTTGGGGGCAAGGCCTTTTATCAGCATCTGGGGATGTGTCGGCGGAGGAAGGAGATGGATGTCAGCAAGGCTGACTTTGCCTGTGAAGGGCGACCCGGGGTCCAGAGAGAGCTGTTGGAGTGGCCACTAGACAGTCAGCTAATATATAACTGCAATATCCCCACGTGATAAACTGCAATTTCATAAATGCTTGATGCATATGAGCAAGCCTAAAACAATATTGAAAGCATTAATTTCATTTGACTAATGCTTATCTATATTTTATTCTGTTCCATCTTTAAAGAAGTCCCTCTTTTCTTTGAAGGGAGGTGGGGCCGGGGATCTGCAGATGGGCTGGAGCAGAGGGGTTCTGGCTTGTTCCACACCCAGAGCTGCAAGCATGGACTGGGAGCCTGTGTGATGGGCCAGCCCTGAGCCTCAGAGCCCTGTCTTGGGCAGTTCTGCCTCTGGCTCTTTGGAAGAAGAGCTCAGTGTCTCTACTGGGGTCAGGGGAGAATGTGGGCATCTAGGTCCTGGCCGGGAATGCCGAGGTTGCCCACTTGTTTCTCTTAGGATGTGTCTGAGGGCTCTCTGTAGGGAGGGGATTGGGAAGGCAGGGACTGTTACAAGGCAACTATCCCCTGGTGGGAAAGAGAGGAGAAAGAGGAGAAGGTGAGAGAAAGGTGAGACTGGGGGGAGGTTGAAGGAGAGAAGGGAGAACAGGAAAGGCAGGAATCAGATGAGGATGCCTGTGCTGGCTGAGCTCCTATCCTGGAGGGAGGAGGCAGCTTAGCATGGCAATTGAGAGCAAGGGTTCTGGATTTAGATCATCCCAGGTTTAAGTTTCGGCTGTGCCTCTAATGATTTGTGACCTTGAGCAAGGTTCTTACCTTCTCCAAGGTCCTCACTTTACAAATGGGGAAACAAGAGTATTTAACTGATGTCTATTTCTGCACCAATCCTAACAAATTACCACAAACTTGGTGGCTTCAAATGACATGCATTTCTTACAGTTTCTGTGGGTCAGGGGTTTGAGCCCAGTTGGATATATCATATAGTGCAGATCTGGGAGTGAAATCGCATCACCTAAGCCACATTCTATTGGTTAGAACCAAGTCACAGGTACAGCCCACACTCGTGGGAGGGGGTCACATGTGGCGTGAACACCAGGAGGTGGGGATCGATGTAGAGTCTGCTCATCAGGACCAACTAGGGCAGCCTGAACCCACTAAACGCCAGACACTGTTGGAAGATCTTCACATGGGCTATCTCATTTGGTCTTCAACAACCCCGTGATCTCCTGTCATTACCACCACTGTCCTGATGAAGAAACGGCAGCACAGGGGTTAACTAACAACTCTATAGTCAGTAGCAGATAGAGTCTGCACGCGAACCCCAGGTTCTTAGCCACTGTGGGGCCTGTCGCACAGTGTTCCTCGTGCAGATAATCCACGTAAGACGTCAAGTTCAGGTCCTAGTACAAGACCTAAAAAATGTTACCCCTAAAGACTGACTTGGCTATGGCTTGTCCTCCCTTGGCAGCCTCTGCTTGTACCCTTCCTCCAGGTGGAGGTCACATCCACAACTGCCTCATGTGCCCAGGATAACCAGGCTCAACCCCAGAGCCCTGGAGAGCAAGACGGGGAGATGGAGGAATGGCATAGTGTGTGTTTCCTTCACCAGAAACACTCCCAACCCAAATCTATTGATCTCTTAGGCCTCAGCTTAAAAGTCACTTGTTTCCTATGGCTGCTGTAACAAATCAGCATTAACTTAGTGGTAATGAACACAGATTTATTTTTTCATAGCCCTGGGGCTTAGAAGTCCCAGGTAGGTCTCACTGGGCTAAAATCAAGGTCTTGGCAAGGCTGTGTTTCCTTCTAAAGGACCTGGGGGAGAATCTGTTTTGTTTTGTTTTGTTTTGCTTTGTTTTGTTTGGGTGTCCCAGGTTCTAGAGGCTACCTGTACTCCTTGGCTCGTGGCCCCTTCCTCCACTGTCAAAGCCAGCAATGGCCAGTGGAGTCTTTCTCACATTGCATCCCTCTGTTTGGACCTTTCTTCTGCCTCTTGATGCTGTAGGGCTCACCCAGATAATCCAGGATAATCTCCTTGGTTTGGAGTCAGCCGATTAGCAACCTTAATTCTATCTGCAACCTTAATTTCCCATTTGCCATGTAACATAACATATTCAGAGTTTCAGGTATTAAGACATCATTATGCACAGAATGTTTATGTGTCTCCTAGAGTCACCTTTTGAGACCCTATTCCCCCCCCCCCCCAGTGTGGTGCTGTTAGGAGGTAGGACCTTTGGGAGGTCATTAGGATTAGATGAGGTCATGAGGGTGGGGCCCTCATGAATGGGATTAGTGGCCTTATAAAAGAGCCCCTGGAGAACTCCCTGGTCCCATCCACCATGTGAAGACACAGTGAGAAGATGGCCATCTTGAACTAGGACGTGGGCTCTCACCAGACTCTGAATCTGCCAGCACCTTGATCTTGGACGTGTAAGCCTCTAGACCTGAGAAATAATGTCTGTTGTTTAAGACCCTCCATCTGTGATGTTTTGTTACAGCAGTCCAAACAGGTTAAGATAAACACGGTTATCTTTGGGGCCAGTCTCCTGCCCACCTGACTTATGCAGGGGGTCTGGGTTGTGCCTGGAGCTCCTGCGGCTCCGTTTACTTCTCCATCACCACCCTTAGCCCACTTCTAGGGATCTCACACTTATACGCCCTGAGGGTCCAGGAGTTAATGTAGACAAATTCTCTGGGAGTAAGATAAAAAGAAGTGGCAGAGCCGTGCCAAGGAAAACTCATTTGAATTCAAAAATATTTGAAACCTGGTGCTGGCCAAATAGCACCTTGGATGGCACGTTCAGCCTGCAGGCTTGCCTGTGTGCTCCTTGGGGTCCTGTTCGACTGTGAGCTCGCCCTGATCAGAGCCAGGCTGCAGGGAGGGCAGCTCCGTGGCCAAAGGCACAGGCATGTCCCTGGGCAGCCCGCCCAATCTTTCCTCTGGGCCGAAGCACCCTGTGTGGGGGCACAGGGCAGCCCTACTTGATCTCCCGTGTCAGGTCCCTGGGCCCAGTGCAGCCAGAGCACTGTCCATGGTCCTGTCCCCAGCACCTCTTCAGCGCATGACCCACAGCACAACTGTGGACTAGATATTTGTTGAATGCATAAATGAGTGAAACCCAGTGACTTCTCACTCATTCTCCACCCTATTCTGGGATATTTGACCCCTTCCAAGGAGCTCAGCTTCTCTTGACAGGCACCAGCCTGGCCACAGGCACAGTGCGTGTGTGTGTGTGTGTGTGCGTGCATGCATGTGCATCCATCAGCGGCTTCAGTGACTTGGAACCTAAGGTCTTGGCACCTTTGTGGGAAATCACATGGCCTGTGACCCATGGGTCGGGACCAGTGGCTGGAACACAGAGGGGGCTCTAGCTGCCCTTGCCGCTGCGTGTCCCCCCACCCCCCCAGCTTCCTCCTTGCTCTTCCCCTCACCCTCTCGCATTCGAGATTCCCCGGAGGTCGGGCCTGGTGTAATTACAGGGTATCTGCTGCCTCCCTATAAATCGAATAGACTTTTTGGCCTTGTCAGATTAAAACTTACCTATCAACCCGCCGCAGGCCTCTAGATCTCCCTAAATCTGTACTTGGGAGAGAATTTATGGCCAGGAATTGCATTTTGCAAAATGATTAAAGTTGCCAAACAGCCATAAAAAGTTGCAGGAGGAGATATGGTTTTTTTGAAAGTCTGCTTAATTTATAAGGGGTGGAAGGTTTATTGTCATTTAGAGTCCACGGCGAGGCAGCCATGGAGCGTTCGGCAGCAGCTGCGCACAGCTGCACTCGCTTTATGCCTTTTACATGTTTTTAAATTGCCCTGTTTGAATTCGGCCTTCTGCAGCAGCAGAAACGCCCTGGCGGCCCCGGCTTGCAGGGGAGAGAGGCTGCTGCCCCCCTCCGTGCCCCCCCCTCCAGGCTCAGGCCTCACTCATCCCGCTCTCCACCTCCCCCTGCCCTCTACTCCAGGCTCACCTTTCCTCGGTGGCGGCGGCGGAAGTTTCCAGCTACTCTCGCCCCAGCAGGCTACCCTATCCCATCCTGCAGTCCTCTGCCACTTCCTCCACCTGCCCCCCTCAAATGGTAACGTATACTCAGAGGTGTAGAGGCTTTTAAGTTTATAGGTGATTTCATGTGTAGTATGTTAATACTTATCACCCCAGATTAAATGATTAAGTGAGATAAAACATGTAAAGCTCTAAACCCAAGGCTGTTACCTAGTGAGCTAATAAATAGAATCATGGCTCCCATTTACTGACCACTTACGAGGCACCAAGACCTCTGCTCCGAGCTTCACATGCATTAATTCCTATAATCTTCCTGCCATCCTGGGTGGTGGCTGTGAGTTATTTCTGTGCTTTCGAAAGCTGAAGGAGCTTAAGCCTCAGGTCATGCACTAAACGCTTGATGAATATTAGCTATTATATTTTAATACTATTAGGGCAGGAGCTTTACCTGATAATTTTGCTTCCAGCTTGCACATAGTAGGTACTCAATAAGGAGCACTGAATTTAAGCATGCATGGGCTCTACCATTGTCATTGTTGGTCTAATGGCCCCAGTGCCCCCTGGATAGAACGGTAAGGCTCTGTTCACCTTTCATCTAACCCTAGGGCTGAACCCAGCGCCAGGCACATAATAGACGCTCTTTACATACTTGAAAAATGATCAAATGAGTCCAATCCTGACCATGATCTCATGAAGAAGGTATTAGAAATTCTATCTCGCAGAGGAGGAATTGGAAGCAGAGAGGGAGTTTGACACCTACTCACATCATACTGATGGTGGCAGAGACAGAGTTTTGGATTCCAAGTCCTGTGGGTGTTTTTGTTTTTGTTTTTTACCACAACTCATTAGGTATTTGGGATAGATTTGGAAATTTTTCTTCTTCATTATTATCATATCTAATATTTATTAAATACCGATCATTCACTGGCTATGGAAATCAGGTGATCCTCCCAACATACTTGCAAAATATATATTATTTCTCCCATTTTATAAAGGTGGAAACTGAGGCACAAAGAGATCGAGTGTAATTGGCTGAGCTAAAACTTAAGCCTGGGTGTGTGTATGACCCCAGATGTGGGCAATTACAATATAGGATGGCAACGGTTCTAATGAGGAAGATCTCCAAATCCAGCCGGACAGGAAGCAGAGGAGTGTCAGGGAGGGCTTCCTGGAGGAGGTGATTTCTAAGCTGACATTTGGAAGATGAGTGGGGATTACCAGGGACTCATATTCTAGGAAGAGAGAATAGCACAGAGGTAAGAAAGGGCAAGGCCAGTTGAAGGATGTGAACGTTTCAGTCTGGCCAGAGGCAGTCCTGAATTCTCTCTGGCATCAGGAACGCAGTGCAGTCCTGGCTCCACTTCCCTGGGTTGCAGAGATGTTCAAGGTCGGGAGGAGCAGGTAGGTTGTACATTGGCTGCTCCCCAAGGTCTCCATCACCTTCACCCACATTCTCTCTCTCAGAGTCATGCTCACTCACTTCCTTCAAGCACCAGGGATGTGGGCAGCAGCCTGCTGGTCTGTGATGGATGAATCAGGCCCGCTTGAATTTGACCCTGTGCTCTCAAACTTGCCTTTGTCCCTCCCTCCATCTTTTGGGATTTTTTTCCCTTGCTTCCCATAGCATGGGCATGGGGGTGAAGGAGCCTCTTCTGCTTTCCTTGTCTCTCAAATGTTCCAAGATTTGGAGCACAAGCCTCCTCCAGGATCTTTACTCATTCATTCATTCATTCGTTCATTCAACAGATTATGTTTTGAGTGCTAATATGTTCCAGGTACTGTTCTAGGGGTTGGAAACAAGGCAGTGAACAGAGAAGACCAGGCCATTGTCCTTGGCGGGGTTACTATGAACAAAGGGGTGCATAGTGACATGTGCCTTGATATCAGTAAGGCAAGTTGGTGTGGTAGGAAGTGACAGAGGGCATGGGGCTGGGGTGTGTGTGCGTGTGTGTGCTTGCATAATGCTTTGGGTAGCATATAGGGACTTCTGAACCAAGATTGGAATGAGAAGAAGCCAAATGAAAGAAGATTTGGAAGAAGAACATCCCACATGCAGGGAGTAAGATGTGCAAAGGCCCAGAGGTAGGAACGAACCGTACCAACCCAAGGAACAGAAATGGGGCTGGAGCTCAGAGAGTGAGGCAACCAGAGGGAGAGATGGGCAGGCGTTGGATTGTGTGGAAGTTTGTAGGCCATGGTCAGACTTCAGATTTGATCCTAAGCACAATGGGAAGCCTTTGGAGGGCTGGATCAGGGGAGAAACATCATCCAGTTTATGTTGGTAGAGGCTCTCTTTCCCCTCTGCTGAGAGCAGAAAGTGGATTATCAAGATGGCCACAAACGTTAACCCACATCAAACTCTTCCCCAAATAGACTGCACAATGTTGGACCTCTAGACCTTTGCACCTACAAATCCTTCTGCCAAGAGTGCCTTTCCCTGTACTTCCTAGAGCACCCTGATTCACTCCTCAGGACTCCGCTCCCAGACACTCTCCCTGTGACTCCTTCCCCTTCTCATGTAGACTCTAAGTTCACGTTGTCACTGCTCTTCCCCGGTTCCTGTTGTGAGCACAAACCCTGATGCCTGTTTCCATGTCCCTTTCTCCACTGGACCAGCTCCTCAAGGACCAGGACTGTGACTGTCTTAGTTCTGAGACTTGGGGCCTCACACACAGCCCGGCCTAGGGTGGGTGCCTGACAGATGCTTTCTGGTGGACCAGAGCTCTTCGAGCTCCCAAGTCATTACAAAAGCACTAAATAAGCAAGCATGCTTTGTTTAAATAGACAATCAGATTAGAAGAGTGGTTATATACTGTTTACCATAACATTTACATTAAACCTATAGTTACTAGGATTTTTGGCACCTGGAGGTTCAGTTTCTAAGTATTTACTAAAAGCAGTAATAGTCTGTGCTAGTCATATGTGAATAGCTCTCTCTCAAGGACTGTTCCTTGTTACCTTGAGACTATGGATGTTGGTTAAAGAATACATTTGTTAGGATACTTCTTGTAAATACTTGTGTTTGAAAGAACGCGTTTGTTCGAATACTTCCCAGAAATACTTGGTTTTAAACCTGTGTTCAATCACTGAATACTGCAAAGGCTCCCTGATTTTAGTTCTAATTAACCTAGCGATAGAGAGGGACTCTGCATTTTCTTACTAAGCTAGGGATGTATTTAAAAGCTGTCTCCCTTGTTTGAGGTTTATGTGAATAAAAGCTCAAGAGTTTTGAAACAATACAGTGTCTCACTCTCCACCAACCATGAGCTGGTTGAGGACAAGGACATGGGAGCCTCATTTGCTGACAGAACCCTAGTACAGTCCCCACTCGCCACAGCGCGGGCATTGAATGCTTGTTGGTGGGTGAAGGGGTGAGCCTAAAGCGCTCCCAGGCCAGAGCTCCCCCCACCACCCCTAGCTGTCCTTCCTGCCACCACAGGAGAGCATGACCTGCACTGGGGTCTATAGATTTGCCTGGATGGGGTCCCTCACTCACCCCCAGCGCACCCAGGGCACCGAGCTGCCCGCACGTGAGCGGTCTCTAGGAAGTGCCCACAGAGGGCAGCCCCGTGGGCATGGCGCAGATTGGGCTGGGTGCCCAAGACTTGGCAGCCTCTGGGAGAATGCTGAGTTGTGTGTCCCAAGATCTGCGTACTCAATCATTGCAATGCCCAGCTTTGAGTTATGAGGAAACAATTTGAAAACTGAAATGTATAGTCTCCACTTGACTATTGGGTGGAGATGCCAAGTCCCTGGACAAGCTACGCAGGTTTTTTGAGCCTCAGTTTCCTTTGGTGTGGAATGGCAATCATGGTACATGTGAGGCGCTCTCCAAAGCCCAGGAGCCCTGTCTGACTTTCACCTTCATCTCGCCTTGGCCTCTGACATCTGAGAGGAACAAGAAAAAGGACCTGTCCCACCTCTTGTTAAATCCCGTGATTGCTTTGCTCAGACATCTCAGAGCTGAGTGTGATGGGAGGTTTCCAGCCAGACCAGACTCTGCGATTCTTAACCCCGGTGCAGAGAACCAAAGTGTGCACCTGGCTTGAGCACAGCACTACCTGACCCGTTCCTCACTTCACTCTTCCAGGATGAAGGCAGCCTGGAGGGCGGCTCTGTGCGAGTAGGTGCCCAGTGGGGACCCGTCCCTCTCTAATGATGGTGTTGAACTTTACCTCTTACTGCCTCTCTTGTGACATTCATTCAGTCCACAAATAGTCCTGAGGTGCCTACCATGAGCAAGCACTGTGCCGGCACTGGAAATACAGCAGGAAAGGACAGGCAAGTCCCCACCCTCGGGGAGCCTGTGTCCCAGCAGGAGAACGGTAGAAGCATTGTGCTGGGACAAGGGTAGAAGCTTTGGGGCAGAGGCACACGGGCAGCTGAGGTCTGAGAGGGTGTGGGAGTTCGAATCCTAAGGCCCACAGGTTTGGGATGCCCGCTCCCGAAAGTGAATGTCCACCTTCCAATCTCCGGGCAAGTTAGTAAAGCTGGCATCTGCATAGTGTCTGATTGCGTGCCAGGCGCCTCCTGGGAGCTCCCCAAATTGGAGATCCCCTCTCTGTCTCCAGACACAGATCTCGTGTCCCTCTTCCTGTGTCTCCCTCCTTGCCCTGATTTTCAGGCAGAGTAAGACAGGAGAGAGGCTTTTTTGCTCAGGGCTGAAGGTGAGACATTTCTTCTTTTTTTAAGAGACCTAATTTTTTTTGGAGGGGGAGCACATTTAGGTTCACAACAAAATTAAGAGGAAGGCACAGAGATTTCCTACACACCCCCATCTGCGCACATGCACAGCCTCCCTCATTGTCAACATTCCCCAGGAGATGGTACATTTATTACAATTGATGAACCGACGCTTCATTTTTTGGGTTCAGGGACAGCCTAATAGGAGGACAGAAAATGCATGGCGCTCTTGGGGGAAAGCCTGCCTGGGGCCCCGCCTGGGGTCTCCTTCAAGCGAGCCACAGAAGGAGCACCTGGTTAGACCAGAGTGAGGGCGCACAAGCCAGACGCTGCAAGAACAGCAAAAATACTTAAACCCCAAGTCCAGCCATAGGGCGATAGCATCCCTCGGGGCGGTCTGGCCAAGGGGCTGTTTGGGAACTTACGAGACCCCAGCTTGAGACCCACAACAGGCAAAGTGGAACATGGCATTGTTGTCCATCATAAAAATCAATGGTTCTTTTGCTAAGTGGTCAATATTTATTTGGCTTTAGCATTGTTTAATTCAATGCATCAATTAAAGATAGTGTAATGTCTGCTCTGGTCTGCAGCCCCGGCTTCTGTGTGTCGTTACCTCATCTGCTTGAGATCACTCACGTCCTTACGTCTCTGCTCCTTTGTCCCCTTGCATAACTCAAGGACAGGAGTAATTGACGTGAAACTTTTAAAAATTAATTTCGCTGCATATGCCACGGAGGGGGAGTGCAAGTCCTCCCAGCCATTTATAACGTCACGGTGATTGGTCCTGACAAAACAATACCTTAAAAACTCACCAAAGTAAATTATGGCCCCAGCAAATGGCTGCTCCGCGGCAGGGCCGGAGGCTTGGAGGGGAGCCAGGCAAAAACAAAGTAATGTGCTTTTGATATTAATAACAGAGATGATATCGATCTGCAAGCTAGTGTCACTTTTCCACTCTGGCGAGGAGATTGCTCCCGGCATTTAGTCCACTGAAAGCCACTTTCCATGCAGGCCATTTAATTTTGTGAGTCTTTAATTATGTGGAATGGAGTTTAGTTAAAGGGCCAGGTCCCAGTTTTGCCGGGCGGAGACGCGGGCTGTGATTCAGGAAGCTGTCAGAAATGAATATAACTCAATTCTTAGATCTGCAAATGCAGTTGTCTTTCCAAATGTTTATTTCATGCCTGCACTTCTCTGGCCCCGTGCCACCGTGCGCTAGGACAGACACAGCCTCTGATTACAGGACCACATTTTTCAAAGGACCTGAAGTTAATGTGCCTGTTTTCTGCATAATAAAAGTCATAACTCACAAGGGCCGTTGATGCCTCGCTCCTGTAAGGAGCCCCGGACAGACTGCGGAAGGGCTGTGCCTCCCAGCCCAGTCCCCCGCGTGTCCTGCGCCTGGCCCCGATTTTGGACATTCGATCTCGCGGTGGGGCCGCAGCAGACTGCGCTGGCAGACCACCCGTCAGACCACAGGCCAGTCCATGGGTCTGATTATGTATCAGATCCTGAATAAGATGATCACAAGACAGACTGGGAGGAAACCCACATATCAGACCACAGAGAAGTCCACGACTCCTGATTGAGGATTTGGGAAACGTCATCGCTGCAGCTCTACGTCTTTTCTGAGTTTATCTGAGTGCCCTTCCTCTGGTCAGATACGGCCAAGTCTCTTTCTGCCTTTCTCTTGCACACACACAGACCTCCCCATATGTGTCCATATGCTCCTCCAAGGGCCCCTTTCTTCTGTGCATATACATGTTCGCATGCATAGTTGCACACACACACACACACACACACACGCACATGCACATGCACATACACACACAGAGCTCCAGGATCTCTCTTGGACTCTGCTTTACAATTGTTCCTCCTGTTGGCTGCTCTGTTCCTTTTCCAGTTAAATCTCTTTGGAACGGAGGGCTTCCTATTGAAATGCATTTTCAGCATTTCAAGTGCAGCCTGCCTGGGGCTGTTCTGGCCACTTCCTGTGTTACATGATAGGTGTTCAGGTCGCCCTGCTGTCTCCCTGCCTTGCGACAGTCTCCTGTCTCCGGTCCTGCCATGGTATTACAAAGAGGGGTCAGCGCAGAACAGCAGTCTAATATCTAGAACTCAGCTCTGAGACAATCCATCTTCCCTGGGACATAGTCAAGGATCAAGAGCTAAAATAATCAGACCACAGACACAGTGCAACAGGATCAACACACTGTATCCACAGGAAGATGCACCAGAACCCCCCTTCAAACTCCTTTCGCTTACTTTACAGGAGTTTTGATGGTGCCTGCTATTGTTTGTTCAGCCTGTAGAGGATTTAGAGGCAGAATGAACAGGTGGAGAGAGGCTTCTAGAAGCAAAACCACCAGAAGCAGCAGGAAATCGCAGCTGAAAGTGAGGGAAGAGAAAAACTCTAAAAGCAGATGAAAGAACTCAATGCAGTGAGGTTTTTCAAAGTTAGTTTTATAGTATAACATGGAGGAAGGAGGTGTGCACCCAAATATATTTAGGAAATGCTGGGTAAAGAAAGCCAGAGTAGTTTCTTGGCTGTAGGAGATTTCAGTGCCCCTAATATGCTAACATGCACAGTGCATCTCTAAAGGCAGCAGGAATAGAATTCAATTTTTCCCAAACTTATTTACCCATGAATATCTTTCCTCCCCTAGCCCTTATCCCAGAGGATTTTGAGAAGTTAATATTCAACTGAACACACTCCGGGAAATGCTGATATACCACGATTGATGTTTGTACGGGTGACTACAGTGGACACCATCGGTTTTTTGGTGTACTGCAGCCCTTGGTTCTGCCTG
>CM052798.1:25869488-25930911 GCA_028533885.1 Nasua narica
TCTGCCTCCTTTGTTGGCTCTCCTTCCTTCCGGGCCTCTCCTCACTGTGGCGCCCTGGGCTCAGACCTTGGCGTCTCTTTTTTTTTCCCCACCCCCTCCCCCCTGTGGTCCTGCCTGTCTGTATGCTGATGGCCCTCACACCTGTGAGTCTAGCCTAGACTGCTCACCTAAAATCCAGACTCACCTAAAATCCAGTTGCCCATTCAAACTCTCCCCTTGGAGGTCTAATGGATGTCTGAGATCTAATGTGTCTGATGACACGTGCCAAACAGAATGCTTTACCTTCCTTCCCCAAACCCACCCCTTCTCACCTCAGTTAATGGCAACTCCAGCCTTTCAGTCAATGATGAAGCCTTGGAGTCATCTTGAGTCTGTATTTTCCTTCGCATCAAATGCCTAAACCATCAGGAAATCTCGTCAGCTCCACCTTCCGCCTCTGTGAGAAGCCAACGACCACCTCTCCCCACCTCCTCTGCTCCGACTCTAGGGCAAGGCGCCATCTTGTCTTGCCGGATGTTTCCAACAAGGTCCTAATAGGTGGCCCTGCTTGGGAACTTGTCCCCCTGTGCTCTATGCCCTACACAGCAGCCAGAATGATTCCCTTCAAAGTCTATGAGGCACAACTATTTTCCATACCCCTAAGAAACACCGTCTAATTAATATACACTACAGCGTTTTTTAAACACCCATTTTCAAATCGCTGCTCTAGAACCACAAGGCAGTATTGAGCCCTTACTGTGGGCTGGGCGCCATCCGAGTCACTTCAGCTACGTCGTCTCCCTGAATTCTTACAGGGACCAATGAGGACCTTTGAGATGAGTCCATTATTTCCTCATTTTACAGAGGTGACACACGGAGCCTGGAAAGATTAAGCAGCTCTCTATCCAGCCGGCGGGCGTAAAGCCCAGGCTGAAGCCTCAGCAAACTCTGAAGCCTTGTCTTCAGACAAGAAATGGAGTGGGTAGCCCTGGGAAAAACAGGAAATCAGCCTTGTAGGAGGGGAAGCAATGGACCTATTTCTCTGTTGCATTCTGAATTCCACCGCATTCCCGTAATCCAAGCATGTCCCCCCAGCATTGCCGCCGTGCTCTGCTCTTCCTGACCCCAGGCGGGTCTCCCACAGTGAGGCAGGCCGTCCATCTCAGTCCTTGGACAGTCGAACCTTGCTTGAGGCCACAGACTCCTTGCGACCTAACAAACATCTCAGGAAGTTCCTGGCTTTTCCAAAAGGAACCTGACTCATCATCTCCTCCTGCCGGGGGTCCCCTACTTGCCCTCACAGCCTTTAATTCCTAAGCTCTGGAAATGGCTGAAACCAATGGGTTAACTTGCTTTCCCTATTAAATATTTACATAAACACGCTCGGGAAGGTGTGTGTAAGTTATCAATAATGCAAGGCCAGCCCAGGCTCGGTGAGAGCTAAGAGACCCAAATTGTATCATCATAATCCATTATTCACATATAATGCGTCTATTCTCCTCCATTAGCGCAGGCAGGAAATGCCCCTGAGTGCCGGGCAGGGCTTTGGAAAGCGCAATAAATGGTGGATAGACACATGGCAGGAGGGCGGCAGCTGTAGTTAAACAAGTGTAAATTAGTGCCCAGCCGCCTCCTTGCCCGCATCCAAAGCAGGGAGCACACACCGGCCTGGCAGGGAGGGGGTTACAGGATGCGGGGAGCTCGCCATCAATCCAGATGCCCGCCTGGCCTCCCTCACTTGGAGGAGGAGCCTCTGGCCCGCCACGTGGGGGACCACACCTTGCAGAGCTGGGCTTCTGCTCTCCAAGCACTGGGCTGCAATCTCGGCTGCTATGCCATGCCATGGAATGGCCACCTTGGGTGAGCCGGCCAATTGTATCTAGTTGTATCTAACTGGCTAAACAGTTTAATGATCTGACGTCCCAACACCTTCACACAGACTTTCTTTCTGGTCCTTCCTTCAGTCTAGCTCGTCCACTCTCAAACTTGAGCATGTTTGTGTAACGATTATGGTATGGGACTGTACGAAACGAAAGGAATGTGGACAATTTAAGGGATCTCAAGGGCAATTTGAATTCTGCAACCTTTGCCTATGCACCAATTTTAGAACCTAATGCTTATAGAAGATGTGAGTTCACTGTACTAGCTACGTGGCTTTGGGCAAGTTACTAACCCCCTCTGAGCCTCAGTCTCCTTCTCTGTATGTGCAGATATTAATATCTTCCTACAGAGTACCTGAGAGGCATCAGTTGGGGACAGGAGTTTGAATTCTATTTTCAGCACATTCTAGCCATGAGACCTTGGGTGAGTCACTCACGTCCTTCTGGGCCTCTGTTTCCTCATCTGTTAAGTGGAGACTATTAATAGGATCTGCTTTTTAATTGGACCGGACGCTGTTTGCATTCTGCTGCGAAGGAGAGCTGTGCTGTGGGTCCGAGGTGCCCCCGCTGTGGGGACAGCACCTGGAGCTATTGCTCTAGTCTGCGGAGGTCCCTACCCCGTGGGAGAATTCCAAAGCAGCCTGCCCCTGGGTCAGCAGTCAGCAGGTGGTCAGAGAAAAACTTCAAAGAGGACACAGATGGCTAACTTTGATGAAAGTGGTTTTAACAGAACCTTACCTGCCATAATCTCCAAATGTTCCGTAGCCCGAGTACTTTACCGTGACAGAACACTGAGCCGAACCTATAAACATTTATTTACTCCTTGGTTCAGCCAGTCGGGGTTGCAAGCTCGTATGGGCTCCCCACCTGTAGGCAGTGGAGAGAACACGTTGGACACAGTTCCCATCCTTATGGAGCATATGGTTTAGTGGCTGTAAGGCTAAAAACAATATCAATAATAATAACAATAATGACTTCCATGCTGGTCTGGGAGTCGTTACATGTGCTTTACGAATAGTACCTTATTTAATCCTCACAACGTATCCATGAGGTTAATATCCTAATTTTATGGATAAGGCACCCAAGTCTCAGAGAAGTTATGTGACTTTCCCTAGGTCACGCAGCTAATAAGGGGCAGCAGGGAAACCTGAACCCAGGTCCATCTGTTTCCATCACTTCATCATGACTTCCTTTCTCAAAATAAACTGCTGAGAAAGGAGGTGCCCCTGGGCTGCCTGGGACCTTCTAGAGGAAAGAAGGGACTGATGAGGATAGGAGAGAGTGACTGATCCTGAAGTCCCTTGCTCAGTGCCACAGCATGGAGAAATTCTGTCCGGACACAGCTGGTGGGAGTCCGGGACACGGCGAGCGGTAATAAGTCCCAGCTCAGCACGCGGGAGGAAGGGCTGGCCCAGGGCTCGTGTGTGTGACATCTTTACTGTCTGATGAATAGAGCCCTGGGGACAGGAGGCATCTGAGGCAGCTCTGAGGTTATGGGTCTGGGGACCAGGAGAAATAAATAGTCTTCAAAGGGCCGGGCCTGGCGGGGATGGGGGAAGTATGTGGGCCCGAGGCAAGATGTCTGTCCCCCCATCCTCTTAGGGCTCTGTGAGGACCCTAGGGAGGATTATGTGTCCCTGGGGCCTGGCAGGGACAATATTGATGGACTAGGGGACGGGTTAGACACAGGACTCTCCCTCAGCCAGCAGCCTAGGGAAACAACTCTAAGTCTTTTAGCTGCGTGGACAGAGGCAGTGATCTCACCGGGGAGGGCCTGGAGCCCGAGGCTCAGGCTGCCTCTCTGGCATGGAGTCAAGAGCAGGGGCAGGACCCCAGGCTCTCAGCTGGGCAGCGAGATCACTGTGTCCCGCAGAGCTCCGCCAGAGAAGCAGATCCGCCACAAGCACCCTGAGGGCTCTCTGCTGGGGATGAGGCCTTTTGGGACCATGGGAGCTGGTGGGCAGTGACATCAGTGCATGCCCATGTGTCTGCTCTGGGCCGGGGGTCAATAAGGCTGGCTGTTGGGATGGGAAGCTGCACATGAAGAGGTGAGCAAAGTCAAAGTCAAAGCTGGAAGGGTGGCTTGAGACCCACAAGGAGGACACGCTGAGACCTACATCCGTCTCTTACTAGGACCTGGTTGGTGTTCCCCTGCCTCCAAGCCTCCAGCTGATGCCATGGGTGACCTGTGAAGAACTGGCTCGCTTCACCATGATGCTGCACACGATCCGGCCCAGAATTCGGGGAACCCCAGGGAGGAAATCCCATGGAGTCTGGAGTTGACACCCGTCTGGCTGCCAGGGCACAGGCCAAAGAGGCAAGCCAGCAGGTGGACAGCAAGTGCATGAGCCACGGCACTGCCTGATCCCATGTGGACCCGAGTGCCAACCGAGGGGCTGCTGCTCCACTTCTACCTTCCTGATCTTGTGCCAGTTCCCCTCTCGGCCACTCCCAACTCAGAACCACGTGGGGAAAGGAATTCTGGGAAGTGTAGTTCCAGCTTTGCTAGGTTGCTACGGTACAAAGCCCGTACTTGCTCTGTGACTTTGACCATGTACTTATCTCTTTCTGAGTTTCAGATACTTCACCTGTCGGAGGATGGGCTCTTTAATGCTTCTTCTTTTAACACACACACACACACACACACACACACACACACACACACACCCGCACATACACACAAAGAGCAAACAAGAAAAGAGTCAAAGAGGCATGGAATTCCTCCTCTTTCCTTGCGCACACATGGCCATGATGTACCCTTGAAATCAATCCGCAGATCCTGGGACTCTGAGGCCCCCGATGGGACACCTGCACGGATCAGCCTGCAGACGCCCCTCTGCTCTGACAGTGGAAATGAGTATAAATGTGGCTAAGCTTACAGTCCGAAGACCTGAGTCCTTGCTTAGCTGGGAACCAGAGTAAGGTCCCAGGGCTCTCTGTCTTAGCTTCTCCCCTTGTACAATGGGGACAATTCTTTTTTACCTTTCCGGTGACCATCACATTGTCAGAGGCTGGGGCAGGGCTCAGGGTGTCTGCTGGACTTCTTGGGTGGTGACTCAGTGCCATCTCTGTGGGAGTCCCTGTGCCGTGCTGAGGACCGGGAGTTGAAATCTGGGTCTCTTCCTCCTGAGAGCCCTCCAGGAGAGACAAGGGGTTTGTGCTATCGAAGCTGCTAACTCAAAAGTTGTGCGGCTCTGGGGAAGAAGGAGACACATCCCACCTGTGTGAAGTCTCCCTGCCGGGGAACGTGTGAATCGGGCCTTGAGGAACGGACGTGGCTGTGATGAGTCAGGCACAGGGGAAGAGTCCAGTGGTGCAGCGGAACAGAGGGGGTGTAAGGAAGGAGAAGAGGGGAGTGGTGGGCAGGGAGTGAGGGGCAGCATGCAGAGCCTCGAACGCCTGCGGAAGATGTTCACGAGGTATTTGCTGAAGCAGCAAGTGGTAACCCTCGTGAGGCCCCCATCCTCACGAGGGTCCTCCAGGCTTCTGTGGTTAATCCTTCACATCTAAAAAAGGTAACTCGAAGCCCTTCCCATAGGGAAGATTCTGAAGTAGTCCTGTGGATCCCCCCGGGGGTGTTTCACATCTTTGCTTTCGGTCTGTTGCAGCTGGTTTCCAAACCCACTCGCGGAGCCTGCAGTACCCTCGTCACGTGACGGCTTCCCGGCAAGAGGGACTCTGTCTGTGTGTCTCTGCTCCTGAGAGTTCCACTGGCCCAAGGCTGTTGGGAGAGCAGACTTTTTTCTTCGGTTTACAGGATAATTGTGGGGCACTCACAACAACACAGGAATATTTAGAGAATATTTTCAGGATTTTTCTGATTTTCAGGAAATCAGAAAACAAATCATTTGTTGTCAAACCTCGGGCCGCGTACACTGGCTATAGCCCAGTGTGAGCCGCACTCCATAAGTGATAGGACCCTAAGTCCGCTGCCATATCGCCAGCATTTCTCTCCGCCTTGAACTCCCCACACCTCCCCATCGCTCCCAGAGCCTTTGGGCAACTCCTTTGGGCAACTCCATGCATAATTCAGCTCTGTCTTGGTGCTACTAGCTCTTTCCAGACCATGCCTTGGGGGAGGGCCTTTTTCCTGCACCAAGTTCTTTTCCTTTCTCTGTGTGAAGACAGTGGCAGACAGGAGAGCTTTAAACAGATTTTTTTGTTTTTGTTTTTTCTGCTGTGTGAGTCGGTTAAGTTGGATTCAAGTTAGCTGCGCAGATATGAAGAGTGATCGTTGGGGCACCTGGGTGGCTCAGTGGGTTAAAGCCTCTGCCTTCAGCTCAGGTCATGATCTCAGGGTCCTGGGATCAAGCCCCAGGTCAGGCTCTCTGCTCGGCAGGGAGCCTGCTTCCTCCTCTCTCTCTGCCTGCCTCTCTGCCTACTTGTGATCTCTCTCTCTCTGTGTCAAATGAATAAATAAAACCTTTTAAAAAAAAAGAGTGATCGTTGAGATGCCTGGAACAATATGGAGAACGTTCTAGATCGCACGCTAAGACCATGAACCCCAGCTTCTGCGAATTGATCCTGCAAACGCATTTGCACAGATGTATGAATACGTGTGTACGACGGCCCAGCAGCAGTACTCGCAATGAGCATCGGAAACACCGTAATTGCCTGGCAATGGAGGGACGAGGACAGTAAGCGATGGAATGTATACAGTCGTGAAAAAGATAGAAGCAGGTCTCTGTTTGTACTACGTGGAATGATGTACGCGACATGGTGAAGTGCGAGACTTGCCACACAGGGTATATATAGATTTTGTAAAGTAGTCTTAGAGTGTCCGTATATGTGTACGCGTGTGTGTTTGTAGGTACAGAAAGCTATCTAGAAGGACACACCTAAATGGTTAATAGTGTCAATTTCAGAGGATGATGGGGGTCTGTGCGTGGGGGAAAATGTTGTTTTACGTCCTGTATTCCTGAATTGTTCTAATTTCTTACCATGAGTATGCATTGCTTATATGATTTGTAAAAACCCAATAATTTCTACAAAGAGAAAATGTTTAAGCACAATGGCAAATACCACCGGTAGAATAGCAAGCTTTTACGAGCAGTGGCTGCCACAGAACCCTGCCTCTGGGGGGATGGGAATGGAATGAGAAGGAACATCCCAGAAGAAGTGACTGGTGGTCAAGGGCGGGGTCCAGGGAGAGTTCTTCCTCCTCTTCCAGAAGGCTGGGCAGGCCTGACGTCTGGGACCTCTCAAATTCTACCCAATACCTCCCCTCATCCCACCCCCAGCGTATGTTCCTCTGACTTGCAAGTGGCAGTGGGTATCAACTATTCAATTATTTTCAAATAGTTGAGCTTGGGTCTGGATTGAATAAATCACATTGATGCCAATTTCCAGGGAAGTCCTTTCATATTTTATGATTTGCCCCCACCCTTCCCCCCCTTCCTTCCTTGTGCTCCTGTTAATGAACCTGGAGACCGTGAATGCTGCTTGGCCGTCCCCACTGCTAAGCCCCAAATGGAAATGCTGCTGCTGAAAGCATCGTGGCTCTGGGTTTTTTCCTTTCCCTCCTCACAGTCCTGGGGAAATTGATATGCAGGCAGGATTATGCTTTGTTTAAATCTCAGCCCCAGCTTCTGAAAGAATACATTATCCAAATCGGTGTATGTGGTTGAGATTCTGCAAAACTCAGTTGTGACACACGTGGCTTGCCAATGAGTTGTCCGATCGGGTCTCAGGAAGCAGAAATGCCCAGAATCAGAGAGTATAATGGTGGAAAACCATCCACGAGGGAATATTCCTGGAGTCAATAATTTATCTTGCTGCTGGTGGAAGGTGGGCCTCCAATGGACCTCTGCCAACCCCTGGGGGCCACTCTCGTGCCTTCTGGCTCCCATTCCAGGGACAGCCACTCTGCCTTCTCTCCAGCTCCTTTAGAATTAAGATTTGTTCAAAGAACCATTGAACATGAACATGGAGACCAGAGGTTTTTTTCCCCCTCTTTTCTCTTTTTATTTTGTAAATGAGTTTTAAAGGAATCCCGTTGGGTTTGAAATTTGGTACCCTAGAACTACCAGGGAAAGAACTGGGCTAGCCACTTGTGTGCCAACATCTCCACTGGTCTTGAATCTTGTCCCTGACACAGAGGGAGCATGGGCAATAATTTGGGAGCCACTGTAGTCCCACTTGCTCTTTAAATGTTAGACTTTTAATGATTTAGGAACCAAAAGAATAACTAAGGAGCCCAGCAGTCATTATCTCAAATAATGAGACTTTTTAATGCAAAATCAATGTTTGTTATAATGAAAATAGATTCCTCAGCTCCTGCAGGGCCAAATGTACAAATCTTTTCTGCTGTTAAATAAAATGTGACGGCTCATTTTCAGGAGGATGGTGAGCATTTTTATTCAAGAGTAAAAATAAAATGTCAGAACTTATTTACTTTTATTAAGTGCTCATTCTCAATCAGATACTCTAATCAATATCTAATTGGAGGCGAGGAAACGGAAAATAATTTTTATGCCAACTTGGGGAAGGGAAGGAAAGCAGAAGGAAAGAAGGTGAGAGAGCTGGAGAGTACATTTTCGGTCCTCATAATCACAAACACTAACTGAGCAGACGCGTGGCGTCCCCACGGCGCTGAATGCTTGACTGGGTTGTGCCGTCTACCTGCTCGTTAATCCTGCGAGATGGGCGCTCTGTGGTCCCCATTTACAGATGACAATGCGAAGGCTTAGGGAAGAGAATCACCCACAGGCTCATGTTTATTGTGGCGGAGCTAGGATTGAAAGCCAGGTTTGTCTGACCCCTCAGCCCTAGCTCTTAATCATGCTATTTATCTGTCCTCTCTACCTTTTTAGAAAATGTCTTTTGGGGCGCCTGGGTGGCTCAGTGGGTTAAAGCCTCTGCCTTCCGCTCAGGTCATGATCTCAGGGTCCTGGGATCGAGCCCCACATCGGGCTCTCTGCTCAGCGGGGAGCCTGCTTCCCCCCCTTCTCTGCCTGCCTCTCTGCCTACTTGTGATCGCTCCCTCTCTCTGTCAAATAAATAAATAAATAAATAAATAAATAAATAAATAAATAAAATCTTTAAAAACAAAAAGAAAATGTCTTTTATTTCATTTTTTAAAAAAATGAGCCATCCTTGAGAGATGAGTTTTACCAATAGAAGTTCTACTCCTACGACTATTGAAACCATAAACGTAAAATAGTTTGGAGGGTAAAAGTTTTCTGCAAATATATTGCACACCCCTCTGTCTTGGGAAGCGGAGTGCATCGAATATGATTTCACTTTTTTTTTTTTAGTGACTCACAGCTGGTTTCCAGACTCAGCTCCGATGTGAGGAATCTCTAGTCTAACCAGAGGGACAAAACACAGGAAGAAGTGAGTTGAAATCCTGACCCTACTGCCTGGTACTGGGTACCTTTGGCCAAGCCTTCTGCTCTCCCTGTGAGAGGCAGGCTTGTAATGCGTTAGGATTTTAAGTTATAGGGAGATTGAGTATTTCAGCTTAAGGAAGAAACTTCCAAGCATTCGAGTTATCTGAAAAAGATCTGGACTGTCTCAGGAGGACGAGAACGCTCCATTCAGAGGATAAGGAATTAGACTAGCTATCTTCTGGGTGGGTCAGCAAACTTTTTCTATGAAGGCTCAGAAAGGAATTCCTTTAGGCTTTGCAGACCATATAGTCTCTGTACCAGCAACTCATGTATACCATGTACCGATGTGGAGCAAAAGCAGCTGAAGATCCACAGGTCAAGGGATGAGTGTGGCTGTGTTCCAATAAAACTTTATTTATCAAAACAACTGGAGGGCCGATGCAGGTCACGATTTGCCAAACCTAGTTTTGAAACCTTATGATTCTCTTCTTGTTCCTTTTGTCACTGTGCTGGTCTGATCACAGTCACCAGGGCTGGCCATAGTCAATAATATTGAGTTCACTCTTACCTAATTCTTATTATGTGCAGGGCACCTTTCCAAGCTCTTTAAAGATATTAATTCCTTCATTGCTCACAACAATCTTTTAGGGTGGGTACCCGTATTGTTGTTATTATTCCCATTTTACACATGAGGCCACTGAGGCACAGGGGGTTAAGTAGCTCACCCAGGTTCATGCAGGTACTAAGAGGTGGTGCTGGCTCTGAACCCAGGCAATTGTGCTTCAGAGTCTGTGCTCCCGGCCACTGGGCCACCTACCTTTTACTACATCACCTGGGGGAAGTTACTAGTCCTCAGAAAACAGCAAGGCTCAGCCTTACAGCCTAGTAGCTTAGCCATCTTAGGCAAGTCAGCTACCCTCTCTGCACTTTGGCTCCCTTGCCAGATGTTGAGAATCCTGATATTTACCATCTAGGGCTCATGTGAGGCTGCGTGAGGGTGAAGCCCCTTTGTTTGGGGCCTGGAACATAGCAGGTGCTGAGAAGTGTCCACCACCGCCTGTGGCCATTCCTGGAGAGCCTAGGCATTGCTGAGAAACAAAGTGGGTCTTGGCCTGGCAATCGAAGTGACACGTTCCCACTGTTTCCCTACAGTATTTGTTAAATGTTTTGTTTTTTTTTTAGAGTTTGGGTAAAATTTTACTTTTCCTTTAAGGAAGTGCTCTGACTCCCATTGCTGGGTGACTGGTGTGAATTACGCCCTCAACAGGGGGTCTGAATCTCTCTGGAGGTGCTTGCATGGCAGGCCCTGGTGGGGTCTGCTCTGGGAACTCTGGCCCCAGGTTCCTGCTGTTCCAGCCAAGGGCCAGACAAACATGGGGACCAGCCCTTTGGCCCTCACACAATGGGGATAAGGACTATGCAGCACTTATCTATTATATGGTGAGCACCCAGTCCAGGGGAGGATGCTGTCTCTACTGAAATCTATCAAGAGCTCTCTTTATGCCTGACTCTGTGCTCAGGATTTTTCATACAGTACTTCATTTTAGCCTAACAAACCTCTATTGTCCTTCCTAGGATTATTATTCCCATTTCTCAGAGGAGGAAACTAAGGCTCAGAGATATTAAGATATTTGTCCAAGATCCCTATCAAGTAGTGGAGCCAGTCTGCTCCTTCCTCCCCTTCCCTAAACCTGTTATGGCAGCAAATCTTCTTGTTTCTACCCAGAAACCCCTCCCCACACCCAATTCTTGTTATACCACTAGGCCAGGATTATTGCAGTAGCCTGCCAACTGGTCTTCCTGATTTTATTCTTGGATCTCCCACTATACTTAATTCTGAAAATACTAGTCCATATGATCCTTTTCTTAAAAGTCAGATCCACTGAGGCGTAATTTATCCACAGTAAAACTCACTAATCTGAAGCATATAATTCAATGAATTTTGACAAATATATAATTTACTACCACTACAATCAGGATATGGAACTTCTCCATGAGTGTGTGTTTTTAACAAACATTTTCAGTTAGGGGGACCTGGGTGATGCAGTTCATTTAGCATCCGACTCTTGGTTTTGGCTCAGGTCTAATCTCAGGGTCATGAGATTGAGCCCTGTGTCGGGCTCCCCACTCAGCAAGGAGTCTATTTGAGTTTCTCTCTCCCTCTCCCTCTGCCCCTGCCCACCTCTAAAATAAATAAATAAATCTTTAGAAGATATTTCAGTTAGATCATGCCGTTCAGCATTTTCTAAGTGTTCCCCTCTCTTTTTTTTTTTTTTTAAAGATTTTATTTATTTATTTGACAGAGAGAGAGGGAGAGAGAGAGAGATCACAAGCAGGCAGAGAGAGGGAGAAGCAGGCTCCCCACTGAGCAGACAGCCTGATGTGGGGCTCGATCCCAGGACCCTGAGATCATGACCTGAGCTGAAAGCAGAGGCTTTAACCCACTGAGCCACCCAGGTGTCCCTTCCCCTCTCTTTTAAGTAAAAGTCAAAATTCTTATAATGCCCAAGAGTGCTCTGGCAAAGGAAAGGCTGTGTGTTTACCAAACCTTTCTTTTTCCTCCTGGGCCCAAAGAAGGCCTTGTTTCTTATCATCTGTGTGAAAAGATGGGGCCATAGGACTCGGGCTGAGCATTGGAGAATGGAAAGAAGTGATATCCACCTCTGCTATCCTGGGGGCCTCAAATTTCTAGAAAGTTTTCCACTGTTTCTTCCTATTGCCAGCTGGATGTGGAAGACCTCATTCTGAGCATTCTGAGTCCTGGAGGATGTGGAGTTAGGAGAAAGATGAGCTGAGTCCACATCAGGCTGGGATTCCAGAAGAGAGATAGCTGTGCTTTGGTAAGCCTCTGATATTTTCAAGTTAGTAGCCCAGCAGCCAGTGTTGACCCTGACACATATAAAGGTTAGGATTATTATGCCCTGTGCCACACCTCTGACCTCATTACCCACTGTCTTCCCCTGAATTCTTCCCTTTCTAGCCACACTTATTCCTTCCTCAGGGCCTTTGCACTTGCTGTTTGTGATAGGCTGAACAACGGTCCTTTAAAAGACATCCATGTGCCAGTTTCTGGAACCTGTGAATGTCGCCTTATTTGGCAGAAGGGACTTTGCAGATATGATTAAGGATATTGAAACAGAGAGATTATCCTGGATTATCCCAGATGGGTCCAATGTCATTGCACGTGTTCTTATAAGGGGGGAGGGGAGCAGCCTGGGTGGTTCAGTCTGCCTTTAACTCTGCCTTTGGCTCAAGTCATGACCCTGGGGTCCTGGGATTGGGCCCCATGTCAGAATCCCTGCTTGGTGGGGAGTCTGCTTCTCCCTCTCCTTCTGCTCCTTCCTCTGCTCTTGCTTTTTTTTTTCTCAAATAAGTAAATAAAATCTTAAAAAAAAAAAAAAAGAAGGAGGTAGAGAGAGGCTTCACTAGAGGAGAGGAGAAAGCACATGGTGATGGCAGCAGAGCCTGCAATGATGTGGTCACGAGCCAGGAATGCCAAGGCATGCTGGAAGCTACCAGAAGCTGGAAGAGAAAAAGAGTGGATTCTCCGCTGGAGCTGCCGGAAGGAACCCGTCTTTGGACACCTTGATATTAGCTCTGGAAGATTCATTTCAGACTTCTGGTCTCCAGAACTATAAGAGAATAAATTTCTTTTGTTTAAAGCCACTATGTTTGTGGCTTTTTAAAAAATTTAATTTAATTTAGTTTTTTATTTTTATTTATTTTTTACAGCAACAACAGGAAACTCTTACCCTGTTCCTTCTGTCCAGAATGTTCCTTCCCCAGATAGCTGAATGGCTGCCCTCTTTACCTTCTTTATGACTTTGCTCAAATATTTGTCACCTTCTCAATGAGGCATTCCTTAACTACTCCATTTTAAGACTGCACCCTCTCCTCCTTCTCCATTTTTCTGTCTCCAGAGACTTTAATAACGTCTGACCTACTATATTCTACTGATTTATTTTGCTTTCTTATTTCCTCTTCTCATTAGAATGTAAGCCTTTATCTTATTTAGTCATTGCTTTGTTCCTTAGAGTAGTGCCGAGCACACAGCGAAAGTTTGTTGAATGAATAAGTGGATGAGTGGGACCCCTGGGATGGGGCAGGGTGTCTGTCCTTGCAGGGCCAGCCAGGTACCCGTGTTCAGGGCCCTTTGGAGAGGTCTCAGGCTTAGTGGCCCCATCATTCTCCCTTTCCTGAGTATCTCCTGGACGCTCCGTGGCCGCCTGTTCCCCAGGAGCCGGGCCATAAGACTTGGTTATCGATTAAGATAGTGTAGAATGGGGTCAGCACCATGAAAGGCCCAGCTGGAGAGCTCAGAGGGAGGTGGGCTAATCCCTAGAAGAGGGTCCTCCGGATGGGTAGAAACATGATGGATCAGGGAGGGGACAGCTACTTAGGCAGAGACCAAAGTGACTGAAGGCCTAGAAATGGTCATAGTGGGGATGTATTGAGACAACCTAGCAGTTTCCTTTTATTCCTTTTATAGAAGTAGAAAATGTGTGTGTGTGTGTGTGTGTGTGTGTGTGTGGTGGGGGGTGCAGAGAATTGTGAAGGGCTGGAGGGATAGGCAGGGGCTAGATGAGAATGGGCCTTAAATGTCACTCCAAGGAAATAGACTTCATTCTGCAGGGGATGGATGGGGGGCATTAAGGGTTATGAAGAGAGTATTCAAAAAGGGGAAAAATACATCTGTAGTTCTAACAGCAGATCTTACCAATCATCTCCACTTTCCCTAGAGCCCTTCTGGGGGTCTGCCTGTGTGAGTGTCCTGTGACAGCCCCTGGGGCACCTTTTGGAGCTGGCCTGGTCACTCCTCACATAGCCCCATCCATTGAACAGCAGGCCCCCGAGGGACCCTCCTCCTTGGGGCTGGCATTTCCCTGCTGCTGCGCGCTCTCTCTCTCTTTCTGGGCAGGGCCCTTAGGCCAGGCTTCAGAATTCAGAATGAGAAAGTCATCTCTCTGAGTCATGAAGTAGCTGAGAAATTCTCACCACATGGTGGAGAGCAGAGAGGGAGTGACGCTCATCTTCCTGGAACATGGTTCCCAGCCTGGACCGGCTCCGTAGTACTGATTTTTGTGCTAATGGTCCAGCTGCCTGGTGAGCACATACTAAGTTCTGGGCACTGTGCTAGGAGATCTACCAACAGGGCTCTCCGAGTGCTCGGGACAACCGAGGAATGTCAGGCCAGCTCCGCGTTTTCCAGATTAGGTGACTGTCGCTTAGGGAGGTCACCTCATGTAGGCCAGAGCCCCAGGTGGAAGCCAGGCTGCCTGGCCCATAGTTTGGGCTCCTGACAGCTGTGTACTGTCCTACGCTGCCTGCAGAGTTCCTTAAATTGGGGTCCATGGATGAATCCCTGGGGTTTGTGAATGGGAAGGGGAGAAGCAATTACATCTTATTTTCACCAACCCCTAACTGGCATGGAGGCCACAAACTGCAGTAGAATTTGTAGTGCCAACCCTCGGTCACTGATAAAAAGCACAGAAATTACAGTTGTTTCAACTACCTTCAAATATCATTCATACTACCTAGAATTCATAATGGTTTTAAGAGTGCCACTAGATCTCACTACTTCTTATGTTAATAAGGAAGCTCTTCTATTTCCATTCCACAGATTCAATTTTTAATATTTTGATATCTATATATCAGGACAATTGGTTCTCCTTGTAATCATAGGATTTTGTTTTCTGTGTTTTAAAATGTCCTTCTGAAAAAAAAAATAAAATAAAATGTCCTTCTGAGACCGTGTGTTCAGCTCTCCTCCTGTCCCATCTCACAGAATCCTTACAACGACCCCACAGAGGAGGTACTGCCTCTCTACTTCATTGTGAGAAAACGGGTTCAGAGAGGTTCAGGGACTTGTCCAGGATCACCCAGCTAAGGCAGAGTGAGGATTTGAACCCAGGTCCCACCAGGTCCTAACCACCCAGCTTCCTTTAGGGTCTGGCCCCTCTCCCCTCTTATTCTCGGGCTTGGGCCCCAGCACCCAGGTTAGTGTGTGTTTGGGAAGTGTAAAGAAGAGATCCTAAAGTCCCGTGCTCCAGACGGTCCTCTTCCCTTCCTTCCCCAACATCCCGCCTTCACCATACCATCTGCCTGGGAACCTACCCAGACTGATCACATTATCCTTTTATCCTTTCTCACGTTAGTCACCATGAAAATCCCCAATTACCCCTCAGCGCCTGCTGTCTCGTCTCCATTTGACTCTGTATTTCCACCCATGTGACTCTCTCCTTCCCCACTCTCTATGGTTGGCCATCAGCAAAACCTTCCCTGTCCCCACGCTGGTCCCTGAATGATGTCCATCACCTTCGTACTCTAGTGGAAACCATGCTTCCTACGCAGGACACAGCCTCCCCGCAGCCCTCTCAAAGGTGGCTTCCTGTTCCAGCAGGCCTGGTGCGTGGGGGATGTCCCCTCCTTGCTCGTCATTGTCACTTTCAGAACGTCCCTATGCGTGTGTCCCCACCCAAACTGCTGCACTGAAGTCATGCCATCAAACCATCTCCCTTTGTTACTCCTCCTTTTGGCGGCCACCTGTGGACCCCGAGTCACCCCTACTCCCATCCCTGAAGATTTAAAAATTCTGGGCTGCTCTTTCTCCAATACGACCCTATCATGGTTCTGGGTGATTTCAATCTCCATAGAGAGGAGCCTTCGAACAGCCTTTCTCACTTTCCTTGCCTCCGTTCTCTGTCTTATCGCTCTCTTTCAGCCCCAAGGTCATGTATTAGTGCTTACTTTAATAATAATTGTCTCCCCTCCAAACTCTTAAGCGAAATCTCTGCCTCCTTTCTGAATACCATGGTACCTCTGCAGCTCACTGCGTTTTGGTGGGGGGCATCACTGCCTGGTCTCCTGGCGAGAGGAGACGGCCCTCCACTGGCCCAAGGTGGCGGGGTGGCCAGGGGGCTGCTGCTTGTGGCACAGAAGGTGACAGGAGGAGTTTGGGGTTCCAGACTTTTAGGCTTATCTCCACGAATAGCCTCATCCCGTACATCAGAGTCCCGCTCTTTACCTGTCACAGACTTTAAGTCACCTTTGGTGTCTTTGGCATTTCTCCTTCTTAATAACCAATCAAAGTTACTCAATCAGACCCTGGGTCCAGTTTTCAGCCCTGTGGCAGCAGGAGATGAGTCTCCTTTAAAGATGCCATTGGGGTGTGTGTGCCTGGGTGGCTCAGGGGGTTAAAGGTCATGATCTCAGGGCCTGGGATCGAGCCCCGCATTGGGCTGTCTGCTCAGCAGGGAGCCTGCTTCCCCTCTCTCTCTCTGCCTGCCTCTCTGCCTACTTGTGATCTCTTTCTCTCTCTCTGTTAAATAAATAAATAAAATCTTAAAAAAAGATAAAAATAAAAAAGAAGCCATGGGACCCTGTGGCTTTTGAAGCATCCCTTACCTTGTCACTTGGCTTTCCCCGGGCCCTCCATTGTATTTTCCCAAGGCTTTCAAATTACCTCCATCACAATCCTGGTGATTGTAATGTCCTCCAGATTGATCAAACCCCAAAGCCGCTCGATACCCCAATGCCTCCCCTTCCCTGCAGCACAGGTTCAAGGTGAGTATCTGTGAAGACCTGCATACCAGAGTTCTCAGCTCCGCCTTCCAACTCACGCCGGTCCCTGCTGTCTTCAGACGGATGGGCATGGGCGGATGGGTGGTCTGAAGGCTCAGGCTCTGAGTTACTGAGCCCAGCGGCCCAGGAAACAGAGCCAGTGACAAAGCTTTTACGATCCCGCTCACGGCAAGTGCACTCCCAGGGTAGTAGGAGTGCAGGATGGGGAGAGCAAGGCAGGCGGTGAGGGGGAGCTGACCTAACAATGTGCAGGAGTGAGCTCTGCAAAACTTCGTTTTGTACCGAGGACGTCCATGGCTGCTCTCCGGCGTGTCTTCTTGTGTCCGGGGCCACACGTGCTCTCTGATAGACTGCGGATGGCCGTGCCGAGAGAGGGAACTTCTTAGAAGGCTTCCGCCGGTCTCAGAGTTGGCCCCATGGGATGTCGGCCCTCCAACAGTGCTGGATCGTGTCACCCACCGCTGTAAGGACCCCGAGGGTATTAGAAACCATGCCTCCGGGTGTGGTTTTTCTCTGGATGCAGAACTGCCTAGTCCCTGAGGTTGTGCTGGAGCGCTGCCCGCCTGGAGGGGTGCGCCATGAGGTGGCAAGTGGGGCCAACCAAGAAGCCCAGGACACTAGAGCCGGCCGGGCCAGGAGCATTGGGGGTTGCACACTGCAGGTCCGAGACACTTTGAGAAACAGTCGGGTTGCGCCGTTCCTCAGCTCAGAACCAGCAGTGTCTCACCTCCCAACGGCCCCAGAACCCACCAACCCGACCTCCATTCCTTCTACTGCCTGCGCGCCTTGTTTGCTGCGACAGCACTGAGCCCCTTGCTCGTCCTTAAACCCACGCGCCCTCCCTCCTTGGCACCTGCTTTTCCCTACTTGAAGAGCTCTTCCCTCACCTACCTGACTTTCTGTCTCCTCGATCCCCCCTCGAGTCTCTCGACAGATGTCACTTGGACTGTGAGGCGTCTGGTCACCTTCCACGAACGAGTATTTTATTCTCTGACCTCAGCCCAGTGCTCCTTCCCTTCACCCTGGGTCGTACTGACGTCTCATACGTTTGGTGGGCTGATCCCCGTCTGGCCTCCCTGAACTAGAAGGTACGCTCCACGAGGGCAGGGCACCTGTAACAGAGCTTGGCACAGGGTAGCTACGCCATAGATCTCCTGTTGAATGAATGAATAAGTAAGCCGATGACAGCTACCTGATCTCCATCCCCCAGCCAGGACTGATAGACCAGGAAGAGCCCCCGATCCAAGGTAGCCCCATCAGATTTTCTCTCCAGAGACTTTGAAATCGGGCTTGAGAGCCGGTGAGGTTCTGCAAGGGGTAGAAATGCCAAGGGCTGGGGGGGTGATACCTTCTACCACGTGTCAATCAAGCAGGAGGAGCTGGTGTACAGAGAGGGCATTTGAGGAGCCCTGCGGAGAATGGAGAGAGGCTTGTGCTTATTCTGTTCCACCTCGGGGCCCAGAGATATCCCCAGGACCTTATAATAAATCCCTCCTTTCTGCTTAACTGGAGTGGTTTTATTTTTATTTGCAATTAAGGTCTTAAATATCAGTGCTGCCATTTATGGAGCATTTCTATATGCATCAGGAGCTGTGCTGAACCTTATCGTGCCCTGGGGGACCCAAGCAGGCCACTTCCTGCCCGTGCGGCCACATGGGGCCCCTGGGCCAGGCACAGGAGCCCGGTTAGCACACAGCCTGCAACGGGAGAGAGTCTTCCCAGCCAATTTCCAATGTAGCTGCTCTGAGGCTGCCCTGAGGTCTTTTCCTGGCACCCAGGGGGGTGCCCCAGCTGCCCCAGAGCCCCAGGCCTCTCCTCCTCACCCTGGCACATGCCCCCCCACCCCCAAGCTGTCACCACAGGTTCCCTGCTCCCTGTCACCTCTTTGCCCGAGGCTCCAGGTCTCAGCAAGGCTTCGGCTTGAACATCTTCGCCCCCTCTCCTGCCCCAGCTCCGGCCCACCCAGTGTCTGGCTCTTTCCCCCCTGGCCTCAGGAGCGCCACAGTCCCCTCCCCCCAGGCCTGACCCCAGAGCATGGAATCTATTGTCCTCCTCCATCCCAGCCAATCCCAGGCCGACCTGACAGCTCCCCCATTATGGATGCACATTTACAAACAGTTCATTTACATAGAACACGGGGGAACTGCTGTTGTCTTCAGAAAAAAAGGAGACTCCCGGTCACCTAGACAGGGTGGATCCTGAGATTAGCGAGCCTCCTGCCCTTGCTCCTTCTTTCTAGGCAATTCCAGCGGGCAGGCCAAGGGTGGGGGCGGGACGGACGCTATCCGCTTGACGGGAAAAGAAATGGGACGTCGGGCAGGCAGATGCTATTTATTCATGTTCCTTTTTTAGAACAATTTAATTTCTTATCTACATATGCCCTTGTGCAACTTTAGGGTCTGTGTTTTCGTCCCACCCAGGCCCCAGCCTTCACTGTTCCCCTGTCCTCCGTCCACCCCCCTCCCCCGCCCCCAGCACCATGCAGTTCGTATTTCAAAGACTAGTGATCAGGGAACAGAAAGGCAGGGTGTGCAGTGGGGAAGAGGAGCGGCTTTGGAGTCCAGGAGTCCCCATATTTGAATCCCAGCGCCATGTTTAACAAAGGACTCTTCGGGGCCTCAGTTTCCCCACTGGCACGATGGGGATAATAACGCCAATTCCATCGAGAGCATTTGAGGAGAGGGAGAGTCTGGGCACATAAAGCTCCCGACACAGTGCCAGGTTAGGGTTAGACCTGTAAGTGTTGGCAGTATTACTAAGCTTTCGGAGAAGGAAGTACCCAGCCATATGCCCCAAGAGGGTGGGCCCCTCTCCCCGCCTTCCCCAGCTCTTGCTCTGACCCAAGCACAGCGGCGGGCAGAGGATATAGTCCATCTGTTCCTTCACATTTATTAGCTCACATTCTTCTCTGGAAATGGCCCCTCTCTTCTTGCTCTGTTCTTTCTGTGTTAGTTCCTTCTTTCCCCCACCCCACCCACCCCAAGCAGGTGATAGACGTGCACCATAGGTGGGGGCAGCAGGCAGGGCTGGGACATGTTGAATGTACTACGACGAGCCAGATGTATGCTAAGCTCTGCACATCCACGATCCGCAGTCTCTAATCACCAACTTTGTGTGCTCACGGCAGGCATTTCCCACTGAGCCCTGGGGAAGTTCTCAACAGCGTCCTGATCCATTAGTGACGTCTGCCACGGGTGAAGCCACGCAGTTTTCAAGACTCCTTTAGCCTTCTCAGCTGGGTGCGTTTGAGAACGTGTAGGAGGGACCGTGGGTTCAGGCTGGGGCTCGGGTTGGGGAGATGACCTTGACCTGACATCTGTAGAATGAGTAGAGAATGGTCAACCACTCTCTTTGTGGTCTCAACCACAAAGGAGAATGGGCGAGGGAGCAGCATGAGATAGGAAAGAGGGTGCTAGGCAGGGAGGTATTCCTGGAGCTTACAACAAGAGGCAGGGTGAGACGGGAGACAGGCCTGGCAAGAGAGGCAATGAATTAGAACATGCAAAGCATTTAGAACACATAGTACATGCTCAGTAAATAGTCTCTGCCATTATTATTATTATTTTTATTATTGTTATTAGCATTCCTGGAGAGTTTCAATAAATGTTTCTTGGCGGACTGACCCATGGCGCGGTCCATTAAGCACCTAGTGGATACTGCTTGGCAAACCCCTAGTTGACTTATTGACAGCTTCATCAATAATCAATCGACTCTGGGGGAGTCAAGCCGTGGCAGGTGACGATGTGTCAGGATAAAGACACAAATGGCGGTATGAACACCCTACCCCAAGGCCAAGGTCAGGTCCGCTTTGCTTTTCGCTTAACCTACCCTCTGAGGATGTCCTCTCGGCTTGCTCGGGGCCCACAGGCAGCCTACCCCTGGTAGCCTTTCACTGGGATAGCCTCTCTTTGTGGCACAGCTGTGTCCTCCTTGTCCACGTCCTGGAGAGGGGGCTGCCTCCAAGAGGAGTAAGAAGGGTTGTGCAGAGAAGGAGAGAGAGAGAAGGCGTTTGCTCAGCCCCTGGCTGGGGCAGTCCTGCTGACTCTGTGGGGGTGGGAAAGGAGAACAGACTTGGGGGCCAATGGTCTGAGAGTCTGAGAGTCGAGACTGACTTCCAGTGCGCCTAGGAACTGTGAGGATTGGGGCCGTTCCCGCAGGTCTGTGTGCTGAGGGGAGAACCACAGAGGGGCAAGGGGACCCTTAGAAGCCATTGAACCTTGCTGCCTTCATCCCTGCCCGACGCCTACCCCCCGCCCCGTCCCTGCTCCAGTCAACAGGGTATCTCCTTCCGCAGAGACTCTGTGCTGTGCCCTCTGGAGCTCTTCCCTGGGACTAGGGACATCTCTGACAGGGACAAGGGCTGGGGCCAGTGGCTTTCCTCCCCATCAGCTTCCTGTGGGGAGGGGGCCCAAATGAACTCTGGGTGCTTTGAAGACACTTCCTCCCACTGTTATCATTTCTCGTCTCTTCTGCTCTGCATCTCAGACCCTGTGCCTCTCCAAGCAGAGCTGGGACAGACCCTGCCCTCATTTCTCATACTGTGCTTCTTTATTTTCCAGGAGGAAGGTGCTGGGCCACTGTCCTAATATCCAGGCTCTCCTCATGGGAGGGATTTGTATCTCCTTCCTTCCCTTCCTTCCTCGGACGGCTCAGGGCGCCGTCCCTGCTCCCACCCTCCCCGCCTAATTGAAGAGGCTCCGCCTGGCAGAGAAGATGAAAGCTTTATCTCCCCAGTCCATCCCAAAGCGCGTTAAGATGATGGATGAGTTTCCAGACCTTCAAGCTCCTCCCAGTAGCATTAACAAAATTGCCTTTCAGGATCCCAACTCCCATGTCAAGATGGGCTGCCGTGGAGATGGGAGGCACAGGCTTTGGCGCTCGACGGTGAGCATTAAAATCATTTTAATGCTGCATTTAGGGTTTGTGTTCCTCGTATGTGAGCCAGTCCCATCGCTGGGTTGGAATAAGATGAATGATGTTTCTTAAAAGGCTCTTTGGTGCAGCCTGATTGACCATTAGGAACATGCAGCTTGGAGCTGGGATATGTGGGCCCAGCTTCTGGGCCTGGAGGGGACACATGGGAGATATTGTCACTCTCAGTCCTAGGGGGTCATGACCAAGTCTTTTCCTTTGGGCCTCTCGAACCTTCAAAGGGCCAGAGATAGAGCACGGCTACAAGAGTCTGGAGTTGGAACCTCATCCCTGCCACCTGGCCACTGACTCTGCTTGGCCAATCCTTTCCCCCCAACCATCAGCATCCTCATTTATGAAACAAGGGGGGATGGCCAGCTGCCATGGGTTGAATTGTGTCCCCCCAAATTTGCATATTGACGCCCTAGACCTACCAGTATCTCCGAATGTGATCTTATTTGGAAGTAGTGACTTTATAGAAGGAATCGAGTTAAAATAAGGTCATCAGAGTGAGCCCTCGTGTGTTATGACTTGTGTCTTGAAATAAGGGGAAATCTGGACATAAACAGGCCCACAGAAAGACCGCCATGTGAAGATAAAGGTTGAGATTGGGGTGCTGTGTCTATAAGCCAAGGAACACCAAATATTTGCAACAAAGCGCCAGAAACTAGGAGAGTGGCCTGGACCAGATTCCTCCTCAATAGCCCCCAGAAGGAACCAACATTGTTGGCACCTCAATCTTGGACTTCCAGCCTCCGTAACTGCGATGACACATTTCTGTTGTTTAAGCCACTCAGTTGGTGACACTTTGTCAGAGCAGTTCCAGAGAACGAATACCCTAGCTACCGCCTCTCTGGCTCTGATGCTCCCCGAGTCTATATTCTAGGTTTCAGCCTTGGGTGCCAGCGAGGACAGACACACCTGCAGTGGGGCCGATGTGCTCTCTGCTCCTCTAGGATGTTGGAGCTGAAGCCACTGGCTCTCTTTGTCCCTAAAGCCAAAGTGGTTAAAAAGGTTCAGGAATCCAGAGGGAAAGGCTGGTCCTTTGGAAATAGGTGGGAGGACGAAGGGCTACTTTCCAAGTACAGGAGTCCAAGCGGAGGTCTGGCGCTGAGTTTAGGGTCCTCTTTGTCTCTGGATGGGGGGCCTGGAATCCCTGGAAACGTGAAGCGGGGAGCAGGGGATTCTGCCCTGGACGTTTGGGTCAAAGTAGGCATGTTGGGTCAAACTCAGCTTCTTGACCCTCCCAGGTCAATTTGTTTTTCTCCCACATGGGAATTTAAAAAATTTACGAGGAAACGCACCCCCTTGAGGTAGATAATAGCATGCATTAGAGGAAAATAAAGTTAAAATTCTTGCACACCTGCAAGACCACGAGGGGGGGGGGGCCTGAATACAGACCCGTGAGTATTTACGGAGCACCCAGCACCGCTGGACAGTTTTAACCGTGCTCTCTGAGTCCTGCTGACACCTCTGTCACTCTAGGTCACGCCGCCGCCTCGGTGTTACAGATGAGGACAACTGAGACACAGAGACGCGACATGACCTACCGAAGTCACACAGACGGTAAGTGGTACCACTTGGATTGAACTTGGGGAGACTGAGTCCAGACCCCACAGTGCCCAAGGGCGGAGACTTCAGAGGACTGGTCCCCCAGTGGTAAAGGATCTTCTCACGAGAGCTGGGGATCACCGAGCAACTCAGAAAGAGTGAGGAACAATCACGATGTCACGGCGGGCTTGCAAAACTCATCCTAGCTGTAAGCTATCGGTTCTACAGAAGTGCCCTGGTGATCCTCAGGCTGTGTTTATTGTTGGGGTCACCCTATTTACCCCACACCATCCTGGTGGCCGAGCAGGGACCATAAACTCTTTGGTGCCTGGGAGGTGGCTGGGCGGGAGGCGGCATCTGCTTCTGGGCGATGGGAGATCTGGCTGGCGTGTGACTCCCTCCCTGTCCTCTCCTGCCTGGCAGGTAGCACCGGGTGTCTCTGGCGATGCCGCTGGGGCAGGCCAATCAGCGAGAGTGAGCTGGGCTGTGCAAGGGCCCGGGATTGCTCGGGATTGCACTTGCAATCAGGGCATTTCACACAGCAAATTGTGGTCATTTAGGCTTCTCTACAGCGAGCTTAATTTCGGGTCCAAGCACGGAGGATATTCAGAGACACAATGAGGTAATTTCACATTTTAAAGCAGAGAATGCAGCGTAAATTAGTAGAAAAATCATGACACTTATAAACCCGTTCTAAAGATGTATTGTTCCTTTTTCTTCTGGGAGAAAAAAATCAGCTTCTATTAAGATTGAATTAACCACTGGAGGAGAATTCCTCAGATGGCCAATTCATAAGGAGAAATCTATTTTAAACTTGGTCAAAAGGCTTTTGCAGAAAGTAGTAGGAAGAGCGTTCTTAAGGAAATGCAGGTGCTCTGGTAGTAATCCCCACATCTGGGTGTGGAGGGCGGCCGCACATGCCCACTGCAGGTCGACCCCTGGGTACAGCCTGAAGCAGCCTGACAGCTGAGCTCAGATGTCCTCCAGGCAATGGGGGCCACCTTCTTCAAGTGCTGTGACTCTGGCTTACTGTTCAGTGAAATGGTTAGGTACATAGATTTCGGGTTCCTGCTGCTTGGATTCGAATCCCAGCTCTGACCCCAGTCAGCTCTGTGACCCTGAACAAGAACTTAACTTTCCATCACCGGTCTCATCATCTGCAAATGGAGTCATAAAAGCACCTATTTTGTGGCTCATTTGAGAGGAGATGCAGAGAAAGAGCCTGACACACAGGAAGCCTTCAGATAGGGTGACTGTCTCAGTTTGGGATCCCCTAGGAGAGGACCTTGGGATAAGACCTTGAACACGGGGTTGGGCAGAGAAGGGACGTGAGATGTCAAAGGCAAGACCCATCAAACGTACAGCAGCCAGGGAGCTACGTCTGGGAAAAACTGAGCTGAATCCCTCCAGGGAACTCGGGGAGCCACGTAGAAGATGCACCCTACAGTTAGTCTACATGAACTGTGAGGGAGCTGGGGTATGTATACACCCAATCCCCACGTTGTTTTTGCAGGGCTGCTCCTGGTGGTTTAATTGCTCAGTGCTTCTGGCCTCTTCCTTGAGGTGTCGAAGTGAGCTCCAGGAGCCAGAGAAAGCCCCTGGCAAGGAACGGGAAGTCATGAGGAGTTAGGGTACAGGGACCCAGGCCTCTACCTGGTGCCCAGTGACTGGCATTGTTATTCCAAGCCCCACCCAAGGGCTCTTCCTTGGGCTTTAGCGTTTCTTTTATTCCAGACAGACAGGAGTCATGCCAGCTGTCTGTGTCCCCTGTGCCACACCTAGGAGATGAGTTCTGGGTTCTAGTCCCAGCTTTTCCCTGAACGGCATGCCTGAGTTCCTTCTCTCTCTTTCTCTGGGTCACGATGTTCCCGTGTACTTAGGGATGCCCGTTGAAGCCCTTTCTTGCTCTGAAATCATGGCTCAGATGGAGAAGGGTCAAGAGGTGATGAGTGCCTGGCTCTGGCCCTTGGGCCTGGCAGGCTTGTGGGGGGCTGAATAGTAGAGCTTGGCCGATGGACAGGCTCCTGACTTCCTGAGCCGGAGAGAAGCCACGGGTACGAGGCCCGTGCAACGGCCCTGCTGGCTGTGTGGGCGCCCAGGGTGGGGTCCGGAAAGTGCTGGGGAGACACGGCTCTGGGCCAGAAGCCTAATCTCGGGGACCAAGACACCAGGATCCCTTTTATCTTTAAAATGACATTCAGTGCAAGGCGAATCCGTGAGAGCCACCCACTGACGAATTTGTCTGCGTGTGGCAAACCCAGGAGCACGAGGCCAGACCCCACCGGGTGTCCCCCTGTTCTCCGAGCGCCCCCTGCCTCTACCCTGTCATGCACATTCTGCCTTTAGTCCCCGCAAGCCTTTTCAATCCACTGGACTGTTCATGAAAAAACCCCAAGTGCCAGAATACGCCTCGGCTTCTTTTTTCCTTCTTTTCTGACAAGTTTCCAGTTCACTCTTTCAGAGAAATCCAGTTTTACTGTTGATCAAAAGCCTTTTTCAGAGAATGGGTGACGGATCCCAAGAATTCAGCTCTCAAGGCAATGGCGGCTCCCAGAGCAGGTCCCCGGACCCGGAAGTCGGGGGCAGGGGGTGGCGGGCTGTCCAGGCCGCGGGTCCCTCCCCAGTGCCACCTGAGCCTTCCGTCCCCTGGCAGCCTCTCGGGGCCCGGTCCAGCCCAGGACTGCAACGTCCCCAGCGCCCCTGACAGCCCATGGCAGTGAAGGGGCCGCTCTGCGAGTCAGCTTTCTACAAAGACAGAAATAATCAGGTTGACCAAAGGGGAAAACAGGGGAAATTGAGCATTATGAGAGTGATAATTCAGAAAGTGTCAGCCTCAGAATAATTGAATCGGATGACATTTCGTGCTACGGGAAACAATCGCAGCTAGCCCGCTGCCCGTCTGATTCGTGTCTGGTTCATGTTTAACAAAACAAGGGCAAGGGTCACGCAGCCACGAGCCCCATAAATAACCCGTTAATGGGATTTCCAAACAAGCTGTCCTCAAAGTGGCTTTCCGTCTCACTGAGAGAATATTAAAATGCAAATGGATTCGGGCTGTGTCTTCATAAACAACCGTGTTCATTTAACCTCCGACCTCCCCGCTTAACTGCCCATTCCGGCAATTTGTACGGGCTCCTCGGCCGGCTCCTCGCGGTAATTCAGGGAAAGTGCATTAAAGGAAAGGGTTACAATTTGCGATGCTCCGTTAATCACGCTATTGAGATGTTTATGGACAGAATCCCGCTGCTCCTCAGGTCTTAGGCCCCTATCGGCCCAGAGGTGGCCCGGCGGTTCCCTTTGTTGTCTGAAAATCTGGTGCAGTGGGTGCGGGCGTGGCCTGGAGCAGGCGGCCCTCCTCACACCTCCGATCAGCAGCCTGGTTTTCTTCCTTGGTTGCTATTCCCCTTGAGGGCTGGCTGGCCAGAGGCCCCCAGTTAAATGGTCCTCCTAGTGGACAGTCTCAGGGCCCATTCTCCTTTGTGGAAGGGCTCAGATTCTCCCCGGGCAAGCGTCCGTCTCTTGTTTTCTTCCAGGGAGGCCCCCCTGCGTGGTTTGCCCCAGGCCCGCGCAGACCCCAGCCCTGGCATTGGCCTGACAGAGGGCTCCTGCCTTGACCAGCTCTTGGAGAGGCAGCTCGAATGCACGTTTCCTCTCCAGCCTCTGGGCTTTCTCCCTGAGCCTTGACCCTCCATCTCTCTAGCTGTGCAGAAAAACAAGGCACACACAAAGGGAACGAGTGGGGATGTGAGCCAGGGGCCAGGGCATAAGGGCTGATTTCCTGGGCATACATTTCTGGCGATGAGACAGGCACTCGGCTGGAGGAGGGGCTCGTTGTCCCCTCAAAGGCTCACGTGGATCACGTGGGTGCTGTACCCTCGTTTACAGAGGAGTTTTCACAGGGATGATTTCAGCCGATGTGTTTAGCATGTGGCATTTAGGGGCTCGATCATGAGGTTTCGCTCCTTTCGTAGAGATGAAGACAACCTGAGAGCAGCCAAGCGACTCGCCTGTGGCCACCCAGTGAGTGGAAGGCGGAGTGAGCCTGCAGCCTTGGCCTGACTCCGGGTACAGCTTTCCTGCACGCCCGGAGGACGTCCCAGCATCTGCGGCTTCTCTCTGAGGGGCAGAGAGAGTCCCTGAGAGCCTGACGGGATTCTCCCTCCTCCCTCAGGCAGGAGGAGAGCCAGGGAGGCGAGGCCGAGCTGGGGAGAGCGTGGGACAGTGCATGGAGTGGGTCCATGTCCTCGGTGCCTACTGGACCGACAGTCTCCCTCTAGACCTGGGCAGCCCCTGTCCTGCTGAATGTTTGTGCTGCTCTCCGAGGAGAGCCTCTGTCTCCCTCGGCTTTTCCTGCTACCCCTTTACCCAGGAGGGGGAATGAATCCCCCAGAATTTCTCCAGTTCAGCAACGGTGACTTGGTCCTCTGGGGACGACCAAAGTGAGGACTATGCAACTGTGCCTTCCTCCCCTGCTTGAGAAACTCGGATATGCTCCTGGTTGCAGATCTGTCTCCGGGCATGTAAGGGCTGAAGAAGCAGATGGGAAGACTTAGGGAGCTGGGCTGAGGCCATGGCCCCTAGGCTGTGCAGGCCTGGCCCTCCCTGGCTCTCACTTCCACTCCTTTCTCCTCCCTCCGTTCCCTACCCCCCTCTTCCCCAAGGCTTAGCACCTGAGAGGCCCAGCACAGAGGGTGGTGGGAGGGCTTCCACAAGGCAGGAGAGCCTAGACTCCAGTCCCCAACATTTCCTTCCAGGTTTCTCCCACTCTCCATGCTTGGATGGAATTTCTGTCTTTCTCTTCCTCCTCTCATTTGCCTGTTTTTGTTTCTGTTTCTTTCTCTGTTCTCTACATCTCTTGGACTCTCTCTCATTCACAGTACCTTTGTCTCTCTCCTGGTTGTCCCTTCTTATGTGTCTTTCCTCTGTCTCTTTATGTCTCCTCTCTCATGGCCTTGTATCTCCCCCGTCTTCCCTCTGGCCAACCCTCTGCCACCTCTCTCTGGTTCAGCTCCCTCCTCTCCCACTGGGCTCCCAGGGCCACACAGCCCACACTTGTTTCTTTGTCTCCAGGCTCATCCCGTTCCCTGCTCTGTTTGCACAGTGATTTATCTGAAACGCACACGGGATTGTGTCCTTCCCTGACCTAAACTCTTATGAGGCTCCCTACTGCCCTTAGGATCCATCCAGACTCCTTACCGAGACATGCTGGGCCCTGAACAGATCCGGCTTTTCCTCTCTAGACCCATCCCTCCCTTCCCCACCATCCCCCAATCTGCAATGTGTGTGTTTGTGTGTAGAGAGAGAGAGAGAGAGAGACAGAAACACACACACACACACTCACACACAAACAATGCGAATCTAGGGGAGAAAGACTCTTCCCTAGAGAAATAGACACAGGGAGAGAGGGAGAGAGAGGAGAGATGGAGACAGACAGAGGAGCCGCTCCGTTGGAAGAGGACTGGGCCGTGTGTCCATTGCAGGGCCAGGCCACAGGTGCAGAGCACTTTCTATTGTCCCACACCATCTGACACCAGAATGCACGCTCCCAACCATCTTGATGTACTGACTCTCCTGGAGTCACCTTGGGCAGGAAGAAGGAGGACTCTCTGATCGTGGAAGGTGAGAGGAAGGTGAGAGGGAGGTGGGCACCTTTGCAGGTGGCTGCAGGATCTTGGTGGCCCTGTTTCTTGGTGCAATGGGAGGTGAGTTCCTGCCTATGGAGCGAATAGGGGATTAAAGGGAGAGGAGAAGGGAGAAGGCTCACACAGGCCTCAGGGTCACGAAGAAGAAGCCAACCAGGCAAACATGGAGGCCTGATGGGACCTCGGGTGTCAGCGTGAGTTTGTGGGAGGGCCACCCTGAGGCTGGACGATCGGCTGGGGCCATGATGGCACCTCGGGGGCAAAGCACAGAAGGTGGCAGTGGGATTGACACAGGAATGGAGTTCCTCTAAGGGTGTGATGGAAGGACAAGGGCCGAAGGACCTGAACTTCGGCAGAAGAGTGGGTGGTGTAACAGGCATGGGGTGTCGGCGGGATTGGGAAGGAGCAGAAGACAGGACAGGCAGATTGGGGAAGATCAGAGGGAAGAAAGGGTCGGTGGTGGTCCTGATGAAACTGAAGAACAGGTGGAGTGACAGTAGGGGGGTGAGGGGCTGCAAGGGAGTCAGGCTCAGGTCAGAGAGGCGGCGGGCGGATTGCCCACATCAGAGGCGTATGGTCCTGGGTCACGGAAGTGTGGCTGAGGCACAGTTCAGGGGCTTTGCTGCCATGTCACAAACCACTCACAGATCTGGTGGCTCAAAGCAACCACGGTTTATTATTGCTTCCAAATCCAGAGTCAGCTGGGAGGCTCCACTGATCTCGGGCAGGCTTGGCTGGTCTTGCTGGGCTCGCTCCCGCGCCCGAGTTCAGCTAGCACGTTGGTTGGCACTGGCTGCTCTAAGACGGCCTCACTCACAGGTCCGGGGTTCCACTGGCTGTTGGCTGAGGTGTTGGGGAGGACCAGATATTGGGACTGTCATCGTCCATCTCAGGCTGGGATTGAGGATGTGTGCCACTTCAGCTCTCCTGCGTGCCATTGGCCAAAGTGGGTCATAAGCCCCGCCCCAAATCAAGGAGCAGAGAAATGGGCTCCTCTTCCTGCTGAGGGGAGCTGAAGAGAAGTGTGGCCATTCCTCAGCATAGCGCAGTTGAGACTTTAAGAGTCCAAGGGGCGGGATGGATCGTCGGTCCCAACACGGCAGTCCTCCAGGATAGAGACTAAGCTCCAGGTGCTAAGGGGCCAGAGAGTGAGGGTGAGTGACATGGAGTGTCAGGAAGGACAGAGGTGGTTCAGGCCCTCGGGGGAGTGGTAGTGTGTGTGTGTGTGTGTGGGGGGGTGGGGGCTGAGATGTGGGGGGTTGAGAAGATGCCAGCCTCCGAAGGAGGGTGGGGGCTGCAGTGACGACCCTGGGAAATAGTTCCTGGTACTTTGGGGAATCACAGCATTAGGAATTCCATCCCGTTCTTTGCCCTGCTCCACCCCCACCACTGCTAACTCACAGAAGGTCACAGCCCATCAAGGTGCTGCCCAGGGGAGTGTTGCTACATCAGCTCTTTCTTATTGACCGGACTGTCTTCACTTTCTTTCACTCAACAAGTAATTATTGAGCATCAGTCATGGGCCAGGCTCTGTGCAGGGGACAGGAAAGAAGACATAGTCCCTGCCCTTGGGGAACTCAAAATCTTGGCCTTCTCTCCCAGGTGTGTCTGCAGGTACTGTACCCACACATGCTTTGTGAATGAAAACATAGACACTTGTTAATTAAAAAACCAAAAACCCCAAAATCATTCTGATCGCTTATTTATCTTTCTACTTGGATCTCAAGACAAGTCGGAGATTTTTCTAGACTAAAATACTAATATTTTAAAAAGTAATCACGGAGTCTATTCTGTGGCTTACTTGAAATCTCTCATATTCGGGTTGATTCTTGAATCTATTTCTATGAACAAAGGGAATGAATGCCAGGGACCCTCTTTCAAAAATCAAACCTACAAGAATAACAACAATTGCAATAACGGGGATGACCTTCCTGTTTGTGACACTCTGATTCCAGAAGTTCAATCATGCATGTTATGTCACCTTTCCTGTGAATAGCAACTCAAGGTTGGCTGAAGGGCCCCTGGGAGGTTTATGGAACCGAGTGTGGCTTGCAATCCCTGCCCCCACCTAACCGGGCTGCTAGGTGCAAACCAGCTCTGGAGGGTCAGAGTGGGCCCTTTAAAGGGGAGGAGATGCCTCCTCTGTCCACCAGGCCTATTGTCTCTTTTCTGGCAGGACTTGGGCTCCCAGCAGAAGACTCCAGAGCCAGGGTGGGTGCTGGGTTCCATGGCCAGAGTCACGGCTGGTCCCCATGCATAAGGTCCAGGAAGAGCCATTGAATCAAGGAATGTTGGAGCTAGAAGGAATGCTAGGAGACATCTGGGCCTCAGTGACCATCTGTCAGAGAGCTACCATTCACCCTGGCTTTGGGGTGGTGGTGTAGTAGAAATAGTACGGATTGGGATGATGTTGGGGCAGATGCTTTAGGGACACTGACCGTGAAGTAGTGTCAGGATTGTTGGTGCCACCTTCCCCAAGTGAGGTCTCCATGGCAACTTGTCACTCTGACCACACAGTCCATGCTACATTCTCCTTTCTTTGTCTCTGGAGACTTTGGCCAGGCCCCTAACACCATGCCTTCCAGAGCTACCAGGATGCCCTAAGCTTCCCAACTATGTCCTAGTGAGTAGAAGATCATGCCCACAGGCATGCCCGAGCCAGCTAGATGCAGAGAAATGTCTCTCACCTCCACAGCCCGTGGTGTGTGAGCTTCTGCTCTGGGTTAGGTCAAGTGCTGTACTTGAGACAGAGGTAAATCTGCAAGGAGCTCATCGTGGGTTCGGGGAGACAGACAGCAGATGATCCCAAGGCAAAGGGATGCAAAAAGAATCAGAGGAGGAAAGGAAATGAGCCAAGTGCCTTGGTTCTCCTGGAGAAATCTGGGAGAAGCTTCAGCTGAATGGGATTTCCCCTGGGTGGCAAACGTGGGGAAGGGCAGTGCAGACAGTGTAGACAAGGGGTGGTGTGTTGGAGGAGGGGCTGGAGCAGAAGACCTATGAGGAAGGCACAGCAAGAAGGAAGGCTGGGAAAAGTGGGTAAGGGTCAGGTGAGGGAGGACCGGAGGGTCTGTCGTACCTTCCTCCTACCAGGCTCCCTCATCCTTCAGGCGCAGCGATGGAATGAAGTTCTGAGATGTCCATCTTCTCTACTATTTGGTAATAACTCAGAATGGAATGTTCGGTGATTTGTTTTACAAGCCACATTAAAAATCCCTGCTTGAAATGGCTACATGAAGACCTCTGGGTCTGTCTCTCAGGGGACCTTTCCTGGCACCAACCCAGATGCTATAGAGACAGGGACGAGCAAGCGTGGCCCCTCCAGAGTAGCTTCCACTTAGTGGGAGATGGACCCGGACATGTGATTTTACCCCATATCATAGGAGCTTTGATCCAGGGGCTCAGAGCAGCTTTGGGGACTCAAAGACAACAGACCTAACCCAGCCTGGGGTCGAGGGGGATTTTAGGAGGTGTCTTAGGTCAGCTTCCCTGGAGGTGGACTCTGAGGTGGCCACTGTGTAGGGAAAGTTTCCAGGGCACTGTTTTTGGGAGCCACACCTGTGAGGATGTGAGGGGCGCCATCTTGACAGAGGGAGAAGCTTAATGACTAAGCAGGGCACTGGCGGCCTCCACTGTCGCCATGGGGAGCTGTGGAGCTGGGGAGGCCAGACTTGTCCAGAATTAGGCAGGGGAGCTGGGCCTGTATCCCTCACAGATGCCAGTCACCAACTACAGGCTGCCCTAGGGAGGGGGGCATCCCCTGGGGCGGCAGCTGTGCTCCTGCTCCCGGGAGTTGGGGAGTGAGAGCCTTGGTCCTGAGGGGGGCAGTATGGGTGGTCCACCACAGCCTCTCTCCTTAGAAGGCCTCCCAGAGGGGGGTGCCCATGGCCAGACTGGAAGAATGGGCAGGAGTGATTCAGATGAGGTGGGTGGGGTAGTGGGAATATCCTGTGCGAGGCCCAGAGGCCTTACATTTTGGGAAAAGAGCGAATAATTTAATGTGGCTCAAGCCCAGAGCTCAGAAGGGGGTGGTAAAAGAAAAGGCAGGACCAGTAAGCAGGGGGCAAAACCCCTGAAGGGCCTCATTGGATGAAACCAGGTTCAGAATCTTGAACTTTGTCTCAACGGCAATGAGGAGGCCAGAAGGTTCAGATGTCATTTGTCCTCTAGCGTCCCCCGGGGTGTATAATGTCAGGGACAAAATAAATGGAAGGCAGGACACTTAGGTGGTTTTTGAAGTAAGACCTGGATGTAGGAGTATTGACAGTGTGGTGGAGGAGAAGAAGGATCGGGAAACATGTAGGGGACAGAAGGGATCCAGCTAGTGACTAATCGCATATGGAGGTTCTTCCTCTAACCCTACACATATCAGCTCACTTATGGTTCGCAACAACTCACCGGTGAGAACGATTGTTATCCCCCTTTTACAGATGGGGAAACTGAGGCTCAGAGAAATAAGTAATTTGCTGAGATCGCACAGCTGTTAATTCTTAGAGTATGGATCGAAACCCAGGTTTTCTTGCTTCCCAGTTTCTGTCTCCGCCAATCGGCTGGCTGTTGGTATTGTTCAGTGCGATGGAGGACACGGGAAGAGAGCGGGTTGGGGAGGACGACAGTGACATTTGCTTTGGACATGTTGATCCCGTGTCTCCCTGAAAGTCATCTGAACAGGGATGTCCACAGAGCGGTTGCTCTATGGGGCTAGGGAAGATGGGCTCGGCTGGAGTGGGTGATTTTGGGGGCCAGTAGCCTTCAGGGGATGCGTGAAGCCACAGGGCCGGGTGAAGTTGTGGAATGAGAACACAGGACAGAGGCCGAGGAACACGAAAGGTTAAGAGGAAGGCAGAGCAAGATATCCCTGGTGTCTAAGACGCCAGGAGCGATCGCCAGAGATTCTGGAGGGTACTCGGAAGCTGGAGGAAGGGAAGGTTTTTGGATTAGAAGTGTCAGAGGCTGCAGAGGTCCGCTAAGATGAGGACTAAAAATTGTCCTCGACTCACTGAGACACAGACTGGCCTGCCCAAGCGCCCACTGCCTGGAGGAAACGGAAGACCCAGGTACAGATCAAAACACCTGCTTCCTCACTATCTCTGGGCAGGAGTAGAAGTGAAGGGCTTTCAGAACAGAACCTCTCTTTGGAGATTGATTGGAACAAGCACCCTGTTTATCATGCCCCCGCTGGGATTTCCCTAGCACCTCTCCGCTGCGATAGAAATCTGAGGCCTGTCATCAAAGAGGGGGAGACAGATCCTGACAGCCTGTCCTCTGAAACCTGCCCACTGCCTCCCACACCTGGAGAGCCCCTGGAGGCTTGGGTGTGGGCGGGCGGGGGGTGGGGGGGAAGCTGCCTCCGCTGAACCTACTCCCCTCGGCTCCTGCAGGCAGACACCTGAGCCCTCCCAGCAGTTCCAGGCCTGGCCCGGGACAAAGCCCCACGTCTGACAGTGGTGTATGGCCGTACCGTACCCGCCCCCCTTGCAAACACATGCATGCAGGTGCACACACACACACACACACACACACACACACACACGCACACCCCGACGTGCTGGGGGGCACGGAGGAAGTGATGGGCTCCAAGCCCTCCCGCTTTATACCAGCTGAGTATGCCAGTTACTTTCACATTTTCGTTTCCTCCTTTGGTAAAGTGAGGGTCTATTTGAATTTAATGAATGAATGAATGAATTAAAAGCATCTGATATACAGTGACTATAGCAATAGTTAAAAGTGCCAGGGACCATGCACAATGTTTTATGTGCATTCCTCATGTGATCCTCATCATAACCCCATCGGGTGAGTTCATTTTTTTTCCCACCTCACAGAGGAGGGAAGTGATGCTAGAAGACACGGCTTGCTCCAGATCTCACAGCTTGTGAGTCGCGGGGTTGGGATGTGAACTCAGGCAGCTGGGTGTTGAGCTTCTGGTCACTTTCTTTCTCTCTCACTTTTTTCTCTGCAGTGCACTCCTTGCATGTGGTCTGAGGCATCTGCTACTATGACATCTGCCCAGGCCACTCACCAGCCTCAAGTCACATGCTGGCTTTCCTGCAGCTGCCTATTAAAACCCAGATGCCCTAGCTGGACCTTCAAGGCCTCATTTCTCATCCTTCCTTGTATAGGCCTTGGATCCCAGCACCCGGCAAGACATACTGTTTAACAAACCTGTTGCATGCATTCCTGTCCCGGAGGATGGTGGAGGGGTCCTGGGGGGCAGGGCTTACATTGTCTCATCTCTAAGCACCTCCAACTCTGCTATCGTCTCTCCCATGCCCATGACTCTCTCCATCCCCATCCTAATGTGTGTGCAGTAAAAGCTAACCATGGGAATAATAGTAGCAGTGGGAATACCGGGAAAAGTTAAATGGAATGGCTAACAAGCCCTGGGTAAGGGCCATCTATATACCAAAATTTGTGTTTGCCTTTGGGCCAAGAAAGAATGAAGACACTCTGTCTCTATTCTTAAAGAGATTTTTGTCTATATAACATGCAGGAAGCAAGGAGATGCTAACAAGTGCAGCCTTAATGCCAGCTAAGGGTTGTAGCCTGCCGGGAAAGTAAGGAAAAATCAAGGCAGACTTCCTGGGAGAGATAGCCTTGGCACTGTACTGATAAGGACTGGGAATGGAGAGTGGGGAGAGACTTGCACATTAAAATGTTTCCATCCCTCTGGTCTGGCTCCCCCTACCCATGCCCCATGTCTCCCACCCTTCACCCTTTGGGCCTCTGTCAACCCATGCAGTTTTGCTTCTCAACACTTGCATACAGCAGGTGCTTAATAAATGTCTACAGAATTAATGGCTAAGTGCTTAACATGGTAACTAGTCGTCTTCTTATCATCACCTTGAACACTCTTCCTGGTCAACACCTTCTCCTTTGCCATTGACCCCTGCCTTGGTCTTCTGGGTCCTGGCTCCAACCCCAGCACGGGAGTAAAGAGTTGTGTCCGGGCCCCAGGGATGCTGGTGATGTCTTGAGAACAGGGCTGTGAAAGCCACAGTGGGCCTGATCCAGAGCACTTGTCCCTGCTAATTATTACGGACAAGCCTCCTTATTGAACCTCGTCCTCTTATTGACATTCGGATGCATGAGCTGAGGCTGTTGTTTTAAACGCACTCATTAGCCACACAAATCAGTCCTGTTGACAGAGCGCCTTTGAATTAAGCATCTCGCTGTAGTCATTGGACAAGGAGCAATTTATAATGCCATTAGCAACGCTTTCGAAGGTTACAGGCATCAAAAATTGTTCAGCCGTAATTATTCTTAATGGATACAAGAAATAAACTGACGCAGGACAGCTTTTTCATTAGCCTTCAATCAAGGCTGATGGCTTTGAGAAATGTACAGTAAGTGCGTTTTGGGGAGAAATAATGATGTTACAGCACCTTTCCCAGGAAAATGCTCTCGGTACACAGCTTAACTTTTAATGGCCTTAATTTGACATAATTAAAAAAAATTTGAATTTGTTTTTGAAGATCTTGAAATAAATTATTTTGTTCCCATTTTTAACCCTTGGGGGAACTAAATAGCAGTCAGGGAGTGAGGGAGCCAGCTTCTGGGGATGGAAGGGCCATGTGGGGAGCTGGGCTTGTAGGGCAGAAGGCCCCAAAAAGTCCACTTAGCCTGCAATTGTGAGGTCTGTACCCCCACCCTAGGGTTCTTGAGTGACCTTGGGAGAAGAGATTGATTTCCTGAGTAACCAGGCACAAAGGGATTCAAAGGCAAGTCTATACCTATAGAATCCATTTGCATCATCCAGTAAGTGGGGCCCATATTGGCAGGGAGGAAGGAATCCCACACCCTGGGGTGGTGCAGGCTAAGGAAATTGCAGAACTGGGAATAAACCCAGGTCCCGAACTATGGGACCTCAGACCAAGTGATGACATTTCTCTGAGCCTTGATTTCTTCATCTGTGAAATGAGGAGGACAATACCTACATCTTGGGACCATTGTGAGTTTAAAGAGAAAACTGATATGGAGGCTGACGGCCAGCTCCTGACACACAGTAGGTAGTAAAATAAATGTTCATTCTGAGGTCAGGTCTTGATTCTCCTTGCTATAGTGGTTCCTACTGGCCAAGCCTAGAGCACCCAAAACCCTAGAAATGTACCCAGACGGGGGCAGTTATGTTTGTCAGAATTTGTCTCAGGGAGAACACTGGAGGTGGCTGAACGGAAGCTGCTTGGGGTAGGAATATGATGTCCCCTTGCAGCATCCCTCCAAGACCAAAGGAAAAAATGGGCAGCTTCTAAGCTGCCTTGAATGCAGGACATTTGCTTTGCTAAGTGGAAATGTGCAAGTCTGGGGTAGAATGGAATTGCTGGGACAAGGAGGACGTGGCAGAAAGCGGAAGAGGCCGAGCATCTCTCTCATCCTTCCCTCATCAGGCGGGACTCAATTTCTCCTCCACATGAATGTTAAACAAATCCTTTACATCTATCAGGTTGAAGAGGGATCAAATTCTGAATTTCCTGGAGTGCTCGTGAGTCTGGTTGAGGCCTGATGGTACTAAAACGGTTTGCACACAAGGTTCACTGCAAACTATGCTGAGCGACGAGGATGAGACATCTTTACTGCCGTCATCACTGGTACTCAGTAGGCTTTCTCAGGGTCTCCCCTGACTTGACGGTGGCAGACACCATGTGACTCCCTGGCCAGGCCCACAGACCTGGCGTCTCAGCTTGGCTCCACGCTGCCCACCACGGGACCTAGAATACAATGCCTCTTCCCTCTGGGTCTCAGACTCCTCATCTGGGAATGACAGAGTAGCTGGAAGTTGCTTTTTCAGACCCCGGGACGACTCAGCTCACTAACTGCTTATCAGGACGCCATCATCATCAGCCCTGCCGAAGAGCTGAGGCATGCCCAAAGGCTTCAGAGTCCTTCGTGGCAGAAGTGTTGCAACTGCAAAGCATTTTGTCCATTGGTTTAGTGCCTTCTGAGACTTGGGAGAGGTGGCCTCTGCTCTACCCAGGGGGCTATGGGGCATTCAGGCTAGCAGAAGCTGATCTTGGCTTTGACCCCTGTGCAGCTTCAAGGCCAGATGCAGAAACAGTGACTGGAAGGTGGTGGCTCTGGAGTTCTGCTCCCGATTTGGCTATGAATTCCTTGTGAGACCCCGTGTGTGTCTGTCAACCTCTCAGGGCTCGGACTCCTCAGTGTTACATACTATGGAAGTTGGACCTATTACTATTTATTCCTCTCTCTCCCTTCCCCTGTCTCTTCCTTTCTTCCCTCCCTTCATCTTCCCTTCCTTCTTTTTACCTGTCAAATCTTATTTTCAAATGTACTCTTTTCTTACACATATGACTAATATAGGAAAGAAAGAAATACGGAGCTTATCTGGCTGAAATGTGGGTGGGGCCCCGAAACCTACCTTCTAAGTTCCTCTGCAGACCCATAAAGCTCCTCAGAGCACGGACGACCCTGCAAGATGGCCCTAGACTCTCCTTGAAGTTTTATCTCCTGCCGTCTCCTTACTGCCTACCCCCCAACAACGGCCAACTTGTTAGTCCCCAAAAGTGCTATGCACAGTCATTCGTCCCTGTCTTCAAGTTGTTTCCTCTTCCAGGAATGCTTTTGCCTTGTTTGGCCAATTCCAACTCATCCTTCAAGGCCTGCCTCAAAAGCAATCTTCTCAGGAAGCTGGCCCCATGGCCCCATGTAGTATGAATCTCTCACCTGTCTAGATCCCCTGTAGTCCCTACAGGACTTTGTCAGCCAACCTGTAAAACCTGATCCAGAGGGTATTTTAGTGGGGTGCCTGGGTGGCTCAGTGGGTTAAGCCTCTGCTTTTGGCTCAGGTCATGATCTCAGGGTCCTGGGATCGAGCCCCGCATCGGGCTTTCTGCTCAGCAAGGAGAATGCTTCCCCCACCCCCACCGCCTGCCTCTCTGCCTACTTGTGATCTCTCTCTCTCTCTGTCAAATAAATAAATAAAATCTTGAAAAAAAGAGGGTATTTTAGCTACTGAGTCATACATCTTTTTCTCCAAACTGCAAATGCCTAATAGACAGGAACTGATCCCTGAGTGATCCCTTTAAGACCCAGCACGTGGCACTAACAGCATGTGACGATGGGACACCACGGAAGCCCAGCCATTCCACGGTCCGGCCCCCACTAAGTGCCTACCTAGCAGAAGTCCTGGTGTGTGCAGGTCCCCCATCTCAAGGTATGGCACCAAGTAGGCATTCCTGGAGCTTGGCACACAGTAGGAGTACAGGGCCGGGCTCTCAGACGCCCTGTAAATATCTCCTAAGTGAAATTGCAATGGCATAGAAGACCATTTCTGGGAAGTCTGTTGGCTTTTCCCTAGTCAAAGAAAATGTATTTTCTCTCCCTTCACCACTGGTCAAAAAAGCAAATGCAATCAGCCCCTAAAGCCAGGAGCGGACAGGGCTGCGGGTCTGAGGTGGTGGGAGAGGTCCCGGGGGTAATGAGCAGATACTGTTTCCTTATCACCATCGGCCTGTTCTCAAGCTATCACTCCCCGTCGCCCTCGCGGCTCAGCCTCCATTTGGACTTCTTCTGATAAACACCAATATCTGTGCAAATTCTTGAGGCCGACTGCCTCCCCAGCCCAGGGGCTGCTCTGCTGGAACTCCAGATGTGTGATAAGGCCGGGAAATACATTTTCAGTCCACTAAGTCATCACATTTTCTGACAAGGATTCTCCGACACGCACCGATCTCTGATGACTAATATTGCCTTCACTCAGCAGAGGGCTTCAGAAACCATCCAAAGCATCCCCAGGCGGTCAGGTGTCAGCTCATCCCCGGGCTTCACATTTTGAGAGGCCCTCTGAGGAGCTCTGAGTCCTGATATGGAAAAACAGCAGGCTCTGTGTAGAGGAAGAGGACTGGCCAGCAGTCAGCAGTCCCGAGGCCTGAACTGCTTTGGTAGGTCTGTTAACCTCTCTGGGCCTCAACTTCCACCCCACCTAGTGGGGAAGAGATGGATCCCGTAATCTGAGGGACTCTGCAGCTCCAAGACTCGTGATTCTCTTACTTTTCTGCCATTAGGAGCACAGGGTGGCAGAATCTCATTGCTGGGAAGTACAAGGGGGGCAGGGTGGGGAGGCTCAGGGTCCCGGGGAAAAAGTAGTAGGAAAAGCTGCATTCATAGGAATGGTAATAATAATGGTCGTAGAACTTCTAGTTGCCATGAATTATTTCACCTGTTTTTAACTCTGGACTTGGGCAGACGTCAATTCAAAGCCCTGTGTATCTCCAGCTAGCTGTGTGACTTGGGGCAAGTTACTTAACCTCTCTGAGCCTCAGTTTCCTCCCATGGAATAAGGAGATAATAAGAATTTAATGAGATAATATAAGGTACTGGTAGCACAGGGCTTAAAACACTGGAAGCACCAATAAAGGTTGCCTTTTTAAAGATCAATGTTAATAACGATCCCTATAATCCTAACGTGTGACTCCTTACGATCCTTACAAAGTAATGATCTGCTATCCTGATTTTACCAATGAGGGACGTGAAATATGGAGAAGTTAAATAACATTCCAGAAGGTCAGAGCCTGGGTCGTCCCAGGTCTATCTGAACCTAGGCTCATGCATTTAACCCTCGCATTGTGCACCCTTTCGAGAAGCCCTCAGCCCACTGGCTCTCCTCCCCTCCGTCAAAGCCCACTTGGCCAGCCGACACTGGCATCTATGGAAATGAAGGCGATTGGCTGAGAGCTGGGGAGTTGGACAGGATTGTGGGGAAGCTGCCAGCCTTTGGGGGCTCGGGACCCCTGATGGGGTGGGCTGGTCCTGAGGTACGGGAGTCACCTGGTCACTGCAATTTGGGCTTTTCTCTGGGGACGAGAAAAGTTGGGAAGAAAATAGATTGCAATCTGTTACAGACCCAGTGGCTGCAAATCATTCTGAAAATTAGCTTTCTATGGGAAAATCTATATACTAATTAACTCCATGGCCTCTCTAACGAGTTTAAGCACAATAAGGCCGCTGAAAATATCGAGGCATTTTGCAGCTGCCTTAAATTCTACCTTGGGAGACATGCTCACGGCTCATGAGGCTGTTTGAGAGGCTCCAGAATGAAAGAGGAATCTTAAATGATTCATTTCCAAGGGCAGAAGGTGGGGAGTTGTGACTTCAGTTTATTGCGGAGGGAAGCGCAGAGCTCCACGCTTGTCAGGATGGATGGAGTCCCTGCCTCGGTGGCTTTAGTTAGCATCTGGGTGTGGCCCAAGATTTCCCACGCCTCGGAACTCCGTCCTCAGCGTGAAGACCGAGAAGCCATCAGCAGGTTGAGGCAGAGAAAGGCTTCCTGGGACTTGGCCACAGAAACCGAGACGGGAACCTTCTGACAGCAACCGTGCAGGCGGGACGTGATGTTTAGGCCAGGGAAGGTGGCAGCCGCATTTCTACGTGCAATGCAGGAGACAGCCTTGTCAGCAGAAACCTTGACCCTTTCTTCTCCTAGGATGTGGACTTTGCTCCTCCTGGGCTGCTGCTCTCTGCCCTCTGGCCTTTGCCTATTACTCCTTTTAGACACCAGCTTGTGCAAGGAACAGCTGAGACAGGGCAGCACGACACACATGTGTGCTCACTTGAAGGCGCGTGCGTACCCACGAGTGCGCGTGAAGGGTCACATGTATGTGCAGCCATACCCTGTACACCTCACACTTGAAAAAACACACATGCAAGAACACGCATTCACACACACATCTTTATCCAGCCTTATATACAGCACCGAGGCGGGCTAGATGCGCTGATGGTGGTTCCCCGGGGACAGACCCTCAACTCCCAGCCCCAGATAATCCTGGGGGGTAAACCTGCGTGTTTCTTGGGGGCAGGGACCCAGGTCTCCATGGTGCCTTACTCAGACAAGGCGGTGCCCCAGAAATACCTCATGGCCAACCCACTCTCCATGAGGGACTTGTGGTGTTAGTACGGAAGTAAGAGGACTCCTCCTGTCTCGAAGGGAGGTGAGACACAAGAGGGGGTGCCCAAGCCTCGGCCAGCCACCCTTGTTTCCTGGGAGTCTGTCCCACCCATGCTTGGTGGGTATGATCGTCCCTGTTTCCCCAGGAAGAGATCAAGGCTCGTGGAGATGGAGTAACCTTGCCTGAGGTCCCATGTCTGATCCCCAAGTCTGCTCTTTGTGCTATTTACAGACCCAGTGGCTGCCCCTGTGTGTCTGGCTGAAATGTCCAAATTCCTCTCCAGCCATGAGGGAGAACATCTACAAGGTAAAAAAAAAAAAAAAAGGAGGATCCTCTGAAGGGTACCCTTCTGAAAAGGTGTGAGACAGTCACACCCCGCAGTCTGATTGTGGGGGGCGGACCCGGATGGCAGACCAGCTGTCACGCCCTGGCTGGATGACCTTGAGCCTTGAGCACTGGGTCTAATCCCACAGTCCCTTCCTGGTCCCCCCTCACTAGGTCTCACTCCCAGCAAGGCACAGAGCTGACTACTTCCTCCTCCTCAAACACTTCCTGCTGCTTGGCTTCCTGGACATCACAATGCTCGGGTTTTTCTCCTTCCTCCCTCACCACCCTTCCTGGGGCTTTTTCCTGGTTCACCCTCTCCTCTGCAGCCTTTGGACCCGAGTGCCACAGTCCAGGCTCCTCAGCTCCCCATGATCTCCTCCAGCCTCATGGTTTAATACCATGTTGGGCTCTTGCCTTCCACATGCACATCTCCATCCCAGAACTCTCTCCAACCCAGACTCATATCTAAATGCCCATCAAATCTCCTTTTGGGTGCCTAATAATATCTCAAGTGAACATGTGCCGTGAGTTGCTTGAGTCAAAGGGGCCTGGAGACCTCCTGGGCCCCTCTCTTTCCCTCACCTGCCACACTTGCTCAAGCGGGAAGCTTCGCTGCCTCTTTCTTCCACACGTACCCAGGATCTGACCCTTCTCACCATGCCTCTGCCTGGGATGGGCCTCTTTCTCACCTCGATATATCCACGGGGCACACCCTGGTCCAAGCCACTATCCTGTGCCACCTGGATTATTCCAACTGCCTTCTTAACCCACTGAGCCACCCAGGCGCCCCCCAACTGCCTTCTTAGTGAAGTGCATTTCTTCCATTTTTGCCCTCTGGTGTCGTTCAGCAGCCAGAGAAATCCTTTAAAATACAACTTACATCATCACTTTCCTCGGCTCAGAAGCTTGCTGTGGCTCCCCAGTTTCACTCAGAACAAAAGCCAAAGTCTACAGTGGCTTGAAAGATCCTATGATCAGGCCTCCCCATGATCGGTATGCCCTCTTGACTTTGTGACCCCCTATCTAGAGATTTCCCCCCCTCACTCACCAGTTCAACCACAGGGCCTTTGCACCTCATGCCCCGTTGCCTGGAATACTTCCCCAGATAGTCATGGGCCTGACGGACTTAGCTCTGCCATGTCACCTTTTGGGTGAGGTCTGCCCCGGCCCATCCTATTTTAAGTGCCCCCTCCCCTGATCCCATGACAGGGATTCCCTTCCCCCCTTACCTTGCATGCCCCATCCTCTCAGCACTGATCTTCCTCCTAACTTGCTCTTCGTTTTATGTATGCTCATGCTTATTATTTTATTGCCCCAGTTAGAACGCCTGCTCTGTGGAAACAGAAGTCTGTGTGCCTGCTTTGTCCCCTGCACATCCCAGTGCCTGTCCATTCTGGGCATCAAAATCCTTTTATTGAATGGCTATTGTTTCTTAACCTCTCTAAGCCTTGGCTTCTTCCTCTGTAGGAGTGGGTTACTTTGGGGATTAATTAATGTATTTAAATACCACACTAGCACCGACATGATATCCCTCCTTTGCTCTAGGGAGTGCTCTCTTTCTCTCTCAAGTCTCTGCCTCATTTTAGACAGTGCTGGTGTTTTGGTGGCTTTGGCTTTCAGAGGGGAGGGAGAGTGGTGTTGGGAGGGAAGACAGTGTCCAGGGCTTGGAAGCCCTTCCCCTGGAACCTCATCCCTCTTCCATCACAGGCCCAGGAAGAGGGATCACCCGGGAGCTTTCTGGGTCCCTTGGGTCATCAGCCCAACGTTGGACAGGGGCGTGGGAAAGCTCAGGTCCACGTCTGCCCTGCAGATTCCGGGAAAGGAAAAAAAAAAAAAACTTGTAAGGGAGGGAAAAGCAATAGAACGCAAGAAGAAATTTGCTTCATAAATAGTGAAACAGATGATTTTAACGCTTAGGAAGGAAGGACGAGGAAAGAGCTGTAAGATCTATATGAGAACAATTTACTCTTATCAGAAAGCTCGCAACTGCAGCGCTGACGTTTTCCTAATGAAGGTGCGCATAATGAAGGCATTGTTTTTCTTCGAGTGTACATTATTGTTGTAACATGGCAAGTTTAAATAAACTTTTTCCCTCTAAATTGCAACACATACAAAACACCAGTGAAGCAGAAGCCATAACCGCTCTTCTTTTTCCATCAGGATGGAGAGTAAAATCAAAGAGAAACTATGTAACACATGAGTGGCTGAACAGGAGTCACCCACGAACGAGAGCTGGAACCATGAATAGTGACGGGCGTGTCTGGCTGGTCCTTCCCTCTCCATAAAAACAAAGAAGCTCATCAGGTTGTTACTGTATCTTGAGCTAATGGCATATGTAGAGGTCCACAGTGGGAGGTGGCTACAATCCTACACTTATATTTCTCTTCCCTCCCATTTCCTCCCCTCCCCTTCCCTTCCCTTCCTCCTTTCTCTCTCCTTCCCTCCTTCCTTCCGTCCATCCTCCTCCCTCCATCCCCTTCTTTAACTATAAACTTGGGATGCCCTACCTTGTGCTTAGTGCTTGGGCTATAAGGACGAAAGAGATAGAAGAGCTTTGATCTCCAAGAGCTTTGGTTTGTGGGCGGGCATGCTTGTGAGCCACAGCCTACAGTAGATATTTGGGCAAAGTTCTGTGAAAACCCAGAGGAGGGAGGGGCTGGGAAGGCTTCACGGAGGAAGCACCACTGAGCTGTGGCTGGAGGGCTGGATGAGCGCTTGGGAGGGGTTGTAAAGGTTTCTACGAGGAAAGAGAAGCAGGGTCAGAGGCTTTGTGTTAGGTTTTGTTTGTGCGTATGTCTCTGCGCATCTGCATGTGTGTGTCTGTGTCTGTCGGTGTGGACGTGTCTGTGTGTGTGTGTGTGGGTGGGTGGGTATCTGTGTGTGTCTGTGTGTGCATGTGTGTGTATTGTGGGGCCGAGGGCCTGAAGAGGTGGCAGGACTGATGGGGACAGCCTGCCCGTTGCCTCAGGAAGCCCCACCCTCTGTGGGGTCCCTGGAGTCATTTCCTTGTCACTGAAACAAGGCCACCATCATGGTGGGGACGCTCCTCCTTAGAGGTCTTGGTGTGGGAAGCCCAGGGCACTGGTTATGGCCTGGGGACATTTCTGCCCCTGCACCAGATGGGGGCTGCCCTTTCCCTGTCCCTGGGTGGCCCTCTGTGGGGGCTGCTCTGCTTGGGGCTTTCAGGCCACCCAAAGACACTGTCCACGACTCTCATCAAAAGTTCCGTTTCGTGGCATCTCCTGAGACGTGGGAGAAATTCCACTGGCTCATCAAGAACAGGACGAGCCCTTCTTGGGTTGGCGACTCCCATGGTGGGGCCGCTGGGCCGGCTTGGTGGACCCTGACCCTCAGGGGATGGGGGCTTGCCCACCTCTAGGTCCCCTCCCCCCAGAACAGCTCAGGGCAGAAGAGGAGCACACCCAGAGGCCTCCGGAACCCACTGCCAGCCCTGACACTCCCTGTGTCGCATAGTGGCAGCAAAAGGGAAAGAGGGCCCTCAGTGGTCTACCTCCTTTCACCTGGGGCCTGGCCTGGAGCTCTGGGAAGCTGCTGCCTTTGCAATGAGGAGGCGCCCCCTCCTTTTCTGGGGCCTCTGACCAGTGACACTCGTGGACACTGCAACAGGATCGGAGGCCTCTGGCAGGCTCCGGACGAAGGCTGAAGAAAGCGGAGGTGGAGTCCAGCACTCGGTAAGCACGGGTAGACGGTGGCCTTGAGCTCTGGGATGCAAGGACATCTGTCTCTTTACGGTTGCCCAGTACACAGCCACAGGCTTCGGAGGTGCCCCAGTGAATATTCACTGAACGCACGGATGCATACATGAATGAGTTAATGAACCTTTCCTCCCGTGCCTCCAGTGAGCCTCAGTTTCCACTCAAGGCCTCCATCCTGCTGCAGTCTGCTTCTCTGAGCTTGAGTCTGGCACGTTCTTCCCAAGGACCCAGGCTTAGGTCCATTCCCCGTTCCCAGCTCCTTGTCCGAGGCTGAATTAAACTCACTCTTGCCCACAATGCACCTCGGACCTATTTCCTATTGTAGGCAGCTGCACATTTGCGAGAATCTCTTCTGGGAGTCCCCAGATTTTTCCTTCATGAGCAAAGGCACTGGAGGGACCTCAGATGGCCCTTCTCCACCGCGGAAGAAGCCCAGCTTGTGCTGTGATCATGCCCCAGCGTGCAGACAAACGAAGCTGCTTGCGCAGAGCCCCTTAACCAGGGAGCAGCGACCGGCTAGGAATGGCCGGAACAATGTGCTGGCTGAGGTCGTGGGAGTCGGTTGTCGAAGTCTGGATGCCGGGTCCAGTACCTCAGCTCTCGGGACCTCAGTTTCTCATCCATGGAGTGGACCTACTATTTCCTACCTCTGAAGGCTGTCGGGTCGATTCAAAGAGTTAATTCGTACAAAGTGCTTACAAGGGACTTGGGATCTAGAAAGTGCCCCGAGTGTTGGCTGTTCCCATCGCTGGCTGCGTATGTACTGGCCCAGATCTAGAGCCCAGCATTTTACTGGAGTGTCTCCCTGAATCCTTACAGCAAATCTATGGAATCCTACAAGTGAGGCCACCGAGGCCTCGGGAGACAACGTGGCTTGCCCCAAACCCCAGAGTTGGCTCCCGCATGGCCGGGTCAAGTGTGGACTCAGCTCCTGCTCACTCCAGAGCCCTTCTTCTAGCGGAGTGCTTCCTCTTCCAATCCCTCTGCCAGGCAGGGAGAGGGGGAGGGGAGGGAGAACAGTGGGGGGAGGGGGCGTGCCAGTGTAGATGGTGTGCGGGGACTAAGAGCCGGTGGGAGAGGAAGCCATCAGCCCTGCACCTGTGGCGGCCCCACCTGAGCTCCGAGGTAAGCAGACCTGGCTGGAACCAGGGAGCCGGGCCGCAGCAGAACCCCCGCCCGGCCCCTCCCGGCAGCAGCAAGCTTCTTCTTTAAGTCAAATGTTGCCTGGAAGTCATTGCTTCAGCAATTACCTCTGAAACCCATTGTTTCCTCAGCCCCATTAACATGTCAGATCCTGGCAGGCGCTGACGGGGCAAACACCCCTCCGAGGGCTGCAATTCAATTTAAGATCGCCTCCCCTGCATAGACAGCCTCGGAGCCGGCCCATCTCCAGATTTCACCAAATCGAGGAGAGGGTCTCAGGGCGCAGTTTGATCATGCTGCTTCCTAAATTAAAAACAAAATTGTAAGTGTTAAACATCTTTAACAAGTCATTAAGCCCCAGCCATAATCCAGAAAAAGTCCCTTAATGAGTAATGACATATGTTGTGAGCGCAGTTATCTCCTAATGCCGGGAGCCGAGATGGCGGGATGAAATGGCACGGCGTTCAGAAGGGATGGATCACCACTAACGGCAGGGTAATTCCAGGATGTTGGGCTGAGGACCCTGGAGGGCCGAGGAGGCAGCCCGAGCCAGGAGGCTGGGCACTCTCGACTGGACGGGGCGGTCCTCAGCCTCCCGGCCCCTCCTGGCCCTGGAGCCCCCTGTCTGCACTAGGGGCTGCCCCGTCCCCACTCACAGACGGCACTGCTCTGGGCTCTGCTCCAGGATGGGGTCTGTCCCGAGGTTGGGCACTAGCCCTCAAGCATTGCCCCATGGTTGCCGGTCCTCCCAAGCAACCGTTGTGTCCCAGGCCAAGTCCCCAGGCTCTTGAACAAGCCGTGCATTTTCTCCCAGTCCTATGGATATGAAAATGTTGGGGTTCAGAGTGAAGAGTCAAGAAGGAATTCTTGAGTTGTCTTTGGTGCAAAAAGGGGGGTTTTACGAAAGCACCGGGACAGGACCTGTGGGCAGGAATCGTGACGAGTGACTGATGATGTCCTTTCAAGTTGGGGGGGGTTAGGGATTTTGGCAGCATCATTTCCAGGACCTTGAGGGGCTAGTTGCTGTTAGGAAAAGGTCATTTACTACCGTCTAGTAAAACCTGAGTCATGAGACCCTTCAGGTGTATATCAGGGGGCCATGTGCTTGGGGGATGATTGCCAACATATATCTTGCAGGGTAGAGATAAATGAAGTTTCCAAAGGGATTTTTATATGTTAAAGGAGACTTACAGGCTCCTGGAGGTCGGGATAATGTTAAGTTAAGATTGCCTCTTGCCCTTAGCAAACTATCAACATTGGGGCAGTTGTGCTCCTAGAGGAAGGTCACTCTGTCTCAAGGACTTATCAGTGGGCTATAAGTTGTAAGACAATTTCGTTTTTTTCTTTTGCCTTGGTTCTCCACATCATTACCACAAGGACTCTGCCTCGTCCCTCTGGCCCTGCTAGCCTCTCTCTCTACTGCCCTCTCCTCCCTGGCTTCAGGGATCCTGCCCTCGATCCACTCTCTGTGTGCCGAGGCCCTGACTTGCTGCCTGGACCTCCCTGCAGTCTGGGCCCCAGAAGGCCTGGCCACCCTTCTGGGCCCCTGTGTGTGATGGTCATTTTCTCATGGTGAAGTTCCAGACTTGTGAAGAAACGAACTGGCTGGCCCTCACCCCTCAAGCCCCAATTCTCAAAAGAGAGACCATGTTTGCCCAGTTTGGGTCATGCGACCACCCCCAGGGTCATGGGATGTGGCCCACCCACAGGGCGATAAACAGGCCTCAGAGAAAAGGGCTTCCTTCTTCCGCTTTGGGTTTCTGTGACTTTGGCCCCACACATCCAACCCCCCCAAACCACCCCCCTCCGGCCTCCTCCTTGTTGGGTCTTGCTTCTGTGACACTCCCTCCATGCGCTGCTCTGGGATTTGCAGCTGGAGGATGCCCTTTGAGTCAATGAGTCTTGGGTCAGAGAATCCAAAGCAGGGCCCAGCACTTCCGTAAGGGAAGGGGGAAGCAGGGCAAGGAAGGGGAGGAGGCCAACTGAGGGTAGGACTTCAGGCTCAGTCTGCAGAGGGAGGCTTCAGTCCGGTCCCGCAGGGAGCTCCGGAGTGGGAGTCCACCCCGGAGCATTAGCCGCTGGAGCCCAGCCGCTCAGGGACCAACAAGTCAAGCAACCCGACACCGCTCGCTCGCTCGCCATTTATTCAACACGTGCCGATCACCACACTCTTATTTGAGTGTCTGCGACCCGCCAAGCATTGTGCTAAGAACTTTATATACCAATTGAAAACACAGTCGCCCTGTGACATAGGTGTTTATTATGAGCTGCATTCTGTAAGAAAAGGAAACTGAGGCCCAGAGAGGTTCGGAAAGTGATCTGCCCATGGTCACGCACTCTAGAAATTTTGGAGTTGGGATATGAACTCAAGACCTCAGAGTTGGTGTCTTCAAGAAAAGAGCTATGGAGCATATTTATATAAAGAAAGAAAAAGAAAAGGAAAAAGAAAAAAAGATTTCTTTTTCTTTTTCTCTTCTTTCCTGAATCTCAGGCCTCTACAATTATTCGAGACGGCCTAGCTAAATACTCACACACTGGTCTGCAAACAAATCCAAATCATTTAAGTTTTAACAGTCAATAAAACAGTTGGAATTTCAGAGCTGGGAGGTCGTTAAGAGGTCTCCTGGCTTCACCCTTGCGTTGAACCGATGAATGAAAGGAGGCTGGGAGAAGAATCGTGGTGTCCGAAATCACTAAGCAAGTGCGTGACAGCTGCCGAGTCAGTGGCACGCACGAGATGCCGCAGGAAACCCCCCCACGCCCCCCACCCCCCTACTCCCCCACCCCTGTCTCCCCGAAGTCCGCTGCTTTCCCAAGAGCCTGGGAGAACTCCTCACTGTGCGGTTTACTTAGAAACAGCAGAGCAGCATCATAGAAGAGGATCAATTCCTGACCATGCATTCAGAATTTGACACTTATAGGGGTTCCCTGCAGAGTTCTCTCGATGGGTGCCGAAAGGAAGCCAGAGCTGCCCATCAGGGGCCGGGAGTGGGGGGTGTGGCCAGGGAAGGCCTGAAGCCGAGCAGGAGCCCAACTCCGACCCAGATGCTCTCAGCCCTGGCTGGCTGCCTCCTGCCAGACCTGTTGATCTTCAGCCCCACTTCTGGCTCTTACCCTTCTTTATTTCATTTTATTTATTTATTTTAATTTTATTTGTTTATTTGACAGAGAGAGAGAGAGATCACAAGTAGGCAGAGAGACAGACAGAGGGAGAGGGGGAAGCTGGCTCCCTGCTGAGCAGAGAACCTGATATGGGGCTCGATCCCAGGACCCTGAGATCATGATCTGAGCCGAAGGCAGAGGCTCCAACCCACTGATCCACCCAGGTCCCCCGAGCTCTTGGCTTTCTGTCAGTCCTCAATTTTAAGCTTGACCCATATCTTGGATCCTTCTGCCTCAGTGGCTCTTTTGTACCTAAGAACTTCTCGGGTATCCTGTCCTGGGGATCCCTGGTTTCTAACTTCATTGACTTCCCAAAGCTGGGTCTCTGCTTAATGCTAAGAGGTCCTCACTTGGCTACAAATCTGGCTCTGGAAGCCTCTCAGGGACCTTTAGTGTCAGAATAGTGCCCAGGGGCCAGCCGGTTGCTGTGACAATTAAAGGAGGGGACATTGAGGCTGAGTCACAGGCTTTAGTGCCCAGCAGGAGGCAGTGGGGTGCTTGGGTGGGGACTGGACTGAGTCAGAAGGAGTTGCCACTTCCCAGCCTGATCAAAGCCGGCTGTGTGACCTAAGGAGAATCTTTGTGCCTCTCTGAACATTGACCGGGATAGGCTTGGATACTTTCAAGCACTCAGACCTCCCATTCTCTGCAGGAGAGGAAGAGGCTGCATTCTACAGTCTGCATTCTCCCTCACCTGTCAACCTTAGGGGACCTCCCCAGGCCCCCCAGACGGTCTGCCACGGGAGAAAGCTGGGGAGCAGAGATTTCTGATTTCCAGCTTCTGAGCATCCGAAGTGGCTGGGATGGAGCAGGCTTTTCTGAGCCATCCGTAGTTCACAGCGTGCTGGGCAAAGGACTGGGCAGATACCACGGAGCATTCCCCCAGCGCCCGCCCTCCAGCACTCGCTCTCCCATCCTGGGACCCGAAGAGGGACAAGAAAACCCTCTTTGTTCCGGCCAGACAGTACAGAGCCTCGTTGCCATGGCAGCAACAGCCATTTCCTCCAGCTCTGAGTCGGGGCAGCAGCTCAGCTGGGCCTGGGCTCAGGCCTCCAGAAGCCGGGAGCAGAGGTCAGCCTTGTATGTGGGGGGTCTGAGTCACTGAGACCCCAGCAATGCACCAGCTGAGGAATAAGAAGTAGGCAAGCACCAAGGCTGCCTTCCTGTCTTCCAAAGCTAGGCTGGGGAGTGGCCAGGGGCTGGGGCTGAGACAAGAACTCAGGGACCCAGCTGCGGAAACAGGGCTGCCTGGATGCCTACAGCCAGGCGGGCACTGGGGTCTGGGCTTGCAGGGGCTACAGAGCCCTGGAGGAAGGGGTGGAGAGAAGCCCCAAGGGGCGTGGGGAGGGCAGGAGGGAGACAACAGTCCCGGACCTATCAGACCCTGGAATAGAGTCAGGGACAAAGAATTCAGAAATTCCCTGCTGACCTGTGTCTCTCCCTTATCCTCGGAGACCTGTGGGGATGTGGGGCTCGGGGGGGGGGGGGAAGTTTGGAAGGACTAAGGGGAGATTCTAGGACTTCCAGGGATGGAACTGGGTCAGATGGGAAGTGAGCACTTGGCTCAGCCTCTGGCTCTTCCTCAGCAGGGAACAGAGGTGCTCTAAGATCTGAAATCACAGAGGGAACTCAGCTCAGTTCCGCTGGTTACTGTTTGATGGTGTTGGGGTGCTCGCCCCTCAAAGCCTCATCCTCTCAGTCGGCTAGGTGGGAATCCATACCTCAGAGTGTTCTCTGAGAATATTTAAGTAAGATAATACCTCTTACGTACTAGGGGTACTAGTACGTAGTACTAGTTCTCCCACAGGAAATACTCAGGAAGTAGTGGTAACTAATACTATTGTTAGGAGTTGGAGCCAGTGGCTAAATTTCAGCAGCTTCATGTGGTTCGAGCTAAAATCTGTGGGTGCGGCGCTCCCCATGTCCGGGGAGGCTGTGGGGGAGAGCTGCGAGTTCTGCCATGTGCTCCCAGGATAACCCTGGGCAAGTCACCCAACTTGTCTGCACCCCCTGTTCCTCCTCCGGGAAACAGGGGTGGAAAAGTGTCATGTACATTACATGGGCATTACATGGGCACATCCAGGGCCAGCACTTAGAAGAATGCCTGTTCTTCCATGTGTTTATCCAGCTCCTCCCTCCCTCCCTCCCCTCCCCTCCGCCCTCCCTCTCTTCCTTCCTCCCTTCCTTCCTTCCTTCCTTCCTTCCTTCCTTCCTTCCTTCCTTCCTTCCTTCCTTCCTTCCTTCCTTCCTTCCTCTTAAAGCCAACTTCTGTTGGACACTTGAATTTGGTTCAGATGATCTAGAAACCTAGAAATCCTTTTTTACAAGTTGGGTCTATTGAGGTATAATTTAAAGGCAGTAAAGCTCACCCTTCGAAGTGTACAGCTTGATGAGTTGTGACCGTCCCATATAATCATGTGACCATCGCCACAATCAAGATACAGAACACTGGGGCGCCTGGGTGGCTCAGTGGGTTAAGCCTCTGCCTTCGGCTCAGGTCATGATCTCTGGGTCCTGGGATTGAGCCCCGCATCGGGCTCTCTGCTCGGCGGGGAGCCTGCTTCTCCCTCTCTCTCTGCCTGCCTCTCTGCCTACTTGTGATCTCTCTCTCTCTCTCTCTCTCTCTGTCAAATAAATAAATAAAATCTTAAAAAAAAAAGATACAGAACACTTCTGGGGCGTCTGGGTGGTTAAGCATCTGCCTTCGGCTCAGATCATAATCCCAGGGTCCTGGGATCGAGCCTGCTCAGTAGGGAGTATGCTTCTCCCTCTCCTGCACCCCCTGCTTGTGCTCTCTTTCTCTCTGTCAAACCAATCAATCAATCAATCAATCAATCAGTTGATCTTTAAAAAAAAAGGCAGAACACTTCCATCGTCTTCCTTCCCCCCACCAAATTTCTGGAGCTCCTTTCTTAAGACTTCCCTTATTCTCAGCTCCTTGATGGCTACTGATATGTTTTCTTTCCTTACAGTTTTGCCTTTTCTAGAATGTAATATAAATGGATCAAAACAGTGTGTAGCCTCTTGAGTCTGGCTTCTTTAACTTACTGCATCTGAGATTTATCTCTGTGGGTGTATATATATCTGTAGGTTGTTTATTTCTATTACAGAGTCGTATTCCTTTGTATGGACATACCATAGTTTGTTTATCCCGTCACTCATCGAAGGACATCTGGGTGGATTCCATTTTTTGACAATCACAAAATAAAGCTGCTGTAAACATTCACATATAGGTTTTTGTGTAAACTTGAGTTTTCATTGCTCCTGGGGAAATGCTTAGGAGTGAGATGACTGTAGTTCATAAGGCAAGTTATGTTTAACTTTATGAGAAAGTACCAAACTATTTTCTAAAGTCCCACTATGCCATTTTGCATTCCCATCAGGAAGTCTACGAGAATGCCAGTTGCTCTGCATCCTAAATAACCAGAGGTATTGCCTTTTTAAGATAATTTTTAGCTCTTCCAATAGGTGTGTGATGCTATCTTGTTGTAGTTTTAATTTACATTTCCTTAATGACTAATAATGTTGGATGTCATTTTATGTATTGTGTGTGTGTGTGTTTTCCATCCATGTATCTTTTTTGGTGAGGTGAAAGTTCAAAATTTTTGTCCATTTTAAAATTGGGTCATTTGTTTTCTAATTTCTGAGTTTTAAGAATTCTTTAGTTTTTTATATGTTCTTTATCAGATATGTGCTTTGTGAATATTATTCTCCCACTCTGTGGCTTGCCCTTTCATTTCTTAACTGTCTTTCAAAGAGCAGAAGGTTTTAATCTTGCTGAAGCACAGTTTATCAATTTTTTCTTTTAAGAATCATGCTTTTGGTGTCATATCTGTGAAGTCTTTTCCAAACTTAAGATTCATCCTTTGTTTTTCCTAGACACTTAGGACATCGTGACCCATTTTGTGTTCGTTTTTATATATGGTACAAGGTATGAATCAATTTTTTTCTTGGCTTATGGATGTACAATTATTCCAGCACTATTTGTCAGTTTATCCTTCCTTCATTGGATTGCCTTTGCGCTTTTGTCAAAAATCAATTGACCATGTATGTAGGAGTCTATTGCTGGACACCATTCTGTTCTGTTGATCTCTGTGTTTATCCTTTTGCCAATAACAAATGTCTTGATTACTCAAGCTTTATAGAAAATCTTAACATCAGATACTGTGATTTATCCAACTCTGTCCTTTTTCAAAATTGTTTTGGCTTTTCCGTTTCCTTCATTTTTCCTTATAAAGTGTAGAACCAGCTTGGTAATTTAAAAAAAATTGCTAGGATTTTGATAGGGGTTTTGCTGAATCTATAGGTCAATTTGGGGAAATTTTATATCTTAACAATATTCCAACCAATGAACACAGCACATCTCTCCATCAATTTAAGTTATATGTGAATTTTCCTTCAGTTTTGATAATTTTTAGCAAACAGATATTGCAATACTTTGCTAAATTTATAGCAGTATTTTACATATGTTGGTGCTATTACAAATGGTTTCTTTAAAATTTTAATTTTCAATTGTTCATTACTGGTATATAGACCAACAATGGATTCTTGTGTATTAATTTTGTATACTTTGAGCTTGCTAAGCTCACTAATCTGTTCTAGTAATTTTTATGTAGATTCTTGGGATTTTCTACATGGACAATTGTGTCCCAGGAAACGGAAGAGACAAGTTTTTTTCTTCCTTTCTATCTGTATGCTTTTGATTTCTTATTCTTACCTTATTGCCCTGGCTGTGATCTCTAGTACCATATTGAATAGAAATCATTTTTGATTCCTCTCTTTTTTCTTTTGCTCCCAACTCCATCCAATCTGTCTTTGTGATTAAACTTCCAAAGTATATCTAGAATCTGAACATTTCTCACCATCTCTTCTGCCATAAGCTCTTTTGCGTAAATACAGCAATCATCTCCTCACCGTTATCCTTGCCTCTCTCTTCTGCCCTGTTGTCCCTTCTTCACAGAGCAGCTGATGTCATATTTCTATTTCAGTTAGAGCAAAACTCAAACATCTAACCACAGCCTGTAGGGTCCTATGAGTTGGCCCCTGCTCTCCTCTCCACTTCATTCTCCTCACTTTCTGTATCTCAACCATAGGACCCACCTTGCTGTTCCTCAAACATGCTGAATATATTCTCATCTTGGAGCCTTTCTACTTGTTTTACCTCTCTCTTTCCACTTCCTTTGGACTGTCCCAGTTTTGCTTCAAATGCCACCCCCTCAAGGAGGCCTTCTTTAACTGTCTGAATGAACACAAGCCTGCTGGTTGCCCCCTAGCTTTTTATTCCATAAAAACCCATAGCACTTATCAGTGCCTAAAATTACGTCTTCCTCATGTAAGTGTTTGTTTTATATCTTTTTCCACTAAAGGACAGGGATTCTGTCTATGTTGTGTGCCCCAGGTTAGATCAGCATATATCCTATATATCAATGAGCATATATATATATGAGCATATATATCATATATATATGATATATATATGTGTTTGCTGACCAACTTCTTTCAGCTCTATCAGAGAGTATCTATCAGCGAGATGCTCTCTCCAACTTACCTTTCAACAAACTGGGTGCACTACTACTACTACTACTACTACTACTACTACTACTTCTTCTTCTTCTTCTTCTTCTTCTTCAAAAAGATTTATTTATTTATCTGAAAGAGAGAGGGAGGGGAGGGACAGAGGGAGAGGGAGGGATAAACTCAAGCAGACTCCATGCTGAGCATAGAGTCCAACATAGGCTTGATCTCATGATCCTGAGGTCACAGCCTGAGCCAAAACCAAGAGTCAAACACTCAACCGACTGTGCCACCCAGGTGTCCCTGGGTACACTGTTTAAGAAAACTGTTGTTTCATATGTGTTGAGTCTACTTCCTGAGCTCCCATGCACTCCACCGGACGACAGTTTGACTTTAGCTACCATCACTTTTTCTGGTAAAAGCAGTCTGTTCTCCTTGAGACAAGTCCAGCCCAGTTCTTGCGTTTCTAGAGACAGAGCATACGCCTTTACTGCAATTGATTTCTCCTTCTCTGATGAACTCTCTTTCCTCTTGGCTTCTGAGAGACTACATGTCACTGATTCTCTTCTCATTTGTCTGACTGCTCCTTTTCCTATTGGTGGTAAACTATTGTTTCTTTCTCTTTATCCTTAAATATTAGTGGTCCCTAGGGCTATGGTGTGGACCTACTACCTATTCAAATGACCTTTTGGTTTTAACTGCCTTTTTACAAGCCATGTATTTCGATGACTATTTATGGGGCTTTATGGGACAGTAGGTGTCAAGTGCTGGGAAGACATCAGTGAGAAAGCCAAGCATGATCCTTGCCCGCTTGGAGCTCATAGATCAGAATGTAAAGCTCATGGTCATTGCTGCCTCTCCAGCATCTAATCTAATGTTAGACACTCAATACATATTTGGTGAATGAGTACATACATGGGGTAAACAATCACTAGGAACTACACAAATATTTATATAATTGTAATGATTATAAGTGCTATAATGGGGAAATATAGGGTGCTATAAATGTGTAAATCTAGGAAATCTGATAAAGGTGGAATTGTGAATCCTGGAAAACCCTCAGTAAGAAGACACATAGACTTAACCTGAGAGATGAGCAGGTGTTGGTAGATGGAGTACAGATACTGGCAGATTAGAAGATCTGATCTGGTGGTATGAAGCTGAGGAAATGCCCAATTTGATGGTTTCTGTGTCTCTATGAACTGTAAGGGAAAGTTATCTCCTGAGGATGGGGATAGGTACAGAGAAGATTGGAGGTTGGCAGAGAGACGTGAAGGTGTGAAGAGTGTGAGAAATGTAGGGGTGAGCTTAAATGTAGTAAGATTTCCAGACATTGCCCTTTGAAGTAGGAGATCATTGATTCATGGTGATTCCAGGCTGCTCAGTGTTGTGATTTCTTCAGTGCATTCAACCTCTTGGGTCAAGTTGTGAAGAAGAGACATTCAAGGTTGGGCTTTTATTATGTGAGTGTAATGGCCAGAAGGATGGGGAGAAAACTCAAGGATATTTGAAAAGAAGGACTACAATGACAAATTATGGAATTTAAGCTAAATGAGCAGGAAAGTAAAGTCAGGTACCCAAAGACTCTAGAATTAGCTTGGGACAGCAGTGTGGCGAGCTTAAAATACCCACTTCCCTAACACCCTTTCATCTAGACTGGCATGTGAAAGAGTTCTGGCCAATGACATATATGGAGAAGTTGCCGGGTGTGGCTTTTCTGTGAGTTTTTTAAAGAGGAAAAACTCAGGTGAGATGTGCCTTCTGCTCTTTGTCCTTCTTAATTCCTAGAATGAGATGGAGAGGCTAGAGGTGGAGCTACAGTCTTGGAGATCGTGAGTATATCTATTAACCATTGCCACAATAATACTGCAAAAAAACACCCCAAAACTTAATGTCTCATGAAATTCCTGGTTGTTTGCAATTCAGCTGATCTAGGCAGAGCTGGCTGGCCAGCTCAACTTCAGGCTACAACAGTTGGGGTGGTGCTGTTCCAAGTGTCTCTTATCCTCCAAGTAAGGCACATTCTTCTCCTTGACAATGGAAGAAGCCGAAGAAGAGAAGTGAAAATGCACAAAGTCTCTCTTAAGATCTAGGCTTAGAGCTGGTACATAGTCACTTTTTGCCTCATCCTATTGGCCAAAGTATGGCTAAACCCACAGCCAAAGGGTGGGGTCATATTTCTCTCCTTTAGTAGGAAGAATTGCAAAGTCACATGATAAAAGGCAGGAGCAAAGGAGGAGCATTGGGGCCAGTAATGCAATTTACTACAATGGAGGTGAAAGCTACCCTCAAGACAGGGCAGATCAAGAAGCCAAAAGGAGTCTAATGACTTCCTCAAGCCAGCCTACATATTGTTAGGGAAGAACAAATCAATTCGTACTTGGTTAAGTCGCTGTAGTGGGATTTCCATTACACGAGTACAATTTCTGAGTCACATAGGGAGCTTAAGGATGGGAAGAAAGTGGAAGGACCACTGGTTTGGAGCTTTGGTGAGATCAAAGAAGGGTGTCCATGGAAAGAAACTCAAATGATAGTACATTTTGGTTGGAGAATGGGTATTTTTAATTAGTGATTTCAGAGGTGGTGCAGTTCCTGGTAGTGGCAAGTCCTATAGCGTGACAAGTGTGGAAGGGAGGACGCTGGATATGAGGAGGTCAAGAATTGATAAGCCGGCATCCAGGAGGGATTCCCCATCTGGATACTCAAGCCATCACACAAGTGTCGGGTAGAAAAAAGACTGGGATCCAGGGTCAGAAGCCTTTCCTGTATGAAGAAGAGTGGTCAGGAGAGAACTGAAATGAGAGAGAGGGTGGGGTAGCCAGATGGCAAGGGCCTCAAAGGGGCGAGGAGTTTACGAGAAGATGGGGGGAAAGTGAGGAAGCCCAATTTCACATTTACAGTGCAGGCTGCCCCTTGAGATGTAGACACACAGAACAACCCTCTAGATCTTTGCCTTTCATGCTCTCCAGGCATTTGCAGCTCAACATATCTGAGGCCAGGCTCATCATATTTCTATGCAAACCCACTTTGCCTCTTGCTGCCCCTCTGTGAATGAGCTGCCACCCACTCACTGAAACCAGAAACCTGGGGGTCCTTCCAGGGTCACCCTCTCCCTCATCTTATCATTACATCCTACTAATTTTATATCACAAATATGTTCCAACTAATCCCCTCTTCTTTGCACCCTACTGCAGACCTCCATCATCTCCTACCAGCTCCTCTGCCTCACTCCCCTAACCATGCTCCCCGCCTCCAGTATCTCCCTATGAAATCCATTATCCAACACCTCAGGGAACCACTCCAATGTTGGCTGAATCTGAAATCACACTCAGCACAAGAGACGATCGTGAAATACCTGCTTTGTCTCTCAGACTCATGAATATGAAAATGGATTCCTGAAGCTAGCAGGGTGGGGGAATAGGTATAGAAATAAGGGTGGGTTGCCCTGAGAGGCAGGAGCTCACCCAGGGAAGCTCAAGCTTGTCCAGTCTTGGGGCAAGATGAGAGGTGAGTCCTCTCTGTCCACCAACTGGCTGGCCGCGGTTGTTGTGGGGACAAAAATAGCCCGGGATTGCTAGCTCCCTCCAAGGTCCCACAGATGTCTGAGTGTGGGACAGGGAGCGGATGTCTAGCGGAGAGGCCTGGGGGAGGGGAGGCCAGATGGCAAGATGTGTGTGTGTCCGGGGGTGAGGATGGTGGGGAGGGGCTGGCGGCAGCTGGGAAAGATCAATGGCTTTTCCCTTTCTGTGTTTGCCTGTGTTGCTATCCCTGCTCAGATGAAAGAAATTCAAATAGTTATTGATTCTCACTGAGGGGAGAGCACGGGGATGTGGTCTGGCTTCCTTATAGCTGCACCCAGCCCCAGCACCCTCCCCTGGGCCCTGCTCTGGTTCCTGCCTCCAGCTTGTTCTGGGCTTCTGTCCCCGCATCTACCCTAGCCTTTGGCTTGGGGCAGCCATGTGCTCAGTTAAAAATACTTCCCTTCTAGCTTTTTCATTCAAAGCAGCCATGTGAAGCAGTTCTGGCCCAGGAGATGCAAACAGAAGTTTCTGGGATGTTAAGTCCAGAACCCCACTCCTTCCCCCTCCCCCACCCTGCCCCCCTGTCACCTCCCCCGTCCCCCTTAGCCTGAGGTGATGGAGACAGATTTGACCAGGGGTCACAGACTGTGGGGACTGAGGGCTGATGCCAGCCTTCCCTGCCCTGGGAGCTAAGAATGGCTTTTACTTTTTTAAAGGTTTTTTTTTTTTTCTTTTTTTTTAAGGGTTGTAAAGGAAAGACAAGCACGTGGCAGAGACCTGGTGTGGCTTGTAAGACCTGAAGCGTTTGCTATCCCGCAGAAGTTTTACTTTACAGGAAACTTTTTCTGAGCCCTGGTTTCCACTGTTCTGCCTGTGGTTTTGCAGGCAAATCTCCCCCAAGTCTGAGCACTAGGAGCTGAGAGCCTTGGGCTGCCTCCCGACAGACCTCAGCCCTCTGAAATCTGCACTCCCCGAGGGACAGGAAAGGGGTCAGTCTCCTCGGTGAGAGCCTACAGATGCTTTGCAAGGGCTGCTGTGGCCTCAGTCGCCTCCCCACCCCCCATGATCCGGGCAGACACACAGGGATGCCTTGACGAATGGAGGCCAGCCAAGGACTGGCTCCTTTCCAGGAGCCGTTCAGCAGAGCACTGGTCCCAGGGCAGACAGGGTCCAGATGCCGTGTGTCCCTCATAGGGCGGCCTCCTGAGGCACACACAGCTCCTGGCCTGGGGCTCATCCTGACCTTTCAGCAGCCTTCAGCTGTGCGGGCAGAACTGCCGAACTCCCGGGGCCTGGCGGTAAAGGACAATCCAAGGGTATTAATCCCCAAGGTGTTGTCATTCTTGCTGGGTGACCGAGGGCAAGCCAGCACGCTCCTCAGAGTCTCAACTTACCCAGCTTTGAAATGGGCAAAACCATGATTCCTTGCAAAGGCCGTTTCAACTATTTAAAATAAGATTCTGATACTGTACCAGTATTTAGTTATTTAGTAGAAATAAATGGCCAGAAAAAAAATCACACAGTATGCAAATTTCTGGCCTGCTTTCCCCTGGCCCAAAGGGTAGACATGGGTGTGTTGAAGGGGAAGATGGGCGTTGTTGTGCCTGCTCAAGGGGCCGGTCCCCTTGGGCAGGGCTCTGCTGAAGTTCAGAGTGGGCCTGAAGCCTGTCCCACAGGCCAATATGAGGAAAAGGTTTGGGGAGCACGGCTACACCTGAGGGTATGTGTGTATGAAACGGCCCCTCCTCTGGGCCAGGTGCTGGGAGGAAAAAGGCCACAGCTCTTGAGAGGTGTTGAGCTCGCAGCTGACCCCACCCCGTGGGATGTGCAGAAATCAGCAGGAAGCGGCATCGATCGCCATCGGCAGCTGGGCCACGTGGGCTGCCTATCGATCAGAGGCCTGTCTCCCCCTCCGCTTTCCTCCCCCTTCCCTGGCGGGCACCGAGAATCCCTATTGCCTTCTGCTGCTTCTGACAGCACCTGGGAGGGGAGGGGAGGGAAGAGGAGGGCAGGGAGAGACCAAGAAATCTTCCTGATCCTCCTGGACAAAGAGATCTGGCAGCTGCACGTAATTCGGGACTCCGATAATCCTTAATCCAGCCCCATTTGCACATAAATGCAGCGCCTGGCTTCTGACCCCAGGGGTCCTGGGAGCCCTTTAGGGGGTTTGCTCCCCTTTATTTACTCTGTGAGTTTTCATTGGCAGAAAGCCCCTCGGGCCTCCTGGTGCTGAAAGGAAGAGGATTTCCCAAAGAAGTCCCTTTCTTGG
>CM052798.1:25931411-25952389 GCA_028533885.1 Nasua narica
GGGGTGTGTTAAAGTCCCCTACTATTATCATATTGTTGTTGCTGTGTTTCTTTGATTTCATTATTAATTGGTTTATATAATTGGCTGCTCCCATGTTAGAGCCCTAGGTATTTACAAGTGTTAGAGCTTCTTATTGGACAGTCCCTTTAAATATGATATAGTGTCCTTCCTCATCTCTTATTATAGTCTTTGGCTTAAAATCTAATTCGTCTGATATAAGGATCACCACCCCCGCTTTCTTTTGATGTCCATTAGCATGATAAATTGTTTTCCACCCCCTCACTCTAAATTTGGAGGTGTCTTGGGGTCTAAAATGAGTTTCTCATGGACAGCATATTGATGGGTCTTGTTTTTTTTTTTTTTTTTTTTAACCCTTCTGATACCCCGTGTCTTTTGATTGGGGCATTTAGCCCATTTACATTCAGGGTAACTATTGAAAGATATGAATTTAGTGTCATTGTAGTGCCTGTAAGGTGACTGTTACTGTATATTGTCTCTGTTCCTTTCTGGTCTGTGTTCCTCTTAGGCTCTCTCTTTGCTTAGAGGACCCCTTTCAATATTTCCTATATGGCTGGTTTGGTGTTTGCAAATTCTTTTAGTTTTTGTTTGTTCTGGAAGCTTTTTATCTCTCCTTCTATTTTCAATGACAGCCTAGTTGGATATAGTATTCTTGGCAGCGTATTTTTCTCCTTTAGTGCTCTGAATATATCCTGCCAGTCTTTTCTGGCCTGCCAGGTCTCTGTGGATAGATCTGCTGCCTAGCTAATATTTCTGCCTTTGTATGTTACAGACTTCTTGTCTCGAGCTGCTTTCAGGATTTTCTCTTTGTCACTAAGACTTGTAAATTTTACTATGATGATGAGATGTGGACCTATTTTTACTGATTTTGAGGGGGTGTTCTCCATGCCTCCTAGATTTTGATGCTTGTTCCCTTTGCCAAATTAGCGAAATTCCCTACTATAATTTGCTCCAATATACCTTCTGCCCCCCTCTCTCTTTCTTCTTCTTCTGGGATCCCAATTATTCTAATATTATTTCATCTTATAGTATCCCTTATCTCTCAAATTCTCCCCTAGTGATCCAGTAATTGTTTGTCTCTCTTTTGCTCAGCTTCTTTATTCTGTCATTTAGTCTTCTATATCACTAATTCTTTCTTCTGTCTCATTTATCCTAGCAGTAGAAGTCTCCATTTTTTATTACACCTCATTAGTAGCTTTTTTGATTACAACTTGGTTAGATTTTATTTCTTTTATATCTTCAGAAAGGGATTTTATTTCCCCAGAAAGGGATTCTCTAATTCTTCTGTGCTTTTTCAAGCCCAGCTGGCACCTTGATAATCATCATTCTGAACTGTAGTTCTGACATATTACTAATGTCTGTATTGATTAGGTCCCTAGCCATTGGTACTGCCTTTTGTTCTTTGTGTGCGTGTGTGTGTGTGTGTGTTTGTGTGTGTGTGTGTGCTGAGTTTTTCCACCTTGTCATTTTACCCAGATAAGAATATATGAATGAGAGAACAAAATACTAAAAGGGTAGCAAAAACCCCAGAAAAATATACACTATCAAATGAAAAGAGACCTGAAACTAGGGGAAGCAAGGCGGGGGGGCAAAGAAGAAAAAAAAAGAAAAAAAGATATATATTATACTGGTGAATAGAACGGAGCCCCACATTGGATTTTGGGTGTATTTTGATCTGTTAGAAGAAACTACCTCCCAAAATTTTAAAGAAAGAAAACCTTATATACAAAAATAAGGACAAACACAGTGAAGGGATGGAATACAACTGTAAAGATGAAAATTAAAAAATATTCTGAAAAAGGAATTGATAAGATAAGAATTTGGTTGAAAAAAGAAAAAAAAAGAGGAAAGAATGGAATCAGGCTGGCAACTAGAACAAAGCTGTGTGCTAGATTTAGGGTATATTTTGGTCTATTAGAAGAAATTGTATCTTAAAATTTTAAAGAAAAAAAACCCTATATGTGTACAAAAAATAAGGGTAAATACAATGAAAGGATAAAATATAATAATGAAAATTTATAAAGATTTTTACAAAGGTATTGATAGGATAAAATAGTTAAGGAACGTTAAAATAGGAAAGAGGAACAATTTTTAAAAATAGAATAAGAACAAAATAAAATAAAAAAATCAACTTTTAAAGACTAAAGGATCATGGGAAAAAAGCCGTGAATTCTGTGTGTTGCTTTCCCCTACTTGTGGAGCTCTGCGGTTCTCACTGATGGGCGGACTTGATCTTGGCTGGATGTTCTTGCTGATCTTCTGGGGGAGGGTTTGTTTGCAGTGATTCTCAAATGCTTTTGCCGGAGGCAGAATTGCACCGACCTTGCCAGGGGTGGGGCTACATAATCTGCAGGGTTCGCTCTTGGAGCTTTTGTTCCCTGAACGCTTTCCGTACAGCTTTGGAGGACGGGAATGAAAATGGCGGCCTCCCAGTCTCCGGCTCGGAGGAGCTGAGACTCAGAGCCCCACTCCTCAGTGCACCCTTGGAGAAAAGCAGTCAATCCCTCCTGTCTCTGTCTCTGACCCCACTCTGAGCTCACCCAGCCTGTGACGGAGCGTCTCTATCTCTGGCTCACAGTCCTGTTTGGAGTCTCCAAACCCAGCCAATTCCTTCAGTGTGCTCCTGGGCCACTCCTCCCGGTGGAGGTGGAGGAAGGTGAGTCTCCCTGGATTCCCCCCTTGTGGGGTCCCTGCTCGAAGAACAGTGGCCTGACTATACCTCGGATCCTGGTTTAAGGTAAGTCCCAGCTGAGAGCAGTCAGCTTCCTTTCTCTGATACCTGGGAGCTCTGCCACACTCAGACACTCCTGGTCTTTCTGTGACTCCATGGGTCCTGTGACCACACTGATGAAGTTTCGGATATGGGTGAGGTTCAGTGGGGTAGAGTCTGGAGCCCACGGCCAAGAAAGAATTCTTGAGACATCTTTGGTGCAAAATGGTGGTTTGTTAAAGCACGGGGACAGGACGCATGGGCAGGAAGAGTCGCTGCCCCGGGGTTCTAAGGAGTGGTCCATTATGTACTTGCAAGTTTGAAGGGGGTCAGGGATGGCGTAAGTCTCTAAGGAATTTTGGAAGCAAGGTTTCCAGGACCTTGAGGGGCTAGCTGTTTTTGGGAAAAGATCATTTATTACTGTTTAATAAAATCTTAGTCATGAGACCCTTAAGATGTATATTGGTGGGCCATGTGCTTGGGGGTGATTGCCAAAACATATCTTGGGGGGAGTTGAGAGATAAAGGAAGTTCAAAGGAATTTTTATGTTAAAGTAGACTTACAGGATCCTGGTTGGGGGTAGGGATCGGTCAGGCTAGGACTGCCTTTTGCCCTTAGCAAAGTATTAAGGTGGAGGCAGTTGAATCCCTAGAAGAATGTCACTCTGCTTGTTTCAAGGAATTGTCAGTGGACTCTAGGTAGTAAGGAGTTTTAATAAATTTTCTTCTGCCTCTGTTTCCCACATCAACACTGTCCCTGAGAGAGCTCCACCCCCTGCTTAGCCTCTGGAGCCATGTCCCTCAGTGGAACGGATTTCTAAAAGTTCCGATTTTGTGCTCCGCTGCTCAGTGTTTGCTGGGGGCCGGCTCCTCCCCCCACGGTCTATCTTCCCGTCCATGACCCGTCGCTTCGGGTTCACTTCTCCACACGTCCTACCTTCTGGAATGTGGTCGATTTTCTGTTCCTAGAATTGCTGCTCTTCTCTTCTATCTCCTCAGCAGACTTGCCCTGACTTCTTGTTTGTCACAAGTGGGTCACATGGCACATTCTAGCTGCAAGGAAGCTGCGAAAGTGGGCACCTGAGTTCAGAATGCTTTGTGGTGTCAGTGTCAGGAGAACTGCTATCCTGATGGCTTCACCACAGTTCTTTCAGCTTCACAGGGGGTTCTCTGAATGCAAAGAAGTTGTACCAGGCACTCCTATAGCAGGAAAGTCACAGGGTTCGAGAACTGAGAGCAAAGTACAGCCAGGGCTACGGCACCATTTCTCTACAGTTTTTCTTGTTCTGCCCTAAATTGTGTGTAGGTTTTATCTTCTGGCTGGTTTACCACATGTTGAAAGAAGACCATGAGCAGCTACAATGGCAACACTCTCCCTGCTCCATCCAGGGAAAGGCCGTGCCAAGAAATGGCATCTTAATTAAAATTTGCAAATAATGGCAATGACACAGCATATTAAATATTGTGAACACAACCGTCTCTCTCAAGCCTTGTCCCATTACGTCCTGTAGATTCCAGTTTTTCCTTGGTCCTCGAGCTCCACAGCCCAGTTCAGTCCTTCCCATTCTTCCACAGACCTACCTGAGAGCCTCTGGACGTGTCTGCCCCTCTCCAGGGTCAGGTGTGGTCCCTGCACTCATCTGTCTTGCGTCACAGCCAACCAGTTCCTCTAAAACCCAGAACTGACCTCCTTGCCACTTGTTGCCTTCAGAAGTCCACACTTGTGACCGAACACTTGAGACACTTCAAGGTGTGATTTCTGCTTCTCTTTCCCATCTTATTTTCCTCGAGTCTCCTTTATCCACACAGTTTCAGAGAACCTAAGCCCCTCCTCTCCCATTCATGCCCTGGGTATTTCTGCATCGAAGGCTTTGCTCAGACCTTTCCTTGCATCACTGCATGGCCAGGCTTCAAGGCTCCACCCAAATGCCACCTTTTCCTGGAAGTCTACCTAGATTGTCCTCTGAAATTCCATAGTCCCTTAGCTGAGTCTCTCTTAGGATCTCTCTTAGCCTATGTGTCCCTGAAAGCAGATCCCAAAGAATGGCTCTTGTGTGCTTATTTTATTTAGAAAGGTCCTCCAGGGAGTGAAATAAGGAAACAGAAAAAGGCTGAATAGCTTGTTCAGGGTACCGTGGTCGTGCGAAGGAGGGCTAGGATTTGGATCTGGGGTGTGGTCTGATTCCCACATCCAGGTGCACCCTCCTTGGGTGCCACCGGAAGTACGTAGGGCAGGGTGGGGTGGCTGCCTGGGACATCCTTACCATTCAGACCCTGCAGGCTGGAAGGGGCATGAGTTTGTTGGGCTTTATGTTCACAAAATCTTCAATAAAAGTCTGCAAATATAACATTCTTATTAGCTCCCGCCTCCGCCCATAGGGAAAGAAAGAAATGAGCGATTTTGTCTTTTGTTTTGCCCTTTCTCTCTCTCTTCTTGCAAATCTATAAGAGATAAAAATACTGATTTGAATTGCAGGCAAAGGATATTCACAAAAGAAGAAATGCAGATAACCAATAACGAAGTAAAAAACTTTACTTCTAAGCAAAAAAATCAGTTAAAACAATAGCATGCCCCCCCACCCCACTACCACCAAAGGCTGACTTCTTGTTTTCTTAGGGCGCTGTTGTAGTCTGGGTTGGCCAAGACCCCGGGGGACAAGATCTTCCATTCATTGCCGGCGAGCCTTTGCAGGAGTAATTTGGCAATACATATCCGAAGTCTTAAAAGTGTGTACATGCTTTGATCTGGTGGTTCCTTCTGGAACAGATTGTAAAGAAACAGCCGGGGATGGGCACAGAGATTTAATTACAAGCATATTTACTGAAACATTGTAGATGGTAGTGAAAAATGGGAAAGTAACTTAAACGTCCGACACTCAGACTGGTTCCATATCTCAGTGGATCATGAGGCTGTCAGTAAAAATGATGTTGCAGAATAATATTTAATGGCATGGAAAGATGTACACGATAAAGTGTTCAGTGAGAAAAAGCAGCTTACAAAACAGATGAACCAGCGGAGGTGATGAGACGTGTATATGAACAACTCAAATAGGAGTGCTCCGAAGGACTCCAATCAGCCTAGCACTATCGGAGGAAAAGACATAGGTCCAGAAACCAGACTGGCAGATTCGAACCTTGGTTCTGTTAACTAGCTCCACAAGCTCAGGTCAGCGCCTGCTTTCCTCCTTGCCTTAGTTTCCCCATCTATAAAATGGACACTCATCATAACGCTTACCTAAATAAATCAGCAAGTGTGCCTGGCATGGAGCTGTGAGTTTGTTAAGCAGTAAGAGTTTGTGAAGCAGAAATTTGGGGGGCTGCGTCAGAAATAGAAGGAAAGGCCTGTAGAGAGGGAAGCTCATTCTCTCGCAGGAGATGAAGGCCGGCTTCAGAAAGCTGGACTTCCTTGGATTCTGAATGGTGAGAAGGGCTTCCATAGGTGGAGAAGGAGCAGGTTGAAGGCCCTCCTTTCCCAGTTTTCCCTAGGAAGCCAGCTATTAGGCTTTCCCTGAAGGGAGGTTGGGGGAGTCCTCCCCACTGAGCCACACTGGGCCAGGGATGCACATAACTTAGTGTGGGATGCTGGTGCCTCGAGTAGCTCCTCCAGTAGTGACCCTCCACTACTCCACTAGCCACGCCTTCTCTTTGCCTATGCACTGTATTTCCAGTCTTGTTGAAAGGAGCAGGCTCACCAGGCAAGTCTTCGGATGAAATAGGATGTTTTCTAAATAAATATGTACTTTTTTTTTTAAGATTTTATTTATTTATTTAACAGAGAGAGAACACAAGCAGGCAGAGAGGCAGGGAGAGGCAGAGAGAGGAGCAGGCTCTCTGCGGAGCAAGGAGCCCGATGCGGGACTTGATCCCAGGACGCTGGGATCATGACCTGAGCCAAAGGCAGCTGCTTAACCAACTGAGCCACCCAGGCGTCCCAAATATGTACACTTTTTAAAGAGGTGAATTTTATTAAATAAAATAGTTATGTTTTTCTAAAAGGTTCTGCTGAGTCATAGTTTTGGAAATACATTTATCTTATGGAATTCTTGGCTCTCAGAGCCTGGAGTGATCGTTCAAAACATGCAATTCATAGATGGAGAGATGTTAGCAAGAGCCTGGGAAGTCCTACTCAGGAGGTCATGACAGAGCTAAGGCTGGGGTCCAGGGGTTTGGTTTGGACTCTCTGATGTGTACATGAGGGCAAAGCTACAACCTGGGTGCTGGAACCATGGGCAGTAAAAGGAGGCAGATTTTTGGCACAGAATGAGGATGACTGTTTTAACAGGCCAAGCCTGTTCAGAACTGAAGTGGATTGCCTAAAGGTAATGAGCTCCCCATCACCAGGGGCATGAAAGCCAAGACTGGAGGACTCTTGGGAAATGGTGCAGCTGGATTAACATACTTCTGAGTTTTCTTTCAAGTTTGGTAGAGAGTTCTTACCGGGTTAAGATTTTCTTCCCAGTTTAAGTGGCTTTCTTTTTTTTTTTAATCATGAATTAGTGTTGCTGAATTTTATTGAATGCTTTTTCTGAATCTATTGAGATGATCACATGGTTCTTCTACCATAGCTTGTTAATCTGGTGAATTAATGATAGATTTTCTTTTCTTTTTGTTTTGGTACTTTTTAAATAAGTAAAATATTTCAGACATAATTGAAGTTCTGTATGTTCCGCATGGATCTCATTTTTTCCCCTCCCTCCCCCGAGGCAAATAACACCCTAAATTCAGTGTTTATCATTCTCCTGCATATTTTTGTTCTATTGCTACATATGTATGCATCATAAACAATATGTGGTGTTGTTTTGCATGTTTTCAAAGTTTATACAAATGGTATGTTACTACGCATATTCTACAGTTTGCTTTCCATTTTGATACTTGAATCTCTAGTTCATTCTAGTTGCTATATGTCATTGCATTGCGTTGCAATGTAATTGCGTTACTATGGTTTATTTATCCCTTCTTTTGTTTAGGAATAGTAAAGTTGTTTCTAATTTTGCTATTGCAAACAATAGCAAGGGTAAATATTCTTATAAAAGGCTCTTTCTGCACCATGCAAAACTGCTTCGTTGGGCCATAGAGTATACTCTTTTTAAAAGTTGTTAAATATGGCCAAATTATTCCCTAAAGCACACTCCCAGGAGTGTAAGTATAGATCTGTGTGTTTCCATATTCTTACCAATACTTGGTGTTGTCAGGCTTTTAATGTTTGCTGGTCTGATGGTTATAAAATGACATATCATCATTGTTTTAATTTGAATTTTCCCCATTTACTGTTGACCAAGAAGAGGCTATACAGCAGCCATGGAGGGTTTAGGGATTGCAATCTTGGAGACACAGAGCAGACCAAAATTAAGTGTACTCCAAATTGCAAGGGCAAGGGGGGAGTACAGGCTTATGAAGACAAACCCAGAAGCTTACATAACTTGTTTTGAATGGATTATGACAGAGTTAAACTGACAGACTTAAACTAGTACACGATTGGCCATTTGATTAGTAGATGTTCCATTATTTCTGTTTCAATCCAAAGTAAAAAAAGTGTGTACCAGAAGATGCTTAAAGTGCAATTGCCAAGTTGCAGTTGATGAAAGTCCAGTTTCTGGTGTTCAAGAATTGAAACCTAAGGGGCGCCTGGGTGACTCAGTGGGTTGAAGCCTCTGCCTTCGGCTCGGGTCATGATCTCGGGGTCCTGGGATCTAGCCCCACATCAGGCTCTCTGCTCAGCGGGGAGCCTGCTTCCCCCTCTCTCTCTGCCTGCCTCTCTGCCTACTTGTGATCTCTCTCTCTGTGTCAAATAAATAAATAAAATCTTAAAAAAAAAAAAAGAATTGAAACCTAAGAGGTGCATAAGGCTCTGCTTCCCCACACTCCTCCCCGCCCTATTTTGGATGACTCTTAGCAATGCTTACTCTTTTTTTTTTTTTAATCCTCTTTCACATTACTAATGAGACTGAGAATTTTTAATATATATTAAATATTTAATATTTAACACACATTAATTTATAGTTTTTATAGATATCAATTATATGCATAAAATTATATATAATTATCATATTGCTATTCATATCTTTTCTTACTGGTTTGAAGACCTAAAATATATACATGTGAATTCTGAAAGCTAAGCATTTGTTAGTCGTATGTATTACAAAGATATTCTCCTAGTCTGTGGTTTCAGTTTAAGACATAAGTCTTCCATATAATTACAAAGTGAATACTCATGGAAATTACCAGTTTAAGAAGTAGAAAGTTATCACCTCCAAAAATCTATCATGTATCCTTGCTTTTTTGTATAGTTTAGCTACCCAGGTAGAAATGCCTAAACACACTATAGGCTAGTTTTGTCCATTTTTGACTTTATAGAAGTGAAATTGTTTTGTACTTTTTCTTTTACTTTGTGTTTCTTTGACTCAACCTGGGTTTATTCGAGTCATTCTTGTGATGTGCAGCCATAGTTACTCGTTTTCCTTGCTGACGCTATTTTATCCAACGAACATTCCACGGTTTATCCATGCTGCTGTTTTTCCATCTAGTTTTTGTGTTTTTCCATCTAGTTTTTGTCTATTTCAAACAATATCACCCACAATGCTTTTGTACATATGTCCCTGTGCACATGTTTATGAGTCTCTCCAGGGACTATACCTAGGAGACGAATTTCTCAATCATCAGGTATGCATATCTTCAGTTTTATTAGAGAGTGCCAAACTATTTTCCACAGTGTTGTAGCTTGTCTTCCCCATTGCTTGTGGTAGCTATTGTTGAACAAAGTTTTTAATTAAAAGGCAGTCAAATTTATCAATATTTCTTTTCTTTTATAATGCCTTGTCTAAGAAATCTTTCTCTGCCCTGATGACATTTTCCTCTTTTTTGCCTAAGTGTTTAAAAATTTTGCCTCATTGATTTAGGTTCTTAATTTACCAGGAAATACTTTCTCTATATGATGAAATTGTAGGAACCTAGTTTTTACTCTTTTCAGTAGGGATGGCCAATTGTCTCAGTACTGTTGAGCGAAGAATTCATTCTTTCCTGATTAACTTGTGACAGACCCTTTGTCACATTTCAAGTTTCTATTTAAGAACAGATCTTTTTCTTGAGGAGGGGTTATTTTCGTTTACCACTTTATTACTTTAATGGCTTGATTTAGTCAGGTTTCCTATTCCCTCTTAAGCTAATTTTAGCAATTTTTATTTTCTAGAAATATGAAATTTCTTTAGGTTTTCACATTTAAAAACAGAAAGTCAATTGTCACTTATTGTGATTTTTAAAGTCTCTTTTTTAGTTATAGCTCCTCTTTATTCCTAATTTTGGATATTTATGCCTTTTCTCTTGGTTCCTTTGTTCAACCTTTTTGGAAGCCAATTTTATTAGTTTTTTGAAAAGACAAATAGCTTTTGTCTTTGTTGATCTTTTCTATTGTTTTCTTGTTTTTTATTTCATTACTTTCTGCTCTTAACTTTTAATATTTTCTTTTCTTGGTTCTTGTTTGTTTCTGATCTTTTTGTGGGTCCCTGAGTTGAACAACACTGATTGATTTGTATCTTTTATTTTAATCAGTGCATTTGCAGTTACAGATTCTCTTCTAAGCACTCTTCAGCTACAATAGGTTTAAAATGTAACTTTCAATGAAAGGCCATGGTAAATTTTTTTTGTAATTTCCATGGCTCTGCCCTTGTCCACAATAAGTTGCTTAGTAATGCAGTCTGAAGTTTCCAACATGCTTGCTTGTTTTGTTTTGTTTGGAATTAACTTTTATGGGTGCTTTCTAATTTGGTTTTATTGTCACAATAGGAAATGGTCTATAGATATTGATTTTTTTGGTGCTGAGATTTCTTGTCTGCCTTAGTATTATATGTGGTCATTTTTGGTAAGTGTTTCATGTGTACTAGAAAAGAACACATTTTCTCTTAAGTGTTTCATGTGTACTAGAAAAGAATACATTTTCTTTATTTGTTGGCTGAAAATTCTCTATACATTTATTAGAAGATAGGTGTTGATTTCATTGTTCAAACTTTTTATACTTTAATAATACTTTGTCTGCTTATATATAATTCCTAACTTGTTAGGACTTGTTAAAATCTCCCATCACGTTTCTATGTTGACCATTTTTTCCTTTGTCATTTTGTCTGTCTCTGTATTGTATACTTTGAGGTAATTTTGTGAGGTAAATATAAATTCATTAATGTTATATTTCCTCGGTGGAGTGATTTCTTTACATAATATAGAAGTGTATAATATGTAATAATAAATTATATAATGTATTTAAACCTTGAATTTTATTTTGTCTGATGTTCGTTTTGCTACTGTAGTTTGTTGGTGGTGGTAGTGGCGATGGCATATCTTTCCTATGCTTTCAACATTCCTAACTGATTTTGTTTCAAGTATGTCTCTCGTAAGCATTTCACTGGATTTAAATGTAATTTTATAATCTATTTCAGTGGGTGGACTTTTTTTTTTTTTTTTTACCATTGTCTTAAAGACAGAACCTAAAGCAATTCCAGGGTGTTAAGAGAGAAAGAGAAAAGAGAACCGAGGCAGGGAGAATGGAAAGCCCATGTAAGGACTTCACAACAAGCCATGAGACGGTGCTAACGCATGACAGGTGAACTTGCTTCGCCTCTTGGTACATCACCACACGTGCTGTGTGGACATACTCATGCTTTGGAAAATTCTGTTGAAGAAAGGACAGGAGAAGGAATTTATCTGCTGGCTTTTTCCTAACTCCTGTCTCTAATTAGTCGAAGTTTGCTCCTTGGGGATTTAACTCACCTGAGCTATAGGTTGAAAAAGCTAATCTGTGCACTGTGGTGTAAAATGTCCACTAAGTGGGAGAAGGCAGAGAACGTGGGCAGTGGTCTTAGCTACAGACTCACACAGAGCTGCCTGTCACTCAGCAGGGGCTGGAGGAGAGTCAGAGGCCTTGTCTGGGAGGCAGGTGAAGTCAAGAGAATTTGAAGGTGTGCATAAGATGCATCGCCTGCAACACTGATTGTAATTACTTACATATTTGTACTTATTTTTTTTGCCACCTTATTTTGTGTTTTCTATATTCTGTTCTTGGCTTTGTTTTCCCCCTCCTTTTCCTGCCTTCTGTTGAACTGAGAAACATCTTCCTCCACCCCCAAACCTTTTCTCCCCCTGTGGCAGTTTGGAAAATAGACTATATTTTTATTTTTATGGTGGTTATCCTGGAGTTTGTATGTATTTAATGACATACATATACTTAACAACACATTTTTCTATCAGATTTAAAAGATCAGATTTAAAAAATCAGATCAGATTTAAAAAATAATTGAACACCATTCCCATCTAGTTACTGTTGTTTCTAATGTTAGTTGTCCTATTAGTAACAAAATTGTTGTCTCTTTTTTAGTTAAAACTTAATTAAGTTGACTGATTTTTTTCCTATCTCATTAGCTCCCCCCTGAAATCACTTGTCTCCTTGTTGAAGTATATCCTCCAATGGTTTAAATCATACTTTATTCATATTTCCTTAGTTTTTACCTACTGTCCTTTTCTTGTTCCAGGACCCCATATAGGATACCACATTCCCGTTAATCATTGTGTCTCCTTAGGCTCTTCTTAGTTGATGCATTTTCTCAGACATTCCTTGTTTTGGATGACTTTGACAGTTTTGAGGGGTTCTGGTCAGGTATTTTGTAGAATGCCCCACTATTGGTATTTGAGTGGTGTTTTTTTTTTTTTCTCATAAGACTGAGATCATGGGTTGATAAGAGGAAGATCACACAGGTAAAGTGATATTTTCACTACATCACATCAAGGGTACATAACCTACTATCAACATGATTTATGATTGTCGATGTTGGCCTTGATCACCTGGCTGAGCTAGTGTTCATCAGGTTTCTCCACTGTCAAATGTATTCTTCCCCTGGTCACACCCCTTCCCTATTACATTCTTTGGAAAGGAGTCCCTGCACACAGCCCACACCTATGGAGTGGGGAGTTCTGCTCCCCTTCCTTGAGGGCAGAGTACCTGTACAAACTATATGGAATTCTTCTGCGTGGGAGATTTATCTTTTCTCAATCATTTATTAATTTATTCAATCATTTATTTATATTGATAGAGATTCAACTGGTTCCCAAAGTGGCTTTGGTCCACACCTTGTTCCCTTAGCATTTTCTGTGAGGTGATTTCATATATTCATAATACTGTTACTATCTCTTGTCAGTTTGCATTCCTTTCTGGTATCCCTGACTTAATTATTGAATTTTTTTTTAGAGGACGGTTGGGGCAGAGAGGGAGAGAGAGAGAGAGAGAATCACAAGTAGACTTCATGTCCCAGCGTGGAGCCCCCGATGCGGGGCTCGATCTTAAGACCCTGAGATCATGACCTGAGCCAAATCAAGAGTCTAATGCTTAACCAAAAAAACTAGGCAAGCATCTTTTAATAAATGAATTTTTTTAAAAAATTCACATGCTTGAGGTTTCATTCATCATGCTGTAAAGGTTTGACAAGCACATGTTGTTATGTATCCACCATCACAGTATCACACTGGATAGTTTCACTGCTCTGAAATATCCCCTGTGCTCCCTTGGTTCATTGCTTGCCCCTTCTCCTGTGCCCCTGGCAACCACTGATCATTTTATTATTTCAGGACTTTGCCTTTTCCAGATTGTCACAGAATTGAAGTCATACAATATGTAGCCTTTTCATTCGATCTACTTTGAGTTGTGTATATTTAAGTTTCCTCCCAATCTTTTTGTGGCTTGATAGCTCATTTCTTTTTTATTCTAAATACTACTCTATGGTATGGATGAGCCACAGTTTGTTTACCCATTCGCCTATTGAAGGACATCTTGGTTGCTTCGAGTATTTGAAGGTTTTGAAGGAAATTGCTGTAAACTTTCACATGCAGGTCTTTGGATGAACATACATTTCAAATAAATTGGGTAAATGCCTAGGAGTGTGCTTGTTGGATTGTATAAGAAGGCTATGCTTAACTTTGTAAGAGACTGCCAAACTGTCTTCCAAAGTGACTGTACCGTTCGACATTTCTACCATCAGTGGATGAGAGTTTCTGCTCTTCCACATCCTCCCCAGCATTTGATGTTTCAGGTTTGAGTTTGTTTGTTTTCTAAAAAGTGTATAGTGGTATCTTATCATTTTAATTTGTAATTTTCTGATGATTTGTATTCTTGTTTGCCATTTGTATATCATCTTTGGTAAGGTGTCTGTTCAGATCTGTTGTCCATTTTTAAATTAGGTTGTTTGTTTTCTTATTGTTAAGTTTTAAGAGTTCTTTGTATATTTTGGATCTGTAGGTATATGTGTTACAAATATTTTCTCTCAGTCTGTGGCTTGTCTTTTGATTTTCTTTATAGTGTCTTTCACAGAGCAGAAATAAACGTAATAAAATTCAATAGATTAATTTTTTCTTTTGTTGGTCATGCTTTTGATGTGGTATCTAAAATCCCATTGTCAAACTCAGTGTCACATAGACGTGGTTTGTCACATAGATCTATGTTTTCCTCTAGAAATTTTATATAATTACATTTTATATTTAGATCTATGATTCATTTTGAGTTAATTTTTCTGAAAAATGTGAGATCTGAATGAAGATTTTTTTGTTCGTCAGGTTTCTTGAAATTTGGAAATCCATTTGTTCTAGCACTATTTATTGAAAAGACTATCTTTTCTCCATTAAAATGCCTTTGTTCCCTTTATCAAATATTAGTTGGCTATATTTGTGTGGGTTTATTTTTGGGCTCTCTACTCCCTTGATCTCTGTGTTCTTTTTTTTTTTCCTTTCCATCTCTGTGTCTATTTTTTTCTTTTAACACTATCCTGTCTTGATTAGTATAGATTTATAGTAAGTTGTGAAATCAGGTAGTTGTCAGTCCTACAATTTTGTTCTTCATGTGTTGACTGTTCTGGGTCTTTTGCCTTTCCATATAAACTTTAGACTCAGTTTGTCAATATTCATAAACTAGCTTTTTGGATTTTGATTGGGATTGTGTTGCATCAATACATCGAATTGGGGAGCATTGACATCTTAATGATTTGGAGTCTTGCTATCCATAAATATGGAATATCTCTCCATTTGTTTAGATCTTATTTGATTTCTTTCATCAGGATTTTGTAGTTTTTCTTATATAGATCCTGTACATATTTTGTTAAGCTTATATCTAAGTACTTCATTTTTTCATACTCTTATAAATGATATTGTGTTTTAAATTTCAAATTCCAATTATTAATTTCTAGTATATAAAGAAGACATTGACTTTATATATTTGCCTATATCCTGCAAATTATCATAACTACTTATTAGTTCCAGGTGTTTTTGGTTGTTTCTTTGGAATTTTCCACCTAGACAATCATGTCACCTGCAAAAACAGGTAGTTTTCTTTCTTTTTTCCAAATTTGTATACCTTTCATTTCCTTTTTTGTCTTACTGTATTTGTGAGGACTTCCAGTACAAATGGTAATAGGGAAAATATTTGCCCTTTTCCCAATGTTAGGGAAATAGTTCAAATTTTTTGCCTTTATGTTAAGTTACTTTGTATTTCCTTTTTTTAAAGATTTTATTTATTTATTTGACAAAGAGAGAGAGAGATCACAAGTAGGCAGAGAGAGAGGGGGAAGCAGGCTCCCTGCTAAGCAGACAGCTCAATGCAGAGCTCTATCCCAGGACTCTGAGATCATGACCTGAGCCGAAGGCAGAGGCTTTAACCCACTGAGCCACCCAGGTGCCCCAGTTAGTTTGTATTTCTTAATCATATGTGAACATACATTAATATATTTATAAGCCATTCATATTTCAATTTTTCTGAAAACACTAAGCTTTTAAGTTAAAAAATATTTCCATCTTCATTGAGGTATGGTTGACAAGTTAAAAAATGCATTTATTTAAGAGGCACAACATAATGTTTTGATATATGTATACATTTTGAAATGATTAACACAATAAAGCTGATTAATATATCCATCACCTCACATAGTTACCTTTGTTTGTGTGTGGTGGTGTTGAGAACACTTGTGATCTACTCTCTTAGCAAATTTCAAGTATATAGCACATTATTATTAACTATAGTCACCATGCTGTACATTAGGTCTCCAGCACTTATTCATCTTGTAACCGAATTTCTTTTTTTTGTTTTTTCAACAGTCATTTTTTATTATGTCTCCTGTTGAGATTTTGATCAGCATTTCATTGAACTTGTAGGCTTATTGGGACCTTGGTGATATCGTCATATAGTACATGAGCACGATACTTCTGTTCATTTATTCACTTATTTATTTATGTCTTATTGTGAATAAAATTAATATTTTTACCATTTAACAATATCTTCCCTTTGTCCCATTCCCCTGCCTGTGGTAATCACCATTATATTCTCTGTTACTATGAGTAAGACTTTTTTTTAAAGATTTCACATACAAGTGGGATCATGCATTATTTGTCTCTCTGTGTCTGGCTTATTTCACTTAGTATAATGTCCTTTAGCTTTATCCATGTTATTGCAAATGGCAGGATTTCCTTCTTTTTAAGGGTAAATAATATTCCATTATATATCTATATATAAATAAATATATGTATTTGTATATATATATCTATATATATAGATATATATATGTGTGTGCCACACTTTCTTTATCCATTCATCTGTTGATGAACACTTAGGTTGTTTTCATATCTTGGCTATTGTGAACAATGTAACACAGTGGTGGATATCCCTCTGAGATAGGGATTTTCTTTTGGATTTATACCCAGAAATGGGATTGTTGGATCATATGGTAGTTCTATTTTTATTTTTTGAAGAACTTCCATACTCTTTTCCATAATGGCTATACTAATTTACATTCCCACCAACAGAGCATGAGGGTCCCCTTTTCTCCACATCCTTACTAATAACACCTGTTATCTTCTGATTTTTTGTTCATAGACATCCTAACGATGTAAGGTGATATCTCATTGTGGTTTTGATTTCCATTTCACTGATGATTAATGATGTTGAGTATCTTTTCATATACATTTGGTCATCTATATGGCCCTCTCTGGAAAAAATGCTTATTTTTTCATATTATTATTTTTAATAATTTTTCCACATTATGCCATACTTCTCTGGGAAAAAAAATGTCTATTCAGGTCCTTCATCTACTTTTTAAATTGGGTAATTTGTTTATTTTTTTGCTGTTGAGTTGTGTGTGTCCCTGATATATTTTGGATAGTAACCCCTTATCAGATACATGGTCTGCAAATATTTTCTCCAGTTCTATAGGTTGCCTTTTCATTTTGTTAATTGTTTCTTTTCCTGTGCAGAAAATTTTTAGTTTGATGTAGTCCCACATATTTAATTTTGTTGCATGTGTTTTGGTGTCAAATCCAAAAAAATCAATGCCAAGACCAAAGTCGATCTGCCTATTTTCCTCTATGTTTTCTTCCAGGAATTTTATGATTTTGGGTCTTGTGTTTAAAATTTTAATCCATTTCGAGTTGATTTTGTATATGTTGTAAGATAAAGTTTCTATTATATTCTTTTTCAATTGGTTATCTTGTTTTCCCCAACACCATTTATTTATTTATTTATAAAGATTTTATTTATTTGAGAGAGAGAGAGAGAGAGAGAGAGAGAAGGAGAGGGGAGAAGGTCAGAGGGAGAAGCAGACTTCCTGCAGAGCTGGGAGTCTGATATGGGACTCGATCCTGGGACTCCAGGATCATGACCTGAGCTGAAGGCAGTCGCTCAACCAACTAAGCCACCCAGGCACCCCCCTCCCAACACCATTTATTGAAGAGACTGTCTTTCCCCATTTTGTGTTCTTGGTGCTTTTGTTGAAAAATAGTTGGCCATATATGCCTGGGTTTATTTCAGGGATTTCCATGCTGTTCCACTGGTCTATGTGTTTGTTTTCATGCCGATACCAGGCTGTTTTGATTACTACCACTTTGTAATATAATTTGAAATCAAGAAGAGTGATATGTTCAATATTTTGTTCATCTTACTCAATATTGTGTTAGTGATTTAGGGTCTTTTGTGGTTTCATAATTTTAGGATTTTTTTTCTATTTCTGTGAAAAATATCTCTTGAATTTTGATAGGAATTGCATTAGATCTGTACCTTGTTTTAACTAGAATGGATATTTAAAAAATATTAATTATTTTAATCTGTGAACATGGATTTTTTAAAATTTAATTTGTCTTCAGTTTCTTTCATCAATGTTTTATAGTTTTCAGTATACAGATCTTTTACCTCCTTGGTTAAATTTATTCCTATGTATTTTATTATTTTTTATGATATTGTAAAAGAGAATGTTTTCCTTTTTTTTTGGATAGTTTGTTGTTTGTGTGTACAAACGCAACTGATTATTGTTTGCTGATTTTCTATCTTGCAACTTTACTAAATTTATTTATTAGTTTTAATAGTTTCTTTTGGCAGAGTATTTAGGGTTATATATTTCTAAGACCATGTTATCTGCAAAAGCAGCAATTTTATTTCTTCCTATCTGATTTGTATGTCAAGCATTATCAATTTCAAAGAACCAGCTTTTGGTTTGGTTGACTTTTTCTTTTTTCTTGCTTTCAATTTCACTGATTTTTCGCTAATTATTACTTCTTTCCTTATGCTTGGTTTAGGCTTCAATTTCTCTTCTTTCTCTAATTTTCTAAGGTGGAAGTTTAGATTGTTGATGTTTAGATTGTTCTTCTTTCCTAATATGTGTGTTCAATGCTATAAGTTTCCCTCTATGTACAACTTTCACTGCATCCCACAATTTTTGATAATTTATACCTTCAGTTAGTTCAAAATATTTAAAAATTTCTCTTGAGATTTCTTTTTTTAACCCATGTGTTTTGCAGAAGTGTATTGTTTAATTTCCAAGTTTTTTGAGATTTTCTACCTCTCTTTCTGTTATTGATTTTTTGTTTAATTCCATTGTTGTATTGAGAGCAGACATTGTATGAGTTCTATTCTTTTCAATTTGTTAAGTTGTGTTTTATAGCCCAGCATGTGGTCTGTCTTGGTGAATGTCCCATGTGAGCCTGAGAAGAGTATGTATTCTGTTGTTCTCAGATGAGGTAGTTGGTAGATATCAATTATTTCCAGTTGACTGATGATGCTGTTGAGTTCCACTGTTCCAATATCCTTACTGATATTCAGCCAGCTTGATCTATCGGTTACTGAAAGAGGGGTGTTGAAGCCTCCAGCTATAATAATGGATATGTCTATTGCCCTTTCAAGTCTATTGGTTTTTGTCTCACATATTTTGATGTGCTATTATTAGGTGCATACACATTAAGGACTGCAAATCCTTATTTTTTTAAGATTTAATTTATTTGAGAGAGAGAGAGCATGAGGTGGGGGCGAGGGGGTTGAGAGAGAAAGAGACTCCCCACTGAGCAGGGAGGCCTATGTGGGGCTTGATCCCAGGACTCCAGGATCATGACCTGAGCCAAAGGCAGACACTTAACTCACTGAGCCACCCAGGTGCTCCCATCCTTCTAGCTTTATTTATTTGCTTGTTTGTTTATTTTAGTATATAATGTCTTATTTGCCCCAGGGGTAGAGGTCTGTGAACCATCAGACTTACACATTTCACAGCACTCACCATAGCACATACCCTACCCAGTGTCCATAACCCAGCCACCCTATCCCTAACCCCACCCACCCCCCAGCAACCCTCAGTTTGTTTCGTGAGATTAAGAGTCTCTTAGGGTTTGTCTCCCTCCTGATCTGATCTTGTTTCATTTTTCCCTCTCAACCCCCCACAACCCCGCTCCTGCCTCTCAAATTCCTCATATCAGAGAGATCATATGTAGATTGTCTTTCTCTGATTGACTTATTTCGCTTAGCATGATATGCTCTGGTTCCATCCATGTTGTTGCAAATGGCAAGATTTCCTTTCTTTTGATGGCTGCATAGTATTCCAGTGTGTGTGTGTGTGTGTGTGGGTGGGTGTGGGTGTGTGTGTGTGTATGTAGAAATATATATAATTGCACTACTGGGTATTTACCCTAAAGATACAAATGTAGTGATGCAAAGGGGCACATACACCTGAATGTTTATAGCAGCAATGTCCACAATAGTCAAACTTCAGAAAGAACCTAGATGTCCATTAAAGGTTGAATGGATAAAGAATATGTGGTGTAGGGGTGCCTGGGTGGTGCAGTGGGTTAGAGCCTCTGCCTTTGGCTCTAGTCATGGTCTCAGGGTCTTGGGATCAAGCCCCACATCAGGCTCTATGCTCAGTGGGGAGCCTGCTTCCCCCTCTCCCTCTGCCTGCCTCTCTGCCTGCTTGTGATCTCTCTATCAAATAAATAAATAAAATATTTAATAAAAAAAGAAGATGCAAATTCAATCTATCTATCGATCTATCGATCTATCATCTATGTGTGTGTATGTGCCCCTTTGCATCACTACATTTTTATCCTTAGGGTAAATACCCAGTAGTGTGATTCCTGGGTCATAAGGTAGCTCTATTTTCAACTTTTTGAGGAACCTCCATACAGTTTTCCAGAGCAGCTGCACCAGCTTGCCTTCCCACCAACAGTGTAGGAGGGTTCCCCTTTCTCTGCATCCTCGCCAACATCTGTCATTTCCTGACTTGTTAATTTTAGCCATTCTGACTGGAGTGTGAGGTGGTATCTCACTATGGTATCTCATTGTGGTATTTCCCTGTGCCAAGTGATATTGAGCACTTTTTCATGTGTCTGTTGGCCATTTGGATGTGTTCGCAGAAATGTCTGTTCATGTCTTCTGCCCATTTCTTGATTGGATTATTTGTTCTTTGGGTGTTGAGTTTGATAAGTTCTTTCTAGATTTTGGATACTAGACCTTTATCTGATATGTCATTTGCGGATATCTTCTCCCATTCTGTCAGTTGTCTTTTGGTTTTGTTGACTGTTTCCTTTGTTTGTTGACTGTTTCCTTTGCTGTGCAAAAGCTTTTGATCTTGATGAAGTCCCAATAATTCATTTTTGCCCTTGCTTTCCTTGCCTTTGGTGAGGTTTCTAGGAAGAAGTTGCTGTGGCTGAGGTCGAAGAAGTTGCTGCCTGTGTTCTCCTTAAGGATTTTGATGGATTCCTGTCTCATGAATGTACTGTATCACATTGATTGATTTGAGGATGTTGAACCAACCTGGCAGCCCAGGAATGAATCCCACTTGGTCATGGTGAATAATCCTTTTCATGTACTATTGGATCCTATTGGCTAGTATTTTGGTGAGAATTTTTGCATCCGTGTTCATCAAGGATATTGGTCTGTAATTCTCCTTTTTAATGGGGTCTTTGTCTGGTTTTGGTATCAA
>CM052798.1:25952889-26078331 GCA_028533885.1 Nasua narica
TCTGCTCCTAGAATTGCTCTTCTTCCTCTCTTCTCTCTCCTGTTGAGTATGCTGGCTTTTAGAATGATTTAATAACTATCTAGATGAACTTCTGGGATCTGACTCTATCTCAACCTCCTACTTCTCCGCCATCTTGCTCCTCCCTCCCCCAGTTGATCTATTTCGTATATAATGAATTATATATTCTTTAATTCTGAAAACTTTTCATTCTGATATTTTCAAATGTTCCACTTCTATCATTTTCTTCATTCTCCTTTTATGAAGGCCATTACACTAATATTAGCTTGTCAATCCATTCTCCATTGTTCTACAATTTTACTTACTCAAATCATATGTTTATTCTATGTTCTTGGAATATTCTTAAGCATTATTTTCTATGAATTTTCTCTTTGTTTCTTTGTCCATTCTGGAGTTTACCCCATTATACTCTTTTTGTACATAAGGAAGATGCTCTGTTGAGCCAAAATCTTCCTCCAGTCCCAGTGTATCCTCTGAAGACACCTGTTCAAATTTGCCTTCAAAAATCACTTGAAATATTTGAAGACCAAGATATCAGCCTCCTCCTTTTTCCTAGGTTAAACACCACAGTTAAAGGTCATTATGAATGTAAGTAGGTCACACGGAATATTACATTTTACAATATAGTATTGGGAAATTTGAAAAGTAGATCAATATCTAAATTTTAATCAATAATTCCAGAAGTGTTCATTGCAAACCTGAGGACCAACTTGGCAAATTCCCCTGTGGTACATAAATTAATCCTATGTGTCTCATTTGAGTTTCATTTATTAAACAATACTTTATTATATGTTCAGTTTGTATTAATTACTCTTCTGAGTGCAGGAGTTATGCCAGGGATCAAGACATGGTCCTCCGTTGTGTCAGGGTGAGAAAAAAGAGGTTGAGATTGTGAGTGAAGTGGAAATGGGATGTGACTGCCCAGGCAGAGAGTACAGGGTGAGAAGAGGGCCCAGAAAGCACTCTGAAGACCTTACCATTTTCAGATTCCCATGCAACATTCAGTAGCACTCCAATCATATTAAGTGGACCTGGGTGTAGCCTCAGGGATCACCCAGTGGAAGTTATTATCCCTTCACTGTGAAGCTACAGAGGGTCTGGCTCAGCTCTTACAGCATTTAAGCCAGTCCTGATCAAGAACAGGTAGAATAAGTGACTTCACCCCACCAGCAAGTGAGTCCGGATTTAGATTTGTTCCATTGATTTTTGCCTCCAACGTTTGTTGATTCACTCACTGTAGTGGATTAATAACACCAATAGCTCCTAGCAATGATCTTTCTGTATCTAAACCCTTTGCCCTGTAACTTTGTAGTCCCCTCCTACCCTGACTCTGGGCTCAGCCACATGACTTGATAGGGCTAATGTGATGTTTGCAAATGTGATATGGGCAGAAGTTGGAAAAATGCCTGTAGATTTCCATATCTTCTCTTATATCTCTGCCTTCCCCGTGATAACTAGACTAGTTCTCTTTTGGAACCTTGTCCAAGACTAGCTCTCTCTTGTCTTGGTTTCTCTTGTATCTTGTCTTGATCCTTGCTTTTGACATGAGAGGACGCTTGGGCTATCTGCATGGAGGGATGTGGGGACACATGGAGGAGAGCTGTGTTGTTTCAGATGAGGCCATCCTAGGTCATCCAGCCCCCAGCTCACTTCCAGTTCACAGTAGATACATGAGCAAGCCCAGCTGAGATCAGTTAAACCTGGCCCAGATTGGCAGAAAGCAGGCTCAAATCAACAGAAATATTAACTGAACCTGTAGGCTTATGAGTACTATTAAATGGCTATTGTTTTAGACTACTAAGTTTTAGGATACTTTGTTACAGATCAGTGCTAACTGATACAGAAATGGTAGTTATCTGATGCTCAATCATTCCATGAATCTTTGGGGAACACCTACTTTGCTCCTATGGGCTTGTGGAAAGCTCTGCAAGGACTTTTTCTATTTGCTGCCACACCAGTCCTGTTGGCATGACCAAAATTCGACCTCTGCATCCTCGTCCTTGTATCCCTGCTGGGACTGGAGCTGCCCTAACACCCCACTGGCTTGGCTGGGTCCCTGACCCCTAAGTTCTTTTCAACACCCCTCCCTTCCTTACTGGGTTCATTCTTTGAATGGATGAATTACTTATATTTAAAATAATATACATATTATTATATGTATGTATATGTAATATACATATTTTTTTATCACCTAACTGTCCACTACTTTGCCTCCCAATCAGGTTGGACCTGTTCGGGTATGGACAGTGGCCTGAAGTATGTGCCTGTTTATTGCCCTCCTTTGGACACTGCACTCACAGCTGGATGAAGAATCATCTTCTGTGAGTTTGTTCCCTGTATTGGTTTGCTATAGCTACTCTACGAAGTACCATAGACTGTATGGCTTAAACAACAGAAATTAAGTTTCTCATAATTCAGGAGGCCAGAAGTCTGAGATCAAAGTGTTGGCGAGGTTGGTTTCTTCTGAGGCTTCTCTTCTTAGCTTATAGATGGCCACCTTCTCCCTGTGTCCTCACATGGTCTTCTCTCACTGTGTGTCTATGCCAGAATTTCCTCTTCCTGTAAGGACATCAATCTTATTGGATTCAGGCTCATCCTGGTGACTTCATTTTAACTTAGTTACCTCTTTACAGACCCTCTCTCCAAATGTGGTCACATTCTGAAGTACTGGGGTGAGGAATTCAACATATTAATTTGGGGGCACACAATTCTCCCCTTAACAGCCACTATGCTCAAATCTAGATTTCCTTGGCCTATGTGTTGGAGGTCTGAGCTTGCTGGGCTTTCCAGTCACGTGAGCTGTGGCTTTTAAGCTCCCATGTATGTGGTCCCTGACATAGAGACTCTTGGTCATTGCAGTTTTGAGATGATAATGCCCAGTTTTCTTCTCTTAACGTTGTTTGTACCTAATTGGCTATCATGCTTGTTAGCAACAGTAGCTTTGACTTGAGTATCTGAAGGCTCAAATGATACCACTTGCTGGCTGACAGGAAAACGTGTAAGAGAATATGAACTCCTGAGACCAAGTCCGTGGAGGCACTTCCTGGGGGATATTTTATCCTGGGTGCAGTAGCTGACCTTCCTCCTTCAGCCTGTCAGAAGGCCAGAGCCAAGGTGGTGCATGCCTGGAAGTGGTGCTGCAGGGAGAGCAGTGCCCTCACCACCTCCTGAGGATCCACGGGGTCTCTGATAAGGGGAAGACAGCACCCAGAAGGCAGCAGAGCGTTACAGAAAGGGCTTTGAAATGAGGCACGACTATGTTTGATCCTGACTGCATCATTTCCTATTGATGCCTAGGGTGAGCCACTGAACCTCTCTGGACTTCAGTTTCCTTATCTGTAAAGCAGGGATAATACCCTCTACCTCACAGGGCCAAGCAAGGTCCCCGACCCTATCAGGGGTCCGTATATGTGCTAACCGAAAAGGGATGACCCCAAGCTGGGAAACTAGGAAGGGCCCATCTGAAACTTTTGGGGGATAGTGATATGTCACAGAGTGGTTGAATAACATCAGTCTGAAAGCCTTCCCAGGATTTCTCTTGCCTTAAGCTCCCCTCTATGTGCATGTACTTGTGTGCATGTACACACACACACACACACACACACACACACACACACGATGCATACTGAACAGGTAAGCACCATCCCCAGTCTGTGGACACACACTTGTGACTACACAGAGCACACACACCCATGCACATAGGAGCTCGTACAGCCCCAGTGGGTCCCTCTATTACAAATAAACACACATACACAAGTGTGTGTACAGAAACACATTCCCAGGCCACGTTCATGGTGGCTGTTTTCCCTCTGTAAAATGGGACCCCGAATTCCTCACCATACGGTCTCCAATATATATCTAAATATTGGAGATCATAATATATATCTAAATATTGAGGACCGTATATTGAGTTGTCCCCCTCAATATATCTAAAATGAAATATGAAGAGGGAGAAAACCCCAGCGGAGAATAGGAAGCCATACATACAGATTACAATCACCCAATGTTGCTGGTGGAGAGAAATGGATGTTGAGCATTGAATGTTAAAAATTGTGTTGAATTAGATAAGAAAATCCCGTGTAGACTTTGTTAATGATTCATAATCAGCTAATAAGCTCATCTTGAGGAGAATAATGATCCGCGGACCTGTTGGCTCGTTTATCACTGTGTTTTACAACATTGGCAAAGAAACTAATTAAATCCCCGCATCATTACAGAGAATCCCTTTTAATAGAGATACAATGATGCACTAGAGGCTACAGATTACACTGCAAATTGTACCAAGAGATTTTGGACAGCGGGTTTTAATTAACATGTGAGCCAGAAGCAGCTCGCTTAAATAATAACCAGTGCTGGAACCATCTGCACGGAGGAGTCAGGACGTAGGAGGAGGCGAGCACGGAGGCCCAGGAGGCGAGGAGAGCATGGGCTGGGGCTGGAAGGGGTTTCAGAGTTGGAGCTATGGGGAGAGGGGAGAAACCGAGTTAGGGCTTGAGTTCAGGAGGGGAGGGGAAACAAAAGCTGGTGGGTGTCAAGGAGCGCTAAACAAAGTCTCCTGCTCCCCTCCCTGCCATATTCCATTTGGACAAACAAAACCGAGAATGGGCATCATGGACCACTGTCCGGATCCCAACTTGGCAGTTGGATCAGCAAGTTGCCAAGAGCTGCTGCAAAGCAGCTCTCGGAGTAGGTGCCCCAAGAACGACCCAGCACTCCAGCTTCTGCTAAGGAGCACGGGATGCCTTAAGTGACACAGCCCATGAGACTTTGATAGCTGGAGTTCAAGGCTTTCCTCCTATGCTCTTCTGTAGCTGGCTTTCAAGGAAAAGCTTCAGCCAGCGGGTTAGCCGACAGACAGAAGGACAAGCGGGCCAGAAGGTAGATGAGTGAAGAAAGCCGGGAACTCTGCTTAGCCATGAGTTGCATGTGCGTTCTTGGAATTGAGTTCCTGGCAAAACCAGGGAGAACTTTATTACCTTAAGGCAAATGCTGGTAACCCAGGGAGGCCTAAACAGTTCTCCTGCAGGGGCTGGTCCCACCGAGTTGGACTTCCTGAGGGCAGAGGCCTGTTTGGGGACTGCCTGGGTCACACAGCAACTGCTTTGCCTTGGTTTGAGCAACTTGTCATCCATTTTCCCTGGCAGACCCCGAGTCTGGGTGCTTTTCTGTACCCTCCTTCCTCAGAATCCGGGCTTTCCTTCCCAGGCTGAGGCTCAACACTGAGGTGGCCTGTGCCACAGGCGGCATCATGGACTTCAAAGAGCCTTTTCTGACAGTTGGGGGAAGATCAAGTGTCTGTGCAGGCGAGACGCGGGAAAGAATTCTCCCCAAGTTCATGTCCCTCTCTCTGAGAAAATAAGCTGAAGGCTTCCTCCTCTGAGGCTTGTATATTAGTATTTTTTTAAGATCGGCAGCAAAATGATTCATAAAACCTTGGAAACAGATTTCTTGTAAAGCCTTAAAGAACAATGGCTCATTGTGTACCGGGACTCCCACCTGATATTCTGCCAAAGGCGTGATGCGGGCTCCTTCGAGATGGAGCTGCACCCAGCAGTCATTTCCCAGCCTGCTCCTCTCCCGGGGTTCCATGGCAACACTGCCGAGATCCCAGCACCTCCTAGCATTCCCCAGGCAGCATTCACCTTTGTGCCCAGGCCCTGGGACTGCCTCACGCCTGGGGCGCTCTTCATCTATCAGAAGTCCTGCCAATATGTGCACTCGGGCTTCCAAAGCCAGCCTCACCCCCACCACGCGCACATGTATGCACACGTGGGCACGTGTGTGCTCACACACACATATGCACGCACACGCACATTCCTGCCCTCTTCCTACCCTGGAAACGGGCGGTCTGAGCCACTGGCATGCCCCCTCTCCTCTCGGGCCCACCCAGGTCCGCCGTCCCAGGTCCCTCCTGCTTCCCTTCTTCTCCATCTCCTTGCCCGCTCCGGGGTCCTCATTCCACGGTTATGGAGTAAACAGAAGTCAGATACCATGTAGTTCAACCTCCTCACTTTATAGGCAAGGAGAGGGAGGTGCCCCTCGGTGAGGGAGGGGACCGTGATCATGAATGTCATCTTGCGGAACAGAGCAGGCATCGAGCGTGGCAGGCATTGTTCCACTGTGCAGAAGAGTGGCCACTGTCACCCTTTCAGCTGCCTCTTGGGGACTTCTCAAGGAAGCCCGCACGATTCCTTCCTCCCTGGTCTGTGCCTCCCATCCCACGCCCTCTGGCAGATCCCTGGGCTCCTGCTGGGAGCCTGCCACCCCCGACTCTGAAGCTACCAGAGCCTCCAGCTGCGTGTATGGATGGTGCCAGTCCCAGGGACTTCAGATCTGGAAGGGACTTTCAAGGGTGGCTGGTCCCGCCCACTCATTCTGATGGATGAATAAAGTGAGGCTCTGGGAGGTTGAGAGAGGATGAGCAGAGGGACCCATTGGCCCAGTGCTTGGGAAGACCAAGAAATGCCGGGACCCACATCCAGACTTAATCGTGCTTTTATTACAAAAGCTGCTATTGCTTTGATCCACTAAGGCGGGCAAGGTGGCTGCTAGCTAAGCTGAACCCAAGCCTCGTGCTGTGGCAGGATGGAGGCCTTGCCAACTTTCTTCCTTGTGGTGCCCGCCGATGGGCAAACCTTCCCTCCTCCCCCACAGGGCCCCAGGCCGCCAGGCAATTCCAGGCAGGCAGCGGGGCCCCACCTTGCGGTACAGGCTGGTGGTGGTACAGGCTCCAGAGTCAGGCAGCCCCGGGGTTTGAATCCCAGCTTCCCCTCTTAACGCCATGCCAGTATGGCCGCCGTTACTAGTGCCGCGCTGGAGCTGGCTCAGGAGGGCCGCTTGTTAGACTTGAGGAATTCTGTAAACCGGTGGTTAAATACCGCCATTATTAAAAATTAAGTGATATAAACTCATAATTAAATAAATTATGCTTAAAACAAAGGCCATAAACATTAAAACAAAATCATTTTCTAATTATTTTATTATCATCTCTACTCTAGAGCTAATACTCCAGAGGCTGGTTATATCTGTGGCATCTGTATGGAGGAAGCATTGTGCAGAGTACTAGCCGATATAATGGTGCTACTCCACCATCCCGTCCATGATCCATGAAGTCACTTTAGTAGATTGCTGCTGTCTATGGTGGGAGCACAGAAGTCAGCAGACACCACCCATCCGGGGGCCGAACCTCCCCTCCCTCCGGGGCCTCCTCCTCCTCCTCCTTCCCTTCCTCCTTTTTATATTTTTGGAGAGCCAGCCTCTGAACACTTACCAGCATGCCCCTACTTGTGTCTGACCCTCCCAACGACACTGTGACATCGGGATTCTAGCTTTACAGGGTAGGAAGCTCAGACTTACAGCGTGAAGTGACATCTCGCAGGTGGAGCTCGTGGGGCTGACAGCCAGGAATGGATGGAGCTCACCCCTTGACTTACAGCTCCATGTCAAGGGCTATCTGAAAAACGCTTGAACTTGTATGTGTAGCAGTATGTGGTCACAGTGCTCTTCCCTTCCAGAGGCCTGGGCCAGGTGAGCGAGATGCAGGCCCCGTGTGTGGCTGCCACGTAGTGCAGGTCCTTACAGGTCTGAGCTGTGGCGGAGGCAGAATCTCTGGGAAGCAGAATGTGCAGGGGGAGGGGTGCCCTCCCCGGAGGGAAGGAGGACCTGGGCCACAAGCTCCCTGCTCACTTGCCATCCTCTCTGCAGACATGTGAGTGACCATCCAGAGCCTCTGGTTTCTCACCCCCGCAGCAGGGGTAACACCACCTAACATGTTGGTTTGAGATTTAAGTGAATATTCCCAGAGCACCCGGCATGGTGCTGTACACACTAAGTGTGAATGAGATAAATGTTGCTTTCCATCCTCTCTCTCCTTCCCACTTCTCCTCCTAGCAGTCAAAATTCTCTATTGACATCCAGGCTAACGACAGCCTGAGCACACCGATGTGTGCACTTCCCTCCGGAGGTGGCTTCTCTGGTTTCAGTGCCAACCCTGGGCCACATCCTTCAGCGTGGCTGGAGCAATCGGAGCTTCCTGCCAGCTGCTGGGCTTCAAGAGGCTTCAGAGCAAAGAGGCGAGAAGGTCAGAGAAGTGATTGGAAGCTGCAGTCTAGGCAGCCAGAAACACTCAGAGCGCCCTGCCCACCCTGGATCCCTTGCCTCGCCCTCTGTCTTCACTTCACAGAGGCCACTGGTCCAGCACCCCATCTGACTCCACCCTGAGACACTGCCTTGGTGCCACCACAATGCCTGGTGCACTAGATGAGCCATTCCAGGGCTTCTGCCATGTCCAGAGTCAGGCCACTGGGACCCTCACTCTCCACATTGTGGCTGAAGAGCTCCTTCCATGTCTCTCCTCCCTCTAGCTTCCTAACCAGAAACTATCCAGGGCTACTCCCATGCCTGCCCTCCTTCTTCCCATCTAGAGACTGAGCTGTCCTTCCGGCTCTGCTGTCCTGGCCATTCCTGACACTGTGCCCTCGTCTGTCCCCCCTGTCTCCCTGCCCATCTTGCTCTGCCATCCACCTCCTCCCTGTCTCACACTTCCTCTCTCTCTCTCTTTCTCTCTTTCCTGGATATTTCTTCTCAGATTTTGAACAAACTGAACATTTTTCATCTAAAAATAAAACCTCCCTCCTTCAACCCAATGATTATTTGTCCTCCTTCATTGCCTTTTTTCTCTTTTGTTCAGAGCCAGTCTCTTGGAACGGTAGGCCCTGTGTCCACTGCCTCACCTCCACAGATGCTCTCCCACCACACTTGTCTTCACTCCCACGGAAACCAATCCCACTAAGACCTCCATATTGCTTTATCTGACTCTACTGGCTATTTTCAACCTCTCCAGGACCTCTCTGAACCATCTGACACCTGACTACCTTCTCTTTCATTGAAACCCTCTTTTCATGTCCAGTGTTCCTGGATCTCCTTTTGTCTTTCTGACTGGTCCTTCCCAGGCTTGTCTGCCTCAACCCCAATACCTCTTCAATATTGGTGTTCCTTCAGTGTTGATTATCCTGTCCTCAGCTCTCTCTTTGCCTGATATCCACTCTCCCTGAGCCTCCTCCCATTGCCTCCACCCTGTCCTGTGATCTCAGCCCCCACTGGTGTTCTTTTTTTTATTAACGTATAATGTATTACTTGCCCCAGGGGTACAGGTCCGTGAATCATCTGGCTTACACATTTCATAGCACTCACCGTAGCATATACCCTTCCCAGTGTCCATCACCCAGCCACCCTATCCCTACTCTCCCACCCCCAGCAACCGTCAGTTTGTTCTGTGAGATTAAGAGTTGCAGGGTTTGTCTCCCTCCTGATCCCATCTTGTTTCATTTTTCCCTCCCTATCCCCCACGACCCCCCCCCCGGCCTCACAAATTCGTCGTATCAGAGAGATCATATGATAATTGTCTTTCTCTGACTGGCTTATTTCGCTTAGCATAATACCCTCTAGTTCTATCCATGTCATTGCAAATGGCAAGATTTCGTTTCTCTTGATGGCTGCATAGTATTCCATTGTATATATACATACACCACATCTTCTTTATCCATTCATCTGTTGATGGACATCTAGGTTCTTTCCATAGTCTGGCTATTGTGGACATTGCCGCTATAAACATTCGGGTGCACGTGCCCCTTCGGATCACTACATTTGTATCTTGAGGGTAAATACCCAGTAGTGTGATTGCTGGGTCATAGGGTAGCTCTATTTTCAACTTTTTTTTTTCAAAGATTTTATTTATTTATTTAACAGAGAGAGAACACAAGCAGGCAGAGGCAGAGAGAGGAGCAGGCTTCCTGCTGAGCAAGGAGCCCAATGCAGGACTCGATCCCAGGACACCGGGATCATGACCTGAGCCGAAGGCAGCTGCTTAACCAACTGAGCCACCCAGACGTCCCTATTTTCAACTTTTTGAGGAAGCTCCATACTGTTTTCCAGAGTGGCTGCACCAGCTTGCATTCCCACCAACAGTGTGGGAGGGTTCCCCACCCACCCACCTGCCCCAGTGATCTGATACCTCAACAGCTCAGGTTAATCTCTCAAGCTTCAGACCTGTAGACACAACCATCCTAGCATGGCCTTTTGGTGACACTCAGCAGCTCAGACCCAATATATCTGGAAGGTGGTAATCTTCCCCATGAATCTCCACTTGTTTCTGCATTCTGCTCAGTGCCAGCAGCGCCCTAGGTAGCCACATGAGAACCCTTTCTTTTTCCCTCCAACAGGTCATCCAATTCTATTGACTCTACCTAGTACAGATTCTTCAATTTTATCTGCTTCTTTCTATCCCCACTATAGCTCCTCTGGTTTCTCATTTAGAGTATTCCAGCAGTCTCTTAACCATAGTCTCTCAGTGTTGAGTCTTACTCTACCTTCAACCTAACTACTGCCTAATTAAAATGCAGACCGTAGCTGGGTGAAGTTATTCAGTGGCCTTTCTCCTGTGTTCAAGGTAAGCTCCAAATTCCCTGTCCTGGAAGAAAAGGCCTTTAGGACTTCAGCCCTGCATATCTCCTCACCCTTTTCTCTTGTTTTTAACCCTTTTAGACCTTTGGTTCTAACTGTGCTGAAAAACTAGCAGTCACCTGCACACAGCATGGTCACCCTTCCTCCTAGAATGTATAGTAGATACAGATGGGGACTTGGGGTGCTTTTGTTCTCAGTTTCAACTCCAGCTCTAGAACTGTGCTTCACGAAGACAGGCAGGGATGTCTACATGAATGAATGGGGAATACCTTCTTGTCTTTTCTGTGCAGGCCTCTCTCACTTGGTTCTACTCATTCTGTAAGACTCGGCTGGGACATCCTTCTCCTCGGAAAGCCTTTCCTGACCTCAGTGGGCTGGGTCTTCTCACACATTTCCCTTCCATTCCCACAGCCCTCATATCACTTTTCTTCCTTCTTTTCTTTGGAGCTGTGTCTTATCCGTCTAGGTACTCCCTGCCAAACCCACAGTACTTGCTCAATAAATGCTTGTTGAGTGAATGAAGCACTGAATGGAGGTAATCAACCCCAAGCCTACTTCTCCTCATGCCCACCATCTTCCCCTTTCCTCAGTGACCACAGCTCTCTTCTCAGACTTTTTTTCTGATGCCTCCAACATGGACCTTTGTGGCTTCATCATCCCTATGGAAGCTTTTCAGAAACAAGGGGGCTGTGAACAGCTGGATGGATGCAGCTGAAGACATCACTATCCACATGTTCCTCTCTAGGGGGCTAAGATAGTTCCCAAGACTTGATCAATGGTATTGGGTCTCTCTGGTGTCTGCCTCAGAGGGTCCAATATAGGACCCCATCTCCCTGGGGAAGAGGCCCACAAGATCCAAACAAAGAATGGGCCAAGGTGAGTCTATACTTACAGGCTGAGATTTGGGCATGCATCTGTTCTAACAAGAACTCAGGGCACTGGTCATGGAAAGTGGTGGAAACTCCGACATACCTTGGAGGAAGGCTGTGACTTGGGGGGAAAGGGAGCCAATAATTCACCCCAGAAATACCAGATACTGCAGCTAGTGAGGCATCACAACTAATTCTGACCCCTGTCTTCTATGAGAAGGAAGACAGTGCTTCTGGCTTCCTTTCCCAATCAGGATGATCTCAGGGAGTGAGAAGAACCCAGTGTTGGAGTAGTACCCTGTCTTTAGTCATGGGACCAGCCTGATATCAGTCCTGAAATCCACTGACCCCCCAAATTCTTTTGCCTTCCCATTTCCTGTTCCATTCCTCTGAAACTTGTCTTCATCTTCAACAGGCTCCTCCTTCCCCTACTTCTCTCGCTTTCTTCATCTGTCCTTCTCCTCTATGCTCCCAACCCTGATCCTGTTATCAGCTTTTCCATCAAATTTCTCACCACTTCTAAGCAACTTTTATGCCCTTGAGTGCCCATGGCTCCCTGCTAATCCCAAACTCTGGGGAAACCATTCTGCGGATTCTTTTCCTTCCTGGGCAGAGCCTGACAGCCTTGCTGATTGAGTCTCCTGCAGATGGTCATTGGGACACCTGAGATGCCTGAGGGAGACCCTCTCTAATCCTGTTGTGCTGACCAACCCAGGGTTGAGAGCTCTAGCGTGGCTGCTCCAAATCTCCACTCTCCTCCAGGCACTGGTCCAAGACAAGTGAGTTCTGGTTTTCTCAGAGAACAGGACAAGGAGAAACTGAAGCTCCTTTAGTCCTCTCTTTTCCACTTCAAAAACACTGGGCATCTTCATTGCTCTCTTTTGCCTATTGGAGGTAAGGTCTGGCTCTTATTCTGAGGATTCCCTCCTCCTCTTCCTGTTATTCTATTCTCACCCCTCTCCTGAGACATCTGAGACCTCACTCCATCAGTCACCTTCCCTTTCTTGCATTTCCAATCTTTCTCTTTCAGTTGACATCTTCCTAGAAACTTAGAAACGTGCTCAAGTCCTCCTGACCCCCCTGAGTGACTGCTCTCTCTCTCTCCATCATTCAACTTGTCACTGCTGCCACTTCCTCACCACCCACTCCTTCCTTCATCCTTGTGCAATCTGGCTTCCGCCCCCACTTCTCTATGGAAACTGCTCTTCTAATTTCTCAAGCAGCATCCTCATCACCAAATTGAATGTATTCCTGGCCCACAGGAAGCACCGAGAAGGTGGGACCTCCCTCCCAGGACTGGCTTAGGCACTGGGAAAAGTCAAGACTGGTGAGAGACCATATCCAGCAGTGGAGTCACTTACAGGTGTGTTGGTCTTCAAACGGCTGCCCTCCTGTGCCTTATAGCCACTGATCTTTGTGCGACCCTATTAGGTCAACAAATGGCCTCTCTCAGTAGCATCACACTTTTCTCCAGGCTTAATATCTCCAATTCCTTAACATCTCCATAACCTGCTCCTTTTATGGAACAATGCACAGGCTCCTCCCCATTCTCACTAGCCTCCTCTGATGGAAGATTTGATGGATCAACTAAACTGATCCCTGTAAAGAACTGGTCAATGGCAGCTTAGTCTACTAAAAAGTATGAGGTATTCTTAAGCTATCTGTCATACTGACTATGACCAGGAGCATATAACAGTACGTCCAACAAGTATGGTGTCTTGGTATAGAAAGATTATCTTTGCAATGAGTTTATATGCAATTGGAAGTAATTAAAAACACCCTGTAAATTTAGGTTCTCTTTTCCCTCATTCCCCTACTTGGTGAGATGTTACTGTAGTTCTACTTTTTGGTGCATTTTATCTTCAATGGGTACTTGATAAATGCTGAATAAATGGATAAATGCATGAATGAGTGATTAAGTATTACAAATATCAGGTCTTTCTAAGTTTATCCTTATCCAATTCTCCCTTGATAATGCTAAGAATATGCTTAATATTAACCTTTGCCAGGGCCAGTCTTTGGAAGTAACACGTATGAAGATTTGCCCTTGATGAGTAGAAAAATTTGACTAGATCTAACAGTGCCTGGAAGAGTCACCACTTTGTGGACTTGACTCCCCTGGGAGGACATTCAAGGTAAGGAAGGGAGCTGGAGGCAGATCTGTAGAGACATGTCCTGCCTGGACATTCTTCAACACTTCCTACTTCTAAAGGGTATCGTGGGGGGAGTTACAGTGCTGCCTGGAGCACTGGGCTGGTGCCCATCGGAGTGACCAGCCTCCTGTGGAATCCTGCTGCCTTCCTCCCATTGATTTGGCCGGGATCTTTATTGTCTGCTCAAATGTAATTAAAGAGTCCTCTGATGGTGCCAATTAAAGACTCGGAGGGACGGGAGCGGGTGCTCACAGCATCACATGGTGCGGCGCGGTGAAGCTGTAAACATCCATTAGCCATTACAGTTCTCATTAGTCCTTGAAAAACAACTCATTAGTGTCCATAGAACTGACAGGTAAATACAGCTAATGGGCTAAATCTATCAATAAATTCATTGTGTGCAAAATCAGGGTTTCTGTCATTGTGCTGCTTGCGGTGACTAATCAGAAGGTTAAATACTCCTCCTGCAAAAATATATATAAGTTGCAAAGCACTTAGCCTGATAGACTGTGAAAAAATGGCATGTGAGAAACTAATGAAGACATCAAAGGCTTTATTTATACGTAGGGTGGGTTCATTTCAAGTTCAGGTTGCTATGAACTGTCACAGCTGTTTAGCTGAGACTAAATTTTAGAAAGCATATTGATTTGTTTTAATTTAAACGGGGCAGTTTACAAAAGCTGCTTGAATCTGAAGTTATTCCAGAAATGATTGCTCAGTGCCTGGTGGTGGAGGGGGGGAGGGTCTCAGCAGGCTTCTGTGTCCCCCCTACATAGAGCATCTCCGGAGAGGCTGCTCATCCTGCAGATGTTGGGGTGGAGGGTCTCAGCAGCATAGGATGGAGGGTTGGACATGCTTTTAGGGCTCATCTAGCCCCAGCTCCTCATGGGGCAGAGGGGAAACTGAGGCCATGGAGGGCTGGCAATAGGCACAGGAGCATTTGGTGCATTAGTGGCAGAGACCAGGTGTCTGAGGCTTCCTTCTGCCTATTTCTTCGGTTTCTCTCCAGAGGAACCATGATGCTCCTGGGACAGACAGGAAGAGGAGGGCTTTTTCTGGGCATTTGCTCTTCTTCCGCACCCTTGGCCTTCTCCAGGTGTGCTACTTTAACCCAGAGGTGCCACATCTTCCTGTTCTCTGGATTCACTTCAGCCTCTGTCCTTTGACTTCTGTACTTTGGGAAGCAGTAGAAGCTCAGCTGCCTCCTTCCAGCCAAGAAACTTCTATCTCCAGCTGTTTGTTTCCTGGACCTCTGCTAAAATGTCCCCCTCCCACCTTGTTAGATGGAAGGGAGCACTTCTTGATCTCAAAAGGATAAAACAGGAGAGGTTATAAACTGGCTACCTGCAAGTTTTCTCTGACCCTCTCTGCCCCAACCTGCAGGGTTTCTAAAATTTTCATTTGTAATCAGCTTAAACCCGGGAGATTTACATAAAATTTTGGCTTTCCTGCTTCTTCTGGAAAATTGGAAGATCTGGTTGCACTAGGCTTGATTTCCAGCCTGGTTCAGGTCGCTGGGGCTGATCATTGGTTGCCATTTTAGATGGGGCCGTGTTTTTCCAAACACCCTGATGTCCTCTGGGCCATGGCCTGCACTAGCACAGAACAGCATCTCCTCTGATGGTAACAGTGATGATCATGCTGCTGTGTGCCACCACCCCTGCAGTGCAATGACTTCTGGATGGCTCTGGTTGCTCTGTGTCACCAGCTCCAGACTCAACTCCCAGGCAGGAGCAGCGAGGTGACTATCCTGGCTCATCCCGTCTCTCGCTGTAGGGGTCAAGGAGAGTAAGTCCCTGCCCTTTTAGCTTCTGGGATGTGGACCTCCCCACAGGACTCTTTGAGTGATGCGTCCTGATATCTGACTAGGGCCTTCAGAGGTTCATAGAAATGACCAGTGTCTACTCCATCCTCCTCACCCATCTCCTTCATCCTACTTTGTCCCCTCTAGTTCATGCTTTATGTGGCTTCTTTTAAAGAAGCCAATCTGGGCACATGGCTTCCCTGCATAAAAGCCTTCCTCATCCTTTTGTTGTTTTAGATAAAATCCAGAACCATCACAACATGGCACAAGGCTCTGCAGCTCTGGCCCTGCGGCCTCCCCCACTCTGTGCATGCCCCTCTCCTCTGCCTTACTCTGGCCTGGGGCCCCTTTCAGTCCCTCTGAACAGTCTTCTTGGCTTCCCCCTCCTGATGACCTGGGTGCCTGCAGTTCCTTCCGACTGGAATGTTCTTCCCCAGATACTTGCCTGTCCAGCCCCTTCACTCTAAGCTCCCAGCCTCTTTCCTTTCCCTCAAAATTGCAAAACTTATCTTGGGGCCTCTATGGTTTCTGTTCCTTCTGCTTGGAATGCATTTCCCTAGATCTTTCCATCGCCAGCTTCGTCTCATCTGTCAGGTGCCAGCTTAAATGTCATTTCAGAAAGGCTTTTTGCACCAGCCCCTCCCACCCATCACTCTGTTTCAAGGCATGAAGTGTGGTCTGAATTTACATCATTTACTTGTGGGGTCCTTGTCTATTTTCTGCCTCCTTGTCATAAAATACAAGCTTCATGAGAGCAAGACTTTGTCTCTACTGTTTTCAGACATAGCTTCTGTGCCTAGACAGGTGCCTGGCCCATAGAGAGCTATCACCTGAACTGCATCAGAGAACATCTTCCAGCTTGGAGAGGACCACATCTTCTCAGTTGTCAGAAGGGCACTGGGGCCCAGAGAGGCAAACTCAATGTGACAATGAGCAAAGATGAAGCCAAGTCAAAGGGAACATGAAAAGAAACTCGACCTTACTAATAATCAGGGGTATACAAACTAGAACAACAGGATGCCACTTTCGCCCCTCAGTCTGGCAAAACTTACATTGGAGAGGATCTGGGAAAACGGGAAGGTCAATGCAGCCACCTTGGACAGCAACTCAGCTGTCTCTAGGAAAAGTGAAAATGCACACACTCTGTAAGTGAGCAGTTGCATTCCTGGGTCTGACCTGGAGAAACCCAGGTGTGCACAAAGATGTTATACAGATGTGCCTTCATTCCACGAATGTTTACTTCACACCTACACACCCGGTTCTACATACCGGGGATAGAAATGCAAGTAGCCCCTTCCTTCATACAGCTTATATTCTGCTTGAGGAGAGACAGGCAATAATCAATAAATGAGTAAATAAGTTAAAGAGTATGTCAGGGGCACCAGGGTGGCTCCAATACGTTGGGTTCCTGCCTTTGGCTCGAGTCATGATCTTGGGGTCCTGGAATCAAGCCCGGCGTCAGACTCCCTGATTAGTGGAGAGCCTGCTTCTCCCTCTCCCTCTGCTGCTCCCACCACCACCCCCCGCCCCTCACTACTTGGGCTCTCTCTCATGGTCTATCTATAATAAATAAATAAAGTCTTAAAAAAAAAGACTATGTCAAAAAGTGGTAAGTGCTGTGGAGGAAAGCGAAGCCAAGTAAGGTGCAAAGGGAGCCCTGGGGGTTGGGGCTGCTGTTCTTTGGAAGGGCTTTCTGATGGAGAGACATCTGGGCAGAGAGAAGCAAGTGGATATGTCTGTGTGGGGGGAGAGGAAATATGTTGGGCTGAGAGACTAGCCAGTGCAAAGGCCCTGAGGTGGAAATTGGTGTGGTGAGTTTAAGGAACAGAAAGTAGGTCAGTATGGCTGGAGCAGAGAATATGGCAGAGAGAAGGAAGAGTGGTTAGAGATGAAGTCTGAGGGGCCGCCAGAGCCCAGCTCATGGAGCACCTGTCAGTCACTGTAAGAATGTTGGCTTTTACTCTGCATGAGATGAGAAGCCATCGGAGGGTTTTGAGCAGAGCACCGACCTGATCCCACATTGTTTTATAAAGATCACTCTGGGGATGCCTGGGTGGCTCAGTCATTAAGCATCTGCCTTTGGCTCAGGTCATGATTCCAGGGTCCTGAGATTGAGCCCCACATTGGGCTCCATGCTCAGCAGGAAGCCTGCTTCTTCCTCTCCCATTCCTCCTGCTTGTATTTCCTCTCTTGCTATCTTGCTCTCTGTCAAATATATTTTTAAAAATCTTTAAAAAATAGGGTCATCGGGTGCCTGGGTGGCTCAGTTGGTTGGGCGACTGCCTTCAGCTCGGGTCATGATCCCAGAGTCCCGGGATCGAGTCCCACATCGGGCTCCCAGCTTCACGGGGAGTCTGCTTCTCCCTCTGACCTTCTCCCCTCTCATGCTCTCTCTCGCTCTCTCTCTCTCAAATAAATAAAATCTTTAAAAAAAAAAAATAGGGTCATCTGGGTGGCTCAGTGGGTTAAAGCCTCTGCCTTTGGCTCGGGTCATGGTCTCAGGGTCCTGGGATCGGGCCCTGCATCGGGCTTTCTGCTTGGTGGGGAGCCTGCTTCCCCCTCTCTCTCTGCCTGCCTCTCTGCCTACTTGTGATCTCTCTCTCTGTGTCAAATAAATAAATAAAATCTTTTTTAAAAAATCTTTAAAAAATAGATAAAGATCGCTCCGGCTGCTGTGGCTGTGTTGAAAGGTGGCTGGGGAGAGGGGCAAGGTGAGGAATGATAGGATTTAGACAAAGTGGAGACGGTGGAGAAGTATCCAGAGTTAATACTGGAGATGACAGGCTTGGCTGAAGGTTGGATATAGCATGAGCAAAAAAGACAAATCCAGACTGATGCCATGGGTTTTGGGGTGAGCACCTGGACAAAGGGAACTGCCCTTTATGAGGTGGGGGTAGGACGGTGGTGGGTGAGGACTGGAAACATCAGGATTTGGGGTGCATGAGAAGGTGTTTGCATGTTGCATTTAATAAGCCTGCTAGACATTCAGGCGAAGGTGGGAGAAGGCAGCTAGAAGTCTGGGCTAGCGGTGAGGGTGGAGGTCAGGTGGGTGGTAGATATCTGGGAGTCTGCAGCATGTAGACAGTATTCGGAGCTGCAAGGACACATGAATTGCCCAGGGAATGAGTGTGGGCAGTGAAGAAAAGAAGTCTGAGGACTGAGTCCCAGGACCTGCCCTCATTCGGAGTGCAGGGACATCAAGGGAAATCACAAAAGCAGACTGAGAAGAAATGGCCTCTTAGAACAAGGACCAAAAAAGAGAGAAGGGAAAAGAGTTTCCAAGAAGGAGGTTACAATCCAATGTGCTAAATGATACCTACAATGAAGGAGGACAAACCAGCAGAGATGGAGCAGACTGCTGCCCGCTGGATCTGGCCTCATGAGGTCTTTGGCCATCTGGATGTTTTGGTGGTGTTGTGGGCAAGAGCCTGATGTCAGTGGGCTCAAGCGAAAGTCAGAAAGAGAGAATGTGGAGGCACTGAGTAAAAGCAGTTTCTTGAGGAGTTTTGCTGTGACGAGAGGCAGAGACGTGGGGTGGTCATGGAACAGGATGTAAGGGGATGGAGTTTTTATTACTATTTTTTTAAAAAGATTTTATTTATTTATTTGAAAAAGAAAGAATGAGAGAGAGAGAGCATGAGAAGGGGGAGGGTCAGAGGGAGAAGCAGACTTTCCGCCAAGCAGGGAGCCCGATGCGGGACTTGATCCCAGGATTCCAGGATCATGACCTGAGCTGAAGGCAATTGTTCAACCAACTGAGCCATCCAGGTGCCCTTTATTACTATTTTTTTTTAAGATGGGAGAAATCACAATGTGTTTGTTGGCTGGTGGGAACAATCCAGTAGAGAAGAAAAGATCTGATGGTACAGTAGTGAAGGGATAACTGTTCAATTATTTGTCCGGCAAAAAAATTAGAAACAGCCTAAATATCCATCAAGAGAAAAATAGACAAATAAAATATGTTACATTCAAAATGATGAGACACTCTACAGCTGACTCATTGCCTGGAGGAACAAATTTTTATAGCGAGAAGGGGCCCCCATGGTATGCTTGCTTAAGGATACTTGTGCCAAGATTCCTTGGACTAAGGAATAAGGACTGTAGACAGACCTTAACTCAGATCACACAGGTCCCTCTGCCTGCTGTCCCCAAACACCCTCATATGTCCCAGGGAGAACATGGTGGTTATCAGGCTATCTTGGGAGATCTGTCGTCTGTCTTCCTCGATCTTTGTTTGCCTCGATCAGAAGACTCCTGTGTGATAGTGATGATGATGATGGTGATGTTGATAAAAAAAATTAAATTAAAATAGCAGGTACTGAGTACAGAGTGTTTCATCCACTCCTTGCCCTCACGGAGCTTACATTGTAGGTGCGCGTTACTCAATTCTAACTATTTTTAGTTTCAGTTATGGCGAATGCTATAGAGAATCAAAGAGGGGCCTGGCCCAATCTAGAAGGGCCAAGAAATGTTGTTTACATTGAAACCAGAAGAATAAGCATGAGTGTGCCAGGCAGAGGTGGGGAGAGAAGAGAGGGAAAAGAGAGGAAGAGCGTGGTAAGCAGAAGGGATGTCATCCCTCCCGCCATTGATTCAACAGTTGCTGAGTGCCAGCTATATCCTCGGTGGAAAGGCTCAGATTCCTGCTTTCTCGGGGTCCCTATTCTAGTGGAGGGAGACTCAGAGTGAACACATAAATAATGCCCAGTGTCAGTTAGTGATGGGTGCTGGGGAGACAATAAATCAGGGTAACAGTGGTGGGGGGGAGGGATGGGTAAAGTACTTTGAAAAGGTCTTGAGAGAGAGGTGACCTCTCACCCGAGACTGGCCAGGCACATGTCCCAGAAGCGCGTCCCAAGCAGAGGAAACAGCAGATGCCAACACCTAGAAGTGGGAAGGAATGTGTCATGTTGTGGGAACAGCAAGGCCTGTGTGGCTGGGCCTATGAACAAGGTGGGGCTTGGCGAGATGGGGTTATGGAAACCAGATCATGTAGGGCTTTGAAATAGTGTTTTAAGCTTCAGCAACCCTAGGTCTTAGCTGTGGATGCAAATGGAATATTTTTTGGAGGAAGTCCAGGAGCCCCAGGTCCTCAGCGAATAGGTGGGTTGTGGCTGGTTCGGCTCACCTCAGCTGCAGAGGCAGAGTTTCCCAGTGCACCCCCCCTAACCCCCGCTTCCAGCCATAGATCTTACCTTATCACTCCCGTCCGCTTAGCATGAGCCATATACTCCACTCCAGAGGAGAACTCTCACTTAATTAATTTTAGATTTAAAGCAACAAGAAGTCCTTATATTAAAAACGGAGTGGGGGGGAGAACAGCTTGTTAATTAAAATGTCAGTTAGGGTGTTCCTGGCGAAAACTATGATTAGTGGGTGTTTCCTTTGGTTACAAGCCCTTGTGCTTTGATATTTCATGTGTGAACATAAAGAACCTCACACATGTGCTCAACACCCAGGGACGGGCTACATTTCAAGGTGGTTTCAATTGGTCATTCTGTTCTGCAAAGTCCAGTATCCCAGGCCTTCTGGGATTGCTCCCCATGCCAGTCTTTCAACCTCAGACCCCAGACCTCCAGCCTCAGAAGGGTTTTCTCCCCTGCACCCCCTCTCTCTCACTGCATGCCATTCCCACCCATAGGCTCCAGCTCTCTCTGTCTCTGAAAAACCTAGGCATCCTTCTGGCATCAGTGCTACTTTTTGCAACTCCTTACAAGATCTCTTGGGCAGAGAGATACCTTCTCTTCCGTTGCACCTTCGTAGCGCATTGCTTACATCTTTGTCAGAAAAAAAAATCTGAGAAAGGAGTTATTTATGATTTATCTTATCCAGCTACCTTCCAAGAAGAGTGCGTCCTTTGTTGTGGCTGGTGATGGGCTTGGGGAAGCTGGACTGGCCAAACTGGGGGAAGCCGGTGTCAAATTTCTCTGCTTGAGCTAAGGAAACACTGCAGAAAGAGCTGGGGGTGGGCCTGTCAGTCTGGGAGGCTGACTGGGGGGGTGGGCTGGTGAGGGGCCCATAGAGAGAAGAGGCAGCTGATGGCTGATGCAGGTTGGTGGGCTGTGTGGAGGGAATAAATGTTTCCGGGGGGGGGGGGCGGTTGTTAAGTGTCATGCATGATGTGCTATGTGAACCTCTCTTTTGTCTCCCCATGATGTCTTTGGTGAAACGTATTATTCACTAAGCCTCCGTGGAACTGGATTGTTTCTGGAAATTGTTTCTGGGAGGGTAAGTTTCAAGAACTGTGAAGGGTCTGAGATTCACCCTACTTGCCAGCTAACAGGTTAGCTTGCCACAGTGTCACGGATGCTGGTAGGACACAGGGGACTCTTGAATCAGACACAAGGGACTGTGACTCACAACAGTGGCACTGGCCAGAGTGTCAGCATTCGTGCTGATTCTTGAAGCTCCGATTCCCACAGCTCAACACAGGGAGACAGTTAACACCTGCAGCACACACAGTGGTTTCAGTACAAGCAAGGAACCCCTCGTTGAGGGAACCCACGTCTTTTATAATGAGCAGTAAGCCTATTTGAAAGTCATCCTGGAAAGAGACATATCTTTATTATATTGGACAACAAACAGACCTTTCCTGTGCTTAGAGAGAGACTAGCTCTAGCTTCCAGGGCTCCTCACTATACAAACATACTTTAAAGGACAGTCCCAAACAAAGACAGTCAGAACCTTGGCTTGCAAATTGTGCAGAAATGCAAGAGACCCATGGAGAATTGTCTCCCCAGGGTAAGACGAAGTGCTGATCCCTGCTTCTAGGTGGGAGGAGAATGAGACCAGAACTTGTGTATGACCCCTAGTGACATCTGGGTCATGAGCTTTTATAGGTATGCTTTTGAAAAGAATTAGTTTATTATATGCTGCATCAGTTAACCATTGCTGCATAATAAACCTCCCAGAACTTGTGGCTTAATATAAAAGTTGCTTATTCTTGCTCACGAATCTGAGTCATTTGGGAGGTACCGTTGACTTGGCCTGGGCTGGGCCGATCTTGCTGTGCTTTCTTCTGTCTCCTCAGGCCCAGCTGGGACACTGAGCAGACTTGGCTGTGCTCCATGTAGTCTTTCATGGCTTGATAAGGTTCCAAGAGACTGAGGGCCTGGGCCCCAGTCTTCTCGAGGCTTAGACATGGAACAGTCACATTCTCTTTGCCAAGGCAAGTCAGATTTATGGCGTGAGAAATAGATTCTGCCTCATCTAAGAGGAACTCCAAAGTCACTTTGCAAAGGCATATATATACAGAGAAAGGAATACCTGGGACCACTTTTACGATCAATCTATCATTTACCTTCCTTACTGGACTCTCAGTGCCTAGATGACAGGGATTATGTCCCATTCGTGTCTATGTCTGGGTGACTGGCCTGGGCTGAGCATAGGAAAGGCATCCATAATGTCTTTCAAGTGAGTAACTGATGTGTAATAGGATGGGTGAATAGTACATAATGAGGAGTTGTTCTCTCTGTGAACTAGATGGTCTGCCAGAGAGATCCACAAGGGGACTGCCCTGGCATCTGCCCCTGCTACTAGGGTGTGCCTGGTTCTCTTGGTGTCTTCTCAACCCCATCACTGTTCCTTAACCTGGGACTTCATCGTATCATGCCTGACGTGCTTCACAGTCTGGTCACTGTTCTGTCTGCCCTTCCATCTGTCCACCACTTCATCTCTAGAGATCATTTAAAAATGCACACCTGACTGTCACACTTCCATTTAGATCTGTTGCTGACTCCCCAAAGCCTAGAACACTAGTTTTGGCTCTTTTGCATGACATTCAAGGCCCTTCACTTGGGATTTGGATCCTGCTCTTCCTTGCCACACAGCCTATATTCTGGCCACTGCAGATCACCTGTAGATCTTGAACGTGGAGCCAATAGCCCCCTCAACTTGGGTCCCATCCATGCTGTCTGTTGTACTTACCTACATTCCCTTTCTTTGCTCAAGTGTCACCTTGACCTTCCAGGGAGAGATACTGACCTATACTTTGTTCTCAGACCACTCCATAGCACTTTTCTTGTCACACAGATCTGGCTTCCTAGGGCAGGGCCTCTGTCTTTTCTGGACCAGAGCTCATTAAAGATAAATGTGCCTCTTCCTGTTTCCTTGGGGACCCTCACCCCACCATTGCAAGTCACCCTGAGAGCACAGTGGGGTCTCATATAGAATTGATTCCCATAACATTTGCTGAGCTGAGGTTTCAGAGAGGGAAAAAGGAAGGGAGGGGATAAGAGAGGAGCACAGAGGAGGAAAGAGGAAGGGAGAGAGATTGCAACTCAGGCACAGACATAACCCTCCAAAGCATCTGGTTCTGTCCAACTTGGAAATCTGCCCTGGGGCTCTTTGGGTCTTTCTGGAACATGTCATAGCCTGTGGACTAAAGGCTTTCCACCATGAGACTCCCGGGAGTGGAATGGACACTGAAGGGGGTGGGGGAAGGAGTTCTCCCATTTTAGGTTTTTATCGTTTTTGTCTCTCTTACTAGCTTTATTTAATTTGTCACTTAATTACTGTTTACTAAGTGTGCTTGTAGCTAACATGTATTTATTTACTGTGCACTTTGTCTGATTTTAGCAGATTTTCCCCCTTTTCTTTATATCTGTATTGTTTATTCTAATAATGCATGACCAAGTTAAAAAATTTTTCTTTAAAATAAATATAGAAGAAATAAAAATCCCTTGGTATTTCATCCTTCAGAGATAACCACGGTTGACAGTTTGGTGTATATCCTTTCAGACTTTTTAAAAATGCTTATATAAATATATATGGATGTGACCCAAATATACCTAAGAAAGCTTTGAGGCTGGTCTCTGCCTAACAGTGCATCCAAAATAACCCAAACCAGACTCTAGGAGTCTGAAGAGTAATGTGAGTCTTACAGCGCAGGGGCTTTGCAGAGCTTTGCAAAAGCCAGCATTAGACATCTCTCCTCCCCATGTGTCTCGCTCACCGCTGCTACTAAGATGCTTCTTGCTTCCTCCTACTCATCTCTTCTTTCTTTGGGCTCTGCCCTCCTGAACTTGGGGGCCTCCCATCACGTAGAGCTCCCAGAAAGTGCTGCTCCTCCGTGACTGCTGTTCTTGTAAAAGTCAGTCTTCCTGGAATTAAAAAATTCACTACATCTCTTTATCCATATAAATAGGATCATGATATACACATTGTTGAGTTAGTGAAAGGGGCACCTGGTGGCTCAGTTGGTTAAGCATCTGACTCCTGATTTCTGGTCAGGACAAGATCTCAAGGTCCTGGGATCAAGCCCCAAGTTGGGCTCTGTGCTTAGCAGGGAGTCTGCTTGAGATTCTCTCCTTCTCCCTCTGCTCCTCCTCTGGCTCTAGCTGGGGCTCTCTCTCTCAAATAAATAAATATTAAAAAAAAAAAAACATTATTGAGTTAACCCTGTTATCTCATGGATACTTTTCCAGGCCTACCATTTCCTTTTAAATTCTAGGGTGCAGCTCCATTGAATGGATGGCCCATAATTTATTTAACTAGTCTCTTCCTCCTGGACATGCCAGTGCCTTCCGGTTTTTACTATTAAAACCAGTGCTGTCATGAATACCTCTGTGACTCTGAACTTTTATGTCTTCTCTTTCTCTTCCACATGCCCCGAGCCTACCCCAAATTTTACTGCTCTAGAGAAATGTCTGACAAAGTAGTTTGTGTTTGGTTTTTGCCCTGAACACATTTCCATTGTCTTCCTTCTGGTTCCTTTAGGAAACTCCCCTTCACTCCATGTGATCCAGGAGACTGCTATGATGTCCCAACCTCTAGTACCAGAGGGTGGGGGAAAGGAGGAGAGGTAGTCACATTACCAGCTGACGACTCAGAGCACCCCTACCTTCTGGCTTTGTTAAACCCCATCAGTTTCCACTGTCCATGTCCACTGTGCCCGTCCTAGCCCTAGGCTCATTATCTCTGATCCTAGCCACTGCCACAGACTTCTCTCCAGTGTCTGTGACTCTGGGACTGGGCAGCTGTCCTCCAACCTCAATGGCCACTTATCGTCCCTGATTCTGTCCTTCTCATACCTAAAAGTCATTAGTTGTGCAAATAAAGTTCTATCTCTTCAATCTGCCACGTAGACCCTTCAGGACCTGGCTTCTTCTTACCTTTCCAACCCTGGGGCTCCCTACTCTCTTTGACACACACCAAAATCCCTGACAGATTGTACCACTTTCCAGTTTTTGAACATGCCCTGCATTTTCCAGATTCTATCCTTTGACCTTGCACTTTATTCCACAGAAATCTCACCCCCAAACAATGTAGGTTTAGGCTTCTTGTCCCAGGGCAAACCTTCCCCCAGGACCAATAGGAAATAATTTCACCTTCCTGCGGGGATCCCTCAAGATGTAGATGACCTTCCAACATTTCTGCATTCGTCAGGGATCACTGGTTAAAAAGGAGCAGAATCCCACTCAGCCAGCTGAGATAGGGGTAGATGGTCACTATTGTAAGGACATGGAAGTCTCACAGAAACCAAACTCGGCCAGACCTCATGGGAATCAGCACTGGGACCTGGGAACCCAGAGGTCTCAACCCATCAGGGATTGAAAGTGACTCTCTCCATCTCTCAGTGGGTACTTGCCTTTCTGTATCTGCTCTCTCATTGGCCTAACTGAACATGATGACAGCTGATGTTCAGTACTTGTCCCCTCCCTGCCACTACTCTGGAAATACCCTCATATTTGTATCCACCTACCCCCGGATATAACCCAGGGCGTGGCACATTGTGAGCAGGAAAAAGCATGCTAACACTTTAGTACTTACATGTGGGACATACAGGATTTGTGTTTTTATTTTATTCTTGTTTAACCCCCCAAACCCTCCTCACATAGGTACTATTATTTCCCCCATTTAACAGATGAGGAAACTGAGGCAGCACTTTGCCCAACTGACAGCCTAGCATGTGAGAGGACTAGGTCTTGACTCTAGGCCCCCTTGAATGAATATGTTACCTTCATAATCAACAGAAGGGATCTTGAAGTCATCTGCTCTAGGTTCCGGCCTCCAGAGCAAGAGCACAGGACCCTCTCCAGAGAGGCAGCCAGCTATTTCCATCTTAAACATCTCCAGGGTGCCCCACCGTCCATCACTCCAGAGATTTTATCTCCTCCCTCAAATATCAGACTCTTATCTTCCTTGCATCCATTCATAACCTCCTGTGTTGATTTAAAAACCCTTTCTGCTTTCAGGTGCCCTCAGACTTGAAACCAACTCTTAAGAGTCACTTGTTCTTTTTCAACAACCCTGTGAAGTACACATTTACAATTTCCACTTGATAGATAAAAATCTCAAGGCCCAAGCAGATAAAACAAACCACCTAAGGTCACATAGACCAGACATAGCCAGTCCAGAACTCAAACCTGGAATCTTGGAGTCTAAATGTCCCCTCTAGCCAGTCACACCTCCCATGGAGTTTAAGGCTGTCTGGTCTGTCTGGGACCATTGAAAAAAGAGGCCTGGCTGCTTCCAAAGTGAGTAAGAAAAAGGAGAGTAAACAGCAAGTTTGGGAGAGTGATGCATGAGAGGGAAAGAGCTGTCTCTTAGGTGCAGGGAAGAGTAAGGGAAGGGAGGGGCTGGGGAGCGATGAGGAATCAGCTCAGAGACTAGGAAGAATGAAGGAAAAACATGGTGGTGAATGCCTAGGCTCTTTACCATGGCCTACAGTCTGCGTGGGCCATACTACTATGCCAGAACAATAAGCTGAAACCAGGGCCATGTTCTTCATCACCTGCCTCTTTCCTACCCCTCCGAACCTTTCCCCTCCTGCTCTCTCTTTCATTTACTATGCCCCAACCCTACTGGCCTTCTGGTCATCTGTGAAATCAATGGAGTGTTCCTACCCCAGGACCTGTGCACCTTCCTCTGTCTGCAATGCTTGTCCCCCAGATCTTCTTGTCGCTGCAACTCTTGTCATTCAGGTCCCAGTTCATCTCCCAGGAGAGGCTTTTCTATCTTCCTAATATAATGTAGTCCCTTACCTCCAGAGACTCTCTATCCCAATTTTTTTTTTAAAGATTTTATGTATTTATTTGATACAGAGAGAGAGAGATCACAAGTAGGCAGAGAGGAGAAAGCAGGCTCCCTGCTGAGCAGAGAGCCCGATGCGGGGGCTTGATCCCAGGACTCTGAGATCATGACCTGAGCCGAAGGCAGCAGCTTAACCAACTGAGCCACCCAGGCGCCCCTCTATCCCAATTTTTGATTGCTGAGTAATAAATAAACCCAACATTTAGTGGTTTACAATAACAACACTCTTTAAAAATTTTTTAATCTCTTACGGTTTCTGTGGGTCAGGAACTTGGGAGGGGCTTGGTAGGGCAGGCTGGCTTGGCATCTCTCATGCAGTTGCAGTAATGGTGCTTGCAGCTGCAAGAGTGGAGGGCCAGGGCAGCTGGAGTCTGGCCGGGCATCTCCCCCTCTCTCTGTTTATGTAATCTGAAGGCATTTTCATGCAGTCTCTTGGAGAAGGCTAATTGGGCTTCCTTACAACATAGTACGTCAGGACAGTTGGTCTACTCTCTCGACACTAGGGGCTTCCGGAGAAATGTTTTATCACACAAGGTAGACACCGCAACATCTTTCATGACCAGCCTTGGAAGTCACATGGCTTCCCTTCCGCCACATTCTATTGGTTTCTTATGAGACACAAGCCTTCCCAGATTCAAGGTTAGGGGGATTTAGTCTCTATTTCCTCATGAGCTGTGGCAAGGTTCTAGAAAGACACATGAGATCAGAGATATTGCTATGGTCATCTTTGGAAAATACAGCCTGCCCTACTGTTGTAGAACCCTGTGAGACTTAGTGCCTGAGATTGCCTTAATCTTCTATTTTTTACTTATGATCTTATTTATTACCTCCCCACTCCCACTCCACTAGAAAATAAGATCCATGGAGAAAGAGATTTTTCTGTCTGTTCACATCTTGTCTCCCTAGTGCCTGCCTTGTAAAAGGCACATACACATCTCATTGAAGCAAATGAGTGAAATGCTACAGGGTATACCAGAAACCAGAGATGGCCTCCCAGGGTGCCTGAAGCTGTAGTTTGTGAGCCGTTACTCAAAAAGCATCATTAGAAACTCCAAAACGTATTTTCAGGAATGTTTTTGCAAACGCACATCCTGGGCTCCAGTAATCTGGGTGTCCAGACTCCAAGTTCCATCGCCCCTCAGCGGCCCAATGGTCCCTGGTATCAGGGCACACACACACAGCAAGGAGTCCTCTTCGCTTTTGAAGACTCCCCCAGAGGGACCAGCATCCAGGTATCTGCCTCCAGCCTCACCCTAGTTTGCAAACACTTTCTGTCAGTGTAAGATACTAATTTCTCAGGAGTCCTGACTCAGGGGTAAGTGCCCACCTATTCTGGGCCCCTAGACCCTCTGTGACATCATTCCTGCTGACCTTATTTACCTATTTCTTTTAAACCAGAAAGAAAAATGCCTATTTTATTGAAGCTTTTCTACAAAGGCCATCTATGAACCCCACCCTGAACTCATCCAACAAACAGTTATTAATAAGTGTATTAGTCAAGGTTCCCTAGAGAAATAGAACCAATGGAGTGTGAATGTATGTGTGTGTGTATCTATATATTTCTATATAAATCTATCTATATATAAGTATATAGATACCTACATATATATAAGTATATATATATACTTATATAGATACCTATATACTTATATAAATATATAGATAGATCTCTATAAATAGATCTCCTGCTATATATAAATAAATATAAATAGATAGATAGATATAGATACAGAGATATAGAGCGACACAGAGAGAGCTTTATTTTAAGGAATTGGCTCATATGATTTTGGAGGCTTAGCAAGTCCAAAATCTGCAGTTGGACCATCAAACTGGAGACTCAGGGGAGTTCCAGTCTGGATCCAAAGGCCATCTGCTGGCAGAATTCCCTCTTGCTCAGGGAAGTCAGTCTTTCTTCTAAGGCCTTCAATGATTAGATGAAGTCCGCTTATATTATGGAAGGTGATCTGCTTTACTCCAAATCCACCAACTTAAAAGTTAATCTTATCCAAAAAACACTTTCACAGAAATATCCAGAATAATGTTTGGCCAGATATATCTGGGCACTATGGCCCAGCTAAGCTGACACATAAAATCAACTATCACAATGGACCAAAACAGACAACAGAGTTGGAAAAAACCCAATCCTTGTGAAATTAGTATCTCCAGGGAAACAAAATAACCACCTTAATGGTTCTTAAATATATGTTCTATTGCATAATATTTCAGAGTCATGTCCTAGGGAACTCTGGTTTGGAGGCAGGTGGTCCATAGGTCCCCCTACTTGTCCTGACCCTAGACTAACCCAGGCCATGACAAAGCAGAGGTAGGAGAGAAGCCTGTGGTTCATTGTGAGGTTTGGGAAAGAAGCTCTTCTGGATGGCTGGTTGTAGTCTGGCCCCAAGATGCCAATAGTGTAAAGGTGTGGTAGAAGTGTAAATGGTAAGAGTGTAGAGGGTAGAGGAGGAGGTAGCCGGAGATGTGGCTGATTATGAGGTTGGAGCCCATTGAGATAGGGTGTTGAGTGTTTAAGGCCATGGGTTTTAGAACTGGACAAACGTAGAGTTCAGTACAGGGCTGGATACTAGATGCATCACAACTCTGGGCAAAGTCAGATAACCTCACTGAGACCTGGGCTCTGCATCTGGGGAAAGAGGGGCTAAGGGATAGTTGTATTGTATTAGTCTCTTATTGCTGTTGTAACAAATTATCACAAACAGAGTGGCTTAAAGCAGCATAATCCTATTATGATGCTGCTTAGAAGTCCACAATGGGTCTCATGAGGCTAAAATCAATGTGTTGGCAGAGCTGTGTTCCTTCTAGAGGCTCTAGAGAATTTTTTCATTGCCTTTTTCAGCTGCCCACACTTTTTGGCCTATGGAGGCATCGCTCCAACTTCTGCTTCTATCATCCCTTCTTCTTCCCTGACTCTGGCCCCTCTGCCTCCTTTTTATAAGGGAGATTACACTGGGTCCACCCAGACAGTGAGGATAACCTCCCCATCTCTAGATCTTTGACTTAAACACATTTCCAAAGTCCTTTTTGTCATGTGAGGTAATGCATACACAGATTTTGGGGATTAGGATGAAGACATCTTTGTAGGGCTGTTATTCTGCCTACCACACCCACTTCACAATAGAAAGATGAAAAGAAGTGATGACTGTGAATGTCTGGCATGTGATACCTGCTGGATATGACAGATGTTACTATTCTTATAAAGAATTCTGAATCTACATCAAGAAGCCTGGGTCTCGTCCTGAGAAGAATGGGGATAAATGGAGACCCCCTTCCCTTAAAAACCTCCTGCGTTTTAATCCTGGTAACAAACATTAGGTAGGAGTTTGGCTAGGATGGAACACAGGGGAGGGAAAGATACTACATTTTAGTCTTTTTTTTTTTCTTTACAATGAGGTTCAGTCCCTTTAAGAATGACTTACTATCTCTTCCTAATATGTGCCAGACCACAAGGAGGAGGGAGACTGCAGAGAAGGTGTTTGCAGAGTTTGTTCCCCACATTGTCTTTCTGTAAGTGACACAGAAAATGGACATCCTGTGACCTACCCAGCCTCTTCCTTCTCTGGTTTCTCAACATTGCTTTGATTTTCAGGTTCGCCAAATTTCCAGTCTTCCTTCTTTGCTGCATAGACTCTGCTTAATGCTGTCCTATCTGCTCAGAGTCTCCATGGACTAATAACCTGGCAGTGGGCATTTACAGGTCTGGGCTCCCCGACCTCCCAGTCACACTCCCAGGCAGCTCCAACCAAGGGCACTTGTTTCAAGAGTTAGCCTCCTACTTACAAGACTTTGTTCCTGAAGCCAGCCCCCAGATCAGCATCCGACGTCACAGAGTCATGAGACTGCTTAAGATCACCAGTTATCTTCACACAGAGCAGATGATCTTAACCTGATCCCAAAGAAGAGCAGCTTCCCCTGAAATCATAGGCAGGATTTGGGGAAGGGATGTGCATTTTTTTCCTAGGAAGAGGAGTCACAGTTTTCATCAGATTCTCAAATGGATCTGTGAACCCCAAACTATTCATAACCACAAAGATAGGTCATCACTTAAATCTGTGACCCTCATTGATCTTTTTTAGTTGCTTCTACAGAAGGTTCAGACAATCCTATGACCCAGTGGGTCGAGCTGAGCCAAATGTTGTTTCATGTTAGTTGGGAGAGGCTCCTGCCTGCTTTGGTTTTGGAGGAATATAATTGCCCAGCAGGCCCAGAGCTTTCTCTTTTCTGCTGAACTCTGCCACTCAGACCCACATTCATTATGTGGGGGCTTATACACGGAGGCCCTGGGAGAGAGGGATGGCCTGACTCCACTCCAGATGCACATGGTCCCCCTGGTCATGCCCTCTATTAGAGCATGGCTGGGCAGACCCCTCGGCCTTTCTACAGGAATTTGAAGGGATCAGAATGAAGACTGAAGCTTAGATTTTTGAGTAGAGGTAATTTCAGAAGGTGGAATCATAGCTTAAGGAACCCTCTGGAGAATTTTCCTGATGCAAAGCTAACAAGACATTGTGATAATTTCTCTGGAGCTGGCCTCATTCCAAGTTGGATTTTAAACGCAGATTATAAAGCAAACACCATCCCCCACAAGTATTAAAGGAGGGGAAAATAACAGAACGGGGGCTGCAAAAATGGTCTCTATTGTGGGACCAAAAGCCGTCAATCATGCAGGCTGACAGGCGTCAGAGATTGACAGACAGGCCCTCGCTCCTGACTTCAGTTATCAAGGGGAATGGGGAAAGTGTCTGCAAGAACATGTTAAATTGCCAAAGTCATTACCAGTCACCAATTACCAAAGAAAAGATAACAAGGTGTATTTTAGAAAAATCGATGCAACAACATGCATTTCAATACAGCGAGTTTTTTAGAACTTTTGAAAACAAAACAAACTATTTAGGGAATACACAATGGTTTTCAGTGAATACCAAACACTGGGCTTTGTAAAGTCATCAATATTCACTTTAGACTTGGCTCTGCTGAAGAGGAGCAAAGATCAAGCAGTAAACTAATATACTTTATTTTTTCCCCTCTAGTTCCCCCCAAAGGACAAAATGATGACTGGAGGGCCACGTGGCTATCTTGTAAACTCCCCCAAAGAAAGACTGGCTAGCCATTTAGGGTACCTTCTAAGGCCCTGGGCATGGACAGGGCACAAGTCAAGTAGGCAGTGGTCTGCTGAGGGGATGTGGGAACTGTCCATGGGACCCTTCCACATGACCCAGCAGAACTTCCCAATCACCTTCTCTGAGCCCTGCTGTGGGCTGGACCCTGGGGACAAAGAGATGAAGGACGTAAGTCTTGCCCTATTAGATCTTTCAGTCTGGTGGGGGGTGGAGCACAAGACCTCAGTGAATTAGGGGACAAAGCAGACTGATGAGTCACCAGAGAGAAGTATGTATGAAGTGCAACAAGGAAAAGGGAACAGGAGAGGCCATTGTAGCCTAGAAGAATTGGAGAAGGCGGTGGAGAGAAGGGAGAATTTGAGCTGATTCTTGGAGAATGAGGACATCTTCCTTTGGATATAAACACCTGAGAGAAGCACAGAAAGATGCAAGTGAAAAGCCACCAGTAAGGGGGGACAGTAAGATGACAATAGGAAAGAGAGTTGAGCTCCATTGCAGCAAGCCTTAAATGACAGGCTGAGGTGGTAGCTGTTTTGTAGGCATGGAGAGCCATTGCAAGTTTTTGAGCCGAGGAGGTCGAATGAGCAGAATTATGTTTTGGGAGGCAGCTCGGCAATGGTGCAGTGGATGGCCCAGGGGATGGCACTGTGGAGGATTGCTGGAGTATATCCTATAAGAGGGGCTGAAGTCCTGGACAAGGATGGAGCGGCAGCAGTGAGGACCAGAAGGGTTACCATTATATCACACGCATGAGCCTGAGAGGCCTCTCACTGATCTCTTCTTCCAGCAAGACTTCTCACCTCTCAGGCTCTGCCCAGGAACCCTGGCCTCCTGCTGCCTCTTCCCATCCACTGGTAGACCATCTCCCTCCTTCTCTGGGCTTCAAGGCTCTTTGTCGAGCTGCCCCATATGTACGAATTGCATGGAGTTGCCACAATAGTCCAAGTTAGGAGTTCTGCAAGGACAGAACCCTGTCACGTGCATCTCTGTGGCTCTTCCAACAACAGTGCAGCACCTCTCATAGGAGAGGGAAAAGTGAAAGAGCAAAGAATCTCATGGTAGTGCTAACAAAAGATCAGGGCTGTTGTAAATGCACCCAATAGGCCACTTGGATCCAATTTGCCAAAAGGACCTTTTATACTGGTTAAAATTAGACTTATAAAGCTTCTGTAAGCCTGCAGTAGAGTAGCACCTGGACGCAGTAGATTTGGTACCTAGAGACAGAGAAAGAGCTGCTGGGCTTGAAACATAGAAAGTAACTGGTGAGAAGCAGAGGCATTGACAGCATTGGAAGAAAGCAAATCCTTACCATATGATTGGTAGGTGGTGTGGCCATATCATTAGTTGTCTAAACAGGGACACTTTTGAGGGTGAAAGGGGCACCATCTGTAGTTATTACATGACAGAAGGTGTAAATGGGGATTATCCCTGAAAGAATAGAATGGAGGGTCACCCTAATGATAGGCACTGCTGCTAGCTTGTCTCCCTGCTCTCCCCACCCCACAGCTACTTATATTTTATAGATGATGAGCTTCTTCTCTTAGCCTCTCTTCCTCTACCTATTCCCCAGGACTTACCTGCATCTGGGTAATTTGGAATGAGGACAGAGTATGGCTCAGCCCCTTCTAGGTCCTATCTCATTTGGAGCATCCGTGCTCTGGGGCACCTCCCTCTTTCTCTATGTGATCAAGTTAAGGGGTAGGTCCGCACTCGAGGAAGAGGCTGAGATGGTCTAGTAGGCCAGTGATTGGAGAGGGAAGTATAGTAGGGAACACGAGCTAACCTCTAACCTAAGCCTTTATTAGCCTTAGCAAAGCTCTGATCCCAGAATCTCTTTCTCAGTTGGTTCTAGTCTCAGAACCATGTGACTTTCACTCCCCCAAACCAAATAACTATCCTAAGCAGAGGCTAGGAATTTGCAGAGTCTGATCTCCTACAAGGGTGTGGGGAGCCAGTGCAGTGCAGAGAGGGACTGGACAGGACCCATGCTAGAGGATTCCTAGAATGTGGACAACACGAGAGAAAGAAACATCTGGGAAGAACTTGTCTTCAAGTCCATATCTGAGTGTGAGTTTTTACCAGTTTATTTGGGGATGGATATTAAAATTAATGATCAGAACCCCATAATATGTATGTATTTTTAAAATAAAATTTATCAAGGTAATAAATTACACGAGATAAATGAACCCATTTGAGTTTTGACAAATGTACACTCATGTGTAACCACCACACCGATCAATATATAGAACATTTCCATCTCCCCAAAAAGTGTCTTTGTGTCCTTTCTCAGTTAATCCTTCCCCCCAAATTTCCCTCCCCACGCAACTGCTGGTTGGATTTTTATCATTATAGACTAGTTTTGTCTGTTCTAGAACATCATACACGTGGATTCATATGCTAGGTTTTCTCTGTAGCATGCATTGACAATTCTCATTTTTCCATTGCTGAGTAGTTCCATTGTATGGATGTACCAAGTTTATCCAGTCACTTGTTGATGGACATTTGGGTTTCCAGTTTTAGGCTATTTTGAATAAAGCTGCTATGAATATTTGTGTACAGGTCTTTCTACGGCCATGTATTTTTCTTGGGTAAATATCTAGGTGTTTCTGTATCATATTATAGGTGTATAGTTAAATTTATAAGGGACTACAAAACTCTTTTCTACAGGGGTTGTAAAATTTCACACCTTCCATCAGAATATACGAGAGTTCTGGGGCACCTGGGTGCTACAGTCTGTTAAGCATCCAACCCTTGGCTTCGGCTCTGGTTGTGATCTTAGGTCATGAGATCAAGCCCCATATCAGGCTCTGTGCTCAGTGCAGAGTCTGCTTAAGACTCTCTCTCCCTCTCTCTCTACCCTTCCCCCTGCACACGCATGCCCTCTCTCTCTCTCTCTCTCTCAAATAAATAAATCTTTAAAAGAAAAAAAAAAGAACCTATGCGAGTCCTAGTTACCCTACACACTCACTGACACTTGGTATTGTCAGTCTTTGTTTTAGTCTTATAGTAAGTATGAAGCAGTACTTTACTGAGGTTCTTATTTGCATTTCCTTAATGATTCACGATGTTGAACAACTTTTTATGTGTTTATTGACCATAAAAATATCTTCTTTTGTGAAATATCTGAAAAAATATTTTACTCATTTAAAAAATATATATATGTAGTTGTTAATTTTGTCAACTTAACTGACTTAAGGGATACCCAGATAGCTGGTAAACATTATTTCTGGGTGTGTCTGTGATGATGTTTCTGGAAGAGATTAGCATTTGGGTCAGTAGACTGAGTAGGGACGTCTGTTCTCATCAATGTGGGCAGGTATTATCTAATAAATTGGGGCCCTGAATGGAATAAAAAAGTGAAGAAAAGATGGAGGATGTCTTTCTTCTTGAGCTGGGACATCCATCTTTTCCTGGTCTTGGATTTCAGAGCTTTTAGTTCTTGGGCCTTTAGACTCCAGGACTTATACCAGTGGCCCCCTGGTTCTCAGGACTTTGGATTCAGACTGAATTATACCAATTGCTTTTTGGGTTTTCCAACTTACAGATTGTGGAGCTTCCTGACTTCCATAACTGTGAGCCAATTCTTATAATCTCTTTCTCTCTCTCTCTCCCCTATTGGTTCTGTTTCTCTAGAAAACCCTAATGCTATGAAACAAAGACTACAAATATAATACAAAGAACAAAATGTGTTTTGTGTTCTGTTTATAGTTTATAGTTTTAAGTTATATATTTAGCACTATGATCCAATCAAGTTAATTTTTTTGTGTGGTGTGATGTGGGGATCAAGTTTTTTTTTTCCATAAAGATATCCAATTGTTCCATTATCATTTGTTAAAAGGCCATCTTTTTCCCACTAAATCACCTTGGTGTCTTTGTCAAATATCAACTGAACATATATAAGTTGGTTTCTTGACTCTATTTTTTCCATTGACTTATCTGTATGTGCTTATGCGAATACCACATTTTCTTCATTGCTATAGCTTTGTAATACATCTTGATATCAAGTGTTAGTCCTCCCACGTTAGAACACCATGCCATAGATATCATTTGTGATTGTTGGAAATAAATGTGCTTGAATTAAATGTGCAATAAGCTATTATTCTTTTCTAGTATGGGTTGTTCAGTCACTCAGTCAATAGGTCTGCGGTCTTCTGAGCATCATGGGTTAAAGTGCTCATCTGGATTTTCCAACAATAAAGATCTGGTCTGGTGAGCTCTGCTATCATAGCAGTCATGGTTCTAGTTGAAACTAGGTAACCAGCCTTCTTTACAGGATGTTGCTTTTTAACAAGATGGGTTTCTGGCTAGGTTTGCTCCCCTTCATACTAGCACTTATAGGAGTGTCAGTACATCTATTGACTGGTTTCTCTAGCTGTGGTGTGGTGGAAAGAATGCTGGGTTAGCTAGCTGCAGAACGCCCTTCTCTGGCATTCACCAGAGCACTGCTCAGGATTATCACAAATGGTGTGAAAAGACATAAATTGAAGAGTCACCTTCAGAACTCACAAAAGCCCCACCTACTGGGTGGGTTCAGGTCCCCAGTAGATCTGCTGGTCTCCAACCAGGATCTGCTCTTGGACAAGAGCCAGCTAACTGGACAGCAGATAACCAATAAATCTTCATCAGAACCTGAACCTGAGTCAGGCATCACCTGGGGACCACAGCACTATCATTCCATTCTCAGGGACTGCTTTCCCAAACTGCAGTTTGATTCCAATCGTCTGATAGTCCTTGCTTCCTTGAAGCTGGTGTGTTTAGCACAGCCTTCAACTTGGGCTGCAGTGTAAACTCGAAATTAAAAAATCTGGGTTCAAGTTCTGGCTCTGACACCTACTAGTAGTGATCTTGGGCAAAACACTTCACCTTCCTAGAGTCTTGTTCTTCCCCTGTGGAGTAGAGACTCTAACATCTTCCTCACAGGGCTTCTGTATGCATATTGAAATGTTTTATCAATATAATCCACAGTGCGGAAATCTGTCTAAAGGATTATTATTACTGTTATTTCGCTTTTAGCTCAAGTATAGCTAACAGAAGCATGAGAAACATCTGTGGATCCTATAGGAGAAAAATGTGGGTATTAGTCTCCCACGGCTGCTATAACAAATCACCATAAACTTGGTTACTTAAAGCAACAAAATTTATTCTCCTACAGTTCTGGAGGCTAGAAGTCCAAAATCAGTTTCACTGGGCTGAAATCAAGGTGTTGGCAAAGCTGTACTTCTTCAGAGGCTCTGGGGAGGAATCTGCTGCTTACCTTTTCCAGCTCCTGGTAGCAGCTGGCAGTCCCTCAGCTTGTGGCTGCATCCCTCCACTCTTCACCTCCTTTCTCCACACCACCTCTCCTCTTCCACGTCTACTTTTCTTCCTCCTGTCTCTTATAAGAGTGCTTGCAATGGCATTTAGGGCCTATCTGGTTAATCCAGTATAATTGCCTCATTTCAAGATACTTAATCATATCTGCAAAAACAACCATGTAGGTAACATTCCCAGGTACCAGGGATATCTCATCAGGCCATCAAGTCACACACAGCAGTGTGTGTGTGTGTGTGTGTGTGTGTGTGTGTGTGTGTGTGTGTGTGTTGGTGAGTATAATCTGGAATAGGAAAGGACAGCACACCCTCTGTCACATTTATACAAATCACCTTCCACAACAAAGCATCCCATAATGCAGTCTAAATGACCTTCATGAGAACTTGCCTGAGAGTCTTCCCAAACTTCTCCAGGGAAGAATAGCCCTTTTACAGATTCATAGTACCCCAGATTTACCAGACCTTTTATTACTTATTCAGGCCAGGGGTCAGCCGACTATAGCCCAGAGCCAAATTTTATTTCCGTTTGTTTCTCAGAGTTGTGTAGTTGGGACAGATACCATTTAGCCCTCAAAGCCTAACGTACTTATTATTTGGCTTGTTAGAGAAAAAATATGCTGGTTTTTAGCCTCGACCAATGCCTCTACCATACAGAGGGGGGAACAGAGTCCAGGAGGGTAAGTGACTTGCTGAGGCTCCCACAGTGACTCAGGGGCAGATTCAAAGTCTGTGAGTCTAGTGTTCTTGCCCAAGATGACACTCCTCCAGGGCTCCTGTCTGCCAGAACATCCCTGGGCATGTAGAGGGTAGAGCCCAGTGCTTCAGATGTGGGGTCCAGGCAGATTCCAGACCCTATAAGGAAGACCTTTCAGCAGGGGCTGCTCCAGCTGCTAGAGGGGTTCAAGCAGATGCTGGATATCTTCTCAGCAAGTCTCTCTCAACATGGTACCTGGCAACTCAGTGAGTGGATTTTGGGGTGAACAAATGATGTGATCAAGATGGTGAGGGTCCTGAGGTGGCCTAATGCTTTCTAGGCCTACAGAACACTGGCACCTTCAAGCTGGGGCAGCAAGAAGGATCCCAGAGACCCAACCCAATCTTCATGCCTCTGGCCTGAGGCCAATATGGGGTATGTCCCCCTACTGGCCACCTTCTAGAAGGCCATAGGAAAACTTGAGCATTTTCAGAAGCAGCTAGGCTGATGAAGCCCACCAGTGACTCTCAGAGAGGTGGAGAGGGACCGCGGGGCCTTTAATGATGACTAATTTGCAGCTTATTAATGCAGCGGTAATTAAGAATATTCATTTTATTAAAAGCCGTTTATTGTAATAGTGCATGCAAATCTGGAGACTGGCATTGTGCTCACGTACCAATCGACATAAGTCTATTGTGGCTCTGTGGATGGCAGGTCGCTGCGTCACTAATTGTTAAGAGTTTAGGGTCTAATTTTAAACCCTTTTAATTCCATTTGAAATAATTGCCCTAATGAAATTCAAAGTACTCAGAGGCAGTCGTGGAAAAGGTGGATGGTGCCCCCCTCCCTTGCCCCCAGGGAGCCAGGCTTTGAAAGCTTCGGCAGGAGTTGCACTTGTCCTGGGGCTATGCTGTGGCTGTTCTCCCTTCCCTTAGAAGGAAGCTGGCTCCTGGAAGGGCTGTTAAAGTCTGGTGAGGACCTGACCCTGTCCGCAGGGCTGACTGCTGCTGAGGCAGGGGAGGGGTGGCCTGGGTAGAGAGGGACTGCAGGAGGAGGATGCTGTCTGGATAAGTGACTTCTGGAAGCCACACAGGGGTGGGCTTTGCAGAGAACAGGGGGAGTCTCCACCCAGAGACAATGTCCTTTGTTCCCATGACATCATCCACTCACTGGGACACACCTCAGAGCAGCTGAACCCACAAGTCATCTTTGATATGACAAAACTCTTGTCGAGGGCTTCCTGCATGACAGATGCTCCACAAGACATTTTACTTGTATTACTCACCTAATCCTCACAGCTACCTCATGATCCACGTCATTTTATCAATTAGACAACTGAGCCTGGGAGAGAAGGAGTATCTTTTCAAAACTCTAGTGGTTAAGTAGCAGAAGCAGGTTTGAATTGAAGGGGTCTTCTCAGAAGGTGTCTGTGGTTTACAACTTGTAGAGATGGGTCTGAGCCAGCATTGAGTCACTCAAGTATAGTGCTTATTCTTCTATGCCAGTAGCAGGAGATGGGGAAGGACATATCAGAGAAAGGGAAGAGCATGAGCAAAATCTTGAGAGCTCTCAAATCTTTGGCATCTGGTGGACAGACACAAAGATGACCTCTGTTATCCCTTCTTCTAGTGTTTATGCCCTGAGAGTGGTTGAGGCCTGGGGCTTGTGTCTAAACAACAGATTGTGGCAAAAGTGATGGGATGTTCCTCCTGTGATTACATTATGTTTATAAGATTCTGTCTTAGGGTGCCTGAGTGGCTCAGTTGATTAAGTGTATGACTCTTGATTTCAGCTTAGGTCATAGCAGGGTCATGAGGTTAAGCCCTATGTTGGACTCTGCACTGGGCATGGAGTCTACTTAAGATTCTCCTTCTCCCTCTCCCTCTGCTCCTCCCCCATGCACACCTGCACTCTCTCTCTCTAAAAAATGCAAAATACTCCATCTTTCTAGCAATCTTTCTCTTTCTCTTCTGTTGTGAGCTTCCTATGGAGGGACCCATGTGGCAAAGAGCTTCGGATGGCTCATCAGAGCAGAGGGCCTCAGCTTTGAGGAATGAGTCTGTTGACATCCTTAGCAAGCCTCAAAGTGGACTCTTCCCCAGTCAAACTTCAAGATGAGAACACAGCCCAGCCTTCACCTTCGTTGCAACCTGGTAAGACCCTGAAGCAGAGAACCCAACCAAATCATGCCTGGACTCCTGACCCACAGAAACTGTGAGATAATAAATTTATGTCGTTTTAAGCGGCTGAATCTGAGATAATGTATTACCAATTAACATCATTAATTAACATCAAGGCAAAATCTAAAAATAATGGCAGGAAAAGCAGAAGGGCTAGGATAGTTTTCAATCTTTTTGCCCATCTGACACATCTCCCATCAGCAATGAACAAAGTTAGGCTGCAAATGGCCACAACATGAAGGGCCTTTTGGATCATGTTAAGAAGCTTGGGTGTTCTCTTATAGGATATAAGTAAGGTGGAGTTTTAGGATGGGGTGGAATGGTCAGGTCTGTATTAGAGAAAGATTGCTCTGGTGACAAGAGCCTGGGATGGGTTGGAGGCAGGAAGACCTGGCAGGCTATTGCAGTAGCTTAGGCAAGAGATGATAAGACCTTGTACCAAGAGAGAACCAGTGAAGATAGAAAAGAAGGTAACTTGAGCTTTCTAGGCAGAAAGTGAAATAGCTAGTAAGATAATATTTCTTCTACTCTTAGAGATCTTCAGGAAAGGAAACATTCCAGTTCACACTTTCCTTGTGTCCAACACTCTAACAAAAGTGACATCTTTAACTTGGTTGCAATATCACCTTCTTGGTGATCCTGTTATAAACAGTATCTGTGTTTTTGTGGCGCCCTTCCTTTCCCAAGCACATTATGTGGTAGTCTCACTTTCTCAAGGGTCAGCTGGAGCTGCTTTCATTTTACAGATCCCAGAGAATGATTGCCATGAAATCACTCCCATAGCATCTTTCTGGTCAAATGCCACTTATTATGTCATCTGCCACCACCTAAATGATTTGGTATTTCTCCTCTTCTGCAGAGAACTTATTGGGACTTTAATAAGATCTTGCAAAATGAATGATGAGTGCAAAGACAGAAATCTTGGCCCTTCATCATCTCTCCATTCTTTCAACATTATTGACACTAGACCTAGGGACTACCAGAGGTAAATAAAGAATAACCTTACCTTCAAGGCATTCACAATCTATTGAGAAAGACAGATATGTAAAGCAAAGTTCACAGCAAAAGATTCCTATACTAGAGGCATGCACTGAATGGTCTGGGATTCCCAAAGAAAGGATTTTTATATTACTTAAGTTCAGGGATTTTCCAAGCAAAGGGTTCAGATAATACAAATGCACGGGAACGTGAAAAGCACAACAGGTCTGGAAATGAATGTAGCACAAGATTCAGGCTGGGAGGAAAGGAGAGTTAGGGACCTGAGGTTGGAGAAGTCAGCAGGGTTCAGATCACAAAGGACCTCATGTGTCTAAGAGGCTTGGACTGTATTTTATAGGCAGGAGAGGAAGCAGGGAAGGGACATGGTAGAGCTTCAACCTGGCAAGTTTCACACTGTGCACTGTGATCTTATCTTACAAACTGGGTGCTCCTTAGGGTTCTCCATCTCACTGAATGATCCCAAAAGTCCAACAGTAACCCAAGACATACCTTCTTCCTCCAATCACCAGGCCCCATCCATATTACCTCCTCAATATCTCTCAACATTGTTCACTTCTCCTCAGCTCCACTGCCTCTGTTGAGTCCCAAGCACCACCATCTCTGACCTTCCTGAATAGCCTCCTGACTATTCTTTTCTTTAAAAGATCTCTAAATGATTCTCTAGATGATTCTCTAAAAGATCATCCTCTTCTTTTTATAAATGGTAAAATTTATCTACAGTGAACTGCATGGATTCTAACTATATAAGTTGATGAGGTTTTTTTTTTAATATATAATTTGATGAGTTTTGACAAATGTACGGACCCATGTACCCACCACCCCAATCAAGATAAAAGATATATCCACCACTAAAAGGCTCCCATGATTTTCCTGACCAATCTCTACCCACAGGTAGACACTGCTATGATTTCCATTACCAAAGATTAATTTTTTATCAGGATTCTTCTGCTCAGCACGTCTTCTAGGTTCATCTGTAATAGGTATCAGTAACTCAATCTTATTGCTGGGTAGTATTCAATTGTGTGAATATACTACAATTTATTTATTGACTTACTTGTTAATGGATGTTTGGGTTGTTTGTAGTTTGGGGCTATTACGAATAAGGACTTTCACATATGGACCTTTTAGAAGAGGTATGTGTTCATTTCTCTAGGGTAACTACCTAGGAACATAATATGTGGATCATACGGAAAGTGTATATTTACTGCTGAGCAGTTCCCCATTTTACATTCCCACCAGCAATATGGAGAATTGCAGCATCTCCACATCCTTGCCAACACTTAGTATTTTCTGCCTTTTTAATGCTACCATTTAGTGGGTGTAAAGTGGCTACATTGTGGCTTTAATGCATTTCCCTGATGACTTGTAATATTGATCAACTTTTCATGTGCTTATACTAATTATCCTATGTTACTCTGTGAGGTATATATTCAAGCATTGTGCTCACCTTTATGAGTTGTTTGTTTTTTCCTTATTGATTTCTAAGACTTCTCTATATTAGTAGACATATGTACTGAGAATGTTTTCTTCCAGTCTGTGGCTTATTTTTCATTTCATTTTATTTTTTAAAGATTTTATTTATTTATTTGACAGAGAGAGAGAGATCACAAGTAGGCAGCGAGGTGGGGGGGGAGCAGACTCCCTGCTGAGCAGAGAGCCCGATGGGGGGGGGGGGTTTGACCCCAGGACCCTGAGATCATGACCTGAGCCGAGGGCAGAGGCTTTAACCCACTGAGCCACTCAGGCGCCCCAGTTTATTTTTCATTTTCGAAATAGCAGAGAAGAAGTTTAAAGTTTTGATAAAGTCTAAATTATCGATTTTTTATGATTAGTTCTTTTTATATGCTAAGAAATATTTGCCTCCTCCAGTATTACAAAGATTGCCCCCTATGTTTTCTTTTAGATAATTCAGTGTCCAACTATTGCATTTAGGTCTATTATCAATTCAAACTAATTTCTGTGTATGGTGTGAGAAAGGAGTTTAAGTTCTATGTCTTTTTTTATGTTTTTTTTCACTTGCTTCTAGCACCATTTGTTGAGAATACTTTTATTTCCATATTTAATTGCCTCAGTGTTTTTGTTAAAATTCAAATAACTATATCAAAGGGGTCTGTTTTGGGACTCTCTATTCTGTTCCATTGACCTAATTGTCTGTCCCTGTCTCCGCACTATACCATCTTGATTATTATAGCTTTATAAGCTTTTTATGTCTTGAAATCAGGGAAAGTCCCCCAACCATGTTCTGTATTTCAAGATTCTAGATCCTTTGCAATTTCATATATATTTTAGAATCAACTTGTCAATTTCTTTTTTTTTAATGATCTATTGACTTCATGATTGGAATTGCATTATATCTATAGCTATTTGGGGCATAGATACTTAACAATATTGAGACTTCCAATACATAAATGTGATAGGTTTCTCTATTTATTTAGATCTTTCTTAACTTCTTTCCTTTAATATTTTGTGTTTACTTTTCCTTTTGGGGGTGGGGGCGGAGGGACAGAGGAAGAGTGAGAGTCTCAAGCAGACTCCAGCCCAGTGTGGAGCCTGACATGGGGCTCCATCTCATAATCCTGAGATCATGACCTGAGCAGAAATCACGAATCAGACACTTAACTGACTGAGCCACTCATCTGCCCCAATATTTTGTGTTTTCAATGTAAAGGGCTTGTACATCTTTTGTCAAATGTACTCTTAAGTATTAGATGTGTCTATGCTATTATGAATGAAATTTTTTAGTTGTTTGCTGTTAGTATCTGGAAATAAAATTGATTTGTGTATATTAACTTATACTAGCAGTCTTGCTAAACTAATCTATTAGTTTGAATAGATTTAAAATGTTTATTTCTTAGAGTTTATACGTAAATAGTCATTCCATTGGTGAATAAAGACAATGTTGCTTCCTTTCCAATATTTATTTCTTTTTCTTCTTAATTGTATGGGCCGGCACCCCCCAGTACAATGTTGCATAGAAATAGTGAGAGCAGACATCTTTACCTTATTTCCAGTATTAGGTGGAAATTGTTCAGTATTTTACGCACTAAATGTGGTGTTTGTTGTAAGGTTTTGTCGTTGCTATTACTTGCTGCTGTTGTTTATGAGGCTCTTCACCAGACTGAGGAAGTTTTCTGTAAGCTGAATGGGTGCTGAATTTCTCAAGTGATTTTTCGGCATCTATTATTTTTCTCCTTCATTTTTGTAATGTGGTAAATTACATTGATTTTCAAATGTTACATCAATCTTGCACTCCTGGCTGATGATGCAGAATCCCTTTTATAGAGTTCCAGATTCTATTTATTAATTTTTTTTTATTCAGGGTTTTTGTACCCATGTTTATAAAAAAAAAAAATTGGTCTATGGCTTTCTTTTCTTGTAATATCATTGTCTGGTTTTGTACCAGGGTTTGGCTGGCTTTATAAAATGAGTTGAGGATTGCCCCATCCTCTATTTTCTGAAAGAATTTGTGTAGGATTGATGTTATTAATTCCTTAAATGTTCACTAGAACTCACCAGGGAAATCAGCTGGGTCTAGAGCTTTCTAAGAAGGCTTTTTTTATTATAAATTCAAATTACTTAATAAACAAAGACCTATTCCAATTATCTTATTCTTGTGTCGATGTTGATAAGTTGTATTTGTGTATGTGTTTAAGAAATTTGTCCATTTTAACCAAGCTGTCTAATTATTGGCAAAATATTGCTTTATTTTTCTTTTAATATCTATAGATTTATAGTGATAGCTCTTTTAATCCTGATGCGTGTTCCCTTTCTCTTCCTCTGAATTTCTCTTTTTGATCAGTTTTGCTAGGGGGTTGTTCAATTTTATCACTCTTTCCAAAGAATGAATTTTGACTTTGTTAATTTTTCTCACTTCTTTGCTTTTTTGCTATTTCATTTATTTCCACTCTTATCTTTATTATTTCCTTCCTTTTTAAAAATTTTCCCTTCTTTTCCTAGCTTGTTAGGCAGAAAGTTAGATCATTTATTTAAAAAGTTTCTTCTTTTCCATATAGGAATTTAAATATACTCACACATACATACGTATGTACACACACACAAAAGTCACTCAGCCCTGCTTAGACTACTTCCCACAGGTTTTGATATGTATACTTTTATTAACACTCAGTTCAAAGTATTTTAGTTTCCTTTGTGATTTCTTTAATTCATTGGTCATTAGAAGTGCATTGTTTAATTCCTAATTATTCGAAGTTTTTCTTTTTTTTTTCTTTTTTTTTTTAAATTTTATTTATTTGACAGAGAGAGATTACAAGTAGGTAGAGGCAGGCAGAGAGAGAGGGGGAAGCAGGCTTCCTGCTGAGCAGAGAGCCCGATGTGGGGCTCGATCCCAGGACCCTGAGATCATGACCTGAGCTGAAGGCAGAGGCTTTAACCCACTGGGCCACCCAGGCACCCCTTGAAGTTTTTCTAATACTTACGTGTTACTGATTTTTAAGTCCGCTGTTATCAGAAAACACACTCTGTAAGTTTTCAATCCTTTGAAATTTATAACAACATATCTTATAGTCCAGTACATGGCCTATCTATCCCTGTGAGTATTCCATGTGCACTTAAAAAGAATGTACATTCTTCTGGTGTTGGGTATAATGTTCTATAATGAATGAGATAAAATTGGTTGATAGTGTTGTTCAAATCTCCTATATCCTTACTTATTTTTTGTCTAGTTGTTCTATTAATTGGTGAGAGAGTAAGTATGCTAGCCAATGTTTGCTTCATTTCTTTTGAGAATCTATTAATAAATAGGCACACATTTAGGATATTTGTATCTTTCTAATGATTTAACTCTTTTATCATTATGAAATATCTCTCTTTATCTCTCATAATATTCCTTAGCTTGAAGTCTAATTTGTCTGGTATTAATACAGCCACACAGCTTTTCATATGCTCACTGTTTACATAAGAAAGAACACAATTATCTCCCCGCCCCCCAACCCATCCTTTTCCTGTCAATTTATCTGAGTCTTTACATTTAAAATGCATTTTTGTGTGTGTGTGGACAGAAAATAGTTGGGTCTTGCATTTTTATCCAGTCTGATAATCTCTAGACTTCAGGTTTTTAAAAGTTGTACAAAGAGGGCCTTCAACCCTCTTTGAGTGGAGACTTGTGTTTCAGCTCCTGTCTCTATGACTCCAATCAACTGGGAAAAAGACCCTGGGACCTTCCTTAGCTAAGGGATCTGCTTGTCACTTGGCTGGCCCTGACCTGGAGCCAGGACTCATGGTGGAATCACCCTGGGTGAGTTGAGGTGGGGTGTGTGATGTTGATTGGTGCAAGTGTGTAAAATTCACCAGATCGACTTTTGACCATTCTCCGTACGGATGCAGATCCCGATTAGTCTAACAGTCCATGGGTGGCCTTCTCCTGGAGCCAATGATTGCTCTAAGGATGGACAAGTAAACTAATTGGCTGAAAGGAAGGATTTACATTTAAGGGGAGGGGCTCACTTCCCCTTCTGCTAGATGTGAACCAGGAAACTTATATTCCTTGCCCAGGGAGGGGGAGACCAGCATTGAGATAAAGCAGAGTGAAGAGAGAAAGAAGGCTTAGATCTTTGGTGATATGCATCCATCAACTGTACCATTCCTGCAGCCTGCATTAGCACTAGTGTTCCCATGTCAGGTAAGACATTTTCCCATTGTTTAAGCCAGTTTCAATGGCGTTTTAGGTTTCTTGAATGAGGCCATCCTAAATGGAAAAGTCACGAAACAAGTAAGTGGTGGATGCGGGATCCAAAGCTAGGTATGGCCAGCTCCAGAGCCGAAGCTCTTAACTGCTCAGCTCTAGACATCTTCTCTTCTAGTGGAGTTGCTGGCCCCTGTCTTACAGATGAGAAAGCTGAAGTGTAAAGAGGGGAAGTGATGGTCCAGGGTCACAGAGCTGGCAAGCGGCTCACCCTGGCTCAGAACTCATGTTTATCTGACTGCAAAGCCCATGCTCTCTGAATGCCTCCGGTGCCTTCCCACTCTTCTGGCTGCCACCTTTCTGTACCTTTGACTCCAAACAGAGGCCTCTCCGTCACCAAATAATGTGATCAAATCAAACCTTCTTTCCATACAATTAGAAAACATAACAGGTTACAGCAAAAAATGCAAAAACCTCCAAAGCCGCTCAAAGCTAATTAATTTCTATTACTAGTGAGAGAAGAACCACTTAACATGTCTTTTCTTATTCAAATTACCATTGACGGCACCTGCTTTTTTATTCTTGGGAAATCCTGCTACAATGCGGGTAAATTATGTAAGACTGTAGAATTTATGAAGATAAGGCAATTAGCATTACAAAACCGAGTCCGGGTTACAATTTCTGGGGAACAGAAAGAGTTATGATGCTCCCTTAAATGGCCCAGTGAAGTCTCACAGATTGAGTTAATCCTTGTGGTAGTCAGGAAAATTGAAGGCTAAACGGCGCCATGATGGTGGGTAATTAATTGTCTGGGTCCTTTGGTGATGGGGCTGTCTGTGCTGAGGAGGAGGCGGCCAGGGCTCTGCCTATTCCTTCTAGAAGGAAAAGGGACAGAACAGGGAGGAATTCTGGGGTCAGAAGGCAGGGAGGGAAAGAACTCCCTTCTGAGGTCCCTGGTCATTTGGGTCAAGCAGGGTCCAGCCCTGCAGAACCACCCTCCCATATGTTTTCCCCAAATCTCCATCCTTCCCTGCAGCCCCAGCCCCCAGCACAGCTGCCACGACTGTGGAGACAGCTGCCACTGAGCAGGTGCTTCCTTGGAGTGGTTAGATGCTGCTTAGATTTTGCATCTGAGCTGAGAGGACTCTTGGAGACATGCTGGATTACCAAGGGTACTTGACTTATAATAGCCACAGATAGGGGGTGGGGTAGATGGGTGGTATGGGTCCTTGGAAATCGTGTACGAAATTTAGTGTGTATGTGTGTGTGTGTGTGTGTGTGTGTGTGTCCTTTTCTGCAGAAGGGTCTGTAGCTTCCATTAATTCTGAACAAGTTTTAGGCTTCCCTAACCCCAGGCTAGTTGGAACCACATTATATAGTTAGGCTGAGAGAGGCAGGAGTTTTCCCACCACCCACCTAGCTGCTTAGTATTTGCCTCTTGCTGGTTTCCGACTGTTAAGCCCACCAAGAACCCACTATTTCCAAAATCAGGACTTGGGCCATAGCGTGTGCCTTCTGGGTCTCTTGCTTGTGCTTGGATGTCACCTGTCTCCCATTCAGATAGCCCCTGTAGCTGGGTCAGCTTTCAAGCAGGTCTCTGCTTCCTCTGGGAGGATGCAACCCTGCAGGTGGGTGCACCATTTGGCAAGCTTAGCAAGCAGCACTCAGGCTGGATTCCAGCCCCTATTGGTCACCTTGACTTGTGCCTTTGTGCAGTGTCCAACCTAAACAACCATAAATAACTTGTTCTCAAATTCCTTACTCTAGGGGTTGAGTCACTGACTGTTACTGGCTTTTTCTCCTGGCAAGGACCTGAGCATACTCTAGGCAGGCCTAGCCAGGAGAGGAGCCAGCTTGGGGTCCAAGAGACCATTAATTAGAAACAGAAATTTCTTTATGGCACGGCAGAAGTATCAAGTGTAACACTTATCTGTGGCTGGCTTCAGAGGTATATCAGGCCCAGCTAGAAATGTCCAGGCAGAGAGAAGAGTAAGCCCAGAAGCCTTGAGGTGAGAAACACGCAGGTGTATTTGACGAATAGTATGGAGGCTCAAGCAATCCAGGGCAACAGAAAAGCAGTGAGTGTGGGGGAAATTGGTCAGCAAGAGAATGGGGTCCAGGTGTGCATTTTAGGCTAAAGACCTATTAATAAGTCTGCAAAGATTTATTTTTTTCACTCTGAATGAGTTGGGATGGGAAGCATTGAAACATTCTGAGCGGAGGAGTGACAGAATCTGATCTGACTTTTTAAAGGAATCATGGTGGCTGCTGTTTGGGGAGTAGGTTTCTGGGGCAAAAGTAGAAACAGGGAGACGGTGAGGAGCTTTTGAAACCATCCAGATGAGAGACACTATGGCTTGAATCAAGATGAAAACTGTAACTATCAAGATATAATTGCATTTGGGAAGTATTTTTATTTTGTCCTTTAAAAACAAAATTGAAGTATAGTGATGGGATGTATTTTTAAGGTAGAGCCGACAGGATTTGATGATATATTGAACATAAGCTATTAGAGAAGAAAGGAGGTCAAGAATGCACCAAAGGGTGGCCTTGAAAAATGGAAGAGAATGGAGAAAGGGCCCAAATATGTCTGAAAGCCTAGAAAAACAGGCATACTGGGTCTCTTTTTTATGGTTCTGATTCCAGGCCCAAGTCCTTCCATCAACACCCTTCCCCACCGGGCCTGCCCAAAACTGCTGCTCTTGACTCCTTCCTAGAGTGTCATCCTGGCTTTTTCTGCTAAACTTTTACCTGGTACTTGAATGTTGGATGCTATCCAACCATCCATCCATCCATCTGTCCGTCCGTCCATCCATCCATCCATCCATCTGTCCATCCATCCATCCATCCATCCATCTGTCCATCCATCCATCCATCCATCCATCCATCTGTCCATCCATCCATCCATCCATCCATCTGTCTGTCCGTCCATCCATCCAACCATCCATCCATCATTAAATAAGAACCTATGTTGTGCAACACATTGATCTCGGTATAAGAGTTACAGTAACGATCAGGACAGCCATGGTCACTGCCCTCAGAGCTTCGGCTTCCTCTGGACATTCATGCTAGGAAAGCATCTATCTACCTATCTATCTGTTTACCTAGTTCCATGCCATTTGTAACTTAACCTGCTAATCATTCAGGGGAAACCTAGGCGGCTCTTGGTTTTACCTCTTCTACCCCCTGTCACGTCTTTGACCACCAGGTGCTCAGTTACTGCAGTAACTGGAAGAATTGGAAGCCCTCAGAGAAATGTATCTTAGGCACAGAATTGTTTCCAACCCGCTTCATAAACCATAGATCCCATGGGTTTCTGCTGAAGGCTGAGGAAGACATTTGAGAATACCAGTGGAACTCTTACCAACTACTCACCTGTGTTATCTTGCAACCCCAACTAGCATGACCCAGGCTAATGTACTGACAAGGGGTGGTGGGACCTAGCATTGGACCCATCCACTAGAGAGAGGCCATGACTAGGAAGAGTCAAGTGCAAGTTCTGAAAGGAAGCCCAATCAGGCAAATCATAGTAGTGGGAAGAGAATTATATTCAGGTAGGCAATGTCCAGTACCCCCAGTTAGGAAACTGTGGAATACTGCCATTCTCTCAGGACAAGGTCTGACTGTCCAGAATTTCTGATGGGGCCTCTATTGGCAGTCAGGGCATGGCTCGGGAAATGCTCAGGTGCTGATGTGAACATTCACGCATGGCTTTGGACTGCTCATGGACTTGGGACTTCAAAGGCCCCTATGAACCATTAACTCATCGCTCCACACACTGAGCATTCGGGCACAATTATCCCTCATTATATAGACCCCGAAGCAGGTGCATCAAGAGCTAGGGCAGAGTTGCAAGTTGTCCTGGTCTTTAGTTACATCCCTAAAGCTGCTGCTTCTGCCAAAGGGAATCCCGGAGGCCACACTGCCTTGCCGTGGGAACTGGGCAGTCTTGGATCTATGAAAACTGGAAACTGGAAATGAGCCCAAAAGCCATCATCAAGTCCTGAGGCCTAACCGTGTGCCAGGCCCTGCAGTAATTACCTCAATACAGCTTCTCCTTCAATTCTGTGTGAGGCAGGGACCATTCCCCTCGTCTCCCACTGTCTGGGGAAACACAGGGGCTTGGAGAGGTAACACAGCACTGTCCACTCTCCCTCTGGAGTCCATGGACATGGATTTGAATCTTGGTCCGACCACTTACAGGGGAAGTGAGAAAGTTGAGAAAAATCTCTGATGCTCGACTTCCTCAACCATGGAATAGGCTAAGAATGCCACTTCAGAGGGTTGTGGTGGGGATTCAAATGACATTGAATACGGAAAGTATCCGGCATATAGTAGGCATCAATCTACATTTATGCCCACCTGTCGTGGATTCTGGGGAACCCAAACCATGGGAGTGTCGAGGGGGGAGAGGCATTCTTACCCACGTGATTCCCGATTTGAAGAGGTTGGGTTGCAGGGCTCATGGGAAAGGGCTGGGTGGCATGTAGGGCTGCCAGATTTAGCAAATTAAATATACGATGCCCAGTTAAATTTTAATTTAATTTTAATTTCAGATGAACAACAGGTAATTTGTTAGTTAAGTATGTCCCAACTGGCACACCTGTATTTTATATGGCAAGAAAATGTGGGCTGCAAATCAGATTGGGGCGGATAGCTGGTCTCCTAGAGCCAGCTGCTTGGTTTTGGGTTCCTAGGGTGGGATGCTGGAGGAGCAGGGCAGGGCCTGCCGGCCCCATCCCCTCAAGGTGCTCTGTTGGGCCCAAGGGCTTCACAGAAGAGTAATTGACTAGTAATTATCATCAGTTAGAAGCTCTGCTGCAGGCCTTTTTAGCATAGAAGTGATTCCAGTTCTTAAAAGGATTTGCAGTCTTGAACAAATGCCTTCGCTAATCAGTACAAATTGTTCCTTTAAGCAGGAGAGAGCTGTGAGTCTGTGCTTTCTCCTTCCAGTTAATGAGTAGTCAGCATCATTTCTGGGCGTTTGGACTCTCGCTCTTCCCTCTGGGGTGCATGGTGATGGTGGAGAATGTAGGGTTGCCCCTGGGATGGTTTAGAGGACCTCTGGAGTGTCCCGGCCCATGGGTAGGCCCAGGACTAGAGGCAGCTGACTCAAGTAGATCAAGTAGAGGCCCTGCCTTTATAAACTGTGTGCCAAAGGACAAGCTCTTAATCCCTTTGGACACAACTTGCACCCCTGTAAATATGAATAATCATCAATCCTGCTCTCCTTCACAGAACTGACCTTACTGTCAAATAGGAGAATGTGTGCGATCAGGGCCTCCCTGGCGGAGAGGCCTGCATCCCCATTCACAGTCCTGAGTCCCCACTCCCTCATCATCTTCATTCCCCAAACTTGGAGAAACAGACTTGCACCCAAGCCACCCAGAATGGAAAAACCAAAACCCAAACCGGAACCCAGCTCATTCTATATTTACATTCTTCCTCTGCATTGTACTCAGGTGTTCCTGGCTCAAGGGGATTTGTCTCTTTGGGTCCCATCTCAGTGTATTTGCAGAAATACCTGATATTGCGTTGGAGCTGTTCTGACTTCCTCCCATTTCCAGCTTTGTCGCCAGGATGCTTTCCACCCTTCTGCCCCAGGCTGAGCTCAGCCTTGCCCACTGCCAGCAGCCCCTCACTCCTGCCTGGTCTCAGCATGCCTTGTTCTTTTATCTGCATCCCTTTACTTAGGCAAATGGTGGAAGGCAAGGGAGGCTAAAGTTTCTGAAGCAATCCAGAACCTAAGAAGCTCCCTTCTTGTCCGAGAGGCTGGAATCCCTGCAACACTGTCAGGCTTTCTTTGAAGCTGTGCTGACCAGGGTGGTTATGTTATGTGACCCCAATGAGACTCCTGGGTGGCCCAGAGTGACAGCCAGGTCTCTTGGCTCTGTTTCAGCAAAAAGGAGAAAGGAGAGGGTGGGCAGGAAGCTTCTGCATTAGGATAGGTACCCTTGCTCTCTCAAAGAGAGAGGACATTTGACCAAGGACTTAAAGTTGTTCTGAATCTGATAGCGTGTAACTTACAGACCGTCCTAAGAAAATTCATAAATTAACTCCTTTAATTCCAGTTGAGAACAGGACAAAGGGAGGTCCAGAAGGGGATGGCTACGTGCTCCTCCTACTCAAGCACTGATTCAGACCTATTCAGAGGTCCTAGCAGTTGGCCCTCCACCTGCAGGGACGGCAAGTGAAGCAAAGGAGCCCAGGAGGCCAGCTTCACCAGGGCAGAGCCCACCTGGTTCACACCCGCGGGTTGCACCGGAAGCCTTTGGCCAGATCATGATGCTGAGTATCCCTGTTTTCCCGATTTGGAAACCTAGGCCTGGTTTCCTGAGATCATTCGGTTAGCAGACAGCAGAGCTGGCGTCCCAGAACGGGGTGCTTACCCTACTACAGCGAGGCTGCCTTCCCAGGATCCGTTATTATCTTCAGGTTCTTCTTGATCACTGGCTTGACCTCCTTTTAAACAATCAGCTTTTCCTGGAAAGAAGGTTTCCCCAGAGGGCTCAGCAGGCCCCGGGGGTTATTTAAATGAAGAGTCTACTGAAAATTATCCAGTGCCTTCGGAGTGGGGATACTGGGTGGGGTCTTTTCACAAACATTTTGTATTCACTATGAGCCGGAAGTGGGTGTGGTTACCTCCACTTCACAGACAGGGCTTGGAGAGGCCAGGGGAAACTTCTTCAACGTGTGGCAAAAGGTAAGCGACAAAGCCAGAATTCAGAGCCGCTTTTCCTTTCCCCTCATACCCACCCAAGTAACTCTGAGTGCCAGAAAGTACAGACATTATCTTAAGAAAGTAAGAAAGTACTTAACCTATTAAGTTAGAAAGTAAGTAAGTACTTAACCTATTAAAGGAACAATGAGACTTGGCACATCCAAAAAAAATTCTAAAATCTTATTGCGGCCCACGAGGCTCTGCAGGACCTTTTCAGATGCATCGCTTATCCCTTTTTTTCTTCACGCAGGATACTCTGGCTGCTCCAAATTTCTGACCTGTCTTCCCTTAAGTATTGGACACTTGCTATATAGGCTTTCCCCGGGACTCCTTTTCCCTGAAATATTTGTATGGATGGCTCCTTCTCATACTTGTCAATTCACATGACACCTTCTGCGGGGAGTCCTCCCCCCTCCTACATTGGCGCACCCATCTTAAATTGTCACTTAGCCTATTATCCAGTCTTATTTTTTAAAATTTTCTTATTATCTGAAATCATCTTACTAATTTTTCACTTGCTCACTGTGTCTCCCTTACTAGATTGGGATTTCCTTGTCTACCTTGACACGTGCTTTGTTCTGGTGCCTCGAATAGCACCTAACAGGCAGTAGGCGCCCTGAAAAGATTTGTTGAAAAATGACTGAATGCAATGAGACTTTCTGTCTTGCAACAATGTTATTCCAGATCTCCATCCTGACCAGTGCTATTCTTAGCAATGAGAGAAACTTTTTTTTTTCTTTCTTAACAAATCTCATTAAAATCATCCCTACCTCCAAAGTATCCGTCGCTTTGAGCAGATGGTTTAAACAAGGCCAGGAGGTGAAGGTGCGGGGCAGTGTGGATTACCCACAATGCTGTCTTCTGCTGGCCTGGAAGCAGGGGGAATATGTACATAGGTGCAGGGCCCTCAGCAAGATCTGTCCAGCTTTCTGCAATAATGTAAAAAGAAAACTTTCAAATACCACAATTTGCAAATGAAGACCTTTAAAATAATGGGACGGCAGCTCCGGAATGGGATTATTAGGATAATGCGATGTTTAAGTGGGCGCTTTCCCTCTCAAGGACCTGCCTGAATTCTGCTGAGCTCATTCCACGAGAGACCTCAGAGAGATCAGTTATGACTTTTATTAAAGTCAAACCAATACCTGTATTCGCAGCCGCCTGGAGGAAATTTCTTTCTGTAACTCTGATTGAAGTTTAATGGGAACTACACAAAGAAAATTTACTTAACCTCCTCACCCATCTCTTCCACGGTGGAAGTCTGTTCATCACGTGCTCTGCTCCCAGGAGACACTATCCAAGATAGCACTTCTCAATTTCATAATATTTTTCAGAGTAAAAGAGGGAAGACAGATGCAGACCCCACTATGCTAGAATACCATGTAGTCAGTGTCTGATTTCACTTACAGGAACAATGCAGGCGTTTTCTCAAGGGTTTGTGCATTCGTATTTTACAGACAAAATAAAAAGCATATGAACTACTAAGAAATTATGTTACATGCATGTGAAAGTATATGGATATAGAGCCCTGGCTGATATGCTCTTGACTGGTTCATGCTGCTGGTCAACCTCAGGTCCAAGCACATGGGGCAAGACAGGCACCTGCTCTTACACTGGAAATAAAAACTGTGAGTGGCACCTTTCATTCCAGAGAGATCCAGACATCATATTATTAACATCTGTGGATCTGTAGCATTTTATAGATGGAAAGTACTGAAAATCTCACCTTTTTCTTATGAAATTTACACATGTACAAAACACAGGTTTATGTTTGTAAGAAAACCTAAATGTTCAATTTGTATAAAGTATTAACTTGAGTATCACTCAAGTCAAGGGATAGGATGTTTTAAACACCCAAAGCCCACTATGAACCCATTCCTGGTCACTGTTGCTTCTTGCTTTCTGACTTTTATCATACTTGCTTGTTTGCTTGATTTGACAGCATTTCTATGGACGATATAGTTTCATTTTACTAAATCAAACATCATACAAGATGCACTCCTTTGCGTCTGGCTTCTTTTGCTCAACATTTTGTTTCAAGATTTACTCACGAATCTTAAAAGAATGTTCTTCTATGTAAAAGAGATAATTTGATTTGCTATTTGGTGTTCCATTGGTACATATACCACAATTTACTTTTTGAGTTTCCTGTCAATGGATATTCGGGTTGGGGTTTGGGTTGGTTCCAGTTTGGGGCTGTTGCAAACAATAGGCAATAATATTTCTGTATCCACATTTTGGTGCACATCTGTATGAGTTTCTCTAGCGAGTTGTCAAGCTGTGATCCTTGGGCTAGTTTTAGCCCATCTTGTTTTTATGAAGTTTTATTGGAATATAGGCATGCCCATTTGTTTACATACTGTCTATGGCTGTTTCTATGCTCTGAATGCAGAGTTGGGTAGTTACAGCAGAGACCACAGGGCCTGCAGAGCTGATGATATTTACTATCTGGCCCTTTTCAGAAAAAGTTTGTCGACCCCTGCTCTAGGGCTTAGGCTTATGAGGAAATTGTATGGTTATAGGGTTTGCAGACTTTCAGCCATACCAGATACTGCCAGGTTTTTTTTTCCCCAGCAAACTTCTTGTTACAATTTTTAATATTTTATTATGAAAATAATATTTCAAAGTTTACTACTGCATATTCAAGACACAGTATTACTATACAGCTTCAGGGTTTTATCAAAAAGGATGAAAAACTACTAATTATTCTAACTACACTCCGTGCTGAATCTCAAACATGGCTGAACACTGAATGAAAAATAAGACTTATTTATGTAGCCATTTATGGTCCACCGGTTGTTTCAAATCCTGTAGTAGAAAGTCCTTATCCTCTGACCCCTCATTTGGTGGGAGTGCCAATCCCTTGCTGTTTTAGCGTACTTTCTATATTTCAGATGACTGCTCTTACAATTTTGTCATGTCTTTGAGGGACCTATATAAACTTATTTATGAGTATGCAAGTCATTTGACCCAGCGGCCATTCAGTTTGAATGTACAAGTCTTCGGTTATAAAGGATTAAAGAAATGCCATGTGTTCTTAGGACTTGAGTCAAGGAGCCTCCTTTGTTCACTGATCTTTTTCTGGCCATCTTCAAAAGTTTCTGCTCCATCATCAACTGCGGCTTCTTCACTCTGCTGGTATTCCAACACGAGATCATCCTGTCACTTTCTACTTTGGTGAATTCCGCCCCATCCATCTCTTCTCCTATAAACCAGTGAAGGAAGGCCTGGTGACCATTACAGAAAACTGTTCCCATATGAGTTTTTAAAAAATTCATGAATAGTGGTGCTGTTGTCCATAAGCATGAATGCCAGCTCAAGGCCCCAAGAAGGGATTTCTCACATGATCACCGAGAGGCCCCCGAAGAGTACACCCCACAGCCACCTTGATGCTGTTGGGTAGCCACTCCAAAAAGTAGCTCCGTTCTTGTTCTAGGTGATTAGCATCTGTTCTTCCATCTATTCTGCGGACACGGGGCCCTGGAAGATAGTGACCACGGTAAGGCAGGGCCCATGTCTCAGCTCATGTGCTACTGACATATACATTTCCTGAGTGAGTTCTGGCTCTGAGGGCCTTGTACTGCCAACTGCCTTTAGCTCTCAACAGAGCAATGTTGGCATGAAGTGTTGGTCTTCTTTCATTAAAAGAAATGGAGAGGCAGGCAAGCTCAAGGGAACATGGCAGCTTGATCATCGTTAGGGACTCAGACCTCTTTCACCTTTCTGCTCCTCCATCCAGCCAGGGAATCCACCTTAAATTGGGACTTTAGCCATCATATGCATTTCAAGAGGCAGTTAGGAGGGTGGGGAGGGCAAACAAGAGCATCCTTCCCCCTTTTAAAGAGCTTTCTGGGAAGTTCCACCCAAAAACCTTCACTTACATCTCTTAGGTCAGGACTTAAATTAAGGCTATTTCCACTGTAAAGGGAGGTGGGAAATGTAGTCTCTTTGTCGTGCATATTATGACCACTGAATGAGACCAAGAAGGTGGGGAGCAGAATTTGGATGAGAAGATCACAGTCTCCACCAAATGGAGGGATGTCACAGCATCCAGGGCAAGAGCACAGCTGGACCCGCGGCTTGGGTCAGTGATGTTAGCAATCTCCTTTCCAGAGGACACATAGTACTTGCTTTGTGCTCCTTTTCTACTTACCTGCTTTCTGTGTTGCCTGTGGTTTCTGTTCCCCAAAACTTCAGCATGCATGGTATATTACATACAGAACCAACTCTAACTTCATCTGTACATTTCAACTGGAATTCCTATCACTGCTGACCAGGTGCTGACTCTTATTTAAATTCTGGAGTAAGATGGTTTAGTTGGTCCATGGCTGGCCTTGGGGCAAGTGCCCAGCTCTGTCTAAATATGTGTTTGGGAAAAGGGAAGGCGAGAACATGCAGAACATGGAGCACCTCTTTAGAGGTCAGGAGGACTCTCACAAAGGGGCTTGGGGCAAGGCAAATGATGACACATTCTTGTGTATGTTTGGCGGCAGCGATTATTAGAGTTTTGATAGTATTCTGCCTCAACCCTCCACACAGTGGAGACACACAATCATTTTAGGATTTCCAGCAGGAAGTTTATCTAGAGTTAGTTTTAGATTTTAAAATTGATGGGACTGGGAAACTTCCACTTGGAGAATCGCAAAAAGTATCTGTTTTTAGAGGGAAACAGGAAATTTTTATTGAGAAGACCCTTATTTCATTCTATAAAGAGCCAGTAAGGGCGATTCTTTCAGTCTATACTCAAAACCACAAAACCAGCTTGCAGATGTAAGGTTAGTAGGTATGCCCCACTGTTCTTAGGTAAGCTCCGAACCAGTGACGTGGTCCAAAGGTACTCTGAGATGTTGACTGTTCCATATGGTCCAATAGATCAGCAAGGTCTTTAGCAGGACCAGGCCCTTGTGGAGAGATCATTTTTCCTAGAAATAAATTTTAAAAGGACTACCCAGTTATGTCTACACTTATTTTCTGAGAGATGTCTGTGTGTTTTTCAAATATATATTATTGAGATCATGAGCCTATATTCAACAAGAGGATATGCCTGATATTCTTTTCATCTCATATCAGAAGCGAAGGACTGTGAAACAGAACTGGAGTGTATTTGGTGTAATCTTTGAGAAACATACTTTTGACCATATGATTGCCTGCCAGGCCATGGGGCTTGACCTTGACCTGGGCATGGAAGTGGGGTATTTGGTCTGTAAGAGATGGATGTTCTGGCTGTCAGTCTTCTGGGAAGGAAATGAAGCATGCCTTGGAATATGGTAAGGAGGATCTCACAGTCTTTCCAGGGTTTGCTGTCCATGGAGAGAGACATAGTCAACAGAGCCTTTCCTCTGGCCCAGCAACATGGCAATAGTTCTGAAGGAAGAAGCAAAGGTGACCAGGAATGACCTCAGGGGAGAGTACAATGGATGGATAGTAGGAATAGGTTTATCTGATATCCAGTTCTAATTTCCTCTTTTCTTCTGTTAGCCTTATACACGTACTTCCCCACACCTGCCTATTGCCATACCCTCTTACTGTGCAGCATGTTCTTTGGGGGAATGAATGGAAGGTTTTATAGCCAGGCTTGGAACAAAGCAGTAAAGAACAACTCAGAGCAGCACAGAGAAAGAGCTATAGAACAGAAAAGATGGCCTGAAAGAAACCTCCAGTAAAAGGTAGCAATCAATAACTACTATTATTTAAATATCTTTAAAAGGTAATTGACTATTTAAAGGAAAAATAATGATGCATCATGAGGTGTGGTATTGAAGCTGAATCTAGGACTAGAATAGTACAAAAGCTAGGAGTAGAGATGTAGAAGTATGTTGCAAGGTTTTTATACTATATGTGTAGCAGTATCCTTATTGAAGGTTGAATGTACTGAGTTAAAGATGTGTACCATAAACTCGAAAGCTAAACTCAGAAACTACTAATATAGCACAACAAAGAGCTATAACTAATAAACTAACAAGAGATAAAGAAAACCAGAAAAATAGACCCAATTAATTCAAAAGAAGGCAGAAAAAAACAAACAAGGAAATGAAGAACAGCTGGATAAAAAGAAGGCAAAATAAAAGGTAGATTTAAACACAATCATGTAAATAAAAACAACACACTTATAAATAGCCCATATAAGCCAATTAAAAGGCATAGATTATCAAATTAGATTATAAAACAAATCTATTTTGCCCATAAGAAACCCACTATATATAAACACACAAGTGAGTTAAAAGTAAAAGGCTAGAAAAAGAGAAAAAGATACACAATGCTAACACAAATCAAAATAAAGTTGGAGTGCCTATATTAATATCAAAATAGATTTCAGAGTAGAAAATATTAGCAGAAATAAAGAGTATTATTTCATAATCACAAAAAGGTCAATTTATCAAGAAGACAACAATCCTAAATGTTTACACACCTAATAACAGAGCAACAAAATATTTGAAGTGAAAACTGATAGAACTTAAAGAGAAATAGATAAATCCACAACGATAGTCAAAGATTTCAGTATTCCTCTCAAAAGTTGTTAGAACAATGGGTGGAAAATCAATACAAATATAGAAGGCTTGAACAGCACTATCAACCAACTTACTGACATTTATAAAACATTCCACCCAATAACAGAAGAATATATATTCTTTTTAAGTATACATGGAACATTCACGATGAAAGACCATATTCCAGACCATAAAACAACTCTCAATACTTTCAAAGAATGCATGTCATCAAAGTTATGTTTTCAGACCATGAATGTATTAAATTAGAAATCAGTAACAGAAAAATATATGGAAAATCTCTATTTGGAAGTTAACACAATTTAAATAACCTATATCTCAAAGAAAAACAACAACAACAACAACAAAAGGAAGTTAGGAAGTGTTTTGGCCTGAATATAATAAGGGAAAATATACCATATCACAATTATGGGATGCAGCTAAAGCTTGAGGGAAATTTATAACATTAAATTCCTATCTTAAAAAGAAGAATGGTCTCAAATCAATGGCCTCAGCTTCCACTTTAAGAAACTAGATAATGTGCAACTGGGGGGCTCAGTTGATTAAGTGGGTGCTTTCTGCTCAGGTCATGATCTCAGTTCTGGGATCAAGCCCTGAGTGGGGTTCTCTGCTCAGCAGGGAGTCTGCTTCTCCTTCTCCCTCTACTCACCCTCCCCACTCATACTCTGTCTCAAATAAATAAATAAATAAATATTTTTTTTAAAAAAGAAACTAGATAATCAAGAGTAAATGAAACCCAAAGGAAGCAGGAGAAAAGAAATAATAAAAACCAGAAATAATAAAAACCAGAGTGGAACTCAATAAAAAACAGAAAACAATAGAGAATAACAATCAAACCAAGAGCTGGTTTCTTGAGATCTTAAAATCTATAAATCTCTAGCCAGACTGACCAGAGAGAGAGAGAGAAGACACACCCTCATTAATTATTAGGGAAATGTAAATTTAAACTATAATAAGATACCCTATACATCTATTGGACTGTCTAAAGAGAATAACCATTACTGGCAAAATGGTAGAATAACTGACCCTCATATGTTGTTGAGTGTAATAAAATGGTAGAAACATTTTGAAAACAGTTGGCAGATTTTTTCTTTTTTTTTTTCTTTTTTAGATTTTTATTTATTTATTTATTTATTTATTTATTTATTTATGTGACAGAGAGAGAGAGAGAGAGCAAGAGAGGGAACACAAGCAGGGGGAGTGGGAGGGAGAAGCAGGCTTCCCACTGAGCAGGGAGCCCGATGTGGGGCTCAGTCCCAGGACCCTGGGATCATGACCTGAGCTGAAGGCAGATACTCAAGACTGAGCCACCCAGGCGCCCTCAGTTGACAGTTTCTTAAAAGATTAAACATTCATCTACCATATAACATGGCCATTCTGTTGCAGGCACTAAACAGAAATGAAAGCTTATGGCCATACAAGGAATCGTGTATAAATGTTCACATCACCTTTGTTTGTAGTAGCCAAAACCTGGAAACAACCCAAACAGGTGAATGAATAGACAAATTGTTGTATAGTCATAGAGCAGGATACAGTCAATAATAAAGAGTAAAATTTTCATACATGCAAGAATAGAAATGACTCTCACAATAATTTTATTGAATGAAAGAATCCAGACAACAAAAAAAGTATATATATATTTATATGAAATTCTATAAATGAAAACCAAATTATAGTGACAGAAAGCAGATCAGTGATTGCCTGGGCAAGAAGAGACAGAAAAGGGGGTTATGGGGGGAACAGGAAAAGTTTGGGATGTGGCAGATATGTTTATTTTCTGGATTGTGGTGATAATTTCACAGGTGTATACATGGGGAAAACTTACCAAATTATGTATTATAAACATGTGTCATTTATTATGTGTCAGCTATACCTCAATAAAGCTGCTAAATTCATGAAACTATCAGAAAAGATCAAGATTTGAAAGACCAAAGAGAACCTAAAAATAAAACATAAGAATCATTGACCCAGGAAACAGAACTGAAGATATCATCTTGATGACAGCAGGAATAATCAATGGAAGAACGAGACATAAAGATAGAACATATTAAAGAAAATTTAGAAGAAATGAGAATATTCTTAGGAAACATAACTAATCAAGAAGTAGAAAACTGAAAGAATCCCGTAATCATTAAAAGAAATTTGGAGAGTTAAAAATCTTCCCATAAAGGAAACTGCAGATCCAGAGGGTTTTATCAGTGAGTTCTACTAAACATTCAAGGGAACAAATATTCCAATCTTACATACACATTCCAAAGCACTAAAAATGGGAGTAGTTTCTACTTGCTTTATGAAGTTAACATCCCCATGAAACCCACACCTGACAAAGACAGTATGAGAAAGTGAACTATAGATCTCTCTCCTTCATGAACCACAGCTGCAAAAATCTTAGAGCATCAGCCAGTGGCATCCAGCAATATGTCTAAATGGTAATACATCTGACAAATTGGGTTGATTCCAGGAATTCAAGGTTAGTTTAACACATGGAAACTCTGAGTAGCTAGGAAAATCCATTTTTGTCCTCCTTTTTCTTCTGGTTGTCATCTGGACATATGTGCTGAACCATGAAGTGACCTTGAGAGGAAAGCCATGCTCTAAGGATTGTAAAGCAGAAAGATAGGAACCTAAATCCCTGATGGCATCAAGAAACCACCATACTAGCCTTGGACTACCAACCTTCTGACTTCTTACTTATGAAAAAGAAATAAAGTCCTATCTTGTTTAAAGTATTGTCATGCTTTTAAATATAAATATAAATACATATATGTGTGTGTGCCTACACACACACACACACACACACACACATTTTACATTAGCAGAAGCAATTCCTAATGAATTCTGACACCTGTAGCAGATTAGTAGAGGTGAGAGGTGTCATAAAAGGCTTCGCACAGCATATAATATTTGAGTTGGGACTTGAAGAATTAGTAAAATCTTACCAGATAGAAAAGATTAGAAACAAGAAAACATTCCAGACACAATAACAACAGTGTGGAAAGGCACAAGGAGTGAAAAACATGGTTTTCTCAGAAAATAGCAGGATGAGTGCAACGTGTATATTTGTTGAATATTTGGTTTGGGACTTAGGCTTGGGCTGGGCCTGGGGCTGAATTCAACTGGAGGAAAGAAGGGTCACTTTGCAGCTCCATTACATGCAAACCAGCACCTCTGGGGGAAGGCAGTGACCTTTCACGGGAGCTGTGTGAGTAAACACAAATTAGCCAGGCAGGACACAACTCAATGAGGGGCAGCGAGACCTTGACTCGCAAGAAGGTGATTTGAGCTCGAGTCTTTGCCTTGAGAGTAGAGAATATGCTCCAGACAAAAGTGACCACATAGTCCTTTTCCCTAGTGGCTCTGCACAGGTGATCATGCCTAAGCTCCCTGCACCTTCCACCAGTGGAGCACGGTCTGCAAACAATACAGTTTCTGAAAAAGGAAGTCTTCGTAGAGGAACGGGAAAAAGGGCTCTTTGTCTGTACATCTGATGATTCAGTCACCTGACATTCTTTTCCTTGAGAATCAGGAAGCTTTAGAGGAAGTCAGAGCCCATGGCCTGTAATAGCGCAATGCCATACACACACATTCCCATTTTCCTGAGTCGGTTGTAGCATATTATTAATCGTGCCCCCATTACTCCCAAAAGTTTTTGTTTTTTCATTATTTATTTATTTATTTACTTACTTACTTATTTATTTATTTAGAGAGAGAGAGAAAGAGCATACGTGGAGGGGGAGGGGCAGAGGGAGAGGGAGAGAGAGAGACTCTCAAGCAGGCTCCACACTCAGCACAGAGCCTGACCTTGAGCTTGATCTCACAAACCTGAGATCATGGGCCTGAACCATAATCGAGTCAGACATTTAACTGACTGAGCCACCCAGACATCCCAAGAATTTCTACTTTGAATAAAGTTTTATGATCATCCTAGTCACTTGTGTAAGGACTGTTTAGTTTATTAAAGGAACTGTTATACCTTTGCTATTGCTTTTGGTCATTTGGAGAAAAAAAAATCACTACCCATTCCTTTTCTTCCAAAGAAATTTGGGGATCAGAAAGAGACTTTTGGGGATGTTTTCATTGATCCTATTGTTTCAGACAGAGAGACTCAAGAGGGAGGAAAATGCTTGTATGGCATACTAAGATAAGTGTTAATTTTGTAAAGAATAGGGTTTAAGTTATAACAGGAGGAATATGCATTTCTCAGATGAGACTAGGCTGTGTGGTCTTTGGAAGAAAAGTGAAACTTGCTACATGAAGATATGACTGCCTTTGGTGATTCAAACTAAAACTACCACTAGAAATGGAATTGTGGTTGTAATATCCCTTTTCCCCTGTGCTTCTCCATCACCCAGACAATCAGAGGATGAGAACCCCAGTCCTTCCATTGGTGCCAGAAGGAACCTGAGTGGGGGACACCACTCTTTTGGACTCCCCCACCAACAGTGGCTAAAGTTGGAGGGGTCTGAGTCTGCAAACACAAGCTATGTATAAGGATTATTTAACCCATTTTCCAGTTGGAGATATCGACACTGAGGAAATAAGTTGACGTGCTTGAATTATAGCACTTATAAATGGCAGAAGTGGAGTTTGAACTTAAGAGATTCCTTGATGAAAAAATAGCTAAAGGCATGCCAGGTTCCCAGGAGAAAACCCATGGCCCAAGATGCAACAGGAAGAAGTGGGAATGTTAGCCTGAATACAAAGGAGGCTTGGAGGCACAGGATATGATCTTTGTCATCAAACCCCTGATGGGCTGCCACATGGGAAAGAAATTATCCTATATAGGTTGGACCCAGAGAGTGAAGCAAGGACTAATGAAGGGAAGATAAAAGGAAGCAGATGCCATTCAACACAAAGAGAAGGAAACTAAAATTTCCTGAATATCTATCTATGCCAGGCATTTTACATGTGTACTCTTGTTTAATTCTCACACAGAGGGGGAAAAAAAACCTGCGAAGTAGATATTATCCTCATTTAAAAAATGAGGAACCAGGAGACTTCCAAGTTAGGGTAATGGTAGCGTGGTTTGTACTGTACTATTTGTCTTACCCATTCTAATTATAAACTCTGGACAAAATAGAAAGAAAGTTAACTGTTTGAAGATACTGGAAAATGGCTATAGTCAGGCAGAAACTAGAGGGCATTTGACTCTTGAAAGAAGGAAACCACAGTGAGTAATACCCATTTATTCAACTTCTCATTTGAGAGCAGTCCCCAGTCTATGCGGTGCACTGGGGCACTTCCAAGAGAGCTCACACAAAAAGTTGCTGTTTTATTAGCTTGAGGAGTCAGAAGATGAGCCTTGAGCCTGCCAGGGCAGTTGGAAATTGAAGGGAGGAGATCCTGGAAAGAAAGGAGCCATAGAGAGAGGAGCCCCCAAAGCTGCATATACATGCCATTCTAATCCTTGGCTGACACCTTACCCCTGACTGTGTGGGTGAGATTCCAAAAAGCCTATGGGGAAACAATAGCTGGAAATCTAAGGAAAAGAAAAGAAAAAAAGGACTGAGCAGAGGATTCAGAAGCTGCCTACCATGGAGATGGAGTTCAAAGTTTGAATGCTACCAAATGGGAGGGCCTCAGTAAGTACCTCAAGCTTTCCACTGAAACCTCGGAAGGACTACATCCTAGGATTAAATACCACATCCCAGAATTAAGGCACTTATCCTAGTACTAAGGGTAAAACCCAAACAGACTTGCTCTAAAGACAAAACCAAGCGTTCACAAGACCAAGGAAATCCAGTGGTAATTTATCTACTTACTAGAACAGAACTCAATGTTCTTCAGAGAAAAATAACAGAATGCCGAGTTCTGTATACACAATTACATTTTTTAAAACTGTTATATATGTGAAGAAACAGGAAAATGTAACCCAGTGAAGAGAAAAATCAGATGATAAAAACAAAGTGACAAATGAGGCAGATACTGAAATTAGCCAAAGAGAATATTAAAATAACTATTAGAAATATGATAAAAAATCTATAAGAAAAGGTGTATTAATGTGTGGAAAGAGGGGGAATTTGAGAAGAAATGAATACTGTGAAAAAGAATGAAAAGGAAATTCTAGAACTGAAAAATACAGTATCTGAAGTCTAAAAAATATTTATTAGAAAATATCATAGTAGATTGGATAAAGAAGAAGACAGAATCAGTGAACTGGAAGGTAGTTCAATAGAAATCATCCAAACTGAAGCACAGAGGGTGAAAAAGGTTGAAAAACAATTAACAGAACCTCATTGATCTGTGAGACAGCATCAAGTGGATGGACAAATGAGAAATTACAGTCTCAGAAGAAGAGGAATGAAGGAAGAGGGCAGAAAAAGTATTTGAAGAAATACTGGTCAAATATTTTCCAAATTTGATCAAAAAAGAAACCCACAGATCCAGAAAGTTCATCACATCTCAAGCAAAATAAATACAAAGAAATCACATATGGGCACATCAAAGTTAAATACCTGAAAAACACAAATAGCCAGAAAAATCTTTTTTTTTTTTTTTTAATTTTTTTTTTTATTTATTTAACAGAGAGAGAACACAAGCAGGCAGAGAGGCAGGCAGAGGCAGAGAGAGGAGCAGGCTCTCTGCAGAGCAAGGAGCCTGATGCGGGACTCGATCCCAAGACGCTGGGATCATGACCTGAGGCAAAGGCAGCTGCTTAACCAACTGAGCCACCCAGGCGTCCCTAGCCAGAAAAATCTTAAAAGCAACCAGAGGTAGCTGATTTCTCATCGTAAGCAGATGAGGCCAGAAGACATCATTAAAATGCTAAAATAAAAACAAAACAAACAAACAAAAAGCCTACCAACATAAAATTCTATATCAAGTGAAAACACCTTAAAAAATGAAGGTAAAATAATTTCAGATAAATGAAAGGCAAGATAATATATCATGTTAAAGAAAATTCTTTAGGCTGAAGAAAAATGAGATCATATGGAAGCTCAGATCTACAGGAAAGAATAAAGGGCACTGGAGAGATGGTAACTATATGGAAAAATAGAAGAGAAAAATGTTCTTTCTTTGTTTAGATATTGAAAAAGTGAATTGATGGGACTTCCACTTCTGGCCGAGATGGAGTAACAGGGCTGCATTTAACCTCCCATCTGAAACAAACAAACAATCAAACAAACAAACAAACAAGACTGGACAAAATATATGAAACTATGGCTCTGAAGACATTGGACATTATTCAATGAAGAATAGTGATCCCTAAGTGACAGGAAACAAATACATCCCTATTATTGACCCCATTTACTGCCTTAAGGAAGTTTCTAGGCAATGATGCAGGAAGACAGAACCCTGGAATAGCCTCACCATGTTCCTGAATTAAGGAGGCTAAAATGGAGGTCCAGGAAAACAAAGGCATCTAGAATTCTCAATTCAGTGTATTGAAGACTTAAGCTGCACACAGAGAACTTCAGAAATCTGTAGACATTTCCCTTGAGCATTTCATTGAATAATCATCAGCATATGTATGTGAAAAACTATCTGAAATCAAGAAAAGAATTACCCAAAATGTGAGATGGAACAGTGCTTGCAATCCACACAGGTTGGAAATAGTGCCCATTTCCAACACTCAGAGTGAAAACCTTCATAAGTCCTGACATCAGTTAGAGTACAAGTAAAGTCTTGCCTCAGTAGTGGAAAATATTAATTGTAAGCTAAATGCTGGCTCCTCTGGTCCCACCTAACTGAGCTTAAAAGTAAGAACCAAAAGGATTAAGCTGTTTCCAAGTAATTTAACCACATCCTAAAACAAAGCTTAAGAATACCTTTAGGACTATAAAAATACTCAGCACCCAACAAGGTAAAATTCACAATATCTCATGTCCAGTAAAATAATTGTCAGGTACACAAAGAACCAGGAAAATAAAATTCATAATGAAGAGAAAAATCAATCAAGAATGACTCAGAAATGATGCAAATTATAGAATTAATAGACACGCTCTTTAATAGAGTTATTAGGACTGTATTCCACTAATCCAAAAAAAAAAAAAAAAGCTAAACAACTGCATTACTTTCCAAGTAAATTTCACCACACACACACACACACACACACACACGTTATAAGGATAAAGATGGTCATTTCATAATGATAAAAGGGCTAATTCATCAGGATATAAAAATCTGAAATGTTTATACATCTATTATCCTCAAAATAAAGTAAAAACTGATAGAACTGCAAGGAGAAATAGATAAATCCACAATTATAGTTGGTGATTTCAATTCTTCTCTCTCAATAATTCATAGAACAAGTAGACAAAAACTCAGTAAGGATATAAAAGATTTGAACAACACTATCATCAAATTTGACCTATTTAATAGTTTAGAACACTTTACCCAACAACAGCAAAGTGCTCGTTTTTTCAAGTACGCACAGAACATTTACCAAGACAGAACATAAAATTTGTCTCAGTACCTTAAAAATGATTCAAGTCATACAAAGTATGATCTGTGACCATAAATGGAATTATGTTAGAAATCAATACCAGGAAGATATCTAGAAAATTTCCCAATATTTGGAAACTATATATCACAGTTCTAAACAACTCTTGGGTCATAAAAGTAATCAAAAAGCAAATTAGAAAGCATTTAGAACTGAGTTAAAATGAAAACACAGTTTCGAAATAATGTGGAATACAGCCAAAGTAGTACTTAGAGGAAAATTTATACTATATGAGAAAAGAAGAGAGGTATCAAATTAATGACTTTAGTTTTCACTCTAAGAAACTATAATAAAAAGAGCAAGTCAAACTCAAAGTAAGCAGTAAATACAGAAATAATAAATATGTGGGTTGAAATGAAAAAAATAGAAAAAAGAAAACAATAGAGAAAATTGATGTAACCAAGAACAAGTTCTTTGAGAACATCACTAAGATTGTTAGTGATCTTACAGGCTACTCAGGAAAAGAGAGAGACAGAAAGAGATAGAGAGAGAGAGAGGATACAAATTACCCACATCAGGAATTAGAGAGGTGATATCACTATGGAGCTTACAGATTTTAAAAGTGTAGTAAGATAATATTAAGAACAAATTTATACCTATAAATTCTAAAATTTGGGAGATGGACAAATTTCTTAAATGGCTCAATCTATTAAATCTCACGCAAGAAGAAATTGGTAATGTTAATTGACCTGTATTTACTAGAGAAATTGAATTTATAACTAAAAACCTTCTCACAAAGAAAACTCCTGGCCCAGATAACTTCATTGATGAATTATAATAAACAATTCAAAAAGAAAGAAAAAAAACAATTCTCTATAAACTCTTCCAGAAAGGTAAAGTCACTCCTTATTCATTCTATGAGGCCAGTGTTATTCTGATATAAAAACTGGGCTGATATTAAGGAAAGAACACTAGAGATCAATTTCCATCACAAGTATAGATACAAAAAATTATTTTTAAATGTTTTATGTGTTTATTTTAGAGAGAGAGAGAGAGAGGACAGAGGGAGAGGGAGAGAGTCTTGAGCTAAATGTGGAGTCCCACGTGGGACTTGATCCCACATCCCTGAGATCACAACCTGAGCCAAAACCAAGAGTTGAAAGCTTAACCAACTGCACCACCCAAGCCTCCTGATGCAAAAATTTTTAACAAAATTTTGGCAAATCAAATGCAGAAATATATAAAAGTGATAATAAATCATGATGAAGTAGAACTTAATCCCTGGAATACAAATTCTAGTTTGACATTATCAAATCTATAGATGTAATTTACCATACCAGACTAAAGAATCTATGATTTTTCTCAGTAGGTACAGAAAAAGCATTTTATAAAATTTAGCATCCATTCTAGATAAAAACTCACAGACTAAGAATATAAGGGAACTTTCTCAACCTGATGAAGGGCATCTGAGAATATACAACAGTTAACATCATACTTCATGATGAAAAATATTATAAAAATAATTCAATACTTTCTAAGATCATGAAAAAATCAAGGATGTTCACTCTCACTACCTCTGTTTAACATTGCAGTAGAAGTACCAGCTAGTGGGGCGCCTGGGTGGCTCAGTGGGTTAAAGCCTCTGCCTTTAGCTCAGGTCATGATCTCAGGTCCTGGGATCGAGCCCCACATCAGGCTCTCTGCTCAGCAGGGAGCCTGCTTCCCCCTCTCTCTCTGCCTACTTGTGATCTCTCTCTCTTTCTTTCTCTGTCAAATAAATAAATAAAATCTTAAAAAAAAAGTACCAGCTAGTGCAATTAGGCAAGAAAAAGATATGAAAGCATCCAGAATGAAAAGGAAGAAGTAAAAATGTCTTTATTCATAGATGACATAATTGCCTGTGTGCAAAACTCTATGGAATGTAAAAATAAAGACCTAGAACTAATGAGGGTAGCAGGATTGCAAGATACAATATATTTCATACAATATAATTATGCAATATACAATAATTGTATATAATTATACAACATATAATCAGTATAATTCAATATATCAGCAACACAAAATTGGAAATTGAAGTTACTTTTAACTTACATTGCATCAGAAATAAGAAATAGGGATAAATCTGACAGAATATGATCTGTATACTTGAAAGTCACAAATCATTTTTGAGAAAAATTAAAGAAGATATAAATAACTGGAGAGATATGCCATGTTCGTGTATTAGAAAATTTGATATTATTAAGAGTTAAAATCTCCCCAAATGGATTTATAGATTCAACTGAGTCCTTATCAAAATTCTATCAGCCTTTGTTTTCCTTGTGGAATTTGACAGAGTCCATAATTCATATGGAAGTGCAAAAGACAGAATCGCCAAAAGAACTTTGAAAGTGAAGAACAATATGGAAGGACTGATGACCTGAATGCAAGACTTATTATAAAGATATTATAATAAAAATAATGTGGTGCTTGCTTCAAGACATAAATAAATAAATGGGACAGAATAGAGAGTTCAGAAATAAACCCTCTTATAATTCAGCCAATTGATTTCCAACAAAAGGACAAAAGCAATTTAGTGGAGAAAGGATAGTCTTTTAGGAGGTCAAGGTCAGTCCAGGAGAGACAGTGACAGGGCAGTCTAACTGTTTTACAATGTGGAAAACGACCCCACTAAGAAAGGAGAGGTTCTGACCGAAGTAACTTTGGAAATGAGTCTGTACAGACTAAAGGTAACACAAACAACCTCACTGTGCTCTAGTTGATAAAGTTGTTTCCCGAGGGGGTATGAGTTCACAATGCTGTATGAGTACACAATGCTCTAAGCTTGCAGGATGGAATTGAACAATTAGTGAATGCATGGGAGATGGTAAGAGTCAAGTTTCTCCTTGTGGGAATAAGAGGTTACAAGTAAGCAAAGGGAGAAGGCTAGCATGGATTACAGTAGATACATGATGTAATTAATAATTAATAAGTAAGCAAAACATGAATTCATGCTTTGATTAGTATAGGTATAAATGTCTACACACAGAAATGTATAGAGAACCTGGAAACGAGGACTCACCAGTAGCAATGACGACATCTAATGCCCCAATTTTACTTTCTAGTATCATTGTCCAATAAAAGGAACAAGGGCTCTTTGGGGAAATGGTTGATTTTAGGATTGGAGCAGAAAATATATAAGACGATCCTGGAGTGGGGTACCTGGGTGGCTCAGTAGGTTAAGTCTGCCTTCAGCTCAGGTTGTGATCCTGGGGTCCTGGGATTGAGTCCCACATCGGGCTCTTTGTTCAGTAGGGAGCCTGCTTCTCCTTCTGCCTCTCCCCCCAACTCATGTGCACAAGCACATGCCCACTAGCTCTCTCTGACAAATAAATAAATACAATCTTAAAAAAAAAAAAAGGTGATCCTGGAATATCCCATAGTGTTTCAAAGGAAGGGAGAACTCAAGAAAGCAAAAGTAAAAACACAGTGATAGGGGTATGTCAAAGGGACACAGGAGTTCTAATGGCCAAAACTGGAGTTATGCAAACAATCAAATAAATAAAGTAGTATTGGATTATAAGCCAAAGTTTAAAATAAGTATCCATGAGTCCATACTGACAGGAAGAAATGGTCAAATAAATTAATAAATGGAGCAGAAGAAACAAATCTTGCATGCAGAAGAATTCCAAATAAATTTTGCAGATACTCTGTTCTCCAAAGTTGCTGGAGCATGACTCCCTCCAGACAGGCCCCGGGGAGTGATTGAAAGAGTTTGTGCTTTAACATCAAATAATTGTGAGTGGGAGAGGAGACTCTGATCTTTGTTAGCTGTGTGATCCCAGGCATTACCCTTTCTAAACCTCGGGTTTTTTATTTGCAAAATGGGGATAATAGTATCACTTAGCTCCCTGTCAGAGTTGTTGTGTAGATTGAATGTCTATACAGTTCTCAGAATGGTGCTTGGGACATAGTATTCTATAACTTACAGTATTATTTTTTTTTAAGGTTGTGTGTTCATCTGTTCCAGCTGCTATAATAAGATTACAGAGACTGGGTGGCTTGAACCACCGAAATTCATTTTCTCACTTTTTGAAGGCTGAAAAGTGCAAAATCATGGTCTAGCTAGGTTCTGTTTCTGGTGAGAGCACTCTTTCTGCTTTGCAGACGGCTGCTTTATCCTCACGTGGCCCTTCCTTAGTCTGTGCTTGGGGAAGGGAGAAGGCTGGGACAGAGATCTCTTTCTTTTCTTATAAGGCCACCAATTCTATCCGACTCTACGGCCCCACCCTTATAATCTCATTTAACCTTAATTACTTCCTAAAGGCCCCATCTCCAAATACAGTCACATTGAGGGTTAGCCCTTAGACTTAGGAATTTTAGTTGGAGGTGTGGGGAGGACACAATTCAGTCCATAGCAGGCAATATGAGATACAGAATAGGACGACTTAAATTCTCATTCTAGCTTCCCCACTTGCTAACTGTGCTGGGAAAATCTCTCAAGTTCCTCAGGTTTTTGTTGGTTTTTTTTTTCCCCCATTTAAAAAAATTAAGGTATTATTTTTATCCAATAAAATTCACACATTTAAAAATACCGTTAAGTGAGCCTTTTTTAAGCAAAAAAAAAAAAAAAGGTTTTTATTTTAGAACAGTTTTGGATTTACAGAAAAATTGCAAAGATAGTACAGAGAGTTCCCAGATACTCTGCACCCAGTTTCCCTATTATTAACATCTTAAATTAGTATAGTACATTTGTTACCATTAATGAAGGCATACTGACATATCACTAGTTAAAGTTCATACTTTATGTGGATTTCCTCCACTTTTTACATGACATCCTTTTTCTGCTCCAGGGTCCCATCCAGGACACCACATTATATTTAGTCATCTGTTTGCTTGGGCTCCTCTTGGCTATGACAGTTTCTCAGACTCCCCTTGTTTTTGACTGAATCTTGACAGTTTTGGGGGTATTAGTTGGGTGTTTTGTACAATGTCCTTCGCTGGGATTTTCCCAATGTTTTTCTCATAATTTCACTGTGCTGAGGAGTCTTAGGGCGGAAGACCACAAAAGAAAAGTGCCATTCTCATCACACCACATCAAGGGTGCATACTATCAACATGACTAATCACTATTGCTGTCGACCTTGATCACTTGGCTGTGTTGGCCAGTTTCTCCAAGTTACTCTCCCTTTCCCCTTTCCATACTACATTCTTTGGAAGGAAATCACTATGCACAGCCCATACTTAAGAGGCGTACCTCCTTGAGAAAAAAGGTCTACATAAATTATTTGGAATCCTGCAGGCAGAATCTGTCTCTTCTTCCCTATTTATTTATTCATTCAATATTTGTTTATATCAGTACAGACTAACTGAAATATATTTTATTGGGGGCTTATAACCCAATATTATTGTAATGTAGTCTGTTGCTTTAATTGTCCCAGCTTTGGTCATTGGGAGCTCATTCAGCCTGGCTCCTATGTCCTTTTGACATGGGCCCATCATTTTTCTTACCTTCTGTTTCTCTCTCTCTCTCTCTCTCTTTTACATCTTCTTCACTTGCTGTTACTATAAGGTGTCCTAGGCTCATCTTCCATTTTCCTAGAATCAGCAATTTGTCTAAGGAACCCTAGTTCTCTTTAATGGAGAGTGGTATTTAGAAACCAAGATCTGGATACCAGATGTGATTTCTGCTACTGGAATGTCACTACTTCAAGGCTTCAAGTAAGTGGTAAGAAGAAGCAGTGCACTTTGTACTGAGGCTTAGAGGATGAGAAGCAGCAGTCACTTTAGACCTACCAGAGAGTTCCAGGCAGAAGAACTGCTTGTAGAAAGGATATAAGGAACAAGCTTGGCTCATCAGAGAGATAAAAAGAGGGCCAGAGAGGCTGGAGCAGATTGGAAGAAGAGAGGCATGAGAGGTGAGGGTGGGGAATGGCCTGAATATAGTGGGGTTTGCAAATTAGAGGAGGCATCTGCATTTTCCTCATAGAGAAATGGAAGCCACTGAATGTTTTTAAACAGGCTTGATACCAGTTGATTTGGATAGGATTGATACAGCATGGTCCAACTGACCAGCCTGAAGACTCTAGTTGAGAGATGGTGATCCCGTCCCAGTCCCTAAGCATTTGACTAGTAATGGATGGATCCATGGGGTACTAGACTTCTGTGTGGGCCCTGGTGTGTGCCCTTATAAAAGTTTGGGCACGTTTTAGCACACTTGAGTTTCACAACCATTATTTGCAGCACTTAAATGTTTATAATAATATTTTGTTTTGGAGCACCTGGGTGGCTCCGTTGGTTAAGGGTCTGCGCTGGGTTCAGGTCATGATCCCAGGGTCCTGGGATTGAGCCCTGCATCAAACTGGGAGGATGCCTCTCCCTCTCCCCCTGCCTGCTGCTCCCCTTGATTGTGCTCTCCCTCCCACTCTCTCTGTCAAATAAATAAATTAAATCTTTAAAAATAATAATATTTTATTTATTATGTTTCTCTTTATACGTGAAGAAATAAGTTTTTTGAGATAAGAATTAAGTAATAAGAGACTTGCCTTGGCCTATATACAATGAGCAAGCACAATACCTGGGCTTGAAGCCAGAACTTTAATCACCTAGTCTGAGCTTTTTTCACTGTACCAAAGGTGTTCAATAAATATATATATATGTACATATATATATTAAAGATTTTATTTATTTATTTATTTGACAGAGATCACAAGTAGGCAGAGAGGCAGGCAGAGAGAGAGGGGGAAGCAGGCCCCCTGCTGAGCAGAGAGCCCGATGCGGGGCTCGATCCCAGGACCCTGAGATCATGACCTGAGCCGAAGGCAGAGGCTTAACCCACTGACCCACCCAGGTGCCCCTATATATATATATATATATATTTTTTTTTTAATAATTAGATTTATCATCTTATGCTGGAGAAGAGAAGGGGATTTAGGACTGGCACTTGGAGTAATTTCACACTTTGAGTCTGATCAAAGGATGTAAGAGAGCAAAGGATTCTGTGAAGTCATGTCAAATGAAGGAGGAGGAAAAATGGGGGATTGTTAATAACACAGTCCTCTAGAGAAGAGAGTGATACTAAGATACTAAAAGGATACAGTGATCCCAGGAAAAATGGACACTAGCAGTGCCCAGATCTTGGTTTCTAAATATCAGTTTCCCATTTGATAGCACGGTTGGGGCAGGGACAGTACAAGGTGAGCCTGGAACTTGTGACAAAGAGCAAAGAGGTGCTCATTAACACAATGATGGGGGCCCTACAGAAATAAACCAAGACCACCCAAATGAGAACAAGCAAAGTCTAGTTACAAAGAGCTTATGATAGCATGGGAGTTGGTCACCCCACCTGTGTTTTGGTAGAGGCTCAAAGGCAGGAGCAAGATTGGAAAAACTTCACAGTGGGGGAAAAGGGGAGCCTTCGGGTATGCCCTGACTGGAGAATGTTGGCACGAGAGAAGCTGTAGGTGGGCTAAATAGAAACATGTCATCCTGTGTAACTGGTTAGAGGGCACATTTTGTCCTCTGGTAGGTCCTAAATTGGCAGCAGGAACAAAAATTAGGGAAACCAGCAGTTATTAGTCAAGTCCTGGCCATTTGGGGCTGATCGTTACAGAGGACAATGATGGGTTTCTAGAATGGTTGCGAGAGATAGTAGTCTGACTTTTTAAGGATCTGACTTATAGCTCTAGAGATAACAGATTAACTTTCTGGGCTAGATACTGCAGATCATGGGTCAGAGTTTTATTTTTAGGCATAGTCTGGCCATTGTTTGTCTATTCAGTCTCTCAGTAAGGTAAAAGAGACACAGGTGCCAACCTAAGAGTGCCCCCACTGGCCAATTTTAGGCTAATTTAAATATTAAAATGATTAATAATGGTACAGATTGTAACTCACTGAATGAAAGAAATCAGAAAAAAAAACAAGATAGAAAACAAGAAACCAAAAATAAATAAAGTGTGGGGGGTGGGGGGAAGGAGGGAAAATTTTCCTTACAGTGGAATGCCAACTGCAAAGTATACAGGGGATGAAAGAGTAAGAAATTCAACATTTTGAAATAATTGGTTCAGGTAAAAATCATTAATAGATGTAAAAATCTTTCATGGGGGGGTTCTAAATCAGAGTACCTCACCACAGACCACCTACTAAATACAAAAGGAAAGAAATCCCCTTACAGTGGGGGAGGCTACGCAGTTCCACCTTAACTGAGTGATTGAAGTGGACATCACCAATGGTGGGTCCAGATGAAGGATGTAGGGGTGTTCATCAGAGTATTTTTGGAAATTTTCTGTGGGTTTGAAAATTTCCAAAATAAAAAGGTAAAAATATGCCAAAAAAAAAAAAGAAAGAAAAGAAAGAAAGAAAAAGGAATTCAACTGTGTTGAATATTGCTGACAAGTCACGAAGACTTGAGAACTGGATTTAGCAATATGGCGCACCCTGGTGACCAGCAGGTAGTCCTGGAGGATAGGTGGGGCAGGGATTCAGTCGGCAGGGACTGAAGGGAATGCGCACTGAGGGAGTGGAGAAAGCATCTTGAAACATGCCTTTTTAAAACTTTTTTTTTTTTAGACCATTTAGGTTAGAACTGAAGGAAACTAGTGGACAGCTTCTGTTATGCTCTTTTCATTCTATTGTAATCATTCACTAGAGGCTAGGACTATTTAAACCTGTCCGGCTCACATTTAGGCCTGGAACCGAGTAAAATACTTTCCACTCCCTCCATGGACACTGGATTTGAAGTCAATTTTGTGTCAGAAGCTCATCCTCTGAAGCCCCTGGCGGTTTCTTGCCACTCGGTTTCTGGCCTCTCCCTCTCTTACTTCATAAAGAAACTGATAAAGAACCTTCCCATGGCATCTGGACCACAGCCCAGAGCTCCACTGGGGGTGCCCTCCAATTCTACGAAGTTCTGTCTGGTTAAACACTTCTTCACCTCTTCTATCTTACTCGTCATCGGCATGAATTAAAGATTTTGTCTTTCTTATTCATTCTTGAAATCTGCATCCTCTGCCAAGCCATTAAGTACCCCCTCTTTTTGATACAGAGCCTAGAATTTTAAGCCATTAAATTATAAGTTCATACTTACCTATTCCATCTAAGGAATATAGTCTTCCAAACCGATCATTTAAAATATACCTATTGACCCACATTAACCATAACGGGTGCTATCATGGTTTCTTCACATGTCAGTTCAACAAGTTTTTCTTTAAGCTAATTCCGGGAATTGATGATGGTTCTTCTGGTAGGATTTACTGCAAAGAACCATGGCCTGTTTAATTAAATCCAGTCTCCAAATCTTTATGGTTTTGCTATGTATGATCAGAAAATGTTAAGAAAGACTCCAGATACCAATGCTTCTCAAATCTCAAGTAATCCTACCTGCTTTGCAAGTCACGAGTTTGAAATGTCAATTCATTTTTAACTCGCAACGGGCCTACCAAGTCATTTTATTCTCCCCACTTAACAGATAAGAAGACAGAGACTCAAAGAAACTAAGCCTTTCTAGACCAAGAGGATTAATGACCCAGGATTTAAAATCTGTGCTTTTCCCACTATGACAAGCTGCCTTTGCAAAAAGATTTACTTCCTTTGGTGGCCCAAAGGAACAGAACTCAGGCTTTCAAACATCTTGCTGATTTTTTTTTTTAAGTAAAGACTCAGATATGAACTCACCATACATAAGAGGGATGTTACAGAGAGGTTGCATGTGAGGCTAATCTTTGTAAATTGAATCACATTGTAAATGCACTGGCTATTTAAATAATTCCTGAAGCAAATCATTCTGTATTTGTGAATCTGGATTTTTATCTGTGTATCCTGTTTGCCTGCTGCAGAAATTACCTGTTCTCAACTACCCCAGAATGGATGCAGAAACCATCACTTGGAAGCAGGGAAGAGAAATGTATTTCAAGGGAGGGTCACTACCCCACAGAAAGCACCCAAGATAACAGACAAAGGAGGGCACCTGGGTGGCTCAGTGGGTTAAAGCCTCTGCCTTCGGCTCAGGTCATGATCTCAGGGTCCTGGGACCCAGCCCCACATCAGGCTCTCTGCTCAGCAGGGAGCCTGCTTCTCCACCCCCACCCCGCCCCGCCTCTTGTGATCTCTCTCTCTGTCAAATAAATAAATAAAATCTTAAAAAAAAAAAAAAGATAACAGACAAAGGAAGTCCAGCTCACAAGTAGCTTCAGTTGAGCATGGCTTGTATATATGATATATTCTCTTTGAATATAGAGGGTGAGGCTCCCAGAAACAGTGATGGAGGCAGAGAGGACAGGAGAGGGGAGAGAACCACAGGACAGAAAGAAAGGGAGCGAGATGGAAGGAATAGGAAGCGAGGAGAATGAGCCAGTCCAAAAGAGATGAGAGATTCTGAGAGGGAATGCTGGCCCAAACTTGTGAGGATTAGGAAGAGGTAGAAAAGAGCAGGGAGAAAGGAGAGGACAAGGATGGGGGAGCGGGGGGGTGGGGAAGCGCAGGGGGGTGGGAAGCGAGCCTCTTGGCACAGCTGCCCCACTGAACCACCTGTGCTCAATCTGGTACTCTGTCCTGAGCCCCGTGCTCCCCTACTTCAGCTGTTTCCCTCCCCCATGAGCCTGCTTTCAGGGCACAGCTAGTCCTGGAAAGATTCAGGACCTAGGATTCCTCCCACCTCCCAGTTCTTTTCTGGCCTGAAGCTTCCTGGCCAGATCTTTTCAGCTGTTGCTAAGCCATCTTACCCAGAAAGTCCCCACTCTCTCCCTGAGGCTTGAGACCTCAAGGCAGATTCCTGTGCATATGACCAGTAAAGACAGAACCTGGAGAGCTTGTCTTCAGACCTCTGATGAGCAGCCTTGTGGCACAAACCCCTTTCTGTATACCTCCAGAGGCCAGAAATAGGACCAATGATTAGGGGCCCTACAGATTTGGGTATAAGAAAGACCTTTCCAATCAACCTGCCTTAAGATGGAATCTACTGTCTCTGGAAGGGGTGAGTTCCCCGTCATGGGATGTATGTAATCATGCCAGCAGAAGCTGGATACTAAACCTACCTGAGATGGAGTTGAATGACTCGAGATTTCTTTTGTGACTCTGATTTCTCCTAAAGCCCTTGAAAAATAGCTTTTAAATCCATCATTACACATGAAACTTTGCCGTATTTATGTGATTAGAAAAGTGTTCCCTTCACATCAAGTTCAAGGAGCAACTTAATCCGAGTCCTAGTCACATGATCACAAATTCTGAGTCACTGCCTTTTGAATTAGTGGGGTTTCCCAGGGGAATTCAAATGTTCTACCCAGGAGACACGGAAAAGAAGGTTCGCGCCTTCCGTGGGAACACAGCCCAGGGAAAGACGAGGAGATGGCAGGCAGCTGCCTCCTGTGCATTCCAATAGGCCCGCTGCTGCACAGAATCTCAATATTCCAGCCCCAAACAGTTGGAGCAGACGGAATTTCAGGAAAGGGATGAAGCAGAACTACCAGTCACCCAGACATCCGACACTGGTGGGGTCAGTTTCTCCAGGCATGTGCCAAGATCGGGGTTGCCCTGACCCTTCCAGGAGCTTTCGGTCAAAGTCATCGCTTCCATGAGGCCTGTCCTGATGCTTCCTCCTCTGCCCCTGGCAACACTCAGGGCTTGTGACTCACACCACACTCCAAGCCCGAGTGGTTCGTGTCTGGCTTCCCACAAGGCTAGGACAGAAGCCACGTGATGGGCATTAATACCTGGGATGGAAACACTGCATGAAGTTCCGGGGAACCAAAGTCAGCAGGCCTTTTCTCCTGGTCCTTGGATGTTCTCAGTACTTTCTGATCTGGCTAGTTTGGGGTTATTTTTAGGTCTTTGCTTTCTCCCCACCACACCCACTAACAGCTCTACCTACCTCGTTGCTGGGTTGCCTGATTCTTGTTCTCAGTGCTGCCATATGTCCCACTCCTATCCACTGGGTTAGATAACCCTCCCACTGGGGTTCCAGACTCTTTGGGATTCATCCTACCCTGTGCCTCCGAAAGGAGCTCTCTGCCCATCTGGGTCCTGAGCTCTGCCTTTTGTGCAGTCCTCTTCCAGTGTCAAACCCTGTGCCAGCCCAGCCCCTTTGTTTCTGTCCCCCAACCAGCCAAGCACACTGAGACCCGCGTGACCACAGGCACTGTATTTCATCCGTCTTTGGATTCCCTGGCCTCTATATAACAGTAACCAGCAGTTAGGAGGTGCTCAGTACAAAAAAAAAAAAAAAATCATAAATTAAAATTGAGCTGAAAGGCAAGGGAAAATGAATGCTTTATTCCATAATAGGAGATTTTAGCAGGGAGGGCTTGGGAAAATCATGGAACAGAGAAATTTATTAGTTACCATCTCTCTCTCCCTCTCCTACACAATAATTGATTAGATCTTATCATTACTTCTTAAAATGGCCCTTGGGAATGGCCCAGCAGAGGCCAATGCCCTGGTCTAGCTGGACGCAGCAGCTACTGCTTAGGGCAATACTATCATCCTACTGCATTTACTTCTGAGTCTCCTCTGGGATTGCCCAGAATTACCCTCCTGGATGTGGGCACCATTGGCTGGCAATATCCAGCCACCATCTTGCCTTTTGAACCCCTCACTGCATCCAGGTATTAGGGGAGCAGGGTGGAGGGAGCCTGATGCTCTGTTATTTATTTGTCCCGTAAACATGATTTCATTCTAATTCTGATTTCCACCTGCTGGGTGACCCCCACAAATGAGCAGGAGATTGCTATGTTGCTGCATATCACACTGAATTTGGCCAACTTCGGAAATACCCTCCAATAGATGCCTTCTTGCAAGTCACCAGGTCTTTTGTCATTATATCCCTTCCAGAGAGCAGCCCTGGGTTTCTTCTATTCAGTAGTCCTCTCACCTCCCCACATAAAACAAAATCCATACAATCCCTGTGGAGACTGGTGTGGATGCAGTTAAATAGCCTTTCATCATTAACTTCCAGCCCCCTTTTCAACACACAGATCTGACTTAGGACAGAATAATATATTGCAACCCACGCCAGCTCGAGAAATGTTTGTTGGGTGCCTACGGTGTGCTGAACCCTGTGCCAGGATCTGGAGGCAGCTGATTTAGGGGCTGACTTTCTGTTGCATGTATCACAGAATCTAGGAGCTAGATTAAAGCAGCATTAAGCAAAGGGAGAACATGAATGCTGTTCATCCAGGAGTTGGAGTTAGGGTCATCACTCTAAGTTTTTCATTCAGTAAAAACTCTTCATACTAGCCTGGCACAAGGTACTAGGGAAATAAAGATGAATAAGATAATTCCTGTTTCAAAGGAGCTCACCATCTGGGGGTGGAAGAGACAGACAAATAAAGAGAGGACTGCAGTAGCATATGATGTATGCTGTGATAGAGGAAAATGTGGGGCCTGGGGGACCCCACCTGACACAGACTAGAGAGGGGAGGCAGATGTGAGAAAAGGCTTCCCAGGATATGTGATATTTGAGCTGAATCTTGGGGAATGAATTAGAGCTTGTCAAGGGGTATAGGCAAGCAATGTCCAGGCAGCACATGCAAAATCACAATGAGAGGAAGCTTGGCCAGTCAGGAATGCTAATTACTGGAACATCCAAGAGAAGGAATAGGAGAGATGCATCTTGTGAGGGAGACAAGAGTGAAATTATAAGGAGTTTCTTAGGTTAGCTAAGGAATCAGGCTATTGTCCTAAAATGCTGGCATCCAGGAGATCAGCTTGAAGGCTTTTGTTATAACCCTGAAGAGAAATGATGAGGAACCAAACAAAAGGAGTAGCTGGGAGAATAGAAGCAAGGTGGTTCCAAGACACCTTTTGAAGGTTAAAGCTACAGGACTTGATGAGGCATTGAAAATAGGAGGGAAAGAGAGAAGGATGGAATCAAAGATTGCACCCATGTCTCTGGCTCAAATGAAAGGCAGATTGCAAAAGCTTATAGAATAGTACTGATAATATGACAAGCGTAACAATAACAATAATAAAATAGCATTGAAAAGAATCACTAGTGTGGAGGACTTGGGAGTAGAGCTATAAAACTTCTAAATAAAAAAGCAAGGATAAAGCAATGGAGAAAAAAACTCATGTGAAGGACAAAAAGGAAAAAAGGAAATTAAGTGAAAAATCAAAGATATTTCCAAAGGTGTATATAGAATATCTATAACAGAAGCAATAATCAAACACATATTTTTTAAAATGAAAAGAAGAAAAAAAGCCAAAGCTTTCTGAGCCAAAATCAAAGCAAATATATAGATCAAAAAGATTCACCAAGTTATAAATAAAACTAAACAAAAGAAGGAATAGTAAAACCTCTCAGCACAATTGCATTTCTGATTATTTATTCCTGTATTTCTAATAGCTTCTTGCTCTATATTTTTGGATGTAAAGTTATCTTGTGCCTTTATCTTGAAATTATATTTTCTTTTTTTTTTTTGAAATTATATTTGCATGATAAAGTGTACATTCTGTCAATAAAATGCAAGTTTTCCAGCTCTTCCTAGCACGTGGAAACAAATGACCCCATAATTTCACCAGCTCTTGCTCCCAACCACATATAGGATCTACAGACTTCCTTGGTTCCTCTCTGTTATATTTAGGAGTCCTTGGGGGATGGGCATTCACATTTGCTTATTAATAAGTTCTCTCCCAAAGAATACCTTCGCTGCACCACCCAGTACCCATTTAAGAGCTCCATATCTTCCAGGGTCATAATTTCTCATCACAATTCTATTGAGTCACCTGGTGACTCTGCCCTTCTTCTGGGTTCATGAATGATATTGATCTAGGGTCTACTTTTCTTATAACATCTTTTCCTGTTTTTGGTATCAAGGTAATGCTGGCCTTATAAAATGAGTTGGGAGTAAATGCTACCCTTACCTCTATTTTCTTTAGTTTGTGGAAGATTATGTTTGGTAAAAATCCATCATTGAAGCCATCCAGACCTGGAGTTTTCTTTGTGGGAAGATTTTGAAATTATGAATTCTATTTCGTGAATATATGGGACAGTGCAGATTTTCTCTTTATTCTTCAGTTTTCAATTTGTGTCTTTCAAGGAATGTGTCCATTTCATTTAAGCTGTTGAATGTATTGATATAACATTGTTGCAATGACTTCTTCTTCCTTAATGTCTGTAGGATCTGTAGGGATGTCCTCTTTCTTTCACGATATTGATCATTTGTGTCCTCCCTCTTTTATTGTTGATTAGTCTAGCTAAATGTTGTCAATTTTGTTGACATTTTGAAATAACCAGCTTTTGGTTTCGCTGATTTTCTCTACCATTTATTTTCTATTTTACTGAGCTTCACTCTTTAGTTTCCCTACTTCTGCTTATCTTAGGTTCAATTTGTGTTTCTTTTTCTAGCTTCAAGCTTTTCCTGGGACCATGATCTACAAGACACATCCAGACAGAGGTCTGGAATAACTGTAGAGCTTACGTTGTCTGTTCCCCTTCTCTAAAGAATCACAGCATGGCAGTACCATTGTCCTATGGTTGGGAAGAGTTATTTCTTATCTTTTGTCTAGATCCCTTTACAGTGGGAGGGAAGGTGGGTGGTGATCCCAGTTGCTCTATTATGGCTACAAGTGGAAGTTCCACAACCCCTCTTCCAGGCATGTTTGGGATACAACCATGAATTTATTTGTTAAGCACCCCTGTTTTATGCTGTGCACCAACGACAATATGCTGGAGCCCTTTTGATGCCAAATTGCACTTCTCTCTTAGATTACTGTAACAGCTTTTTAAATACCTATTCTCTCTCCAGACTTATTCATTCCATGCTACTACCAGAGTAATACTTTGGAAACACCAATCATATTGCATGATATTCAATGCAAAGTAGAAGTGAATGGATGGCCCTCTCCACCTTTTATGTTACACTCTGTCATAAGGATCTCAAAGACACAATGCTGGCTTTTTTTTTTTTTGCTATGGTTTTAGGAAAGTAATCATTTAAGTCTTTAATGGTGGTTTCCAGGGACGCCTGGGTGGCTCAGTCGGTTAGGCAACTGCCTTTGGCTCAGGTCATGATCCTGGGGTCCTGGGATCGAGTCTCGCATGGGGCTCCCTGCTCAACGAGGACCCTGATTCTCCCTCTCCCTTTGCTGCTCCCCCTGCTCCTGCTCGCACACTCGCTCTCTCAAATAAATCTTAAAAATAAATAATAATAATTTTTAAAAATGGTGGTTTCCATGCTTTGCACAAGACTTAGATCAGAAAAATAACAGAGAGTGGACCAAAGGCAAATCCCAATAATAGATACCACACTGTCCTAAGAAATGCTTCATCTTCTGGTTAGTATGATTTCTTCCCCATGTCACACTCATTGTACAGGGTTTCTTTACCCCTAGTCATAAGTCCCCTAGAATCTCAAGCAAAAAGACTTTTGGCACAGAAAGGCCTATCATCTCCTAAGCTATGCTTAGCTACATCTCACCTGCTACAGTGGACACAACTTGAATTCTCTCCTAGGAGACCCTCAGCCTCCAGTTCACTTCTCAAAAGAAATGCTCAGAGATTTCTGAGTCTTATTCAGGCTAAAGCTGGGGTTCCTTCTCCATGGAACAAGACTCTTTTTCTCATGTCTTTATTGCTTTGAATTAAACTGCCCAGATAATGCTGTAGTCCTTGATTTCTGTTTGCCTGAAGCATCTGCCCACCCCTTTTTTAAAAAATTATTTTTCCTAACTTTTAGTTGATTGTCTTATAGAGTATAGTTTTTTGTTTTGTTTTGTTTGTTTGTTTGTTTGTTTTTTGAGAGAGAGAGAGAGATGGCAAGGAGGGGCAGAGAGATAGCAAGGAGGGGCAGAGAGAGACTCTTTTTTTTTTTTAAGGTTTTATTTATGTATTTGACAGAGAGAGAGATTGCAAGTAGGCAGAGAGGCAGGCAGAGGGAGGGGGGGAAGCAGGCTCCCCTAGCAGAGAGCCCGATGCAAGACTCAATCCCAGGATCCTGAGATCATGACCTGAGCTCAAGGTAGAGGCTTTAACCCACTGAGCCACCCAGGCACCCCCAGAGAGAAACTCTTAAGCCTAACACAGGGTTCGGTCTCACCACCCTGAAATCATGATCTGAGCCAAAATCAAGAGTTGGATGCTTAAGTGACTGAGCTACCCAGGTGCCCTGAGTGTAAATAAACTTTATTTTTATAAAATCTGAAAGTCTTTGTATTTAATAGGGAGATTTGATACATTTCTACACATTGTTATAACTAGTCATTTTGTTTTCTCTTGTCATCTTATAGTAACTGTCTTATTTCCTTTTTTACCTGTCTATTGGTAGATTAATCCTATTTTCTTTGCATTTATTTCTCTAACGTATTAGAAGATAAATGTTGGTGCCAACCCCACTATTTATAAGCTTGACATTTTTCCAAAATAATTCCTAATTTACTTTCTTTTAATTATCAGAATCAGTTGTGGATTGGAATCCTCTGAGATCTTTTTATTGAAGATAAATACTTAAGCGTACTTTTACTCTCTTCTTTCAACTCTATGCTGCATCTTTTTTTTTTTAAACTTGGGTTTTAGTGGTGGATTACCATATCCTACTATTCTCCTTTTATATCATATAAAACATTTTTTCAAGACAAATGTTGGAAATTTGGGGGATATCTAAGATTCACAGTTGTTTAGATTTATCCTCATTATTCTGGTTTCATTGTTCTCTCCTAGACCTTATAGCTTTTAGAGCATGTCTCCTTCATCTTTGAAGCCTTAATTTCATTCATATCTGTCTCTTCAGTGGCACACGCATAGATGCTTTTTGCTTAGCATTTATGGCAGAGATTTCTAGTCGCCTACTCATTCTCTGCTTCTTCCTTCTTAAGAGAACTCTGATTTTGTTGGAGGGATAGAATGAATACCGAAAAAAAAAAAAACCACATTACTCACTTTCTTTTTCTTTTGCAGATAGGGAGACCAATGAAACAAAAACAAGGCTTCTAGAACAGCTCAAAGTAGCTGGCTTAGTTGAAACATGCATTCTTTTTGCCTTTGTCCACTTTTTCCTCCTTTTTTCCTGGAATGAAAGCATAATGGCTGCAGCTCTAGCATCCATCTTGTGACCATGAGGTGATTTTGAGGATGGAAGCCACACTGAGGATTATAGAACAGAAGAATGGAAGGAGACTGGGTCCCTATGATGCTATTATGTCACTGCTGACCCTGAATCACTTATCACTAACCTTCATGTTACATGAAAAAAAAACCCAAACTCCCATCTTGCTTTAACCATTCTTATTTGGGGGCCTCTAGTTTTAGCAGCTAACACACAATTCCTAGCTTTACAGCAAAGAATGGGAGAAGCACATTTCAGATTGAAAAAACAAAAGCAAAAACATGGAGGTATGAAAATAGAGTGAGGTCAGAGAATAACAAAAAGTCCAATGTGCCTGGAATCCAGGATATATGGTAAGATTCAGAGGGCATCAAAAACCCAAGTAGGAAGGCATGTCCCAAATCTATTCCCCTCTAAGAAGCAGGATAAAGTCCAAATCACATCATCCTGGCATTCAAAGCCCTTCACCACTTGATCACCACTTTTCCAGACTTATTGACCACTTCTCCTATACCTGGCATTGCAGACACATGGAATTGCTGGAATTCGGGAATTTTTCATCTTCGTGTCCTTGTATTTGCTTTTCCCTTTCCCTACCTCTCTGTCTAACTATTGTGTGCTCAGGGCTTTAGACAAAGCCCAAGATTATCCCTGCCCCTGTCCCGTGGATCGGCTGCAGCGCTCCTTCTCTGACTTCCCACAGCTTTCCATTACTACCTCTATGAGACATCTTACACTCTACTTAGGGACTTGCTTACTCTGGCTCTACTTGCTATCTGGCTCTACTCTGAGATCACCAGCTTCTAAAGGTAAGAACGCTCTCATATTTAGTTACTGTGCTCACCAGATAGCAGACAGCCTACTACATACCAAGTCCTCAATAGGTCATTGTTGATTGGATAAATGATTGAGTGAACCCATGGGATGGAAAGCTATGATAGCAGGTTAAGGAATTCAGACTTTATCCTTCAAGCCATGGGGGCAGCAGAATGAAATGGGAGGCATACGTGTGGTTTGGCCATCCTCCAATGGCCAGGATGAGGGAGGGACAGGAAGCCAGGAAAGCCCAGGAGTGGGAAGACTTGTCAGGAGGCTTAGCTCGGGCAGCTCCTGGCGAAGGTCCCTGCCCTGTCCTGAAATAGTTAAGGTGGTCAAGGCACACGCCTCTGCAGAGGAGAAATTTCCCTGTCCTTGCCTAAGTGAATGGCTGGGATTAAAGTGACAGCCCACCTTAGTGATGGCGGCATAATTGGTTGTTCAGCTCTGTCCTTGTCAGAGCGCTGACAGTTCTGCAGATGTCCTGCTCGGCTCTCCAAAGGTTAGCCTCAGCTGGTGCGGCTGTTCATTAATCATTCCTCCCTGACAGGCCTCGGTGCAGCCCACAGCTGCCACACCAGCCCCCCGCAGTCCCCACCCCACCCAGCCAGGCTGGAGGCAGCCTGCACTCCACTCCCCCAGCGGGCTGGTCCCCACATGGAGAGACAGGCGGTCTCTGTCCTCTCCACCCCACCTGCGCCTTTGCTGAGCGAGAAACACTGATAACGGAATTTCCCTGGGTTCCTCCTTCCCAGAACTAGGGTCTGAATCACCTTACAAGCTCTCCTGACATCCTTGACTTTATCTGTTCCTCTCCTCCGCTCTCACAGAAGCTTCTTACTGAGATGAGGGCAACCCTAGCCCAAGAGTTCCAGAAAGACAAGAAGGCCAATGGATTTGGGCCACTCATGCTTGGAAGATGTGGAGCCTGGCTTAGGGCCTAAATCCTGGGCAGGGGGTGCATTGCATCCATGCTGTGAATTCCATGAACTGTAAAAGATGTTTATGAACCACTACTTATGACTTAGAACATGTGTATCTGTGTACTGGCTGGTTCTAGTCCAGGAACATTAAGGAAAGGACTACCCTTTTGGTCCTTGGGGCACAATAACATAGCAGCAGGCTGAGGAATCTGATTTCCTGGGTTCAAAAGAGGCCAGTTCCTCTCTGGGGCTCTCTCCCTTACTCTTTCCCTACCAAAGTCAGCATGGTGGACCACGCCAAGATGGTGGATGGGATTCTAGTCAGAGCAAAGAGGCTGATGGAAGGGTTAGAGGTCCAGGTGTGGGGAAAAGAGAACAGGGAAGAGAAGGCTTGCTTGGGACTGAGCAGAAATTAAAGTCTAGGTCAGGAAATGCGGTCAGAGTGGAAGGTGAGATTGCACCTGGGAGACCATGTGGTAGGGCTAATTAGAAAAAAATTATTTGCCCACCCCCAGAACAGGAGCGTAGAATGCCTCTCTAAGCATCCCCTCCCAAGCTCCAAAATGCCTCAAGACTTCCTCCCACTTTCCCTTCTCTTTTCCCTTTTCATTTTTCCTGATTTTCCAGGCCCTAATTTTGGCACTGTGCCTCAATTCTCTCTTCTCCCTTTGCTGCCTTGTTTGAGGTCCGGAATGGTCAGACCTTCCTCTCTAGGCAACCAGACCTAGGATTAGGAATTCTACTGTGGTTCCCTGCCCAGCCTTCCTTCAAGAGTAAAAGCATGTTCCCAAGGCCTGGGTTTCAGCTATAGGCTGCCAGTCGGCATGTGCACAATGCAGGAGTCATCATTTCCCCCCATTGATTAGCTGTCCACCCGCAAAGTTTCCAGAGGAGCAAACAAGGACACTGGGAGATTAGCATTCAGCTAGTCTTTTGGACTCCAAACCACAAGCACCTGCATTTTCACATCGAAAGACCCTACGACGGACCGTCAGCCCAGAAACCAAGAGAGTCCAAACCGAGCTCCCTGGGACTCACACTCAGATAAATAAGAGACCTTCCCCCAATGCTTCCAACGACAATGGCCACCTCCCACATTACCTAGCACCTTTTCACCCCCAACATTCTGCTTCATCTTCCCGGTAGCTTCTGGAGGGAGGTAAGACCATCCCCATTTTACGTTGGAGAAAACTAAGGTTTCGAGAGGCTAAATGACTTGCCCAAGAACACACAGCTAGTATCCAGGCACAGGCATGCTCGAAGCCAAACCCTGCAACTTTGCAAGTTTTATCCCCTTCCTTTTCACCACACCACTACGGACAGGCTTGCTGGAACCCCACGCCAGGGCTCCTTGAGAATGGCACTCTTGGCCTTCGGGGCCTCATGATTCTTTGTTGCGGGCACTGTCCTACACATTGCAAGATGTTGAGCAGTGTCCCTGGCTCCAACCCACCAGATGCCAGTAGCATCTCCTGCCCCAGCTGTGACACCCAAAATGTCTCCTGACGTTGCCAGGTATCCCCAGGCAATATCCCCTCCAGTGGAGAACTGCTGCTTATGTCTTCACATTCTGTGGCGCTCTCTACATGCTGTCTACCTGAGGCCAGGGGCTGTTTTCCATGCATGGCCCCAGATTCCCCACTACTTGAGGAGAAGTCAAGAAACATAGCAAGATCAGACACCTCGGGAAGACCACTGGCCGTGATGAGGCGGAATGAAAAGACATATGTTGGGGGAGCGTTTAATCAAGCAGGGGATCTAAGCCTCCATCTGTCCAGCTGTCCACCAGTCCCTCCCTCTTCCATCCACTCTATGTCTCTCTACGCATTCTGCCAGTATCCCCTGATATAGGGCCCACAGAGGCATCACATGGGAGGAAAGGTTACTGCAATGCTTCACACAGCACTGCGTGGGGGTTGCTGGAATCCCAGCCATGCCCCAGAGTGCGGGTCTTCGAAAGCACCTCTGAGCTCTAGTTTCCTGAAACTAAGGATAATAATACAGTCCTTGCAGGATGGCAGTGAGGACATAATGAGCTAATGTATGTGGAAAGTGTTTTATATGCTATACAAACGTTAGCTATTAGAATAGAGGAATGTTGAACAAGTACGAAAATAACTATAATATTGGGCAGTAAGTATTAAAAGATACAATCAAAAATGAGCAAAGGATTTGAACAAGGAATTCACAGAAAAAGAATCCAAATGGCCAATAAATAGGAGAAGATGTTCAAATTCGCCAGTATTTGGGAAAATGCAAGTTAAAACGATAAAATGCCATTTTTCATGCAGATAGGCAGAAATGTAAAACCCTTATGTTTAACATCTAAAACCTGGTGGGAGGCTGAGGGCACAGGCAGCCCCTTACTTCATGGATGAGTCACATCACCATCTCCTATCTGGTAGAAACTACAAAAATGACACATGACATATCTTTTGACCCACAAGCCACACGTTTGTGACCCTTTCCCACAGAAACATAAGCACCGATGTAAACAAAGATACGTATAAAGACTGAAGAACAGAAAACAGCAAGGGATGAAAACTATATGGAACATCATGAAGCCATAGGATGAACTAAAATATAAATAAATTGGCCGGAAAGAATGTCCACAATATATTGTTGGTTTTTTTTTTCTTAAAGGTGATCGTGTATTTATATATGGTATGATCCCATTTAAAAGTTAGAAGAAAAACCCTTTCCATATGTGAGTATATGAATGAATATGTTAATGTGAGCACATCTCGAAGGCCCTGGAGGATGCAGACGCAACAAAGCTTCGGTTACCCCAGGGAATACAGGGGTGAGGGAGAAACGGGAGGAGAACAGGGGAAATAGTAACTTTTTCCCTTATATGTTTCTGTCTTGTTTGGCTTGTTAGAGTGAACATTTCTCGTTTGTAATGTGAAAGAAAGGACTGAGGGTCCTAATGAAGGGAGGGAGAAGGAATATGAGAGCCCAGAGTGGGAGAGTTCTTGCGCCACGGAGAAGGTGCAGGGGCTGGACTTGAAAGGATGAATCTGCTGAGCACCTTCCAGAATTGGGGGAGGAGAGAATCAGGACGAAGTTGAGGAAGGAGAATGGTTCCAAACATTAGGCCGTGGATGAGCTTGCATTAGTGCTCGGGAAAACTAGATGAACCGTGGGTCCAGGCTGGGCTGGGCTTAACCTCAGACAGCAACCCTGAATGGCTGCCCAGCAGCCAGCCGTGGGGGCTGCAGAGTCAAGGACAAGGCCAAGCTACGGCCATCCTGAGCTTGATGGCACCCACGCTGTGACTGGCCAGCTGATTTCTGCACCCAGCAGCCCCTCTGAGGAAGCTTTTCCTGCATCCCTCACTGGTGCTAGAGGAGAGGAGAAAAAGAATTGCAAAGCCAGTTGGAAAACCTTCCTACTTTGTCTTTACTATTAAAGAAATGCAAAGGTGATGAATTAGGCAAATTGGTTGATGTCAAGTTGTATCCATCAGAATGATTCAGAGCCGGGAATGAGTAATAGTAATGGAGAATGGCTGTTACTAAGAGTAACCAAATTAGCATTATCGAAAAAGACAAAGGAGAAGCTGGCGACCAGCGAGCCCCCCATCCCTGAGCCTGCCCCTGCATCTGCACATCCCAGCTTCTGCACAGAGGCCCACTCTGAACTGGGAGGCTGCTCCCTGCCTGCAGGGCTCCCTGTGGGGTTGGGGCTTCAGCAAGATCAAAGCAGGTTCACATCTATTTTCTGATTTGATTGAACTCTAAGCAGGCCAGGGACACTGACACTGTTTCATAGGAGGGACATCGAAGCTCAGCAAAGTGGAAAGGTCTGCTTGGGGCCATGGTCATGTATGTGGCTGGTGGGTGCCAAAAATCTAGCTTTTAAACTCGGGACTCAGGAATCTGCATTTAGGACCCGAGGCCCTGTATTTTTCTTGGGAACTCCGTTAAAAAGAATTCTCTACTTTTCTGCGGAGGCATTAGCAAGGACATGTAGGAAGTAGATGGTGCGTGGAAAGGTGGAGGGGGAAGGTGAGAAAGGCCCCTAGGTCCTGCCCAAGGTCAGAAGGGCTCTGCCACAGGAACCTCGGTTCCTCGGAGAGGCTTAGGAGGTTTGAGCTCTCCGGTCCTGTGTGCTTGAGGAGTCCTGCTCTGTTCTGTGTGATCCCAGCACTTCCAGTTACAGTTGACTGACCCAGGGACAGCCACCAAAGATGACCGAGGCCAGATTCTTTTTCTATCAGGAACCTGAACAGAGAACAAGGAGAACACCAGTTGTCAGCTGGGCCATGCCGGGTAGCTGGATTTGTTCCTTTCCTAGAGCAGCGGCAGCAAAGTACTGCAAACTGGGTGGCTTAAAACAACAAAAACCTGGGACGCCTCCGTGGCTCGTTGATTAAGCATCTGCCTTCGGCTCAGGTCTTGATCCCAGGGTCCTGGGGTTGAGTCCCGCTTTGGGCTCCCTGCTCAGTGCGGAGCCTGCTGCTTCTCCCTCTGCCTGCCGCTCCCCCTGCTTGTGCACTCTCTCGCTCTCTCTCTCTCTCTCTCACACACAAATAAATAAATGAAATCTTTATCAGAGCACTAGAAACTTCTTCTCTCACAGGTCTGGTGGCTGGGAGTCGGAAATCAAGATTTCGGCAGAGCCATGCTCCCCTAGAAGGCTGGAGAGAAGCACCCCTCCATGCCTCCTAGCTGCTGGTGGTTGCTGGCAGTCCTTAGCATTCTTTGGCCTCAGGCCACATTACTCCAGCTTCTGCTACTGTCCTCACATACTCCTCTTCCCTCCAAGTGCCCTGTGTGTGTCTCTGACTTTTTTTTTACGAGATCACCCGTGATTGAACCGAGGCCCCACCCAATCCACTGTGGCTCATTGTCCTTGATTACATCAGCAAAGACTCACCTTACAAAGAGGGCACCTTCGCAGGGATCAGGCATTAGGATTACAGCATATCTGTGGGGGGCGGGGCACAGTGTACCCCACAAAGTTCATCTCCAACACTGGGCCACGATACTAAGATAGACCAGGCCCAGGGACAGCTGTCTTCATGGTCCCCAGAGACCCCTTCACCTTACAACTCCTTCCAACCCCACCACAGGGAGGCTGATGGTCAGCATATGGGTCCCTGTAGGAACCCTACTTTGGAGTTCAAATATTCCATGGCCAGTCTCCTCCCCAATTTCTCCCTGTGTTTGTGTGACGGCGTGATAAAAGTTATTCCTTACCACCAAAATGCACCATAAATAAAATTGACTTTCATGTTTATTTTGCTCCCATAAATTGGCTTAATTTTCTCATTTAAAACTCTAAAAGAAGTAAGATGCTTCCGAGACTCCTTTCATTGGAGCGTGGAACATTGCTTCAACGTGCTGGCCCTGCCTAGTCATGGTGATAAGTTTTTTTGTTTTCTGGGGTTTTGTTTTTGTTTTGGGGGAATTTTGTTGTTTTTGTTTTTGTTTTCTGAAGCAGCCACCTCTTGTCCCCAGGATAAACCGAGTATGCCCAAGACACCCTCAGGAGACCTGAATTAGAATCACCGATGCATCCCTAAGAGGACTTAGGTTAGACCCTAAAGAAATCAGATGAGGAAACACAGCGTTCTTTTAGCAAGCCATGAGAAAGCTGCCTCCAGTGGGGCTGGCCTGCCTGAGTCATCGCTGTGTGGGAAGGCCTGGGGCCAGCTGTCCCACCCGGCTGGGGTTTGAATTTCTCTGCAAAGACACACTTCATGCAAGTCACACAGCCCCCAAAGGGATGGCTGGGGTCAGAATGGCAGCTCTGTTCTTTGTCCCTTCTCTCTCTCCTCCCAGTCATCCTCCCAGGCAGAGACCTCTCCCGCATCCCTCCGTTCTCCCCAGGGGCGGAGGCCCTCGGGAAGGTGCTGGTGTAAATAGACTGACCGAGCGTGAGATGGAGGGACAGGAGGCCCTTGCTCTCTGCGATGATCAGCTCTTATGAATGTGCTAATTGTATCAGTCCCAGAGTGCAGCATGTGTCTACTGAAAAGACCCAGGTGTGTGTGTGTGTGTGTGTGTGTGTAGAGGAAGGGCTGTCAAGAATTACACAGCTTCGTGGCCCACAAAATCCTCTATGTGTGGGCGCCTGGGTGGCTCAGTGGGTTAAAGCCTCTGCCATCAGCTCAGGTCATGATCTCAGGGTCCTGGGATCGAGCCCCGCAGGCTCTCTGCTCAGCAGTGAGCCCTCCCTCCCTCCCTCCCTCTCTGCCTGCCTCTCTGCCTACCTGTGATCTCTCTCTCTGTGTCAAATAAATAAAATCTTTGTAAAAAACCAACAAACCCTCTATGTGGTCCTTCCCCAAATTCATAAGGCTCTCCCAGTCCCTCTCCAGCACCCTGGAGTACCCCCCCCCCCGGAAAAAAACCCGAATCCAGCATCTGCGGCCACCCCCATGCACTCCCCTTGCATGGACTTTGTGCTTTGGTGGACAAGACAAGTGCAAATGACAGCACTTTACAACATACAACGGGAAAGAGTGAGGGGCTGTCATGTCTCCCGTGTGCTTTTAAGGCCCCAGCCATTGTCACTTGCCCCCTCCGCCTCTCTCCCTCCCTCAAAGGGGTCTCTCCCTCTAATCCTGAGCTCAGGCAGCAGGAACTTCAGGAACTCTAGTCAATACTTGGGACTCAGCACCAGCCGTGGTTGTGTGAGTCCGACCTTGACCTTGTTTCCCAGTTTTCAGCTACTTCCTAGTCCTCTTAGGACTGTGATCTAACTTGTTTTTCTCTCTCTCTCTCCCAGAAAGTGTGGTCCTGGTGAAATTCAGACCAGAAGCCACCTGACAACAAACCTTCCTTCTACCTGCAGAGGGGTAGAAAAGGATGAGGAGCAGGGGCCGTGGCCATGCCCTCCCAGCATTTCCCCTCCTCCACCCCCACCCCCACCGGCGATCCTGCTGCCTTGACCCGGTGAACATCCCGCGGTCGGAGGGACACAGACTGCGTGCTCTGGCGCCAGCAGAAAGGTAGCTTGTCCCTCCTGCCCATTTCGGACCTTTCCTCTCAGAGGAATCCGGCACTGAACACTCAACAGCTGGTTGTCAGAAGGTTTCCCAGGATGGGAATAAACAGAAAAGCCGGTGCTGTTAGTCCCAGTCTTCTGGACCTAGAAGGGCCCCTAAAATCATTCAGTCCGAGCTGCCCTTTTATAGATGAGAAAACCAAGCCCCGCCCCCAACTCTGGACTGGGCGGGGAGGTAAGATCAGAGGCACAAACGTTCCTCAACTGCACCTGCTGAGAGCTACCCTAGACCAAGCATTAGAGAGACAGCCTACGCTCCTGGGGAGGACCAGGTCTAGGGGACAGACCAAAGCAAAAATGCCATCCAGCAGAGGAGGGCTGGGATGGTGGGCAGGGCCTGATGGGCTGTGGGAGCGAGAGCGGGCCCCTACTCTCTGGGAAACTGGAGGAGATTGGCCGGGGCGGAGGAACGCGTTTGGCACCTTCAAACTCGCGTTTGTCCAGCTCGAGGGCTGAATACGGTGCATTTCACCTTTTCACTTCTGACACTAAACCAAACCAAACCTGATAACAGATTGAATCAGAGAATTCCTTTTGAAAACTGAATATTGAACAGTCTGAAATTGATGGCATATAAATAGGAAAAGACTTTATTTTTCCTCAACCACTGCCTTTAAACATGCTCTTTCGGATTCATATCCCCTATCCCGTGATCGTGCCCCAGGCAGAACTCAGAACTATCCTCTCCCCGACAATCCTGAGAACATTTTCCCTTTGGTAATTGAGACTCATTTGCAGGTATTGAAAAGTCCCAAACTATCCAAATCAAAACCACCCAAACCGAAACTTCAGTCTTATAGATGACTCGAAGTTACTCTCCCCTTACCATGCTTAAGTCTCACTCCCGGGTCTGAGAAAGGATATGGACCCTGGAGAAGGAGGTGTGGTCCGCTGGCCATGGAAGGGGTGTGGTCTATTCTTCCACTTCTTGCTCTTTCTTTTCTCAAGATACTCCTGTCTATTCTAGAATCAGGGAAGAAGGTGTGGAGATTAGAAAGAAAAAGCCGAAGTCTTTTTTTTAAAGGTTGTATTTATTTATTTGTCAGAATGAGAGAGAGAGAAAGAGAGAACAAGCAGGGGGGAGTGGCAGGCAGAGGGGAAGCAGGCTCCCAGAGGAGTCTGATGCGGGACTCTATCCCAGGACCCTGGGATTATGACCTGGGCCAAAGGCAGACGCTTAATCGACTGAGCCACCCAGTCATCCTGGAAAGAGCAGAAATCTTATCCTTAACTTAATTGGTCCTATCTTCTCTCTTGGCCAGTGCCATTAGCATTGATGCCCTTAATGTGACAGGCCTTCAAGTACTGGCTCCCTCATTGGGAGGTTCTTCTGGGATCTCTATCATGAATAGTCTCCTGACATGAGTAAGGTGCCCTCTGGCTGACCTCTTGTCATCCTCCTTCCACCCCAGGACCTCTACTGATGGAGGTAGAGTGTCTTCTCCATCACCTAAGACTACGTAAGCCCACCTATCCGCCGCAGCATCCACTTCCCTCGTGAGATATGTGCATGGCCTTGCCATGTTGCCACAACGATGCACCCGCTGACCGTCCTTTGACTTACCTTTGGCCTTGCGCATGACTCCAACGACCACTTCCTTTCAGACTCTCCCAGGCAGCAGTTTTTGTATTCATGTACATTCCAGGGGATGTGTGCCAAGCCCTCCGAGAGCTTTCCCACCGCGCTCCACTCCCGGGCATCACCGGGTAGGCTTGGAAGTTTCCGCAGTTTGGCAGTTATCCGGCTGGAGAGTGAAATGCCTGTTTGCACTTTTGCTGGCACCTCAGGCTCTGAGTAATTCTCTTGGAATTACTGTCACTTGGCTTTGGGTAGGGGGAACACTCTTCTAATTCTCACCGTGGGGCAGGGAAGGGAATGGCGCCACTCTTCTCACAAAGCCGGCAGCTCGATATTCCTCCAAATTCCTTCCTTCAAGGAGCTCCAGTTCGTCCATCTACATGGCTAGAGATGGACAATGGGGAAAAGACTGGGGACCAGTTCAGCCCTCTTTCGGGAAGCTGCAGGCAGGGCATGTGGCAGCTGAGGTTCCCATCTTCAGTGCTTTGGTCAATACTTCAAGACAACTGGAAGGTAAATTCTATGTCACTTACATCATTGCTTTCATAGATGAGAGTCATAGGTTTAATCCCTAGACTTTGGAATTTATTCAGCCCATTTCCCTGATGTCACAGATGACAGCCTGAGGTCCAGAAAGAGGAAGAACTTGACCAAACGGGTCAGGATAGATCTAGGACCACCCCAAGGCCCTGATCTGAGACCTGTGCTTTACCCCCTTCTTTTCTCTGGCTCATTTCCACCAGACCGGTGAGTCGCTTCTCTGTGGAAGGGGTGTCCAGAATGATCCTCTGTTTACTGAAAGGCAAGACTTCTAGAAAAGCCCAAGGCCTGGAGCCGGGGTGCCAACTGTGGGGGGACAGGGGGCAGGGAGTGGATCTCTGGCTCCAGGAAAGGGAGCAAAAAGCTAATGCCAGGAAGGTCAAGAGCCCTGAAGGAAAAATGTGACAGTAATTAAGGAGGAAGCTGGCCTTCTCGTCCTGGGTCATGACCACTCCCTATAGTCTCTGTCGAGGTCACCTGAAGCGGAAGATTGTATCCGGCCAGACACTGGAGGCACAAGCCCAGTAAAGTGTTCAGGACAGCTTTATTTAATTCCCCCGGCCATATGGAAATGCCCTCCGCTGAATGGTTTGGAAGCCACAATTGCATTAGCCGTCTGGAGCTCCCATAAGCTCAATCAAGCCATAATCAAGGATCTTCTGTGATTGTCCATTATCTGCCTCTCAGCTAGAGAGGCACGTTCTTGGGGGAAAGTGATCAGAGAGCTGCGTCCCTAGCACTAATTACATGCTAGCCTGCATCTGTGTCCCTTCCGTGGCTGTCAGGAGCCATTGTGGATGGCCCCGGGACATCACACCCACTTCTGTGTAGGTGACCCTGAGCAGGATCGGAGGAGCCCAGAATAGTCTACATAGCAGCTCAGTCTGAATATGGCTTCCCAGGCAGACAAGGTCTCAGCGGTCTAAACGTGGCGGTATATTCTACATTTGAAAGCATCCCGGGTGTTCAGGAGGGGGCTACTGCTGGGTCAGCAGATAATTCACAGGAGGAGTCCAGAGAACATCTGGAGGCGCAGCGAAAACAACCAGATGGGCACCTCGTGGGAACGTCAAGGAGGGAGAGGAGGCAGAAGCACGAGCTGGCCCCCGGCAAACAAAAGGCCATCCTTTGGGGTGGGGACAGGGGCAAATGGAGACTAAGCACCAACGCTATCTGACTTCAGCTGACTTCTAGCAACATTCTCGCACTCCCTGCATCATCCAAATGGGCTCCTTTGGTCCTGCACTTTCCCACCTCTCAGCCTGGTTGCTCCCTTGCCCTCTACTCATCATGTCCCACCTTTATTTGAATTCACTTGCAGGTCTAGCTTCTAATGCCAGGCTGCTGTAAAGCCTTCCATGTTCACCCAAGCTCCTGTGGTCTTTCCCTCTGCTTCACTTTTTTTTTTTAAAGACACAAAGTGTTACAGATAAGGCTGATGTCCTCTTAGCACAGCTATTAGGAGAACATAAAGCTAAATGTTAAATAAATAAAGCTAATAAATGACTCTGGAGCTAGATTCTCGGGTTCAAATCCCACGTCTGCCACTTATTAGTCAGGTGACCATGAATGAGTTGCTTAACCTTTCTGTGCCTCAGTTTCCACATCTGTAAAATGGTTGTGGAATGATGTCATGAAAACTCAGCAAGTTAGTAGATATAAGGGTCTTAGAAAATGCTTGATGGCACACAGTAAATGTTCAATAAATGCTAGCTGTTCCTTGTCTTCCATCCCTAGACCTATTTCTCAATGCTCCTTTCCCACCCCTAACGTAGTCAACCATATCATGAATTGAATGGACATGCTTTTAGTCCCTGCTTGGTACTTTTACTATCATATGTACATATCCATGAAAAATGTATAGTGTTTTGTGTGTGTGCTCTTTTAATTTATATAATAGCATATTGGTTAGTATCCTTTGAGTCGCAAATACAGAAAGCCCAACACTAACGGAGGATTTCCTAGCTCCCATAACAGAAATGTTTAGCGCAAGGAGGATTTCAAGGTTGATTTGATTTAGCAATTCAACAGTGTCATCAAGGACCCAATCTCTTTTGTCTCCGGGCTCTTCTTTCTCTAGCTTCAGGTTCACCCCAGGGCCAGCTCCTCCTCCTCCTCCTCACAATGAGATGCCTGCCATCCACTCTGGGATGGTATGCCTCCTTGTCGGCATCCGAAGAGAGAGGGGGTCGGTCAGGAAGTGCTCTAAGATGAGGAAGCTTCTTCCCCAGAAGCCCCAACAAACTTCTCCTCATTTCTCATGGCTGAAAATGGTCCACGCAGCTGGCCCTGCACAAGATGGTACACTCACGGGGCGGGATCATATCCATCAGCCTTGGCCCAGGACACATCCTGCACTGTAAGAGGAGGGTAGAGTCAGCCTCTTTCAAAGCACACAGGCTGCACAGTTGCTGTGGATATCTACAGAAAATCATATCAAGAGAAGGTAAAGGTGCAGGGGTGGCAATGAGACCCTCTACACCTGGTATCTGACACTTACTAGCCAAGTGTATGTGGTTCTGCATCTTGCTTTTCTCACTCAGGGTTTTGTTTTTGAGATTCACCCATTTTTAAAAGAGATCTAGTTCATTCTTTTTAAATGAAGAATATTATACTACCATATGAGTAAGCCACATGTACTTGACCATCTCTCTGTTGATGGATTTTTAACTGTTACCCTTGCAAACCTGGGTATGTGTTTTCTCATGGACCATCCCAATCATCTTTGTGTTTGCCTCTGGCTCCTTCTTTGGTGGTCAAGCCCCTAGAGAGTTCAACCAGTACTTATGAAATGGATGAATGCATGAGTGCATGTATGAATGAGTGAATACTTACTTCTCTTTTCCCCAACTGTCAGCTATTGAAATAGTCATTACAGGATGCAGTCATGGAACCCTGCAATGCTAGAGTTCAAATGGGAACTTTAATTTCCAGAGGAGAGACAAAAGCTCAGAGAGGGAAATGGCTGGCCTGATGATACCCTGCACTGTCTGGGTCAGAACTGGCCCTTGAACCCTAGGCCACTGACTCCAGACAGGGCTCTCCACTCCTGTCTATCCCTTCCCCCCCTCCCCAGGCTGCTCAGTTCCTCTTTTATCCAGCTTCATTCACTCTTATGATCTGTTCCACACAATCACCTGTGAATTATCTGTATCTCTGTGCGTGTTTCTCTCCCTGATGAGTGTGGAAGCTCCCACAGGCAAGGCTCAGTCTGATATTTCTGTATCAGCCAAAAGCAAGGCAGAGTCTAAATATACGCAGGCTCTCCTCAACAAAACCCCTCCTGAAGGGCAACGGCACAGAGTCACAGAACCTCTGGCAAGAGGAGTCACCAAAGATCTTCTAGTCTAATCCCCTGGCAAGTATCACTGCACATGCCTTCCAGCACCTTCTTGTCCTCTCCAGCAGTAAGGCACTTATAACCTCCCTCAGTGACCACTGTGTTTTTAGACAGATCTGTTCAAAGCCTCACCTGCCTCTAACACCTACCCAGGACAGTTACCCAGCCTTTTGGAGCCACTGAGAATAAAGCCAAATCCATTTTCTCTGTTTCAGTCTTTCAAATACTGGAGAGAGCCTGAACCTGCTCTTCTTCAGGGGGAAAAAAATCCCCAGTTCCCAAATCCAGCCCATATAGAATGGTTTCTACACACAGACACACACACACACACACACACACACACACACACACAACCACTTTGGTTTGACAGTGTCCAGGCTCCAGGACAGCACCCCCTCCCAACGACCAGAATAGTTTATACTCATCCTTGTGTACCAGCCCAGCCATCACATCCTCTGGGGAATCTTTTTTGAATTCCCAAATCTGGGTTAGGGGCTCTTATAGGTGCCCTCCCAGCATCCTGCAATGAATCATTTCTATCCTAGCAATCATCACCCCACATTCCACAGCCTGTGTTCTTGTGTATACCCCTCATGATTGGGATCTCCATGATGGTGAGAATAATGTCTATTGTGTCTACCGCTTTATCCCCAGAACCCAGCACATTGCCTGGCAACCTGAATTCACTCAATGCATATTTATTAAACAAATTAATGAGTGAGATCATTTTAAAATGAAAGAGAGAATGAAAGAAAAAAAATAAAGAAATCATTTTCAAAGGGGAGTAGGAAAAAATTAAAAAGGAAAAGAAAAAAATATTATTTGATTCCTGAAAAAAGCAAGGAATCATCCCTTCCCTGCCTCCAACCTCAGTCTGCCTAGCCATGAAGTCTGAAATGCCTTTGGCTTCAAGGCGTTCCACAGTCTCTCATACTGTCAGCTGCTCCTGAACTTACAGACAACTCACTCCCGGAGGCCTTTCCCTGGAACAGCTGGTCTCTTCACTTGCTGCTGGGAAAGCCAGAGCTAGAGCAAGACAAAGAGCAGTGGGAGGTGTGATGATATGCCAGGTGTATAGGAGGGCACAAGATAACAAGGAGCATTGACCCGGAGCACTGATTTTACTTGAAAATTTGGTTGGAGAAGAGGGGGAGTGATCCATAACGTTTTTAATATTAAAATAAAATTGTATCTATAGAGAGTAGAATACAAAATCTGTATTCCTCTTAAAGTTAAAACATAAGACCTCAAGGAAATCTCATGGTACAAGATGAAACCCCAATTCATTCATTCATTCATTCATTCATTCATTCATTCATTCCATTTTTGGTAAAATTCCTCTATGCCAGATGCTGGAGGTTTAACAGTGAGCAAAGCAAATAAAAATCGTTGCTTCATGGAGCTTACATCTTAGCAATGGGGGATAGACAACAAAAAAAATTTGAAAAATATATGGTATGTTAGATGCTAAGAGGTATGAAGAAAAATAAACCAGAGAAGGAAAGGGAATGGGAACATTGGCAGGAACGTGTGAATGAGTGTGCATGGGAGGATGACATTTGGGGAATACACGAGGAAGGGAGAAAAGCACAGGAGGTGTGGGAATGGCCTATAAGGGAGTAGCAAGTCTGGGGAGGAGTGAAGAGGAGGTCAGCTTAAACCTGGTAAGTTTTAGGGAATGGGGAAAATCCAGGTGGTATCCAAAAAATGTGGGAAATAATGGAGGTCAGGAAAAAAGTGAAGGTTGAGTTTGAGATAGAAATTTGCAGTGGTCAGCAGAGAGGATATAGCTAAACCATAAGAGTAAGTGAGCCTTCTAAAATAATCCAAGGCACTGGGGCACCTGGGGGGCTCAGTCAGTGAAGCATCTGCCTTTGGCTCGGGTCATGATCCCAGGGTCCTGAGATCAAGTCCTGTGTTGGACTCTGTGCTCAGTGGGGAGTTGGCTTGAGAATTATCTCTCTCCCTCTCTCCCTCAGCCCCTTCCCCTTCTCACATTCTCTCGCTCTCAAATTAATAAATAAATTATACACACACACACACCCCTAATTCAAGGCATGGGTTGGAAACTACCTATCCATGCACTGGTCTGGCACCTGCCTATGTTTTGTTTGGTCTAATAACTGGCTTGAATATTGGGTTTAAGAGCTTAGGTTCTGGCATCAGACTACCTGGATCCAAGATCCTGCTCAACCTTTAGTAACTGGGTAAATTTGAGCAACTTACTTAACTCCTCTGTGCCTCCATTCACCTGTCTCTAATAATATACATGTTATATAGAGTTGTTGCAATGATTTGATTAGTAAATTCATTTTAGGTAATTAGAAAAGTGTCTGGTTCTGCAAATGTTAGTGCTGCTATCATGGTTATGATTGTGATTATTAGGTATTTACATGGGAACAAATGTTTTGCAGGTTGCCCAGTCCCTGCAGGACCATTTTGTCTATTTAAATGACTTGCCTAGTCCTTGTGACAGCAGATGTGGATAGAGGATAAGGACAGAGATTGAGGGTTGACTTTAATTTGTGGGGCCAAAGACAAAAGCCCATTTTCAACATTGAGATTTTCATCCATTTAAGAATGTGTTGGTATGTGGTGTAAGGTAGGGATCCAACTTAATATGTTTCCCAAAGGGCATGCCAGTCATCACAACATCACATACTGAATCATCCATGTTTCTTCACTGTTTTTAAATATCACTTTTATAATACCTGCATATTTTTTACATACTTAAGCTCATAACTGGATTGTCTACTCAGATCTACTGATCTCTTTATGGGCCCCTGCAACACTAGTACAACTCCATGAGAAAATGGGTGTTATTTGACACCGTCACTGTATTCACAGAGTAGATGTTTAAATATCCCTTGAAATGGTGAATAAATAAATGAATACATTATTATACTTCTAGAGTTTTAAAATACATTTGCTTGGGAAAGTCCCAACTTTTTTTTTTTTTTTAAAGATTTTATTTATTTATTCGACAGAGGGAGAGATCACAGGCAGAGAGAGAGGGGGGAAGCAGGCTCCCCGCTGAGCAGAGAGCCCGATGTGGGGCTCGATCCCAGGACCCTGAGATCATGACCTGAGCCGAAGGCAGAGGCTTTAACCCACTGAGCCACCCAGGCGCCCCAAGTCCCAACTTTTTAATTCTACTTTTACAAAATACTCTGGGCTAGATTTGTGCTTTTGTTCCCCTGAAAGGAACCAAGAGTGGGGAAGGGGAATCAGCAGAAGATGAGGCTAGAGAGGTAGCAGGGAAAAAGTTATGAAGGGTCTTGGACCCAAGTCAAGAAGTTTAGATTCCATTCTGTAAGGCATCAAGTGGTTGTAGGCAGAACAGATATGATTGGATAGATGAGTTCAGTAGATCCCTCTCTGAGCCCTGGGGTGGGTGAATTTCAGAAGGCAAGACTGGAGATCTAGTGCAGGAAGTAGTTGCTAAATGGACTTGAGAGTCATTTAGCAGGTGGAATCAAGAGGCTACAAAATATGATCGGATTTGGGTGATGGAGGGAAGGTGGAAGGAAATGAGGATGATCTGCAGTTGCCTGACTTGGATGACTGGGTGAAGAGTGTCACCCTTTATGCACTAGGGACTGGAGAAGAAGGACTGGGCTGGGGAAATGCACAGTTCTGCTGTGAACGTGGTAAGTTCGAGGCATACATGGGTCTTGTTTAGAATCCAGTTTGGTCCTGAATATAGACAAGAAAGCTGGAGATAAGGGTTTTCAGGTCATTAGAAGTTGAAATACTACATGAGATGAGACAGCCAGGACTATGTGTTGTCCAAAGATAAACTATGTAGAGGCCATTTAAAACAAATGTTTGTTGAGTGCTCACTAACAGCAGAACTAAGTGCTTTATATTTATCCCATTAGTTATCATAGCCACACTGTTACCCTTATTTCAATGATGAGGAAACTGAAGTTGAGTTTAAATAACTTTTCCAGAGTCACACAGCTAATAATAGGCAGGTCTGTTTCAACACGAAGTTCATGCTCTTAACCACTAGGGCTAGTCTTTCACTGAAGACAGTATCCCACAGACCTACTCTCACCCACTCTTGGCCTCCAGCTGCTGTCTCACTGGGTCCCCAGCAGTGGGTTTATTTCATATGTTCAGAATGAACTCCCAGCCCAAGGGGGAACTACTCCTACCCCTTATTTAAGCAGTTATAGACTCGAAGTCTTGTTGAAGCCTCCAGAAAGTTTCTGTATGATCCAAACCAATTCGCAGGGCTTTGGGCAGGAAGCAGTTTCCTTACCAGCTAGCTCGCTGCCCCATCACCCTTAAGCAGGTTGGGCCTTTGTGGGTTCTGCAGGCACAAGCCCTGGTGAGAAGGGAACAGACAGTCTGGAGTGTCACCCTTCTCTCCCACTGACCCCCAGCCACCTGCCTCACAAATGTTAGAGAATCAGCCCTAAGCATCCAACCTATTCTCTCTTGCATTATATTTAATAAATGCAAATGCATGATTAATATTTTCCTCCACTGATTCTGATTTCATTCTGTTAGTGATTATACTGATGGCAACAGTTGAGGGGATTAAAAATCCCATTTAATTCGTGTTAGATTTTTTTTTTAACTTTGCTGATAAATTTTAAATGTCAAGTGCTTTGGCGGCTTCCACAAGCAGCAGAGGCCAAATGAGGAGGCCAACAGTAGCGGGGAGCTTGGAAACAGCTCAGAGAAAGTAGGAACTCAATCAGGTGACCCATCTCCCACACAGTCCATGAAAACTGAGCACAGAGCTTGACCTGGGATGGCACTCAGCTAGCCATGGCTCCCAGAGCCCTAAAGTTAACCATATCTTTTCCACCTAATGATTCACAATAATGAAGGCACTAGGGATACTTTGCAATATAAAGAAACTCCCTAGAGAACCCTTTTGTAAGGCAAATATTCACCCCTTGGTTGATCTTTTTATGAGTTTAGTGTGCTTTTTTACAACTGAGTAAAGCCGTACAGGTAGCTAAAAACCCACAATTTTCTCATTACCACACCCTTCCCTTTCCACACCAAATTCTGTTTCTCAACATATGATGAAAATTCTTTGAGATGAGCCCAGACCCTCTACATACTTCCCAAATGCCCCACTCTGAAGTTCTATTATTGAGGGTCAATATAGCAAGTGAGTACCTGAGAAATTAGTTTGGTTTGTTTTTTAACTTACCCACAGATCCAGAATGCTGCCCCTGTTCCATTGTCCTGATGACCTAACCACCCAGAGAAAAGGTGACTATGCCAAAACATATGCTAATTCAGACTCATTCACACCCAGTAGGGGTGGGTGGGAGCCAGAAAGAGTGGGTCTGAATTAGTGAAGTCCCACCTCAGAGCTTCCCCCGCTTCCCAGTGTTGCCTTCCTTCCTCATCCACTGGGATAGCCCTGCTTGTTTCCTGAGTCTTTCTGCTACCCACTCTTGGTATCCATTGCTTATGGGCCATGGGCAGCCAGTCATTCAGGACACAGCCCACTGAGGGGGTGAAGTGGTTCCATCGATGGTCATTAACAATGCTTTGGGGCTAAAATTCCCATAATCAGACCTTAACCCTCCTCCCAATTAAGGACCTCCCATTCCCCCGAATACTAGGAGCCCTTTGTCGTAGCTCTTCTCCCACCAGCATCAGCCCTGATTTTGTCATATTTCATATCACGATTAATTGTTCACGGGGTCTGGTCTCCGATATTGTATTGAGAGTCCCTTGGGGCAAAAGTATGTTTTCTCCTCTCCTCCCTGCTTTCTATACAACACCCCTCCTATCACCACCTTTTGCTATGGGACTTCAGTGCACAACACAATCACCTGTGTAGATTAAACAAACAAATATGATCAGACTTCATTCCAGACCACTAAGCTAAAATCTCCCTAGGTGAGAAGGGCACCATTCTTACAGAGAGCTCCCCAGGTGATTCTGATGCAAACTTTAGGTTAAGAAACTTTGCCCTGGGGCATGATGGGTTCAGAAAGAGGGAGAACAGAGGAAGACGGAGAGAAAAAGAAGACACACAAAATAACTAGACTGAAATTAGTCTTAATCTCTACAAGCTCCCGACTTTATTTCACACTCTTGTCCTTGATCAGGTGCAGGATCTGCTTCTTCTCTTGTCCCTTGACCATTCATTCTCTACAAAACATCAAGAATCTTTGTTGGACACAAACTGGAGCATGTCATGGCCCCCCTTAAACCCGCTCAATGGTGGCCATCACATTTAGAATGAAATATTCCTTTCCACAGACTTACCATGGTCTTACCAAGTTCTTACCATGGTCTTACCACTTAGCTGGCCACTGCCCATGGCTTCAACTTCATCATATACCATTCTCCCCCTTTCTCACTATCCTCTAGCCACAGCAGCCCTGGGAGTCCTTGAATCTGCTATTCTTCGTAGTGTGCCTTGCTCTTCCTATGCAATCTTAAAGCATTTGCTTTGGAATTTTCTGCCCCTAGTTATTCACATCCTTTTCAAATTTCAGTATCTGCTTAAATACCACCTTCTCAAGGAGAACCTCCTCCACCTACTAATCTAGAGTAGCAAGCCTCCCACTATCTGTCACATGACTGTGTTCTACTGCCTACCTAACACTTCTCACTCTCCGAAATTAACTTAGTCATTGAATTGTTTGTTATTTGTCTGTAACTGCCTGTCTCCCATCAACAAAGAGGTAAGTTCTAGGAAAGCAGATATCTTACCTGTCACATACATTGTTATATTCCGTTTGATGCCTTGCACAATGCCAGGTACATGGGTAGGGGCTTGATAAAATGCTTCTTGGATGAAAGATTTACATAGCTCTTATTGTCAAATATGATCTACTTTACAATATTTCATTCAATAATGCTTTCAGGGACTTAAAGTGAAAAGTGGAATTTTTTTCATATTTAAATTGCAAAGAAAAAAACGTAATTTTGCTAATTTCAAGTGTATATATTGTTAACCAATATTTCTAAGTAGAAGTTCTAACAATGTTACTTTAATTAGTAGACAAATTTGTCTATAATTAGTATATCAATTATATGCAAATTAAACTGCCGATATCCTTGAATACATTCTGTCCCCTTCAGCAATTGAAACTTCCTACCCCCACCATGTAATTTTGTTTATGGGATTATTTTGTTTAGCAGTCTCTTAATTCATAAACAGTATAAAAATAAATATCAGTCTTGCACCAGCTAAATTATCACACAACCCAAATCACTGAAAACCCAGTTATTAAGTGGTAGAATTATCTCTGAACATGCGACAAGTGAGGGATAGATTAGCCATGAGACCAAATCACACGTCAGGAACATAAAGCTGTTTTGAGGCCATTTTATTCTTGAAAACTTCTAGCACCTTCTTGAGATATCGGTGGTAGCATTGTGAATGACTTCTTAAAGAATGACATCGTTAAGTGAGCAATCATGGGAAGGGAGATAACCTTCTGACACTGGATTTAAGTTCAGCTCTCATCAACTGGAACAAACCTGCCAGCTCTTGAGGGCCAGCGATTAACCAGAGATAATCCTTTGAGCTTGCAGACTTCCAAACCTGGAGGAGTAAGCAATGGGCAAAGAGAATAATGTGATTTCCCAAAGAGAGTCCAAATCAGAGGGCATCGTAACATAACTTTATGTCAAAGAGATACTTGCTGTTCACAGCAATGTTATTCGCAATAGCCAAGAAGTGGAAACAACCCAGATGTCCATCAGTGGATAAATGGATAAGCAAAATTTTGGTATACATACAATGCAATATTATTTGGCTTTAGAAAGGAAGGAAATTCTGGAACATGCTACTATATGAGAGAATCCTGAGGACATTATGCTAAATGAAATATGCTAGTCAAAAAAAACCCTGCATAATTCCACTTATATGTGGTATCTAAAATTGTCAAATTCATAGAAACAGAAAGTACAATGGTAGTTGCCAAGAGCTGAGGAGATAGGAAAATGAGGAGCTATTGTTTAATGGGTATAGAGTTTCAATTCTTGCAAGATGAAAAAGTTCTGGAGACCTATTGCTTTCACAACAGTGTGAATGTACTTAACACTGGTGGACTGTAGACTTGAAAAAAAGTAGAGACAGTAAATTTTATATTATGGTTTTTTTACCACAATTAAAAATAAAAAATAACCATATGTCATGAGTAACTTTAAATATAAGGAAAACCAACCATAACAAATCAGCACACTGTGCACTACTGTAAAACTATTTGGATTTTTCAACTTCCAAGAGAAATATTTGCCCTTTGATTCCTACCAATACTTTAGTTATGACAGCTTTTCTCAACCTAATTGTTTGGTCACATAGTTGACAGAAGTTGTTCTCATCTAGGGTCCCAAAATCCTATTGGAAAAGCTTAGAGACGTTGTGTTGTATTTATTTTTTGTGTGTCCAAGAGAATTCTTGATTTTAAAAAGCCTACTAGTTTTTAAAAATGAAAAGAAAATGTAATAGCATTAAAATTATGAAAACAAAACCTTCCCCGCCATCTCTCCCCTACATAACAACTATTCCCGATTTACATACTAACCCTTCTGATCCTGATCCAAATGCAGGCATGTTTTTACATCATTGTAGTCATGGTGTGCGTATCATTTTGCATGGGCTTCTTTTTTCACTCGCTATTATGCTGGAGACAGTTTTCTAACTTTTACATTTTCATTGAAACTGTCATTTTTAATTGCTGTATGATATTCCATTGAGTTGATGTCCATAATGAACTTAGCTATTGCCTGATTTTTGAGCACTTGTTTCCGTTCTACTAATACAGATAAAACAGCCTGGATATTTAAGCTACTTCTGATGTGTTCGGTGTTTTAAATGATCATTGTTAGAGACCAAAATTATCCTGTACACAGAGCTGAAAGGGCCAAAATTATCATGTAACAGCCCAGCTCCTCACTGAGGAAGACTGAACCTATACACTGAGCACCACTTAACGCCCCAGTCATATCTTTCAGCAAGTTCATGACCTCACATCGTTCCAAGTAAGCTTTTCTGTGGCATTTATCCAAATGGCAGCAGCAACATGCTTCTGTTTAAATCATACATACAGTAATGTTTCAGTGTTCAAATAATGAATTCCTCAACTATCCTAGGTTCTAGGTAACTTGGGGGACCAGAGGTTCCATTTGTAGTGCTATGCTTACTTAGCTATTTACTCCTTTTGGTACAAAGAGTCAATTTTGTTCAATCACAATGAGATTTTAGCACATGATGTTCCCCTCTGCCTGAAAAGCCTCCCTTACCAGACTGACTCCTACTCATCTTTCACATCTCAGCACAAAATATCACTGCCGTAGGAAAGCCTTGTCTGGCACTTCTCCCAACCAGGTCAGTCTTCCCTCCCCTGCTCCTGGTACATGTTCTCATCATTTCCCGAACTGTCGCTTCCTTACATTGATCTGCTTGTAACCACATATCCTAATATAAGTATTTAATTCCTGTCTCCCCCTAGAGATATAAGCTCTAGGAAGTCAAGGACTGTAACTGTTTTGCTCGTTGTATCCCAGTGTCTAGCTAGTGGATAGTAGGCATTCAATAATATTTGTTGAGTGGATTAAATGTCATCAGGGACAACCATGAGTCATTAGGTTAAGAAAGGAGGAAAAAGGAGGAAGTAAGAGCCAAGGCTTAGCTATCTTAGCATGATCCACTTCTCCACATTCAGGAAAACTTTGGGATGATTTTAACGACCAATAAACCGAAAACTTCACCATGACTTTTTTTCCTAAAAGTAGTCTGGAACGTCCTTCAGGTTTTCCTACCTTCTCTACTTTTTCATGATACATAGATGCTTAAGGCACCTGTCCACTTCTATTTTACATTTATTTGTTACATCTTTTCTTAAAGGATGGTACTTATTTCCTACCTCCTATTTCCATTAACAACAATGTTTAAGAGATAATACATACTCAATAAACATTACTTGTTTTATCCTAAAATTCATATAGAGTCCCAGGGGACATCAAACAGCCAAAATAATCTTGAAAAAGAACAAAACTGGAGGTCTCATATAGCTTGATTTTAAAACTGACTACCAAGCTACAGTAATCAAAACAGTGTGGTACTGGCATAAAACAGACATATAGAACACTGAAATGGAATTGAAAACCCCACAATAAACCCTTACATGAACAGTCAAATGATTTTCAACAAGGATACTGAGACCAGTCAATGGAGAAAGCATCAACCTTCAACCATGTGTTGAAAAAGTTGGATACCCACATCCAGAAGAATGAAGTTGGCCTTTTACCTCTGGCCGTATAACACAGAAAGTAACTCAAAATGAATCAAAGACCTAAACACAAGAACTAACGCTATAAAACTCCTGGAAGGGGAAATGCTTCATGACATTGGATCTGGCCATAATTTCTTGGGACATGACACCAAAACACAGGCAACAAAAGAAAAAAAGAAATTGAATTTCATCAAAATCAAACACTTCTGTGCCATCAAAGGATACAAGCAACAAAAGAAAAAGGCAACCCATGAAATGGGAGAAAATATTTGTAAGTCATATATCTGAAAGGGATTAATGTCCGTAATATAAAGAACCCCTGCAACTCAACAACAAAATACACCCTTTTTTTTTTTAAAGATTTATTTATTTATTTGACAGAGAGAGATCGCAAGTACGCAGAGAGGTAGGCAGAAAGACAGGGGGAAGCAGGCTCCCTGCTGAGCAGAGAGCCGATGCAAGGCTTGATCCCAGGACCCTGAGATCATGACCTGAGCTGAAGGCAGAGGCTTTTTAACCCATTGAGCCACCCAGGCGCCCCCCCCTCCTTTTTTAAGATAAACAACCTTTTTAATGGTGTTTTTAAAATGATTTTTAAATGTGCAAAAGACTTCAACAGATATTTCTCCCAAGATCTACAACTGGCCAACAAGCACATGAGTGGATGTTCAACAACACTAATCAATAGGGGAATGCAAATCAAAACCACAATGATATACCACTTTACATCCATTAGGATGGCTACTATTAGAAACAAAACAAAACTCCAAAACCAAAAACCAAAAAGCAAACAAAAACCCAGAAACTAACAAGTGTTGGAAAAGATGTGGAGAAATTAGAACACTTGGGTACTATTGGTGGGAATGTAAGATGGTGCAGCCACTATGGAAAACAATATGGCAGTTGCTCAAAAACTTAAAAGTAGAATTAGCATATGATCCAACAATCTTATTTCTGGGCATACACTCAAAAGAACTGAAAGCAGGGACTCAAACATGTATTTATACACCCATGTTCATAGCAGCATTATTCACAATAACCAAAAGTGGAAACAACGCAAGTATCCATCGACAGATGAATGGATAAACAAAACATCGTATACACAGGCAATGGAATATTATTCTGTCTTAAAGAGGAAAGAAAGTCAAACAACCACCACAACTGTCACTATTGAGGAGAGACTACTCAAGGACCTTTGGTCTCAAGCCCAGCTCACCCCAGACTTATTTCTTCTTGCTGGGCTGCAGCCCTCAGTTCTAACCTGGTTCCTCCCATGACTGGGATCCTCTGACCTTTTACGTCTTGGCGATGACTTCTCTGCTTTTTGGCAGTGACCGCCTGAATTTCTGACTCAGCCCTCATCTCAGCCCCTCGGGCACTCTCTCTCCTTCAATTCCATGGCCAGGGCTTCTGCTGCCCCTTCCCAATCCCGAGGAGCAACCCGCGCTTTTGAAAAATGACCATGCCAAAGGGGAACTAACACTTGCAGCCCCCCAGCAGGTCCTGTCAACCTGATTTTGAAACGACAGAGGAGGCTGGAGGATGTGACCGATGGTGGCATTGGCTCTCTCCAGGAGGATGCAAAGATCAGGGGAGGAGGAGGAAAGGATCTTCTGAATGTGAGCACTTTCACAGACCCAGAGGACAGAGAGGTATTTAAAGTAAACTGGAACAAACCCGCAACATCAGGTGCGTTCTGCCTTCAAAAATAGCTGGCAGTTAGAAAGGGTTATTTACATATTGATTTCATGCTAACTTTGTAATGGAATGTGCTGCCTGCCTGCCTGCCTGAGACCTAACAACTGTCATCATAATTTTTTCTAAAAATACAGTCAGAGAAAAACACTCAGTGAACCCTCTGCTGGAAAGTGGCTGCGAAAGGCCCCAGATCCCAAACCTACTTGATAGACCACCGCCAAGGGTAGGCTTACTCAACAGCCGCAGCGGAGGGAGCATTTCACAGGCCTGCACTACCTTTCCTTCCTTCTTTCTTTCTTCCTTTCTTTCATGTCATTCTAGAAAACCCTTCTTGTTCTAGAGTAAGGGAGATGCCTTCCCCTGAGGAGCAGCCTTGATGGAAACTCCAGCTGGCCCCTGATCAGAAATACTGGATGACATACTGCCCGAGTCAGCCCACCTTGGGCTGACTGTCTTGGGGGCACTCTGTCTTGGGGGCACTCTGGCAACAGTTTCTCCCCACCAGCTCTACATCGAGGGTCCCCACCTCTCCTGCCTCCTAACAGCAGCTTCCAGCATTCCTCGCTTGGACCCCGCCCCCCTCCCCCCATCCCTGAACCCCAAGTCTGTGTCTATGGAGGCTACAGGGCTGATGCCCCGCTGGGCTGTCTTTGCTCTCCAGCACAATATTAGCAATTTAAATGCCTCTTTGCCAGGCCTGGTAGAGTCAATTCCGTTGTGATCCCCGGCATATGGATGGCATGTTTGCAGTGAGCTGGGTGAGTGAGTCCCCGAAGGCCTGCCACCGGCCCCTCCCAGGCAGGCGGGCTGTCATGTGAGCAGTTACACTGGCCAGAGCCAGCCGTCACTGCTGCCCACTTTGTCTCCAGCCGGGCCCCCACGGCTGGGGACAAATCTTTCATTCATGAAGAGTAGCTTGTTAGGCCAACTCCAGGACTTTAAAGCCACTTAATTAAATTGTGGAAAGTCGCTTGGCCCTGGTGGGAAATTTGCACACAAAGGCGGGGTTTCTGGCACTCCCTTTGCCAACAGGCTCCACAACAAAACCATGACCTTACCCACTCCCGGCCCCCCCCGGCTCTTCCCCTCTGCTCTCAGCACCCCCTCATTAGAGGCCGTTTGTTAGGGGATGTTTTCCCAGCGATTCCCTGACAGGCCTTTCACTCCTCCCTCGGCAATCAAGGGCGGCAAAGTACAGGCTGAGAGCCCTCCAAGGCCTGATTGCTGAAAGAATTTCCAAAAGTAAAGAGTGTAAACAGGTACATTGAAAAAGCCTCTTTTGAACAATTATGTAAACATTCCAAACACTATTTGAAAACTTTCACAGTGGAATTGTCAGATCGGAGCATTCTTGTTTAATGGTGAGGGTACAATGGCTGCTCTTGGGGGAGGGGGATCCCAGCTCCCTGCAGACGCCACCCCCTACCCGCCTCCCCCTCACCTGCCCAGAGAGTTGGCTCGGGGGCTACGCGGGCGCTGCTGAGAAAGAAGTCATGAGTTTCACTGTCGGGCCAGCAGCATCTTTCTGTGTGTGTTCTTCGCTCCCTCGGCTCCCAGAAGAATCTCCTGGGAACCTGGTGGGTTCAGTGTTTTTTCTGATTAGATTTCTCCAGGACCTGGTCTGGTGCTCTGCACTCAGAACTGATAATCCGGCCTGCAAGATATATTCCTACATTCACTTCTGTCTCATTTAAGGTTTTCTTCAAAGCACCAGGTGATTATTCGTAATACCAGCCAGAGCTGGTGGCCAAGTTCCCTTCACCATAGGAATGGTTCCTTAGGGCTTGCCTTTCTCCCCTGCCTACGCTAGCGCTAGCGTGCTGTCTCGTCTTTTCCACGCATCCCAGATTCTCACAATTCACAAACAGCAGCACCAATGACCCTGATTACGATACAGAAGGGCTTGGAAGAGTTTAGGCCATGTGAGCCAACCGCCCGATCTCCTATTCCGCGGGGACCCTGAGGTTTCAGATGACTGTTCTTACACATCCTTCCTGGGATCAGCAGAGCCGGCCTCCAGCCACTCGGTCCATCCAGCTTGAGACCCCCAAACCTTGCAGGGTTTACCTGAATAAGAGCTGTGGCCCTGGAGACTGGGGCACGGCTTGTTTTTTTTTTTTTTTTTTTTGTATTTTAAAATCTGTTTAATAGCCTAACTGTTCAATAAAGGGGATTGACATCTCAGCACAGTGAAGTCTTACAAATGTGTCATATGAAGGCCAGGAGAAGTCACAGGAAATATTATGAAAACAAAGTGACAAATCAGGCCACAAAATTGTATTTGTACTATATTGGGAAAAAAGAAAAAAATTATGTCTGTGTGCAGCAAAAGACTGGAAAGGGCCACGGCAGAATGAAAACCCTTATTCTGGGGAGTGAGAGTACCAGCGTGTTTTACTTTGCAAGCCTATCTTTAATGTCATCGCATTGTTTTGTCAAGGCAGGGACTGGGAATGCTGGAAAGCACCCGTGTACTTACAAGGTTCAACATAAAAGGCCACCCCAATAACCCACAGAGAGATATATACACCAGCCCGCAGCACTGTGCATCCTTCCAAGGATGTGGATCAGAGCTTCACAGTACATTCGTCAAGTCTAAAGAAGGAGCTAAGGCTTGCCTGCTTGCTGAGTCCCCAGGAGGCAGAAACAGAATCACAACTACAAGATGAATCAGAAATATAGTTGGTAGCATTGGTGATGCTCAACAGGGTCAGTTGCAGAGCAGGAACCAGAGAAAAAAATCACTTCTCTCCATTTTATGGAGCTCCCTGGATACAGAAGGGCTCAAAGAGCATCTGATTAGGCCTGTCTCCAGGTTTATTCCATATGACTAAAGTCAACATTTATTATCCACCTACTCTGTGCCAGGGCCAGTGTTATGCGCTGGGCATACAAAATCGCAGGATCATTTTGATCCCCAAAAGTTAATTCACAAATCAGGTGAGGAACCAACATCTTTAAACATGTGCATGAGTCAATGGGATTTGGCCAAGGGTGCCAAGACAATCCGATGGGCAAAAAATAGTCTTTTTAACAAATGATGCTGGGAACCTGGATATCCACATGCAAAAGAATGAATCTGGACCCCTACCTCACATCATAGACAAAAATTACCTCGAAATAAATCAGACATAAACATAAGAGCTAAAACTATAAAACCCATCGAAGAAACCATAAATGTAAATCTCTGCAACGTTGGATTAGGCAATGGTTTCTTAGCTATGACAGTAAAAATCACAAACAACAAAAGAAAAATAGATAAATTGGACTTGATCAGAATTGGAAACTTTTGTGCTGCAAGGGACACTATCAACAAAGTAAAAAAACAACCCACAGAATGGATGAAAATATTGGTAAATCTTATATCTATTAGGGTCTAGTATCTAGAATATATAAAGAACACTTACAACTCAACAATAAGAAGACAGGGTGCGTGGGTGGCTCAAAAGGTTAAAGCCTCTGCCTTTCGGCTCAGGTCATGGTCTCCGGGTCCTGGGATCGATCCTGGCATTGGGCTCTCTGCTCAGCGGGGAGCCTGCTTTCCCCCGCCCTCTGCCTACTTGTGATCTTTCTCTCTCTGTCAAATAAATAAATAAAATCTTAAAAAAAATAAGAAGACAAATAACCCAATTTTAAAATGCATAAAGGACTTTGATAGACATTTCTTCAAAGAAGATCTACAAATGACCAGTAAGCAAATGAAAAGATGCTCAATGTTATTAGTCATTAAGAAATTGCAAACCGAAACCACAGTGAGATAGCACTTCACACCCTGCAGGATGGTTATCATCAAAAAGTCAGACAATGAAAAGTGTTAGAGAAATTGGAACCTTCATCCATTGCTGGTAGAAATGTAAAATGGTGCCACCGTTACAGAACACAGTTTTGTGGTCCCTCAAAAAAGTTAGTTTACCGTATGATCAAGCAATTGCACCCAGCAGAATCGAAAACATGTGTCTGCACAAAAATTTGTATATGAATGTCTCCAACACCATTAATTATAATAGCCAAAAAGTGTAAAACAACCCAAATATCCATCAGCTGATGATGAATGGATAAACTAAATGTGATCTTTAGCCATACAACGGTGAACATTATTCGACCATAAATAGGAATGAAATAGTGATGCCAGCCAGACACAAAAGGCCACGTTTCCTGTGCTTCTAGTTCTATGAAATGCACAGAACAGTCAAATCCATAGAAACATAAAGTAGATTAGCAGTTGCCGTGGGCTGGTGCGGGGGAGGGGGTGACCGCTGAAGGGTACAAGGCTTCTTTCTCTTTGGGGTGAGCAAAAGTGTTCTGTCCTTAAATAGTAGTGCCAATTACACAACTTTGTGATTACACTAAACACCACTGAATTTTATACTTTCAAAGAATGAATTCTATGCTATGTGAATTCTACCTCAAGGTTTTGTTTTGTTTTTTTTTTTTTTTTTAAGTGCGTGTTAAAGGTTCTGTAAACTATAAAATCCCGCACACAATAAAATTTCTGAAGCAGGAGCAAGAGGTCTTAGATATTTCATGGAACTCCGGAACGTCCATCCGCCTAACTCTTGAGGCCCCTCTCAGCGTTCCTGCTGGCAGTTCCCCAGGATGGGCGGGCTGCAGGTGCCAGCCCAAGGGCTCAGGAGCCTAACCAGGGCGTCCGTGTGTCCCTGGTTTTCCTGTATTTGCTGGGACACGTGAGTTCTAGATCTGTTGAGCCTCTTCAGGATGGGAGGATGGGGAAATTACAAATAAGCCTGCCTGGAAAGCCAGCACAGACAAGAAGGCCAAAGGCACTGAGTCAGAAGCATAGAGCTTAGTCCAGAATTCCGGGAACCGGGTAATGCCCAGGGACCGCCCATTCCTCCCCTTCCTCCCTCCCCCGTCCCCCTGCACACACGCATGCGCACATACACCACTGAGTTCTTCCGTCCGATTTGGCCAGATTGTACCTTGAGCTCCTAAGGAAAGTTTCTTTCCCTCATTTTGTGGTCCCACAATAGCAATCAGAGTGGGCAAGAGCCCTACACAGCAAGCACAGTCCTGCTAGAGAAGGACTGCCTGTTTCCTGGGACAGACCTGCTGCTTGACTGTCTTGGGGCCACAGGAGCTGAATCTGGTGTCAAATTGCTTCCAGGCCATGGGGCCACTGTGTCCTACTGGCTTCCTGAGCCATATCCTTGAATCCTGCTTGGCAGCGGACCCTGGTTCTCTGTATGGACTATTGCTGTGGCTATACCCAGGACCCAACCTATGTCTCAGATCAGGCCATGGGTCCCAACTATCCTTAGACATAGTCTTCTGAATTCTAGCCTGAGCTGGCCAGAGTGGCTGGGACCCAGTGCTCAAGCAGTGGCCTGGGCTTCAGACCATCCCTACATTCAGATAAACTCTTGAGCTCTACGAGCCTATATGATCAGGCCTCAGGCTACCTCTGATGTCACCCCTACCTCTCCCACCTTCCTTGGTTCCATTTGGGCCACACTGACCTCTGTGTGTGTGGGGGGGGAGGGGTCCTTGAGCAGGTCAAGCACGCTCCTCTTCCCGGACCTTTGCACTTGCTCTTCTTTGGCTTGAATAGTTTTCTCCCAGGTCACCTGGCTGGCTGCCTCACTTCATTTCACTCTTTGCTCAAAGATGACCTCTTCACAGGAGTCTCCTCCAGCCCTCTTTTACAAAGTAGCAGTCCGGTCCCACGATATCCCCATATCCTGCTTTTATTTTTCCTTCTCTCTGGGCTTCGTATCTGTAAACCCCCTCCAGATTGGAAACACCACGAAGACTGGATTTGTTTTGTTCACTGATGTATCCTCACACCTTAGAGCATCCGGCACCCAGCTGACACCGTACCCATCTGTTGAATGAACAAATGAATGAGCAAATGAATGAACAAATGAATATATTATTCCCTTCAGACCCCCTGGCAGCTCTGTGAGAAAGGCAAATTATGGGCTTTGTTTTAGCTCTGAGAAACTCAAAGTACAAAGATCATAAATCTGTGCGTTCACAGAGAGTCAGGTGTAAGAGAGGGCCTCAGGCATCTCCTCCTGACTCCAGCCATCCCTCCTGCTCCGAGGGGAAGCCTCTGTGTGGAGACCTTCCGTAGGGTTTATGGAAGAGCAGCAGAGCCCATGACCCCAGCCTGAGGTGGGAGCAGGGGGAACAGGTCCAGAGGGCTGAATGACCGGCAGTCATGGGAAGAACTCAGAACTCTCTCTACACCCTATTCTGTTCAGGAGGCCCTAGGTGTGCCTTCCACCTGGCAAAGCCCTTTCTAGAGACTTCACTGGATGCTCCTGGAAGCCTGCTCTGTCTTGCTGGTTCTCACGTAGGTCAGTCTTCAGAAATTCCTGAGCCGGAAGCTGGAAGAAAGCCTGTGTTCTAGACCCAACCTCCGCACCTCATTACACTTAGGACAACTGGGCAGGGTTCTGTCCTACTGCCTTAGAAAGGGGAGGAAATGCAGGTGCTAAGCATGCTGCAAATGACCATGTCACATGATGTCACCCCCGCTTTCATTGGGGGGGTGATGGAGAGCAAAGAGCACTGGGTCAGTAGTTTTGAATTCTCACTAGAGTTCTGGTCCTCAGAAGCTCCATGATGGACCATTCTCATTTCTGTGAGCCTTGATTTTTCTCATCCATTCAATGGAACTAATACACCCTGCCTTACAGGGATGCTGTGAGGATTCGGGGACCTGCTCGTTGTCCACTGAAGGTCAATGCAGTCTGTGAGAGCCGGATACAGTTTGTGCACATGGCAAGCCTAGGAAATCACGTGAATGAGGAGAGAAGAAGAAAACTATCCAGTCAAGCTTGAGAACATTCCCTTTGTGTGCCTCCACTTTCTCATCTGCGAAGTGGGGGTAATAATAAGACCTATCGCCTAGGATTGCTGAAAAATAAACTCAGCAGAAAGTGCTCAGAACCCTGCCTGGCCTCGGGAGAGCTCTTAGTGGAGGTCAGTTAGTATTGTTGCTGGTATTATTATGAATGTCACGTTATCAGTATTATATCCTAGAAATAATGAAGTATCAACTAGGAGGTGTCCATACACCTGCCTCCACTTGGGTAATGTTGATTTTCTTTTTTTTTTTTTTAAAGATTTTATTTATTTATTTGACAGAGAGACAGTGAGAGAGGGAACATAAGCAGGGGGAGTAAGAGAGGGAAAAGCAGGCTTCCCGGTGAGCAGGATTCTGGGATCATGACCTGAGCCAAAGGCAGACGCTTAACTCCTGAGCCACCCAGGCGCCCCTGCAATGTTGATCTTCCATTCCACATCTACTCTCCATCGCAGGGTCCCTGTCAAGGGGGAATGATTCACTTCTCATTTCAGCTCCCTCCCTGAACATGCATCTCAGCCAAAAAAAAAAAAAAGCTTCAGCTCTTAGACACAAAAAGCATTTAAGAGGTAAAATATTATATTGCTTTTCCATGACAAGAAAAGTTTGCTAATTTACATCTGTGTGAATTAGTAAGGAAGTCAGAAGCTGTGAAATAATTGATTTAACAAAAATTAACTACCCATGAGGAGCCCAACCTAGAAATTCCAGTGGTTCTTGCAGGAAGAGACCAATGTCTGCACCCACAGGTTGCTTTTAACGAAAGAAGAGGGACAGATATAATCTTCGTGCAACAGGAGGTGGAGCGGTGGGCCGGGGATGTAGATATGAGGAGACAGATTGCAGTTCAATATTAAAAAGCACTTTCCACCAAAAGAGCTGCCTGGAGACGAAATAGGTTGACTGGGGAGCAAGGACGTTCCCTGCCCCTGGACGTGACCCTAGGGAGGTCCCGGCTGCAGAGGAGAGTGATTAATTGGGGAAAGGTCCTAGATACATTACTTTTAAGGCCCCTTCCAATTCTAAGTCTCTGTGACCCTCTACGTGTATGAATCGCTGAGACAGGAGACAGGAAGTCATGCTGGCCTGACTCCCAGACCATGATTCTATGCACAGAAAACCCAAAGGGCTCCACAGCTGCCCTTGGTCACCTCCCCTGCACCAGCCAAGGAACTGCAAAGACCTCTTTCCTTTCCCCTCCACTCCTGGGATAACAGCCTCGTCTGTCTTCCGTAGCAGCCACCATAACCAGCCCGCTCCCACCAGCGAACTGGCCGCAGGTCAGGACGACTAAGAGGACCGCGTTCTTGCTGCTCAGCTCCACCTCTCACAGCTTCATTCATTCAGCAAACACTTATTGAGCCCCTGTTTACTGCAGACACTGTGCTGGGTGCTGGGGATACTGGGGTGAGGAATAAGTGTGGTCCCTGTCCTCAGGAAACCTATAGGAGAGGGACACATTCGTAAAAATCAATGAATATCATAATAGTGTGTAAGAAGCAGTGAAGGGTACGCTGAGAGGGGTGTCTCATCTAAGCTGGAGAGGCTCCCTGGACGAGATGACCTGGGCTGAATTTCAGAGACTACGGAGAAATAGCCAGATCGGTGCTGTCCAATAGAATTTTCTCCAGTGATGGCGATGTCCTATAACCCGCCAATATGGTAGTCAGTCCCTAGCTCCGTGGGTCTATGGAGCCCTTGAAATGCAGCTGGTGTGACTGAGGAACTGAATTTTTAATCTTATTAATATTAAAATGTGGCAAGATTGGACAGGACAGATAGGCAAACAGTGCGAGAAGATTATAGATGCCATGATAATGGAATTTCAAGGGAGTGGGGTTAGGGACAAGGCCACGGAGAGCAGGTGTGTAGGGTCAACAGGAGAGAAGGCAAAGGAGCCCTAGAGAAGGCTGACATTTAAAGGGTGACCCAAGAAAATCAGAGAAGCAAAAAGAAATCTAGATTCGTGTCACCAAAACAGGGAAGGGAGAGTTTCTAAGGAGGACTAGTCAAGAATGTCAAATGCTGGAAGCACTAAAAAGATGACAGTGACTCTGGGCAATTAGGAGACTGGGGGGGTAGGGAGAGGGGGAGATTTAATGAGGTGCTGGGGAGCTTCACACCCATCTGGATTTGGCAACTCAGGCCTGCTCCTCCCAGAGATAGCCTGCTCCCTAGAGACCTCTGGCCCTGTGGTTTTGCCTTTCGGAGTCACAAATGCCTTTGACAATCTAAGGAAAACTAGGTCTCCCCGCTCCAGAAAAATTCACCCGCACATAAAATGTTGCAACTCATTTCAGGAACCTCCTAAAGCTCAGCCGTCGACCCCCTGGTTGGAAAAAGTCTAAATTCTTATTTGCTGAGTTCTGGCTGCAGAAAACAGAGTTATGACCAAATCATCTGCTTCTGGGGAATGTAAACTTACCAACCTAGTTCCTCCATCTCTGGGGGGGCGGGGGGGCAGCCTCTGCTCAAACCGGGTTCATTCACATTTCCGGTTTTATTGTCCTGCTGCCTGTCAATCAACTCCAAACCCTCACGCATATTAGCATATCTAAAGCCCCCCTCGCAGCCTCGGCCTTGAGATGTGTAACTAGTGTTTCCCAGGGTCCTGAGCCTTCGAGACAAAGGGGTCACAAATGCAGTTATAAAACCGCCCGCCACTCCCCCACAATGCCAGTGGGGCTGAGTGGGCTGGGGTCCCGCCTCTGAATCTTGCCCCTGCCCCAGTGTTGGTGCCTTCCCTTCCCATAGCGAGTCTTGGCTCACGGATCCTTTATGGCCCGCTCTTCTAGTTCTTGAACATACCTAGGAATAGCTGAATTAGCTGAAATTCCAAGACTTGTCCCAGTTTAAAACCCAGATACAGTTTGGGCCATTCCTAAAGAAGGAACATGACATCAATGTGTTTTTTCAGGAGAAAAGAGAACAGGTGGACACAGGGAAGGAAGGGAAGGGAAGGAAGGAAGAAAGGAAGACTCACCTTGTCTCTGTATCTCAGATTCTTAAATCAATCTTCGTTGTAAAACCTTGACCGGGGTAGGACAAAACAGTTGCCAATACTCAATTCTGCTGGGACTGCTACAGCTAACAGAGACAATAATAATAGTAATAGTGATAAAAACAGTAGCCTCTTATGTCACTGTTCTTAAAGCGATTTCCCCAAAGTGCCTCCTGGCTAGAGGATTGTCCCCTGGGAGAGCTCAAGCGAATGGTGATCCCAGCAACCAACTTGGCTACTGTTCCTGAAAGCTGGGGAAAGCCAGCAAAGTTTCCCACAAGCCCACCCCAACACGTTCTCCTGTTAATTCCGATGCTGTCTGTTACAACTTACAAGTACGTCAGTACATGACGGAGCTCCCCAGACGGCGCTGGCTGCTCTGAGCGGCAATGAGGACGGTATGGCCCTTTAGATTTCACAGACACCCTGTCCAAGTGCAAACACACACTCACACACGCACAGACATACACGCACGCCCATCAGCAGGCTGCGGGATTCGTGCAGTCAGAAGCCGTGTGGGAAATGTGCAATCACACCTCGCTTTCAGAGGCAGTGAAGGCTTTCTTGGTCTGGGAACTGCAACAGTTTGCATGTTGAGAGGGTACAGGAGGTTTCCAAGCATCCTGTGTGGAGTTTGGTGCCCTGGCACAGTCTACCTAATTCCCACTTTGCCAGATCCTTTCTGCCTCCCCTCCCCCCGCAACACAGCCTGGAGAAGGCTCTCGGTGGAGTATCATATAAACGTGGTTCTTGTCAGTTCTCTCCGAGATAATGCATTGGTTCGCTCAGTATTTGACAGTTTACGCAGATTATTTATATTTCTCATCTCATTCGCTTCTCCCAGAGGCACGGGGAAACTTCCCAAACAGGAATTATTGCCCCTCTTTTATGGGGAAGGAAGGTGAAGTGCAAAGAGGTCAAATGGCTTGCTCAAGGTCAATGTGGCAATAAGGGTTAACAGGAAAAATTATGCTGATACCTGTTGAAAGCAAACAATGAAGAGGCCTTTATTCAATACTATCTCAGTGGAAGTGAGAAGTAGGACTTAACCCCAAACACAGCAAAGGTAGCTGGGGATTTATAGCCAAGGATCAGAACGAGGGCGTTGGTGGGCGGGAAATCACTAAGAGGAAGTGAGGGTAGGGAATCCTTGGTAAAGACAGGCCGAGGGCTTAGCTGGCAAGCTGGGGGAGCTTGATCCGCTATCAGGGGTGGAGAATTCTCTTTAAGTTGACTTAGCAGGAATCTTGCAAATCTTTAACTGTTCAGGGACAGACATGGAAAGCCAAGGTCAAGACCTAGTTGAAGACACAGAGGAGCCTGAAGAAAGTTTGCTCCAGGAGAGTCTTTGCCGTAAGTCTGAGACCAAAACCCTGGCTCTGAGGTTGGGGCCTTTCCTCTGAGCTGCCCTTGTAAAGATCATCATCTCCACGTATCCCTACATTTATTAGTAACTTTATAGCACGTCAAGTCACAGACAGAATCCCACATAACATTTCATTCTGCTCCTTGAATTAATACTAAGAGTATGTAATGTTTTCAATTTATTGATTACAACTCTTTCCTGTCCTTCTAACTCTAAGAATTAAGAAACTGGTAGAAATAAATGCTTATCTTAAGCAATATTGATTGATAAAATACCTTTAGGGAGCAAATGACGGTGTACCCCAGATTACAGTTCTTGAAGCCTGCAACCTTGAGCGGCTCTGTTCCTGGAAATGAGAGAGACAGGCAGCCTCGTGGGCTCTAGAGTCCCGGTGCTTAGGCTAGAATCCCAGTGCCACCGATGCCTTGCTGTGTGACCGGGGACAAGATCCTTCACGGCAATTAGTCAGTTTCTTCATCTGTCAGATGGGAAGAACAGTAGGACGCTGTCATGGGGGTTGCGAGGGTTGAAATGTTCTATTAAAGGCACATAGCACAGGGGTGCCTGGGTGGCTCAGTGGGTTAAAGACTCTGCCTTCAGCTCAGGTCATGATCTCAGGGTCCTGGGATCGAGCCCCAGGTTGGGCTCTCTGCTCAGCCAGGAGCCTTCTTTCCCCTCTCTCTCTGCCTGCCTCTCTGCCTACTTGTGATCTCTCTCTCTCTCTCTGTCAAATAAATAAATAAAATCTTTAAAAAGAAAAAAAAAGGCACAGAGCACAGTGCCTTTCAAGTAGGTAGTGCTCCAGAGCCATCAGCTGTTAGGTCCTCAATGTTCTTATCTATAAAATGGGGAGAACGGCACCTCTGTCACAGGATTGTTATGACAATGGATGCTTTTTAGCCTGTGGACAGGTCACTTGTGATAAGGTTACTACTAAGCGCTGAGGGAGTGGACTGGCCATTTGACCTGGGAATAGTAAGCTATTCCAGGGGCCCCAAGGGGATCCATGACTGCTGCTCATTGAGATCTAAACAGGGAGAGTATGGGGCAAGGGGAGGGAGGGACTCTTTTGGTTCTGGGCGGAGCAGCAGCACAATGGCAGGTGATGGTTGGTTCTAGATGGTAGGAAATAGGACCCTGTGCCCCAGGTGGAGATCCTGAGCTCCTGGCAGGAGCCTGCT
>CM052798.1:26078431-26149380 GCA_028533885.1 Nasua narica
TATTAACCTCTTGTGAATTCATTTGTCTGTACCACTTTATTTGCGGACTGGTGCCTGTAATCCAATGATTCACTGGCTCACTCTTTTATTCTACACACATTTACTACCATCTAACGTGTAGGCTGGTGCGTGTGGACTTAAGAGACAACAAGTGTCCCTCTCTCCCAGCCGCCTGAGTTCTGGACCGATTGAAGGAGATGCAGTCAGGCAGGGGGGGAAACTGAAGTGTTGGCTTTCCTACGGATGAGATTGGTTCTGGAGGATGGGACTCGTCTCCAGGTGATGATGGGCTTTCTGATACTGAGCCCCCGGGTTTGGGCGGATGACCCCACCCAGTCACAAGGATGGCTGAAAAACGGTCGCCCCGCCCTTTACTGCTCAGGCTGCCTGTGAGCAGGTTCTCCGCTGAGACAGCTCCCAGAATGAGGTGAGGGAAAGAGGCCGAGCAGTAAGCCAGGTCCCTCCTCCAAACTCACCCATCAGTTCCTCGCCCTCCAGCCTACTGACAAAGTGAGTGACGTCAATTTAAGGCCAGGGTATGACTTGCCATCCTTCCCCATGGAAACTATGCCAACAAATAGTAATAGCTGGAAAAAAAAAAGACACCCACAAAACCCAACTTACTAAAGACCTGCATGCATGCAGGAGACTTTACTAAAGGTTTGACGCCATGGAAATAGTCTTATATCCCAATTATTTATTATAATTATAATAAATTATAATTTGTTATTAAAAATCTTTTTCTTAATAGACTGCCACTTAGTTCCATTGGCCTGTTTCCCCTCCCCCTGCCTGCTGCCCTCTCCCTCTCTTCTCTGTTTTTTACATCCTGCGAACACTCCTACCTCCCTTTCTCCCATTTTACGATGTAGACAATTGAGGTTCTGGGGCACCTGGGTGGCTCAGTGGGTCGAGCCTCTGCCTTCGGCTCAGGTCATGATCTCAGGGTCCTGGCATAGAGCCCCGCATCGGGTTCTCTGCTCGGCCGGGAGCCTGCTTCCCCCTCTTTCTCTGCCTGCCCCTCTGCCTACTTGTGATCTGTCTCTCTCTGTCAAATAAATAAATAAAATCTTTAAAAAAAAAAAAGAAAATTAGAGGTTCTTATCAACCTCTTCCCCCAATTTCCTTGTATATTTTTTCTGTCTCCAGAGAATGTACCTCTTTCTGTAATACAGAAGAAGCTAACTTAAGAGAACAAAAATAATTCTTCCTGAAAACTCTAGATTGGCTTATTACCCTCTGTCCTTCCTGCCACAGAATAAAAACCTAAAAAAATAATTCTCAATTATGCCTACAGTTAATAGGTTGGAATTTCCCCCAAAATGTCTTTTCCTAACAAAATTACTGTAAGCATTAACCCCAGTGAGGTTTAGCGTTGAAAGAACCAACACTCCAACCTCTGCTCTCCAAAGTTAATGCTCCCATTTTAAGCTTTGCAATCCAGGCATAAGTTAGTCTCAGTCCGAATTACTGATTGCCATTCCCCCTCATCCTCTTAAATTAAGAGAAAATGAGGAAAAGCTAAGAAATTAAGAGAAATCACCAATGACTCTTCCTCCTTAGATAAAGAGATCCTTTCTAGTAATCAACTTTCAGGAATTATGGCTTCTTTTCCAATGATTAATCATACATATGACAGATGTGGGAAGAAATGTAAATTTAAGGAAAAGTACATTTTGAAAAACCTATTTGAAAAAAACCTATTTGAAGCATGCAATCAATAGTACAATTCTCCTAGTTGGTCATCTGTAATCCTAAGTATCAAGATAATAAAATGTGAAATTCGGGAGATGCTTTAGAAACTGTCGGGTGTCCCCTTCCTGTTAAGACCTAGTCCGAATGGCTCCCCCAAGGCCACCAGGGAGTGAGAGGCAGAGCAGGGACTAGACCTAAGGTCTCCTCCGCTCTCCACCCTCTTCCGCCTCCCTTTTCCATCCCTGTGGTCAGGTTCTACTTTGAAAACCACCAGAACATCTGAGCAGAAACTGGGGTTTTCCTCTTCCCTCATGGCCTATGATAATGAAATTCTAATCAGCATCATAAAAAGACACCTAGGAATAAAACCCTACAAACTATTTGGAGCAAATGAACTTGGAAACTTGACTACATGCCTCCCATCTATCCGAGCAGCTCTGCGCAGCCTCTGGAGACAGCCATCCCTGCCCTACTGATGTGAGAAGCAGCCCTGTGCTAAGACTTCCTGCCTCCTTCCAGCAGGAGCACCAGGCCACCCCTCTCAAAGCGTCGCCCTCGTCACATTGGCTCGAGGGGGGCACGGTTCACACTTTTTTAGTGAGGTGTGCACATCAGCCTCCTTACAGCAGCGTCTCGGTGGGATCCCTGTGCTGGAGACAATGTGCTTTCTCCACTCCTTAGTGGACTGGGCAGAACAGAATGCACGACAGAGCAGGTGTGACACAAGCTCCCTTGGTTGTTTCAACCCATGTCCAATTCTCACACCCCTAAAATAAATTTTAGCTTATTTTTTTTAATTTTTAAAAAATTTATTTGAGGGGCACCTGGGTGGCTCAGTGGGTTAAAGCCTCTGCCTTTGGCTCAGGTCATGATCTCAGGGTCCTGGGATGGAGCCCCACGTCGGGCTCTCTGCTCAGCAGGGAGCCTGCTTCCCCCCTCTCTCTCTCTGCCTGCCTCTCTGCCTACTTGTGATCTCTCTCTCTCTCGGTCAAATAAATCAATAAAATCTTTGAAAAAAATTTATTTGAGAGAGAGAGAGAGTTGGGAGAAAGGCAGTGGGAGAGGGTCAAGCAGACTCTGTGCTGAGCGTGGAGCCCAAGGTGGGGCTCGATCCCACCACCCCAAGATCATGACCTGAGCTGAAATCAAGAGTGGCACGCTCAACCAACTGATCCACCAAGGCACCCCAATTTTTGCCTTCTTCTACAAGCTCATTTGTATACTGTTCTAAGAGATAAAACATGTAGGGAGCAGAAGTGAGACCCGATGACTACATTCCATGCATATCTTGTCAATAGTCTATGCGACCCAAATGCCATCAGATGCCTCCCATTCAACTTTGGAATCAGGGTCAACAGTTGTTCTTTTCATATTAGAAGAGGGGAAATAAAAGCAGAGTGAGGAGGAGCGTTTTGCCTGGGGTGACTCCCACAGAGTGGGAACATGAAAGCCTGTGTCGGAAGCCCGGAGTTGTGTTCCCAATCCAGTCCCCTTGAATGAAGAGACTTCTCCTCCCCACCAGGGATCCCCAGACATTGGCTCTGCTGTTACCGTGACTTGGGGAGGAGGGGGACGGGGATGAAGGAGGATGTCACAGACAGTTGTCAAAGGGATAAAGAGTTATACTTTGGGAACAAACACCTTGACTTTGCTGAGGCATAAACTTCACAGCGGGAAACCATTATTTCAGTGACAAAGCTTTGTTCAGTTGACATTATCTCTTAATTATCTGCATGAGAATGCATTTGTCAAGTTTCACAAGATGGGATTGATAACAATAAACTTGCATTTCTGCACAATATTTTAATTCCAAAGGCAGAGGCAGCACAACACACAAGGAAAGGATTGGAGGCGGCTGTCTGGGGTGCTGCGCGGGCTCTGTGCCCATGGCAACCCCACCGCCACAAAGCCTTGTGACCCACCCCGCCAAACCAGACCGCCAGGCTGTGTCTGAGGAGTTCTGGGGCCACAAGGCTAAGGCAAGATTCCTCAAACGCCTTGGCCCAAATGGTCCACATCTTGGGAAGACACCTCTCACAACCGTATCCAAAAACACAGAACCTGTCTGGTTCCTAGGGGTACCACATGATTCCCAGTGGTAATCACGGAGTATTTCACTCTTCACCACCTCCTGACCTAGTCAGCGGGGCAGCAAAATCCCAGCTCCTTCCACCCCAGCCTTCCCCCACCCACCAACATTTTCCTATGTTGCACAGGGATCATTCTTTTGGAGATGGGCCTAAATAGCCACTGGGATTTTTCTCCCCATGTCACTGAGGTGCCTTTCCTGAAATGTATCCAACAGGTTAAGATCCAGCTGTAGTCAGAAACAGGGAGGAGCTTCGGGTCGGATGACCTGACCTGACAATATTTTAATTACTTAAGTCACTGACAATAATTTGTCAGGTATTAAATACAGCTCCTTTTATAACTCCCTAAGACATATTTGATCCTTTTGCTGTCAGGGAGTTTAGAAGACATCCCTCAAGGGAGGGGCTGGCCCCTCATCATGTTCGGGATCTCCACCCAAGGGACAGTGAGACTCGTGTGCACATGGCGCTCTAGTGACCTGCTTGGATATTCCAGAGTTTCCAGGCTGGGTGTGCGGGTCCGTGTCCCTGTGTGATCCTTATTCCAGGGAGCCAAGGACAGACCCTCTGAGCATGCTAGCATTGAGAGGAGGTGCGGGGTAGGAATCTGCAGAAGACACTGGGAAAGGAAGCCAGGCAGCACTGGCATGTCAGCCCCTATCTGCCCCTCCAGGCCGGGGTCAGAGAGAACATCTGGGGGACCTAGGAGCTGACAGTGGCACGCGTGGCAGGATGGCCTCCAACTTGTTGCCATCTCCCTACATTCACAACCTTGAGGGGTTCCCTACCACGTGGACTCAAGGCTTACACGTGGGACTGGCGCTGGCCAAAGGGACGCTAACTAACACGGGGCCAGCCGAGACTTGAAAAGTGCTTGCATTTGGAACCCTGTGGCTGCCGCCTGGAAAGACACCCTGGTTCGCCGGCTGGCTGGTGAGGGGCGCAGGGCCCCTGCCTGCAGCTGACAGCCTGCTGACCCCCAGAGGCGTAAATGAGCCCAGTCCTGATCTTGCAACCATAGCCAACCTACGCGCTGACGTCGCCTGCGTGAGTGAGCTTGGCAGGGATCGGCCTACAACCCGGCCTGGAAGAACCACACTGAGCAGTTTGTTTTATACCCACAGATAATCACTGATACACAGACAAGACAAATTCAGATCAGAGATTCCCAGGGGGGTCCCTGGTGGATGTTATGGGTCAGCTTGACTGGCCACAAGGTGTCCAGATATTTGGTCAAGACATTGTTCCGGGTGTGTCTGGGTGAGATTAATATTCAGATCGGTAGACTGAGTAAAGCAGATTGTCCTCCCCCATGCAGGTGGGCCTCATCCAATCAGTTGAAGACCCGAATAGAACAAAAAACCTGAGGAAGAGGGAACTTTGCTTGCCGGACCACTGAGCTGGGACACTGGCCTTTTCCTGCCCCAGGCCCAAACTTTCCTGGGTTTCAGTCCCTCAGACTTGGACAGGAATTTACACGGCCAGCTGTCCTGGATCTCCAGTTTGCTGACCGCAGATGTCAGGACTTCTCAGCTTCCATAATCCAATGATCCAATACCTAATAATCAGTATCTCAATAGACAGATGGATTGACAGGAGAGAAATATAAATAAATATTTTTATATTTATTATGAGGTTACAACTATGTGTATAACAATAATAAATATATAGAAGTATGTGTGCACATATATACATGTATCTTATTATCTTATCGGTTCTGTTTCTCTAGAGAACCCTGACTGAGGCACCCCGTTTCCTGATAACTGGTCCCCTCTGCTCAGGGCTGCGCCTGTCACTCTCCCTGGTGCACATGCTTCTTCCCTTTCCCCAGAGATGGCTGAGACCATCAGCAGGTGGGACTGGAGCCTTCCAGACTCCTTTGTTCTAATTGCAATCAGCAGTGACTTTCCACTCTCCGGTGCCCCCCCATTAGCTCTGCTTCTTGTCCTCCACCATGGGAGTGCAGCCGTCCCCCTGGAAATGCAGTCCCTCAGCTGTTGAGGAAAGAAGGACGAAAGAAGGAAGGTTATGGCTGATTTATGTTGCACAGGGACCATTCTTTTTCCTCTCGTTCTTCCCCCACAGAACTGGATCCAAAATAAATGAACAGACTTACCCATTCCTGAGTTTTAATGGAACTAATTATCTGATTGCAGAGTCCCAACTTCTGTGACTGCTTCCATTCTGGCTAGCGTTAGATTGCATTACTATTTTCATTTGTTTTCATTATTATTAGCTTTTAGCAATGAAATGGAGTTAAAATTATTACAGTTTGTAACATGCTTTTTGTACTAATAATTCAAGTACTTTTGAGTAGGAGCTGAGAGCATTAATTTGTCAATCACTCCTGCTTTGTATCTAGTCCTACTTTAAATAGACTAAACAAAAGAAATGAACACTATATATTTCTCCAAGGGATAGAACTTGTAAACATTCGGATATGTTAGGCTTTCATGAAATCATAAACTGTAATTCCAAGGTATATTGCACAAATAATAGGGTATTTCAAAATCAGTGCAGCTGACACCCAAAAGCTTTAACTCAGGTTCAAATAATAACACAGGGGAGGCAGACATCTGTGCTGAGTCTACTAACCTCGCCAGGACCCAAGGTGAAGGTGAATAAGTGCAAACATGTTTGGAGGTTGAGCAGAAGGTCCTCAAGAAGCTCTGAGTCAGGGACCTACGCCTTCTGGAAAACGAGTGCCTTTTCCAGCTTCTACGCCCACTCCATCGGAAGCAGCATTTGAACAACAACAACAAAATGGGGATAGCCTGAGCTACCACTAAGAAATGCCACATTAATTCTCCCAGGAGTGTTTACAACAAAGAAAAGGGAGGAAGATCCAGAGCTAGAAATAAATGTGGTGTTGTAACTGCGTGTAAATGCAGAACAGCCTCCCTATTAAGCGCGATGAAAAAGATCCACTTGTATCCGTGGCATGCCTAGGTAACAGGATGGTTTTTAAATGAAGAAATGACTGTCTTATTACCTTAAATACTTGTAACGCTCAATTGGATCAGGGCAATATGAGTTCTCTGGACCTAATTTAAGGAATGGATAGGAATGATTTGTAATTATCAAATCAATTGTCTTGTGTAACTGTGTCTTTAGGTAGTCTTGAAAACAGTTTAGTCTCTTCACTTGATGTACGTTTCTTGCTTAAAGCCCACCCTCCGCCCCCGCAAAGCAAAGGAAATCTGTAACTCAGCTCCACTGTCCATGGCTAGAGGTCCTGGATGGGAAGGATCCCCACAATCAGGGGGCATTGGGTGGGCTTGTTCTGGTCCCAGGACTGTCTGGGAAGAGAGGTGACGCAGGCAGGACAGTGAAAGGTCCCTTTGTGCTGGGTTGACTCCCACTTTGAATTGTTTTCTTAAGTGATCTCTATGCCCCACATGGGGCTCAAACTCAGGACCCCAAGATCAAGAGTCGCACACTCCACTCACTGAGCTGGCTGGGTGCCCCGCTTCTCATTGTTTCTATGCCAATCTTTTATTCCACCTGAGGAAAGCCAGAATGTCAAGCTTGGCCCCTAAAATTAAACGCTTCCAAGAAAACACAGGAGTTGGTATGTTACTGGGTTTCACTCCCACTGCTTAAGACTGTGATTTGGATAATCTCATAGTTCTGACAAGAATATATTTTGTCATTAGTAAGAGGCTGCACAGCACCTGTTCACTAAACCAGGGTAGTTTTTCAAGTCTGGGTTTTCTTTGGCAGAAGAGACCTTGGAAATTGACCAATTGGTTAATCCCGTTGACTCTCTGAGCCCCCTCCCCCCACGTGCCCTTCCCCCACCCCCACCTCACAGGCTGCTCAAAAAATAGCTTTTGACTGTGGCCTTTAACAATATGATAATTTATTTAAAACAGATACAGTCCTGAAAGTGACCCACTTAAAATTATTAAAGAGATACTGTGTTTATTTTTGCTGTCCATAAAACAGAAAATGGTTTATGAATATGCAAACCGATCTGATGTAATTAGCATGATTGGCTCCTACTGCACTCCGGTTTATGTGGTTAGAAGAGTAGATGCAGAAACTAATGAGGTCATGTTAATGTGCCTGTGAAGAGAGCTTCAGCTGTCAGAACAACGAAGGCGAATGTCTGATAGAATCTTTTCTTTTCCACCAAAAAAGCCGCTGAAAGTGGGCATGCGTGGGGTGCGCTCCTGCCCCATGGGCTGGGGTGTACCACCAGGCCCTGGGAGCCACTTTGCCCCGTGCATACAAGGCGTCGAGATGAGAAATAAAATTCCGTGTCCATTCAGATCCATGATTAATGTGGTATTTAATTATCTAGAAAGTCTTCAACAAGTGCTAATAACTGAAACTCCTCCGGCAGGCGGCACAGGCCACACGGTCCCATTAGACACACCAACACCCTATCCCCTGGCCCTTCTTAATTAAAATAAGAGGCAAAAATGTTAATTGTGCACCGACTACCTCTTGGGATTAATCTGCCCTGATCATCGGGGCCCTGCTCACCCGGGAGAGCAGGTTTCTCATTCGGGCACGGGGCTTGAACAAAAAAGGCTCTTCCTCCTGGAACACAGCCCCCCACCTGGTAAACTCAGGCCCCCGAGGGGGGAGGGGCCAGGGAAGGGAGGCAGCACGCACTGGGGGGGGGAGGGGGGAAGGGGGGCGGAGTATAATCAGAATGCTGGAAGGCGCATCTCAGGACGTTTCTTAGGTATCGAACAAGACACACAGACTGCCACTGAGATTTTCCTTCTACATCTCTTGCAAAGCGTAAGCCTAGGAACTTGAAAACCTTATTTTCGATTTCTGCCAGCTCCTCTCTACCTCTGAAAATACACCTCGCTTCTTTGCACCCCCTGCCTCCAACACACACACACACTTTGCAACAGAAACAAAGAACATCTTGAGAGCCCCATTGTTAAAAGGGTGGGAGGGGGGCAGTTGAAAGTGAAAAATGAGGTTTTGGTGTGAATCAAAGACTCAGACGAGTTTCCTGGAAAGGGATCTCCCCAGACAGGCAGTGCATTGGTTCATACTAAAGACATTTAAATGGAAAGCACAGGAAATTGGAGTTCTTTGGCCTGCCTCTAGTGGCAATCGTGACTTCTGCCTTTGGAGAAGCGGCTGGTCCACTTCCGATGTCCTCTCCAGGACGGGGTCTCTGAGCATGCCTACTGTGTGCCGGGCACGCACTTGTTCATATGTCTATCTTGTTCGAGAGACTGTGTGCTCTTTGAGAGAAAAGACAAGAATGTATGTCTCTGGCACTTAGCTAGTGCTAAGTACATAGAAGGTACTCCAGAAATGTTTGTTGAATGTATATATAAGTGGGTGAAGGAATAAGTAAATTTGTAAGAAATGTGTGGGTCCTTTCCTTTGGGATTTTCACAACTTTGGGGAGTATACTTAGGAGATCATACCTTTCCTTGGCACACAGAGAGCCCGACCCACAGGCAGGCTGAACTGCCCATCCAGGGGAGCAAAGGTGTGAGGTCAGAAGAGGCAAAAGGTCCATCCAAACCAAAATCTCTCGCCCACAGAACTGTGCGGTGTCTCAGTTTTCATCCTGATTTCAGGGCACCATAATCCCTCTCTCCCCTAAATCTTGATCATAGTTTTAATTTTGCATCTAGTGAGGAGATTCTTGGATTCATAGCTAGTGGTCTTCTTCCCCACCAATCTGGAAGACTCAGGAGGGCAGGTTTTGTTTGTCTTTTGTTCCTGAATCACCCGGGGACATCCACACCCAGCCCAGTGCCTGGCATAGACTAGGTGCTCCATAAATGGCTGGACCTCAGTCTTTCCGTCTGTACCGTAGGGGTCCATCTACCCCTGCCATTCTGTGAGGCTATGATAGGCCCACACTTAGAGTCACCCTTGGGAGTGTATGCCGTTAAGTCTCCAGAAGGCCCTGGGTTAAAATGAAATCTCTTACCCTAGCAAGAAGATGCCAACACAAGGACAAATGATGGCGCAGTAGATTGGCCAATGACCATGAAGCTCTGAGGCCTTGACAAAAGGCAAAGAGATGGGTGTGGTGGCGGCAAATAACACGGGTGAGTGACAGAGGAACTCAGCTGGAGGGACCAGGTCAAGGTGTGCGAGTCAGGGCCCCGAAAACCAGAGAGCAGTACCATGGTGCAACAAGGAGAGAAGAGAAGCAGAGGAAGAAGGGTGTCGGCTGAGTTTCCTAGAGGTGCAATCATAGTGTACCGCAAACTGGGAGTGTCACACAATGGAAATCCAGTTCTGGAGGCCAGGAGTCTGAAATCAAGGTGTTGATGGGACCATGCCCTCCTTGCCTCCGTCAGTTTCTAGAGGTCCAGTGGTTCTTGGGTTATGGTGGCAGCATTCTGACCTCTACTTCCATCCTCACATGGCTGGCTGGCTTTCCTCTGGGTCTTCACATCATCTTCCCTCTGTTATCACTGTTCCTTGTCCTCTTCTTAGAAGGACAGCAGTCCTATTGGAGTAGGGCCCACTCTACTCCCCTATGACCTCAACTTAACTCGATTCGCTTTCCAAAGACCCTTTTTCTGAATAGGGTCCCATCACAAGTAACAACACCAGGGCTTAGTATGTGGACATATCTTTTCTGGGTGTGGAGGAGGCACCATTCCAGCCTTAGTGGGCATCAAATGCAAAGTCTTAGTGCAGCAAACCTTGGACCACCACTCTGCACCGAGCTCTGTGTGTCTCTATGGAGGAAAAAAGCACGTCGGACTTCAACGTCAAGTACAGGAAGGAGACATCCTCAGGGGCACACGATGCTGTGAGGGTTCAAAGAAGGCAAGATTATGGTCAGTTGGAGGAAGCTGGGAAAAGTTTACAGAGGTAGTTGGGTTGAAGTTAATTGTTGAAGGATTGGTCAGAGCTCCACAGGCGGGTATGGGGGAGGCAGATGTAGTGGAGGAAAGGGAAAGAGTATGGAATGTGGGCTCCACTCTGTGACAATTGAAGGTGTATAAGCTGGAAGTGAAGTGATTTGATTTTGGTCTTGGCAAAAATTCCAGCCAGCTCAGTAGGGCATCCACGGATCGAATCGCTGCCTGGCCACTGGTCCGGCATGAACTGCCCCATCCGCTCTCCTGGAGGCACCAAACCCGCTGGGTCAGCGCTCTGGGGTACTCTCTGCCTAGAATCCCCTTCCTACCTTATTGTTAGGCAAACGCCTACTTGCCTTCTACAGCTCAGCTCCAATGTCACCCGTTTGGTTTGTTGTGACTTGCTTTACGCTTCCAAAGCAGCGTGAGCTCACTGCTGTTACAACACTAAAGACAGCTTATTGTCACTATCTGTCACCATCTCCTTTCCTTACCAGACCATGGGCTTCTGGGGCTCAGGGCCTGGGTCTCACGCATTTCACGAGTAACCAACTCAGTGCCTGGCATGCAGTTGGCACTTAATAAATGTCACTGACCACAGAGCTGAGGAAGGACAGGAGAAGCCAGGGCCAGGAAGACCCAGTAGGTGGCTGTCGCAATAGTGCTGGCAAGAAATGGTAGGTCTTGAAGGATGGCTAAGGTAGTGTTGAGAGAGGAAGAAGAAAGACAGACTCCCTCAAGCCCAGAAGGGCAGACTGGCCTCCTATACCTTGCATATCTCTTTCTAAAACCCGAGGACCTGGCATGACCTGAGCTTGTCTGCCCTGATTCTGGACAGAAAGAAGCACAAAATCTGTAGCCCTTAGCCTGGGGCGCAGTTGGGGAAGAGCTGGGGTCTGGCATAGCCTTGACCTAGGGTAGCTTTCTGTGGCTAGCCAAAGTCTCCTATGGAGCCCAAGAAGGGCTTAAAGTCTCCTCTAGAACCCAAGAAGGGCCCTGCTATGGCCTTTCAGTGGGCCAAGAGCGACCCCCAGTGCCCACAAACTAGCCCAGTCAGCACCCCACCCCCCAGACCCTCCACCCCCACAGGTTCAATGTAAAGGGGAAGTCAGAACTATCTCAAGCCTCTGGATGTAGCCTGTGAAGTCCCGGAGAGCAAGCCTTCCATTGTCATTGAGACCCCAGCTAGACTGGTACCTCTGGCAGGCTCCCTCCCTCAGCATCTCTGACCCCTTGTAGGCTGACCCAGCCTCTGCCATCATTTAGTGAATTAGAGCCTCCTATGGAGTACCACCATTTTACCTCCCCCAAACCAAGCCAGCTCCGTCCCAAGGCAGACATGGTGGACCCGCGTGTGGGAGGCGGGCTTTGCAAATGCCACTGTGGGAGCTGTTCTGGCACAGAGGCCACAGCTCCAAGGAGTGGTCCACAGCAACCTTACCGGCCAGGAGCAGGTGGACCCTCAGCACCCACCAACACCACAGACGACTACTGCAATAACCCCAGGGAAACCAGGAGGGAGGGAGGTTATGGAGGACCCCAGCATCTCAATCTGAATTCATCATATGAACACAGAACTCCTCCCACTGGGAAAACCTAACTGGGGAAGGGAGTCATGGAATGGAGTCAAATGAGTAGCCTTACAACTCCATTATATTCCCCCTCTCTCTCTCATCCCTCCCCTCCTTCCTCACCTTCCTCCTTCCTCACCTTCCTCCCCCCTCTGGCTGAAAGGACATCCTCAGATTCCATGGCCATTAGTTTCAATTGTGGACTCCCCATTTTCTCTGTTGGCAAGGATATTTGGGTGTTGGTTGAAGGCAAGGCTTCAGACAAGAGGCCAGGAAATTGGAATGGGCTTTCCATTCTCACAATGCCACCGAGTTTGCCCTTTGTTCCCACCATTTTCAGATGGGAGGGGAAAGACAATTTGAAAAAAGGGATGGAGAGGTCTTCAAAAGGCAAGAGATACAAAATTACCCACTGACACAGGACATATCCCGCCCACAGAAATTAACTAAGAGAGGCCACAAAGAAAGCCTGGTGAGAATTCCGGTTCTCTGAGCCCTAATTCAGGGCTCTTTCCCCAGCACTGGCCCAGAGTATTGGTCTTTAAGTCACCAAGGACGACAGCTCTCCAAACCCAGCACATCCAGCCAGGTTCTGCAATCCCCAACGAAGTCACTGCGCTTCAAGAAGGCCAGAAGGAATCCAATGGATGGCGCCAATGCCTTCGTGTAGAGCAAAGGAAGAGCAGGGACCGATTAAAATGACCCCTACTCAGCGTGGTCAGAAGGTTCAGAAGGGGCTAAATCCATAGTCACCAGGAAGACTAAATAAGAGACATGGTTTTCCTCCTCTTGGGCAGGGAAAGACCTGGTTCTTTCCTACTGTGTGTCTGTTCAGAGGCCCTCCCTTCCTTCACTCCACACACAGTACTTCTGATGCTCCCAGCCACTGGGTATGTGGGGCCTCTCCCCCCACAACAAGCAAGTCTGTGACACTGGCCAGTTATCCTACAGTCCAATTCACTTCTGACACTGTCTACCTGGACATAGTCTCAGAGCCCACAGGGGAAGGGCTCAGACCCTGCAGCCTGTCCCCCCACCCTCCCACGTGCAAACTCCAGACATAGTCTGGGTTATCACTTGTGCTCCTGACTAAGCAGCTATAGATCAGAGGTTCCAATGGCCCCCTCCTTGGGTTTAATTAATTTGCTAGAGCAGCTCATAGAAGTGAGGGAAGCACTCATATATACCAGTTTATTACAGGGCATGATGGCGCACCTGGGTGGCTCAGTTCGTTAAGCATCTGACTCCTGATTTTGGCTCAGGTCATGATCTTGGGGTTGTGAAATCCAGCCCCACATCAGGCTCCAGGCTTAGTGCAGTCTGCTTGAGATTCTCTCTCTCCCTTGCCTTCTGCCTCTCCCCCTCGCTCATGAGCACTTTCTGTATAAATAAATAAAATCTTTTTTTAAAAAAGGGTATGATGAAGAAATACACAGGGTGAGGTCTGGGAGGGTACTGAGCGCAGGAGCTTCTGTCCTTGTGGAGCTGGGGTGTGTACCTCCCAGTATTGGTGTGCTTGCCAACCTAGAAGCTCTCTGAACTCCATACTTTTGGGATTTTATGGCATGATCAGTTATTAACTCCATTTCCAACCCCTCTTTCCTCTCTGGAGGGTGGGGGGCTAAAAATTCCAAGCTTCCAATTGGGGCTTGGTCTTTCTGGAGACCACCCCCATCCGGGAGCCATCCAGGAGCCCACCCAGAGGCACCTCAGTAGAACAAAAGACTCTCCTAGAACTGTAATCACTTAGGAAACTACGAGGGTTTTGGGAGCTCTGTGCTAGGAACCAGGGGCAGACACTGATATATATATATATATATATTTTTTTTTTTTTTTCTTATTATCTCACAGAGGCCTTAGTAAAAGGTGACACTCAGCCCTCCTTGGTACTTGAATTAAGGGTTCCCTTTAACAGTTGGAGGAATCAATTTAGAAACAACATAGAAACTATTACCAGGGTGCCTGGGTGGCTCAGTCAGTTAAGCCACCTACTCTTGATTTCAGCTCAGGTCATGATCTCAGGGTCATGGGATCAAGCCCTGAGTCGAGCTCCATGCCAAGCGTGGAGCCTGCATAAGATTCTCTCCCTCTCCGTCTGCCCCTCCCCCCCCACTCTCCCCACCCCACATCCCGCTCACAGGTGCACACTCTGTCTTTCCAAAAAATAAACAAATAAATAAGAAATAAATTGTTATCTTATGCACTGGGTGGCCAACAACTTGCAATTTATTACTCTAAGTGGCCATACTAAAAATACAGTTGCAAAGAAGAAACAAACAGAAGACATCAAGTAATGCCATGTCCTTCAGAAGTGCTGAAATGCGTCTGAATGATTCAGATGAAGTTGTGGGTAGGAACTTGTGAAACAATCTAGAATAGTCTGAGAACATCCTCAACCTTTGAGGTTGACAACGGGTCGGATACCTATGCCCTTTGATAGAACATTCTTCAGTGTCCTAATCAATGACATAATTCAGAGCCTAATGATCCAGGCTTCGCAAATACTTATTGAATACCTACCTGTTCTGTGCCAGGCACTGGGCTGGGTGCCAGGGATGGGGTACAATGGGGACTCAAGCAGACCCAGTGCCTGCCCTCAACCTGCAGCAAGGTGAAGGGCACAAATAATAAAATGATCATACAGTGTGATAGGTGGGGATATCAAGGATGCTTTCAGAGTTCCAACAGAGGTTCCTGGCCAAGCTTAGGTGACCCTGGCAGGCTTCTTGGAATGGCTGACTTCTAATCGGGGACCTAAGGAGGAATAGAGCTAACCAAGTAAAATCGTCACAGGATAGAGATGGGGTGACCAGTGGAGAGGTCAGTAGGGAAACTGGATTCCAAGCAGAAGAAATAGCGCATGCAAAAGACAGGAGCCCATTGAAAGGATGAGACACACAGAAACTGAACGTGGCTCGGAACAGCTGTGAGGTCAACGGCAAAAGGTGGAGAGGCGGGGCTTAAGAGAGATGAGGCTGGAGAGGCAGGTAGGAGCCAGACTGTGAAAATTCTTTTTTTTTTTTTAATATTTTATTTATTTATTTGACAGAGAGAAAGATCACAAGTAGGCAGACAGGCAGGCAGAAAGAGAGGGAGAAGCAGGCTCCCTGCTGAGCAGAGAGCCTGATGCGGGGCTCAACCCCAGGACCCTGAGATCATGACCTGAGCCGAAGGCAGAGGCTTCAACCCACACCGAGCCACCCAGGCGCCCCAGACCGGGAAAATTCTTACAATGTTCCAGTATGTTAATTTCAGCCTGAAGGCAGAGCCCTAAACAAATCACAACACACCTTTTAGAGGGTAGAGTTCAAGAGTTCAATCTGTCCCCTAATGACCTCCGAAGGTCTACAGCAAGAAAATATGCAATGTACACGAGCTATCCAAGCCAAATGGCCTCTGATGCAAAAATGTTCATATTCTTTTGAGGGCCAGTGCCCAGAACAGGCACAGAGGTATGTCCCTGCACCGGGCTGTGTTTCTAAGAACAAAGTAGTAGTGAAGTGTATGAAGGTATGAGCTATTGGCTCAAAGCCATCCTGGGTTTCAAAGGCCCGGCTCTCCAAATTATCAGCTTCCTGACTTTGGGAGTATTACCTCTTGTCCTCGGGCCTCAGTTTCCTCATTTGAAAAATCAGGATAACCAGCCCCACCCACCTCCAGGACTGCTGCAAGCATAAACGAAATAACAAATGTAAAATTTTGACCCAGCACCTGGCACATATGTGCTCAGTATAGGATCCTACTATTTTTTAAATGTATGTCGTCCCGGACTGTGCGTGCTAAATGTTGTTATGAGCCCATGAGATTCAATAAAGAAGGAGAGAGTCCAAGAGGGTAGCTACAGAGTGCTGTCCAATCCCGCCTCATATTCAGGCCCTTATTTCCAGTCCTACATTGTAGGTCGGAGGGACTCGACATTGAAAGTCTCTGTGTTCCATGCCGGGTACCGGACTTCCCCCAGAAGAAGAGCCTTCCTGGGAGAAGTCACCCAGGACCCAGATGCAGTACAGAACAGCAGTCCGACAACCTTGGGTGGGCTCTAAGGGACCTCCAGTCGGGGCTCCCGAGAATGTTACTGGAACCTCAACGTGCAAGCCGACGAATCTCCCTGAGAGGCGGTGGGCAGGGGGAGGGCATGGTGTGTGTTTCAGTTCCTAGGGCTGTTGTAACAAATTACTACAGACTTAGTGGCTTAACACCACAGAAATTCCTTCTCTCCTAGTTCTGGAGTCCGGAAGTCTGAAACCAAGGTTAGGCAGGGCCATGCCCTCTTGGAAGGCTGGAGGGGAGAATCCTTCCTTGCCTGTTGGAGCTTCGGTGGCTCCAGGCATCCCTCAGCTTGGGGCTGCTTTGTTTGCCTCTATCTTACCAGGGCCTACTCTTCTCCTCTTCCAGTGTCCTCGTCTCTCTGTCTCAGATGAGGAGGCTTATGCTTGGATTTAGGGCCCACCTGGATAATATGAGATGATCTGATCTCAAGATCGGGTCACCTGGGTGGCTCTGTCGGTTAAGTGTCTGCCTTCCACTCAGGTCATGATCCCCGAGTCCCCGGATTGAGCCCTGCTTCGGGCTCCCTGCTCAGCGAGGAGTCTGCTTCTCCCTCTGACCCTCCCTCTCACCCTCTGGCTCTCTCTCTCTCTCAAATAAATAAGTAAAATCTTAAAAAAAAAAAAAAAAAAACCCAAAACTCAAGTTCTTTAACTTAATTACATCTGGAAAGAAACTTCGTTGAAATAAAGTCATGTTCACGGGTTCCAGAGATTAGTACGTGGACCTATCTTGTGAAGAGCCACTGCAGCCGGCATGGAGGGTCGGTCCCAACTCCCTTAGGCTTCTGTTCACTAGAGGCTACTTACCCCAAATGGATGCAAGGGTGTCCCGGCTGAGACACAGGTCCAGAGCCTCCCCTCGTCCAGCCCCATGGTGCTCATCCTTCTGTCTCTCCTCTTTGTAAAAAGTGCCTTGCGATGGGGTGCGGAGATGTCCATTTCCTCAGGGTCCCGAGCTGTGCACCTGAAATCGCATAGGCTACTGGCTCCGGACAAAGGTGCATCATTTCAAGAAGGCATCTGAACATAGATACCTTTCTTTTCCCAAAGCCATTCTCACCTAGAAGGGCAGACGAGGGTCTCCTTATTTGTGGGGATGACAAAGATACAGATGAGGAAATATTAATTCACGCAAAAGATTCATTCTTTCTTTTTTATGTGGAAATTATGCAGCGTAATTGTTTTACAGTGATTAATATTATTTCAGGGGCCTAACAAACAGCATTTACAATGCAAATCTCCAGGCTGCAGAAAGGTAATCAGGAGGAGAGTGGTGGCTGCTCAGCTGCCGCGAGGCCGGGATGGAGCGCGTGGGAAGGGGTCACAGAGCTTGCCTTCGAACACAGCGTCCAAAGTCACACGTGCCCACGGCGGCTTCTCCCTCTCCCCTCCCAGCAGGGGCTTCAGAGAGACTTTGCCGATCTGCTGAGCTTGCCTTCTGAGCAATATGGCAACGTCTCCATTGCCACTCTCCCTTCCTGAGGTTTCCCTTTAAAAAGTCACATGCTTTCACTCCTAACCAAGAGAAAGGCACATGACTAGGTGGTGGGAAGATGGGATATTGGAAAATAACAACATGGGGAAATGTGTCAAAATACCCATCTGTTCTAATGCATCCCATCATTAATAACCTCGCCTCCCCCCATCAAGGCAGAAAAAGCAGGAGGCCTCCCGCTGTGCTCTATCTACCCCCCCCCCAACAATCAGCCGATGCCATCGCAGTCGCCTGCCCGCTCGTGTGATCTCATGCTTTGAGGTCTTTTGATTCCTTAAATGTGTGATTAGCACACACTCTGCACCACACGGCCAGTTTGGGTCGCCATTCACCAGTGAGAGCCCCCCAAGCCTCGACACCCCAGTGCCCTTCTGAGCTGACTGCTTGGTCTCACTCCACTTCCCGGCACAGAGGAGCTCCTGGTGCAGGGTGAAAAGCCGCCTACCACAGCCTATGTTCAAATGGCACAAAACACATCTCGGGGAAACCTCTGCTGTCACTTTGGGATACGCTTTCTCCCGATAGCGTTGCTTCCAACGTCCTGTGTTAGAAATGTATAAATTCAATAAGTGTGAAATTTTCTAGAGAGAAAAAAAACATTATAGTATGGCATATACATTGCTGAATCGTTAATTTGTTAGAGCAAAAACATCACTGCAATGTTGCAACTGGTTTCCTTAGTAACGTGTTCAAGTATATGGGAAAACATTTTGGGGTAATAAAATGTTCCCATTTGAATTTGGAATAAACTTTCACATGAGGTAAGGCAGTGATATTCTAAAAATAACAGATTAAGCAATCAATTAACTTATTCAGTTATTCCATGCAACTTTAAAGTATGCAAATATCGGGTTTACTGGAAATACGACAGGTTACCAGAATTGTGTCTGACTGTGCTGGTCAGTTAAATTTTGAAGAATTATTTGGACATTTTTTCCTGTTTAACACTCAGCAATGTATAGAAACAGCTCACCTGGGTATTCTGAAATGAAGAGAGTTTATTCTTAAGGGTCCAATAATAAAAAATAGATTACGTCCCTGGTGTTGGAATTCAGCAGCCCGGATTTCCAAATCATATTTTCTAGGGCAATGGTTCTCCAACTTAATCGTGCATCAGAATCCCCTGGAGGGCTTGTTAAAACAGATTGCTGGGCCCTGCCAGAGTCTCTGACTGAGTAGCATTGAGGTGGGACCTGAGAATCTGCCTTTCTCACAAATTCCCCGGGGGTGCTGATACTTCAAGGTTCACTGAGACCCATGTTCTAGGGGAACCCTCAAACTGATCCCCTCTGGTCCTGAACAATGAAACATACACCCGAACGATGAAAAGGTGATTTTCATATCGCTCTGAGACCATCTGAATCCTAAAAGCAACATCTCAGCCAGACTCTCTCTTTTCTTTTCTTTCTTTCTTTTTTTAAAAGAAGATTTTTATTTATTTATTTATTTATTTATTTATTTATTTATTTATTTATTTATTTGATAGAGAGATCATAAGTAGGCAGAGAGGCAGGCAGAGGGAGAGGGGGAAGCAGGCTCCCCACTGAGCAGAGAGCCTGACCCGGGGCTCGATCCCAAGACCCTGAGATCATAACCTGAACCGAAGGCAGAAGCTTTAACCCACTGAGCCACCCAGGGGCCCCCAGACCCTCCCTTTTCTTATACATCACTTATATAAATCTTAAGGAAAAAGGTCCATTCTCCTAGAAGACAGAGAAATGGACACAGAGGCTTCCTACTGTTGAAGAGGATAGTCAGGAGCTGGGATGCCCTGGGAGCAGAGAAACATCACACAGAGTGGAGCAGGGACCCTGTTTGTAATCACCTCCCTTCCCAGGGCTTAGTAGACAGCCAGACATGGAGCAGAGGTTCCGTAAAGGTTCGCCAGATATGCTTCCATTCCTGCGTCGCAAGGCTACAGTCAGTGGGTACCTCGGTTTTGTTATGGATTTTACTAAATGTATTCGCAAAGTCATTGGTGATGGGAAAATGCTTAAATCACAGTCCTCGCCCTTTTGCTCCTGATATGATAGTCCAGGTCTCTGGGTAGACAGTCAGCTTATAAAACGGAAAGCGCCCTGGCCTGGAGTCAGGACATCTCGCTTCCGGTCCTGAATTTGCCCCGACTTGCCACTGACCTTGGGCTTTCCTCCACTTCCAAGAGGGTCAGACCAGGATTCCCTGAAAATGCCTTCCAGCTCTAGTAAAGCGGGAGTCAACCTTGATCCTACACCTGTTCTTTGTTTTGATTTGGGTTTTCTTCTCTCTCCATACCACATCAGTTTCAGTGTGAGGGAAAGGAGATTCCCCAACACTGTTTCGTATCTCGTGGAGGATCGCTTCCCACAGCTAATTTCTCAATTTCAGTTTCCTTCCTCCAGAAGCTTGCTGGGTCCACATTTCAATTAATTGCCTATTGGCACACACCCGACTCCAAATATTTGTGCCATTCCCAAGAAAGTCTCATTCAGCTAAGTACCTGATCGCATAAACCTGCTCTCTGGTTCCAACATCTCAGAATATCCAAGCAAGGAAATATGCAAATACCAAAGTCACCCAGAGAGAATCATCAGGGGAGGCAGTCATCGGAGGCAGGGAGAGAAGCTTGAATGAAAGATATTATCGCTCGCTGGAGATGAAGGAAATTGGGGTGGGGGAGGGGAGAAAGTAGAGAATCTGAAGACTGGAAAGGCTCATACCTCATGGCATGGGAGGCTGTTTCTCCAGAGAAGGGCTGAGCAGATCAGCTGAGTTACAAATACACCTTGGAAGCACTTGCTGGGAGGCAGGCTTGGTCCTCGAAGTTGCAGAAACAGGAGTGTTATTAGAGAGACTACCCCAAGTCTCTGTGCCAAATAAATTCAGCACTCCTACTTGCTGACAAACTCCTACCATTAGAATCACTTTTCAGGGACGCCTGGGTGGCTCAGTGGGTTAAAGCCTCTGCCTTCGGCTCGGGTCAGGATCTCACGGTCCTGGGATCGAGCCCCACATCGGACTCTCTACTCAGCAGGGAGCCTGCTTCCTCCTCTCTCTCTGCCTGCCTCTCTGCCTACTTGTGATCTCTCTCTGTCAAATAAATAAATAAAATCTTTAAAAAAAAAAAAGAATCACTCTTCAGTGTGTTTTATAACACTACAGAATGGCTGGGATATAGTGCTCGCTAACAAAAGTGGTATGCAAAATTATATCAACACAGGATCTCAAGTGCACAGAAAAAAAAAAAAGACAGGAAAAATATGCCAACGCTGGCTTGCCTCTGGGTAGTGAGATCATCCACAAGTTGGTCCCCTACTTATCTAGGCTTTCACTTTCCAAGTTTTCTACCATTGATAGGTACTGCTCTCCTGCTTTTAATGTTAAAAGAAAAGAAAAGAAAAGAAAAAACACTTGAAAAGTTGTTTTTACCAAAAAGGATGTTTGAAGGTAAGTCACTGACTTCAAACAGCTCCTGGTTGTGTGCAAATCTATTGCCTAAAAAAAAAAAGACTATCCTTTAATAGTTCTGCATAGTTTGGTTTGTCATTTTGGTGACTCTCATCCTGGAAAGCTGGGTCGGGGGCCAAGAATCCCGTTTCGTTCATCAAGCACTCTGGGAGCTTAGTACGGATCTAGGCACCGGATGGGGATCAAATGTGGACTGAATTGTTCCAAAAACAGAGGAACCACAGATCTCAGAGGAATGGAACCCAGGCTTTGAATGAGCTTTGAAAGAATGCAGGTGATTTGGAAAGGCTGGAACAGAGGAAGCCCTAGGGGATGATGTACAATGGAGTCCCAGTGGAGAAGGAAACAGCAGGAGGGTCTGAAGCACAGGCCTGGGGAGGGGAGCAGAGTCAAACCAGGGTGGGGGCGGGTGACCACCAGACGCTAGCCCCTCTCCCCGCACGATTTCACCGCTAGCCAGCCCCGTCTCGTGGCATGGAAGCTCAATGGCTTTTGCCCTTCTTCTCTTGAGCGCTGGTTTCAAAGTCACTCCATTCATGGAGACACCAAAAGCCAACTGGAAGTGAAGTGAAGGAAAACTTGAAAAGTTTCTTCAAAGTTAGCTGGGTTTGCCCCACCTGGACCGATGATGTTGAAGGCTTCAAGAAATCTCCAGGGAAATGCCAGTCGCTGTAATGTGTGAGAAGGATCCCACGGCAAGGCTCGGGAGTGTGTGGAAGAAATAGGAGGCACAGCCAGGAAATCGAAGGAAGAGAATGACAGAAGGACTTTGACAAAACATAGTGACACAATGTAGTCAGGTTAATTGCCACCACATATGTGCCCCGGGGAAATGACTTACGTCGAGTAAACGGAAAAAAATATTTCCTTGATTTTCTCATTTGGGACAAGCTGCTTACACATACAATTATATCTGTTCATTTAATAAATATTTACTGAGCGCCTTCCATGCGTTAGGAGCTGGAAATTGGTCATGAATAAAGCAGGACTCCCTGCCCTTGTGAAATACGTGAGCTAGAAGGAACGTTTACTCTCTGGCTCAGCAGCTGCTGTTTATGATGAAGAGATCACAGCTCACTACCGGGAGGCCGCATCACCCAGAGCTAGCGCACCTTCCACCATTTCTTTTACCCAGAGGCTTTGCACCTCGGGCCGTCTCAGGATTTTCTCTCCCCACCTGCGATGCTCTTGCCCTACTCCACTGACAGAAATTCTCCTCACCCTCTAGGGCTTGTTAAATTGTCCTCTAGGCTCTACGAAGCTCTCTCTATGCCTTCCTTTGGGTTCCCATGGCCCTGCCCACTTGTATTTACGGCATTTGTCTCAGCCTGCCTTGAACTTGAGTGAGTACACATCTGTCCTCTCCACTCCCGAGCCCCCAAAGGCAGAGATGACCTCCCATTCATCACCATATTCTTAGCCCCAGCACTGCTGGAAGGAGTAACATTTGTGGAAGAGATACCCAAACCTGGAAACTGGGGTAAATACTCCATACACACATTCACATGTACTCCCCACCAATCTCTCTAAGGAGGATATTACTCTTATTTAAAGATAAGGCAACAGAGGCTCCAAGAGGTCAAATAACTTACTCAAAGTTATCGCATGACTGAGGGAAGAAGCCAAAATTCGGCCCATCCTACCCAGTTCTGAAATCCATGCCCTCTTTATTATAGATGGCCAGCTCTATAAGCTCCGTGAGGTCAAAGACTGTGCCTGTCTGTCCCTAGCACCCGGCACAGGGTTTAACACTGTAGTGCCCTGCTGGTCCCACAGAACAACCCTGAGTCAGGGGCGGGATCCAGGGGCGGGGTGTGTATGATTGGAGTCATCATGGAAGCTGCCTACCAACAAAGGGCATCATGTGGAGATACTCTCAGGTATTACTTAAACAGTTCCGCCATTGTAACAATCCTATCATGTTCAAGGGCAGAAATCAGAGTGAACACACAGTACCTTTAAAACAAAAAACAAAACAAACATAAAGTGAGCCCTTATATGACAATGATATAATTTCCCAGAGATGCAGTATAAGTAGAACCATAGAGGACAAGCAATAAAACCAGATAGGGGCTGGGAAAGTGGCAATGTGCCCAAGATCCAGGGAAGGACAAAGATGGGGATGCTGGGACTACTGCAGTAGCAGAGTGTGTAGAGGCAGGCTTAGGGGAGGCCTGGCACATAGCGCACAGCTGCGTACGGCTGCTAAGAAGAGTCTCTACTGGTTTAAACAACCCGTTCACTTCCTAGTTCCCAAGCCAAATCTCCTAGGGGACTGCTTTTCCTTCCAGCTCATCTCCAGCTCCCATTCCCCACCTCCTCCCAGCCCCTGCCCCCTGGCTTTGTCTCTGCTGCAAACACCGGATCAAGGTTTTCTGAAGCTCCAGAGTAAACCAGAGAAGGCTCAGTGGGTCCACATTTTCATCTCCTTATCAGAGGCCAGCCAAGAAGTGGCCACATGGAGAACACTCCTGGGAGATCGGTAAAAACACTGAGATTCATTCCCAGTGGGATCCTTCAATATTTTTTGGAAATCTTCTCCAGGTACCTGCTTTCTTTCATTGTGAGCTGAGAGCTACACAACACGTGGGATTCCCCGGTGCACTGCCTTATGAGACGCTGGGACCTCAACCCAGCTTGTGTCACACCCTAGGTTGGGAGTTTCTTACAGGAAACAGGAAGGTGTGCTTCTCCTCCTCCTCCTGCTCCCTGCCCCGTGCTTAGAAAGGGACTCATGAAGATTTGTGGAACCTCAACATCTGAGCACACCCCCAAGATTTCCCACTTTCCTTTTAATTTTTTTTTTAAACTGTCTTTTGAGATCTGTGTTTTTCATGTGACCCACCTCAACTCCTTTTTGTAGGCAGGCAGGGAATAAATGAATAAATAAACAAATAAATGGAAAACAGACTCCCTCTTGCCTTGGGGTACCTGTGTAGGGCTTTGTCAGCTCCACTTCCAGAAAATCCACCCTAACAGAGACTGAGCTAAGGAACAACAGTTTGGGAGCTCAGCGGGTTCCTGTATTTTTTGTTTTTTTTTTCTTTTAAACCTAGATAAGCCTGGGTGCCTCCAGTAAATTCCCCTTTGATTGGTATGTTTCATCAGTTGAACTCTAATTGGTGCAAACAGGTAATTTGGAGATTACAAGATTTATTCTTCCATAACAGTGATTACTGATTGCTAATGATAGTGCTGATTTTTAGGTGTTTAAAACCTGACAGTTACAATACTCGTGTGATTTACTGCAGCGTCTTAGAGACAGCCTCCTCCGGATCCCCGAGGACAGAGGCCGTGTCCTCCATGAGCTCTGCCCAGGGCCCCATGGGTGTGTGTGTATGTGTGTGTGTGTATGTGTGTGAATAAGTGCTTATTAATATTAATAATGATGATGACCGCAGACTATAAAGCATTCATCCAGAACACTGAGTCACTCAATCCACTTGTAATTTCACGGATTTTAAAATGTATACCTTCTCTTCCCAATGCCTAATTCAATGAGGTATTAGGATTATTAGCTCTAGAAATAATTGACCTTAAAGGCACATCATAAAAGGACGAAGTAATAAACTCTCCTCCCTGACATTTGGAGAGATGCTGCTTTGCAAGTACTCAGAGGAGTCCAACTACCAAGTAGCTGCCTTCCTTGCCACCGCAGGGAAAGGAGCTAAACAAGGCTGCCCTGGCCTGGAGCCAGCTCTGGAGCCGGGCACCGCCTTTGGGCCCACTCCCTTGTTATCCCATGTTAACAGGCCAGGCGTTAACATGTCAGAACGCCAGTGTGGGAAATGAATGGAAAGTGGCAGTGCCCAGACAGGAAAATGGCCTCCACCCAGGGGCCCCCGCACGCAGGGTGTGGGCATCCAGCGATACCAGGACGCAGCTTGGCACTCGACCGCACCTGCCAATAAGGAGGGCTGAAGCGAGAAACTCGGGCCAACTGATTCAGAAATGTGTACCAATTACCGCCAGGTCGGGCACTACTGTTGCTCTACCAGAAGGTAAGAGCAACTCCTCAACCTCGGTGTCTTTTTTTTGTTGTTTTTTGTTAGGACCGTGAGTAACAGAATCTGCCGCCTCCCTTTTCCCACCGCTAAATCTTGACATGAGCTATGAGCTATTCACTCCATGTGCTTCTCTGCACCTGCGAGCCCTTCTCACCGGGCAAGGCCGGGTCAATGCCACGACCCCTGCAAGAATCACCACACCAACCCTCACCTAGCATTTTGTAATATTCAAATATGCCATATGGTCCTTCTAACAACTTTTAATGGAGATTACTTCCATCTCCCCCACGAGGAAATTTGGGTGAAAGGATTTGCCCAAGGTCACACAGTGTGAGGGGAGCTGGGCCTTGAACCCAGAATTTTGATTTCAAACCCAGTATTTGTGTTCTTTGTCCCAAAGCTGCCCCTCTCAGCTCTACTCCATGGAAGCAAAGTCTGAGTACCTCTCTTTGGCCCTGGTAGCTTCTGGAGATGTGTTTGTTAAGCAGGCTTTCTCTTTCACCTTCTTCATGGAGCCCTAAAATATGTCCATCAGATCCTTCCTATCCTGCCTTAAAAGTCTCGAAGAGGTTGCATCTGTGAGACTTTCCAGGGTGTGAGCTGGAAAGAGGGGGCTGAGCTTTGGCCTGGATGACATCACATACCTTGTCCCTTAGATGGAACTCTAATCTGCTACAGTATGTTTTTTCCTGAAAACTTGGGGGAAATGTTGATGCAAACTGATTGACTCTAGCTTTCGTTACCAAGAGCATGATGATTCAGAAGCAGGAAGAAGTAAATCCAGCCATTGACTGGTGTAGCTGTCAGGGCAAAATTGCATGGGTGCCATCCTGAAGGCTCTTGTAAGGAATCAGCCACCTGGTAACCCTGGGGGGGTTTCCAACGAGGATGGAGCAGGCATTTGGCAATGTGCTAACCCCCACCTAGCAGGGGAAGTGGTAGGGACCAGGCCCCATCGTTGGACCCTCCTTTTCCCTGGAGAAGCCCCCTGATCCTCACTGCTCCGTGTTGACTTCGGGAACTTCATTTGGCCATTGCTTAAGTCTCTCTCACTTTCTGTTGCTAAAAAGCTTTGAAAACACCCGATTTTTTCCCAAAGGTTATGAAAACAAAAGCAACCTTGTAGATTATCCTTCTCCATAAAGTTTCTTTGGTGCTTGCTCCCTTTTCGTATCAAAATCCACAGCTACCTTTTCTGTCTCCTGCCCTCCCCCTTGCAGAGGGTCTGACGCAATCAGCCGCACCTCAACAGGATTTTGAGCAATCCCCTCACAAGCACACCCAGAGTCTTGCTTCAACATGACATGAGTCATCATTTCACATTTGTTATCAGTCATCTTCAAAGATCCCAAGAGAAGCTTGGTCTGATAGTCCCTAAGGTCAGGAATCTGGGTTTGCTGATTACAAGTGAGAACTTTGTAGAACTTTCCAGGTGAACAGAGGAGCATTGGCCCAGGGAGCTCATCCCCTGACTTTGCTGCTGTGTGGCCTTGGGTGTTCAAGAGCTCATCTGCCAGGAGCATGTGCCAACCTCTGCCATCCTGGTGACATGGAAGATCGAAGAGGGCTTTGGGCCAGATGACCTCATGAATCTGCTCCCCTCCTTCCTGTGGCTGCTCCTTCTGTGACATCATAATGATAGCAGTGGGTGGGCCCCTGGAGCTCATTCCAATTTGAGAGAGACTCTCAGCTCTGTGTCCTCCCCTTCTCCTTCTCCTCTTTTCCTGCTCTTCTCTAGCACTCGAAAGCCAAGGCTAGGTCAGGGACACCCACCCAGATGCAGTATTCCCAGACAAAACAGGCCAGGAGCCCTGGGGGCACACAAAGGCACCTTGAGATGTGCAGTGCGTCTTTCTTACATCGGGAGGAACAGCCGTAGTGAGGACATGCCTTGGCAGAGAACTGAGGGACTCATGCTGCAGATGCAGTATCTCCCTCAGCATCAAGCGGCACTGGCAGGCACAGGCCCCAAACTCCAGACTCTACTTATATACTGAGCCAACCCCTTGAGGCCATGACAAATCCTCCCAAAGCTTGGTGAGCTCACAAGCTAAAGCTGCCAGCAGCACTCTCCAGAGAGCCCATCCTGAGGATGTCAGGGCCCAAGGTGGAAAGTTCGGGCTCTGTACACCCTCACCTCAGAGCATTTCTCCTACGACAATGGAGGAAAGATGAGGCACACACACCAGGGCCCATCCGCTCTGCTCCCTGAACAGACCACAAACCGTCATGCAGTACTACAGTCTGCATAGGGGTGTAGAGAGACACAAGAGGGCACCGAATGCCCTCAGCAACCTAGTTCTACCCCTTCCCCCTCTTCCCCTTGTCCAGTGATTGATCTCCAGCAGGACGGTTCTACTCACATAAGCAGCGTGGAGGTGGCAATGGGACAGTCACAACATACATTTCCTAGGGCTGCCATAACAGCTGGGTAGCTTAAAACAACAAATGTATTCCTTCTCATTTCTGGACACTAGAAATCCAAACTCAAGGGAACAGGGCCATGCTCCCCCTGAGGGTTCTAGGGAAGAATCCTTCTTTGCTTGTCCCCAGCTTCAGTAGTTGCTGACAATCCTTGGCTTTCCTTGGCTTATAAATGCATCACTCTCATCTCTGCCTCCATGGTCACATGGCCTTCATCCCTGTGTGTGTTCACACGACTTTCTTGTAAGGATAGTAGTTGTTAGATTAGGGCCTGCCCTAATCTAGTATGACCTCACCTAACTTAACATTCAATCTGCGAAGACTCGATTTCCAAATAAGTCCACATTCTGAAGTTTCAGAAGGACATGAATTTTGAAGTGACACTATTCAACCCACTGCAGTTACCCCAGCTTGAAGAACCTATACTGATTGCTAGTCTGTGTTTCATGCACCAAACCCAGCAAATTGAATAAACTCTAGGGCCCTATCCAGGCGGTCCTTACTACTCAACAAGAAAGTAAGAAGAGGTTGATAGAGCACACAGGTGGTAGTTACTGGGAGAAATAAAACTTTTTCATCTAAAAAATTTTTTGGAGTTGAACACGCAGGCCGAAGGGGAGAAGACGGGGGTTGGCGGGGAGTGACGGGCAGGAAGAACATCTGAGCCCAGAAGCCTGGCCAGCCTGGAAGCATGCTGGGTGGGCCTGGCCAGCACATGGAGCATTGGAGCAAGAACTGAAGTAGAAAGATTAGCAAGGGCTGGATCACAGCAGAACTTACCAGCCACACTAAAAACTTCAGACCTATTTGCGAACAAACTGGGAGTCACTAAAGTGTGGAAAGCGGAAGAGGGAATGAGATTTCCCACCAGTAGAGGTGGCAGCTGTGTGGCGAGTGGGTTAGAATAGAGTGGAGATAGGGTCGCCTGGGTGGCTCAGTTGGTTAAGCGACTGCCTTCTCCTCAGGTCATGATCCTGGAGTCCCGGGATCGAGTCCTGTATTGGGCTCCCTGTTGGGCAGGGAGTCTGCTTCTCCCGATGACCTCTCTCCTCTTGTGCTCTCTCTCATTCTCTCTTTCTCTCAAATAAATAAATAAAATCTTAAAAAAAAATAGCGTGGAGACAGTATATGGGAAGTCATTTATCACACATAATAGGTAAAGACCAAAAAGGACTTATTTTCACAAATTACAGTGGATCCAAGGTTATGCCTATAATAGCACCACTCATTTGCTTGCATTTTGATTAGTTTATTGTACACCAGGTGCTCATACCTAACAACAGGAAGTGCCGACATCACCCCTCGTGTGGCATCACAGTCAAAAAAGGTTAAGGAGGGCGCCTGGGTGGCTCAGTTGGTTGAGCGACTGCCTTCGGCTCAGGTCATGATCCCGGAGTCCCGGGATCGAGTCCCATATCGGACTCCCGGCTCTGCGGGAGGTCTCCTTCTCCCTCTGACCTTCTCCCCTCCCATTCTCAGTCTCTCTCTCTCTAATAAATAAAAATAAAATCTTAAAAAAAAAAGGTTAAGGACCCTGCAGTAGATAAAGAAATGAGAAAGATCTAAGACCAACAGCTTTCAAATCTTTAGCCACTCAATGTTCTTCAAACAATATACATGTAATTGCTCTGTTTAAATCTGGGATGAGAAGCCCCCCAACCCCATACTGCTTGCTTAATACCCCCTTCCATTCCAACTTCAGAAGGCCCCAAAAGGATGAGTGAAACAATTTGAAAGCCACTGGCCTAAACCATTGTTACCAGATGGTAACAATGAGCATCTCAAGAGGAGGTGAGATAGACAGAAAACTAGAAATCAATTTCTCAGTCTTGGGATGGGGATGGGTAGAAAGGGTGTATGTAATGGAAGGTTCTTAGACTAGTTGATGAAATTCCAGGTTTCTTGTCGGAGGAACTTGGAGGGAGATCAGAGGAACAGGTTTGGGAGAATGATGAAGGCTTCCATATGCTGAACTGCAAGAGCATGTGAGACACATACCCAGGAGGCTAGGGGATATGTGGTGGAGGGAGCTTGAGAGAGCAGTCTCACCTGGAGAAATAGAGGGGGAGCTCATCAGTATTTGGTGGTAACTGGAGTCCAGGGAAATGAAAAAGCCATCCAGAAAAACAAAAAAACAAAAAGCAGAACATGGTATGATAAGGGAAGAGGAGAGAACCTAGGAAAGGATCTTGATGAACACCAACATGTAATCGGTGCTCAGAGAGGAAGGAGATAAGCACAGTCATGACTTCTTAGGAGCAAAGAAGGAAGAGAGAAAAGGGATAATTCCCACATATTCCCTCTCCTCCCAAGACACTGAGCTTATACTCACAGTCTCAGATCATCACAAAGAGTTATTGTAGAGAGAGCGGGAAAACTATTTCTTCATTTCAACCAAATTCAGAGATAGGGATTTTCTCCTTCACAAATATATCTCGTGCTTAATAGAGGTCCTGGAATGTAAGTGCTTTATAAATATTTGTTGATTGAGCAAGTTAATTAATGAATCTTTAAGAACTATTTGGGGAAAGCATTACAAAAGCTTTAAGAGCTGCACAGAAGTATTGAGAGATCAGGGTAAACTTGAGGACCATCTGGAATGTTCCCCAGGAGAAGAAACACACCAAACTGTGTGTTGGCTCCCAGAAGACCCACACAGGGCAAGATTCAAGGAAGAACGATAGAAGCAAAGGAAAGCCAGCCCAAATGGCCTCCATGGCCCTGGAGCACAGGCAGACAACATTATGTGGAATAGAGCCAAACAGCCAAGGGGAAATGGAAATTATGGGATGTGCTTAAGGAAACCTAAGTAGTAAAAATAGAAATCTGGATTTAGATTCTCATTGTATTATTGAAACTATTCTTGAGAAATGGGGCAGACAGCCCTGGGGGGAATAATGCCAAATAAGCAGCATAACTGCTTTGCCCTTAGAAATCAGGCTTCCTGTCACTTTTTTTTCTAAGTAAAATCTAAGCTCCAGCAAAGATTCCACTTTCTGAACAACCAAATGAAGTGGCAGGTCTAAGACCATAGAGGGCAAACTCCCCGAAGGAAACCTTGTCCAGAGTCTACCTACTTTAGCAGACCCTGTGATGCTCAACAGGAAGGGTACCCCCCACTGAGCAGAAGATTATTTGTTCCTTGAAAAGGAAGTTTTCAATTTACCTTTATATTATGGTAAATAGAGAATAACAGAAACTCTCTGCAATTAGCTGGATAGGACCCTATGCATAACTCAAAGGGTAAGGGTAGCATCAAGGCAAGCTCCTGCTTGGGAAGATAAGGAATCTCAATTTCAGCAAATAAACAAATGTTGACCAAGAACATAGTTAGGTTGTAGGTTGTCCCTACAACCCAATAAAAAGGCTAGAATGGAGAACAGGTAGGAGCTAAAATACATACATACGTGTACGTACATACATACATACATACATACATTTTTCTTCTGTGATATGGACTATAGTGAACACTGCAGATCATGCCTTTGGTCACACATCTTCAGAGACTTCTGGGCATCGTGTGTGGAATGTTGTCCTTTCCAGCACGACTTCCAAATGGTCTCAGCATGAATCGGAGCGCTCTGATCACATATTTCTTGGCTTCTTTTCAGTGTTTTATCACTTCGCTTGGTTTTAGAAAATGTTTTTCCACCCACTGGAGGGACACAACCAAACTCTAATACAGATGAGAACTCAGAAAGGGGAGTGACCTCAAAGCTCAGGAAGAATGAAAAGGCACAGAAGTGCCTCATGAGGGAAACAGAAGGAAAATGCGACAGGGGAGAGAGATGATCTGGAAGGATACTAAGGTTTTAAGTGGCTACCTCTAGGATAAGGGATGTTCTAATTTTCCCCTTTTGGTTTAGGTTTATCAGCCTTTTCCACTTTTTCTTCAAGGAACTGTTATACTTTTAAATAGTAAAAAATAAAAGTTATATTATGACAAAAAAATCAAATTATCAAGGTTTACATATCTTAAGATTTCTTAAAATTTTTTCTAAAAAGGGCTTTTTTTAGAAAGATTTTTTATTTATGTATTTGAGAGAGAGAGAGCACGAGCGATGGGGAGGAGAAGAAGGAGAGAGAGAAGCAGACTCCTCACTGAACAGGGAGCTCAATGTGGGGCTCAATCCCAAGACCCTGAGATCAAGACTTGAGCCAAAGGCAGACCCTTAACAGACTAAGCCACTCAAGTGTCCCTGGAAAAAAAGTTTTTAATGTGGTAAAATATACAGATGTTTTACCAGTTTAACCATTGTTAAGGCTACAATTCAGTGGCATTAATTACATTCACAATATTGTACAGGGATCACCACTATCCATTTCCAGAAATTTTTCATCATCCCCAGCAGAAATTCTGTACCAGTTTAGACAATAAATTCCCATTTCTCCCACCTGCCACCTTCTGGAAACTTCTATTCTACCATCTCTGTGAATTTGCCTGTTCTAAGTACCTTATAGGTGGGATCATACAATACTTATCAATCTATCTGACTTATTTCATTTGGCATAATGTTCTCAAGTTTCATTCGTGCTGTAGCAGTGTCAGAATGCCATTCCTTTAGAAAGCTGAATAGTGTTCTATGTCTACATCACATGTACCCTCTGTTGATGGTTGTCTTCAGATGTCATTTGGCCTGTCTCCACCTTTTGACTATTGTAAATAATGCTGCTATGAACATCGGTTTGCAAGCAACTGTTCAAGTCCTTGCTTTCAATTCTTTTGAGTATATACTTAAAAGTGGAGTTGCTAGGTCACATGGTAATTCTCTATTTAGCTTTTTGAGGAACCTCCATACTGTTTTCCACAACAGCTGCACTATTTTGTATTTCCACTGGTTTCCAACTTCTCGACATCCTCATCAACATTGTTTATTTCCCCTTTTTTGTATTATAGCCATCCTAATTTGTGTGAAGTGGAATCTCATTATGGTTTTGATTTGCATTTCCCTGATTAAAATGTTGAGCATCTTTTCTTGTGCTTGTTGGCCATTTGTATGTCTTGTTTGAAGAAATGTCTATTCAAGTCCTTTGCCCACGTTTAAATTGGATTTTTTATTATTGTTGAGTTGTAGGAGTTCTTTATATATTCTGGGTATTAATCACATCTACAATTTGCAAATATTTTCTCCCTTTCTCATGGGTTGTCTTTTTGCTCTTTTAAAAGCATTCTTCAACAGACAAAAACTTTTCAATTTTAATGAAGTCCAGTTTGTCTGGTTTTTGCCATGTTGCTGTGCTTTTAATCCTGTATCCAAGAAATCATTGCCAAATCTAATGTTATGAAAGTTTTCCTCCGTGGTTTCTTCAAAAAGTTCTACAGTTTTAGGTCTTATACATAGGTCTTTAGCCCACTTTGATTTCATGTTGTATATGGCATAAGGTAAGGGTATAATTTCATTATTTTTCATGTGGATATCCAGTTTTCCCCGTACCATTTGTCAAACAGACTGTTCCTTCCTCACTGGAAGGTCTTGAAACCCATGTCAGAAGTCTTACATGCTTTTTGTACTATGAAAAACAATAGATTTTAATGCACTCTCTGGATAAATGTGAAAATAAAGTAGCAATACGTGACATTGGTGTAAATGAGGGTGATGCTCTAATCCTATATTCCTATATAGGATTATAGAGAATATACTATTCTATATATAGAATTTATATGCTATATTCCCAGTAATGAGGCGTCATTAGTGTTACATCAGTAGGGTGTCATACCACCATGAACATCATAGAGTGCTTTCTATCCACGGTTTCTTGTGATTCCCACTATACCCCTATAAGGTAAGCAGGACAGTAATAAATAGTCTCCTTACAGAGAAAAGCACAGGTAGGTTCAGAATGTAGCGAGGAATGGCGGAACAAAGTAAGTGTTTTTTCCACCATCCCATAAAAGGGACAATATCGGAAACAATGCAACCTTTTTTTTTTTTTTTTTTTTTTTAACGATGCAACTTTTACACTGAGATCTGGTCCCAATGTTCCTTTTACTGAGAACTTGTCTGGCTTCATTCATCCTAAAATAGGGATGGTTTACTGCTCTCTACCTTGAATGCAGAGCGAAGTACAGGTAACAAGAGGGTGAGAGGCTCATGGAGAGCAAACCTAGAAATCAGAGCAAGGACCAAGAGCAGATTCAGAACCATCACAACCTCATCAGGACATTTCCTCAATAATTTTAAAGCCTTAAATGTGAAATAGCACATCGTTGCCCAATACCTCATGGCCAGATAGACTGATGAAACCACAATGAATGTGGATGGCTGCAGGGACAGGGGGCTGGCTCTATTGTTCCAGGCTTCAGGGGAGAGAAACAGCTGAGCTGAGATTGGTGGAAAGATGGCTGTTTAAGTTCATTTAGGGGACAGTTGCATGTTCCCTGGAATGAAAGTTACTAAGTACCTACAATGGACAAGATATATTGGGAGATGTGCAGATAGAAAGGCAGTAATCTTTGGGAAGTTTCAAATAGAGCAAAATAGGAAGTAAGAAAGAACTACATTAAGGCAGCGATATGAAGCGCCTTAAGAGTTTCACATGAACCTTCTGTAAGGCTGCCCCTATGCACAAAGGCAAGATCCAGAAGTTTGTCCATAACAATGTCCCCTTGGTTACTCTCCATCAAAAGCCTGCCTGGTGGGTTTCATCTCTCTGTACTGAGCCCTCAATATGCAAAACCTCTTCTATGTCTTCAAGCACTAAAAGGAAACACAGCCTTCCTGATATAATAATGGGATGGATGGTGAGGCTATAAATTTATTTGGATTTACGATCTGGCTCTCTCCCTTCCCTCCATCTGTGCCAAACCATTCGGGTACGCTCCTGATTAATCATCTGTGGAAAAAGTACATTACTGCAAGGTGCATGTTCTCACTCAAGTGCTTTCAACAAGACCCTGGGCAGTTAGTGCAGAGGCTTTCAGGAAAGGAGATGCTCAGAGGGCATTGAATATTTGGCCTTTCCTGTACCTCACTGATGTCTAAAACCGGAATGGAAAGAAAAACCTTCAGGGTCAGGGAGAATCGGAAAGCTATGCAGGCTTGGCATTCTAAGCCCCCGCATGAGGGGGGGCAGCTGTCAATGAAGCCACCCAAACAGGTGACTCCAGGGGCAAGATGTTATCCAGTCTGTCCCAAGAGACGTTATCCAGCCACAGGAGGCAGCGAGCTGTGGCAGGAAGAGGCAGGCTTTGAAGAAAGGCTGGTTCCGATTCTGGTTCTGCCGTTTAGCAGGTGAGCCTGAGCATGACCTCTGAGTTTCAGATTCCTTTACTAGAAAAGGAGAGAGCCCCTGCCATGGAGACATGGTATGGTAGTGAGGGTCTTAAATGGCTCCCAAGCACACCTCTAGGCACTCACGCCCTTGGGTAACTTCCTTCTCTTGAGCATAAGCTGTACCAAGTGACTTGCCTCTAATGACGAGAATATGGTAGAAGTGATGGGATGTCACTTCTGAGATTAGGTCGCAAGACACCGCAACTTCCATCTTGCTTGCCTTCCCTCTTTGTCTCTTCCCTCTTGCTGTGGGATGTCCTGTGGAGCAGTCCACGGGACAAGGAACAGAGGGCAGTGTCTAGCTCACAGTCCGCCAAGAATCCTGCCAACAACCCTATAAATAAACTTGGAAACAGTCCCCTCTCCAAGTCAAGCTTTAATATGGCTGCAGTCTGGCCAACCCCTTACAGCGGCTCGTGAGACACCCGAGCTGGAGGGCCCAGCGAAGCCACCTGCAGATTCCTGACTCCCAGAAACTAGGAGATAATAAGTTATTGTTTCAAACCACTAAATTTGGGGTTAATTTGTTATGTGGGCAATAGATAACTAATGTGGAATGGAGGATTTAAGGGACCACGTACAACAGCCAGTCCATAAGTGGTAGTTATTATCCTTAGCATGAGATGGACTAATTGCCTTCCAATTCGTTTGTAGAAAAGATGGTGGTATGAAGATTGGGGGATGGAGGGAGGGAAGGGGATGGCATTTTCCAGGAAATCATGAACTAAGCAGAAACTAAAAAGAGAAATATAGCCAAATGCCAACTATCTTGTGACATGTGATCATCTCCCTTCTCCATGGTCCCAAAATATTTCATCTGTGCCATGATTATAGCACCGGCTCGGCTGGGGCCATATATCGTGCTGTCGCCCCTTCTCCCTTACCCCGTCCTCAAAGATAGGGGCTGAGCCCATCCCACTGCTGAATCCATCACCATGTCAAACACTGTACTTTCCAAATAATGATGAGAAGAGCCCATAATTGTTCTTCCTCCTGTTTTTAAATATTATTCTGGTAAGGGTTTCTTCCCATTGTTTTCTTATTGAAATTCTCCTCATCTTTCAAAGTGTAGTTCACAGATGTCTTTCTCTGCACAGCCTCCCTGACTTCTAGCTCTTTCTTCAGCAATAGTCTCTCTCTCCATGATTCTCCTGACAAACTATGTGTTCCTCTGGTTAGTAGTTGTCTTCCTGGGCTCTTTGCTAGAATCTGTGTGCTGTCACCGTCTCTCCCTCTAGATGGCAGCCTCCAGACACAGGGGCAGTCTGTCTGATTCGCCCTCTCAAGCTGAGTGTCCACTTCAGGCTTGCAGTGGGTTCTCAAAACTAGTGACTGAAGGAATAAATTATTCCATCCAATTCTCTGAGATATGAATAATCAAATCTCTGAGAACAAGACGGGGGTGGGGGTCAGAAGGGAGATCACAAATTGTAACAGACTTTTTCAAAGCCACAGGGTGCCACAAGTGCCCTCTAACCCAGCCAAGTTTACAGGGCTTGTGGGATCCCACAGGGTTCTTTTCTAAGCTGCGGACCCCTGCTGGCATCATCCCCAGGACAAAGAAAATGGAGCTGCGAACACCACCCACCACGAAAGGAAGAGCAGGTAGGAGGATACAGACAGACATTGTTAGAAACTTAACTCAAGAGAGTACAATAAACAAGCACTCATGGAAATCGTTGTCCATGGTGAAGGCCAATCCACGCTCCTCTGCCCTATCCCTGCTCTAGCACACCAATGATCAGGACCCAGGTCTGACGGGAATTCACCTCCACACAGAACTCAGTTCTGGGCTAAACAGGACCAAAGCCTCTGGTGATTTCTAGCTCCCTTCTTAGGCAGAGGAAGCCCAAGATGCCATAAACAAGAGGGAAATGGGAGTGCCAGTGACACTGTGACAGCATTAGGCCATTAATGAAGATGTAGCAGGGCAATAATTCCCACCACTCACAGTGGATGAGAGAATGCCTGTCACCTTGGCAACCGGTCCTCCCTGAAGGCAACCTCAACTCAAGGGTGGCCAAGCCCCAGGCTGACGGGGATCCAGATCCCTCCACCCCTGGGGTCCCCAGTTCCTGAGTACAGGGTCTGGGCCTCCCTAGATGCACCAAGTGAGCCACAGACAGGTCTGAGTCTAGGCCTCATTGCTTCTGGTGCCCTCATCTCAAAGGCACTGGTCATCAGAATAACCCACCCAGGCTAGGAATTGGCCAGTTCCTACCTGCCTGGTAGTGGTTAGTCAGCACCCACTTGTTGGGCAAGAGTTGGTTAGCACCTGCCCACCCAGGAGTAGGTGGTCAGAACTTGCCTGTTTGGCCTGACTGTCCAGTGCTGTCCATGAGCAGCCCTGTGAATTGAGTAATCACAATTGTCAAGGAGGCCTGGGCCTGGAAGACTGGAAGAAAGATGGAATAAGGAAAGGTACATACTTCCCGTACTCTACAGCTTACAGGGTATTTTAGTATGATTTCTTTCTTTTGATCTTCCCCATAACACAGGGGGCTAGGAACAGTCAGTCCCCTTTTATAGAGGTATTCATTCATTTATTTCACAGACATTTTGAGAGTACCTATTCTGGGCCCAACTCTTGAGAAGCTCTGTGGGTACAGAGAGAAAAAAAATGCAACTCTTGCTCTCAGAGATCACAAGTCTATGAGAGAGGAGAGGATATCATCATGCTCATCCTAGTAACAGCTAACATTCCTGAGCCCTTCTGCATGCCAGGGATCATCTGAGTACCTCATTAGTAATAACTCATTTAATCCTCAGAACAGTTTTATGAAGTAGGCACCGCGATTATCCTTATTTTACAGATAAGAAAACTGAGGTCCGGAAAGGTTAACTACATTTCCCATTCTCTCAGCTAGTAAATGGCAGAGGCAGGATTTGAAGCCAAGCAGTCTGGTTATCAAGTCTATACCCTTAGGCGCTCTAGACGATCAAGCCCAATATGACATATTGTGTACCAACTTAGAAATGTCTACCTTCCTATTGTAGTGAAGAAGAATGAGTAAGGTAGAAGATGGGAGAATCTAGGGCAGGAGGTCATTTAAACAGGGCTTTCCCAGAATCCCAAAGGCCCATATCACTTCTGTTTTTAAGACTATGGTATATTAAAATAAATACAGAAAGTCAAAGTTACAGAATTTTGTTATATTTGAGGTGTTTATACTTAACATCTGATTATAATGCATATGTGATATAACACAATGTAATTGTGTTTATCATAAGATAATTCCAAGATTATGAAAACATACTGACTCATTGTGCATTTAGGGTTAGATGGTCCAAACAGACAAGGCTGCATGACAAGCATGATCCTCTTTCGGTTCTCTCAATGTATCTCTGCAATTGGATGGAAATTTTCATTTGGAGCTAAGGTCAAAATTGAAATTTGTTGTCCCCTTGTGATTGAGGGTCTGGGAGCCAAATAGGGGTCTCTTGTGACTGGTCTTTAATTTCCACAATGTCTTAAAGCCAGACAGGTAATCCAGTCAGTGGCTAAAGAGGATATTCTACAGCAATATTGTATGAGTTTGAGTCTCAGTTCTGTCACCTACTAGTTGTGTGAACCTGGGAAAATTACTTAAATGATCTTTGCCTCAGTTTCCCCATCCATTAAATAAGGGTAACAATACCTCGCTCCTAGGTTTGCTGTGAGCATTAAACACATTAACATATGCAAAATGCTTAAAAATGCACCTGGCATATAGCTAGTCCCCAGTAAGTGTTAAGCATCAATGTCTCAAAGAAAGAGCAGGGACTTCCGGTATACAAAGAGTAAAAATAAATTCTAGTCAAAAGAATTGGCATAGACAAAGGCACAGTGGTATGAAATTCAAGCAACATTATGGGAATTGAAAATGACTCTATGTAAGGCAGGGAAAACCCAGGCTTAGATGGGGAAAAGCCTTGCATACCAGATTAAGGAATTAGAGTGGATCCTCTCAAAGATGAGGCCGTTGGTGAATGGTGAGCCTGACCAGAAGGTACAGAGGGTCAGAATTCAAAGGGACTCACTCAGGCAGCACATGGAACAGTTGGAACTCAAAGGTTGACCTTCTGTTGCTTTTAAATTCCATTGTTCTCTTGGGGCGCCTGGGTGGCTCAGTTGTTAAGCATCTGCCTTTGGCTCAGGTCATGATCCCAGGGTCCTAGGATCAAGCTCCATATTGGGCTCCCTGCTCAGCAGGAAGCCTGCTTCTCCCTCTCCCACTCTCCCTACTTGTGTTCCCTCTCTTGCTGTGTCTCTCTCTGTTAAATAAATAAATAAAATCTTAAAAAAAAAAAAGACTTTAAATTCCATGTTCTCTCCGATCCACAACAATGAACTTGTATATCCTCATCCTCCAGCCTCTCCACAACCATTTCAACCATCTTCAGGTGTGGCCATGCTTGTTTTCCCCCAGAAAGCCACTTCTCCTCAAGCCTCAGTCCATACGGCTCAGGTATTGTCACCACATCCACCGCAGGCCAATGAGTCTGACTCAGGTCCCACTAATCACAGCATCAAACCCCCAGAAATCATTTGGATATCATCATCATCATCCACATTTTCTGAGCACTTAGTGTGCCCAGGCATGGCTCTAAAAGATTCCCATCCTTTATCTCATTTAATTAAGGGTTAACTTCTAAGTAACCCTAGTAGTAAGCACTACTACTTTTTCCATTAGGAAGCCAAAGGCATTCTAAATCCAAAGTCCATTTGCTTAACTACCCCATTACACTGCCTCCTGCCCATTGGTCTGGAGGGAGATTGGCACCTCCCAAAAAGGCAGCTCGAGAGAACAACTGGAACTAGCTACTCTCTTATTTCCAGAGTCACTCCATCCCATTCCTTAAAATAAATACAGAAACCAAACCCACATCATCTTTCTAAATTGAGCTGAGCCTCAAAGATGTACTCACTGTAGAAGTTGATGAACTCACACATTCATTCCTCAACCATCTATCACCCCTCCTGGGTCAGGTCCCATGCACGGCCTTAAGAAGTACAAAGATGATCAGGAAAAGAGGTCAGCCTTGGGACAAGGGCAAGGGCGCCCCATGGGGAGAAGTCAGACTGCAACGGCTTGCCCTAGAGCAGCTGGTCCTAACTGGCCGTGGGCCGTCAGATGCAGAATCTAAGCTCTGGCCTGGCTGCTCCCCACATCAGAGTGGAGCAGCAGGAAAAGTGTAGGTGGCAGCTACAAGGCAGTGTCATCATGTCATAGGCTATGCCATGTGACTTGGACCCTACTGGGGAGCTGTTCTGATACTTTCTAATTGTACCAAAAATGTGATACACTGGTCTTATAAACTGCACTCATTTCTTAAAATTACATACAACCCCATAGTCTCCCTTGGAAATTAAGTTTTAATTTGGTGAATTTTTAAAGCCAAGCTCTTTAGCAATTGCAAGAAATGTGAAGGGGAGAGAAAAGTGAAAGTAGCAAGTCAAGATCACCCATCACCCCACCACTCAGAGGCAACCACTGTTCACCTCCTTCCAATCCTCTCTATATACATTTTTAACACAGTTGAGATCATACTGTATAATCAATTTTGTATCTCGCTTTTCAGAAATGTGAATTTAAAAGTCAAGCACCCAAGAACCCCGGCTATCTCATCAACACTTCAGATGCCTCAGAAATGCATTGGAATTTTTAAAAATTGATTCTACAAATCTCCCCCTCCACGTCTCTTCTGACCGTGTGGGATTTGCAGCAGAATACACACGATATAGACACATCCCCTGAAGTGTAATAGATTTGAATTGCACACAAGTTGGTGAATGAATGTCTAAATAATTAGGAGGTTAATTAATCTAAAATATAGGAGGATGAGAGAAATTTGAAGCTACGGATTCAACAGAGAGAACAGGCAAGCCTGTTCTGCTAATGAAAACAGAGAGAGGTGAGAGACAGAGGCCAAGGAAACTGGTAGCACAGCCAGCTGCTCCAATGGGCATCGGACTTCCTGGAGCCTGTCACCCCTTTTTTTTTTTTTAAAGATTTTATTTATTTATTTGACAGAGAGAGAGATCACAAGTAGGCAGAGAGGCAGGCAGAGAGAGAGGGGGAAGCAGGCTCCCCACTGAGTAGAGAGCCCGATGCGGGGCTCGATCTCAGGACCCTGAGATCATGACCTGAGCCGAAGGCAGAGGCCTGAACCCACTGAGCCACCCAGGCGCCCCGGGGCCTGTCATCTTGGCCATGTAGTGCTGGCATGCTCAAGGCAGGTCCAAATTCAGGCTCTGCTGCCTATTGGCTTTGTGACCTTGGACAGACTATTTAATCTCTCTGAACCTCGGTTTTCACATCCATAAATAGTAAATGATAGAACAGTGCCTGTCTTGCCGTATTGCTGTAAGGGTTAATGAAGCCCATATATGTAAAACATTCCAAACACATAGCAAAATCGTAGGAAATGTTAGCTCTTACTACCTGGAAAGCAGTATGTCCTAGCGCAGTGGCTTTCTCAAATTTTTACCCGTGCGGTGCTGTCTTATTTTCCGTTCTATTGTATTTCATTTTTGAAAATTCTGGTTGCAACCCACTGAAGTGATTGCGTGACTCAATACCGGGTCTCACTTGGCAATCTGAAAAATTCTAGCCTCATGGGAAGCACATAGATTTTGGTGTAAAAAGAGGGCGCCTGGGTGGCTCAGTTGGTTGAGCAACTGCCTTCGGCTCAGGTCATGATCCCGGAGTCCCCGGATCGAGTCCCATATCAGACTCCCGGCTCTGCGGGAAGTCTGCTTCTCCCTCTGACTTTCTCCCCTCTCATTCTCAGTCTCTCGCTCTCTAATAAATAAATAAAAAATAAAAATCTTTACAAAAAAAAAAAGAAAAAAGAAAAAAAAATTCCCTGGGATCAGATCTCACCTCTGCCACTTACTCCCCATGTAAGGAGAGGAAAGTTTTTGTTGACTTTTAAAACAACCTGATCTTCAGTTTCCTCATCTACAAAGTGAAGACAGTGGCCATCTTACCGACGTGGAGGATATGGCACAGGACTCGGCACTTGGCGGGTACTCCATCAGCTGTAGCTTTTGGAATTGATCTGCTCTGCAAGCAGACAGGACTCCAGGAGAAGCTGGCCCCCATTAACCAATGCCTTTGGGACCTCCGAATGCAATTACCGCAGGGCTTTGTCTCAGGGCTTGGTGTGGAAGCAGCTTCTGAGGTCTGTGATACCCTTGCTAAACAGCATGCTTCCAAGTCCTGCCATTTGAATTTGATTTTTTAAAGTACTTCCTTTATTTTAATTCAGACCCCAGGGACCTGGAAAGTACACCACTGCTTTTTCCCAATAAAAATCAGACCGGCAATAAGCATATTGCATTTGAAATGGTGAAGCTGGGCTCGCCTTCAAGGGACACCGCATTAGGACTTGGCTCACCCCCAGCCCGTGTTCCACAGTCGATTTCCCTGGAGGAAACTTGGCCACAGCCTTGTGGGCTGGTGGGCTGAAAGAAACCTTGGCTTCAGCTAACTCTCTTACAACTGGCTGATGAGACATGAAGAGGAGAGAGAAACTATCCAAGCAACACTGATGGCAAATTGGGACTCACACGTGACAGCTCATATTCCAACCTGGAAACCTGGTGTAAGTGGGGAGCATCCAGCCCTCTGGGTCCCCTGAGCCTGACCTAATGAGGGCTCTCCTTCACTCGATAGGCCCCAGTTATCAGAGGCATTCTTATCCCCGGGGAGAACACTTTCAAGGTTGCTATACTTACAAAAACCATTTCAGCAGTAAAAAACTGTTTTAAATATATACTGTTTACTAGATGCACTTTTTGGGTTGCTTTAGATAGCTTCACTCATTTAATTTTCATAGCCCTGTGAGATAGAGCCTATTCTCATCATCCCCATTTTAAGGATTATAAAATGGAGGCACACAGGGATTAAGTGATCTGCCTGAATTCTCATGGCTAGAAAGTGGTAGATCTGCAATTTGAACCTAGGCTGACTGGCTCGAGCCTGTTTCCTTCATGATCATTGCCCCCTGGTGATGACATGAATGGCTAGCCCTTCCTCTGGGCTCACCACCATGAGCCAGGCACTGTTGAAAGCCCCTTATGTATATTAGCTCATTGAGTCTTCACAATAACCTTGTGAGGTAGATGTTATTACACCCATTCTCTGTATATTACTCTACCTGTGCCCTAAGCTGTTTTATCTGGAAACTTTGGGGATGTAGAACCTTGAAGGACCCTTCACCCTGAAACAGCATGGGGGTCAAAACACCTGACAGAGAAGGGTTTTGTCAGTGGTGGCTTTCTGAGTGAGAGAGGTTGCAGCTGTTGACCCATTAATCGAACACGTATTTTTCTAAAGACTTACTCGTTGCTAGGCACCTGCCTGAATTCTGAGGCCTCAAAGATGCACTCATTCTCTACCCTGAAGTTGGTTTCAACCTAGGAACAAAAAGGTTGATAGATGCTATTTTATTTTTTATTATTTTTTTATTTTTAAATTTTATTTAACCTAAATTCAATTAATTAACAGTGTGTTATTAGTTTCAGAGGTAGAGTTCAGTGATTCATCAGTTGCATATAACACCCAGTGCTCATTACATCACATGCCCTCTTAATGCCCATCACCCAGTTACCCCATCCCCCACCCACTTCACCTCCAGCAACCCTCAGTTTGTTTCCTAAGATTAAGGGTCCCTTACGGTTTGTTTCCATTTCTGATTTTGTCTTATTTTATTTCTCTTATTTTATTTCTCTCCCTTCCCCTATGACCTTCTGTTTTGTTTCTTAAATTCCATATATGAGTGAAATCATATAATTGTCTTTCTCTGATTGACTTATTTCACTTAGCATAATACCTTCTAGTTCCATCCATGTCATTGCAAATGGCAAGATTTCATTTTTTGATGGCTGCATAATATTTCAGAGTGTGTGTGTGTGTGTGTGTAACATCTTCTTTATCCATTCATCTATTGCTGGATATCTGGGCTCTTTCCATAGTTCGGCTATTTTGGACATTGCTGATAGCTGCCATTTTAAAGCTCTTGCAGGGAGTCAGCCATACTGTCCAGGCCTTCCATACACAAGATCTTTGTCTTTTCCTAACAATACTTACTAGGGTTAGTATTATCACCTCTGAAATCAAAGTTGGATAAAGCCAGGATTCAAACTTAGGTTGATTCCAAAGCCCATGTCCCAAATGACTAAATCATACCCAATCCCAACCCACGGTATAGAATCAAGCTAAGTAGGGTGCCTGGATGGCTCCGGTGGTTGAGCGACTGCCTTCAGCACAGGTCATGATCCCGGAGTGGTGGAATAGAGTCCCACATCGGGCTCCCAGCCCCACAGGGAGTCTGCTTCTTCCTCAGACCTTTTCCCCTCTCATGCTCTCTCTGTCTCTCAAATAAATAAATAAAACTTAAAAAAAAAAAAAAAAGAATCAAGCTAAGTAGTCATCACAATCACCACTCCCAACATCCAGCCCACCCACCCTCCTTTGTGGAATAGCGGAGATGTGACTCCACCTTTGTCTCCATGGTAACTGGTCTAAACCAATCTCAATGACCTCATCCCCTTCCGTTGTGACTGGTTCACCGTCAGACTTAAGCCAATCAGCACATGGCATTCACAGGCACGCACTGATCGGTTCAGGTGATCTAATCAGAGAAGCTCTGAACTCTGGTCATTATGGGAGGGTCATTCTTTCTTCCTTCAGAAATATAAGCAAGAAAGTGTGAGGCACCTCTTCCCTTGGCTCCATCTTGCAATGGGGATGAAAGCCAGCCTGAGAATGGAGCCAACACATGGAGAGTACAGAGGTGAGGGAGTAGCTGAGAAACAGAAGTGGACCTCTGAAGCCTACACGACCTACTGTCGTTTCTCATTCATGTGAGTCAAGGGATCCGCTTTAACGTGTAAATCAGTTTACTTGCTTGCAAATGAGAACATCCTAATATACAAAGTGTTTGGGAGAGACCGAGATTTATAACGCTCATAGTTACCATTCTAAACTTCTTGTGTATTTGCCAAATAAATATAACAAAATTGCCCTAAAATTTATAAATGAAAAAAATAAATACTGGAGTTTTAGCTAATAAAAATATTTAAAAGAACTTAAATTTCAAAAACACAATATAAATACAACTAAAGAGTATACAACAAACCAGAAAACATATCTGAAACCCATTTCGCAATTAAGAAGCATCTATCCAGGAGAGACTGTGGACTCTGAGCAACAAACTGAGGGTTTTGGAGGGGAGGGGGTGGGGGGGGTTAGCCTGGTGGTGGGTATCGAGAGGGGCACGTACTGCATGGAGCACTGGGTGTGGTGCATGAACAATCAATCTTGTAACACTGAAAAATTAAAATAAATTTGGGGGAAAAAAAAAAAAAACCTGAACTTAACTATTCATAAATTGATTTCTTTGGTCTAAGTCCTCAAAAGGATAAATTGAATAGGCTACATTCCCTAATTATAAATGTGATGAATCTGAAAAATAAAAGACAAATTTAAATTAAAAAAAAAAAAAGAAGCATCTATCCATACATTTGTATAAATTAATAAAAGTAAGTAGCACCTTTACTGGAAAGAAATGAGCTAATGACATAAGCAGGTATTTCTTAAACTAGAAGAAGGAGAAATGGTAATAAACACAAATTTACACGAACAGTGTGATACCTTGATGTTTGTCTATCATCAGGGCAAGTACTCAGGATTGGAGAAGGGGGATGGAAACTCACACTCAAACAATCAGCAAAACTAAAAGGCACCTACGGAATAGGAGAAGATATTCGCAAATAACATATAGGGTTAGTATCCAAAATATATAAAGGACTTATAAAACTCAACACCCAAAAAAAAATCAGATTAAACATGTGCAGAAGACATGAGCAGACATTTCTCCAAAGAAGACACAGATGGCTACTAGACACATGAAAAGGTGCTCATCATCACTGATCATCAGGGAAATACAAATCGAAACTACAATGAGATAACACTTCACACCTGTCAGGATGCCTAAAATCAACAACACAAGAAACAACAGGTGTTGGCGTGAATGTGGAGAAAGGGGAACCCTCTTGCACTGTTGGTAGGAATGCAAACTGGTGCAGCCACTCTGGAAGACTGTATGGGGGTTCTCATCTCGTGAGAACCTAGTGGAACCTAGTTAGATAATATTGCTATATTTTAAAAAATGGATGATACGCTGTTTAGTTATAAAAGCAGTTTACAAAAGAAAAAATCAGTGTATTCTATGTGATACACATATATTAGAGATGGTAAACCATATGTTATCTGTGAGTCTAAAGCTGGTAGCATCTCAACACTGGAAAATCTATAACCTTTAGGATAGAAAGTTTTATTCTAAAAGGGATTTTTACAATTACCTTTTTAAATCCTCCTGTTGTAGTAACAAGTGAGTGGTTGCTGCAGTGCGCAGAGGTGACAGGCTGGCTTGGATGGGATGGGGCAGGACATCACGGGTAGATGGAAAGAAGCCATTTAGTGTAGTGAAGATCCTGTCTCATGGGAGGAGGGTCCCATAGCCATCGGATTAAAAGGGAAATTGAAAGGATCCGAGTAAAAGGAAATTTGAAAGTGTAGCAAGAGTGAGGGGCTGCCCCTGATGGGATTTTGCAAAGGAGCTGCAGTTTCTCAAAAGTTGTTACAGCAAATTCTGAGGACAGATTTCTGCCACAATTCCACCCAGCGATCAGGAAGGATTTCCTAGTAAATAAAAATGTAATGTGCATTTTTAAAAAAGATTATTTATTTATTTGACAGGGAGAGGGATCACATGTAGGCAGGGAGGCAGGCAGAGAGAGAGGCAGGCGGGGGGGGCGGGCGGCGGGGTGAAGCAGGCTCCCCGCTGAGCAGAGAGCCTGATGCGGGGCTCGATCCCAGGACCCTGAGACCATGACCTGAGCTGAAGGCAGAGGCTTGGACCCACTGAGCCACCCAGGTGCTCCATAATGTGCATTTTTTAAAGGATTTTATTTATTTGAGAGAAAGAGAATAGGAGCAGTGGGGAGAGGGAGAAGCAGGCTCCCCATTGAACAGGGAGACAGACGTGAGGCTCAATACCAGGATCCCAGGATCCCAGGATCACCACCTGAGCCGAAGACAGATGCTTAACTGAACTTAACAAACCCAGGTGCCCCAGGAATGGGCATTTTTATCGTTATATACTGTTCTTAAAAATATTTTACTATATGATTTTTAATGTGAAAATTCATCAAAATATGCAGTGTTGTGTTTACATAACTAGATATATGGGTTTTATGTAACTTTTTTTCCATTTCAGGTAAAAAGAGACATTTTCGGCCGATACAACGTGATGACATTTGTAATTGATACTTCAATACAGTCACAGGACATAATTATATTAAATTCAAAGTTCTTTACATTTAGTTATTTCTTACCACATACTACATAGAGTATCTTCCATCCTAATATATTTTTTATTACCATATTCCTTTGATGTTAAGAATCTAAATCCTAGAAATATTGTTAATGTAAAATAAGTCAGATTCTGGACCTTCTAGGTATCTGATCTCTGTGTGTGTGGGGTGTGTGTGTGTGTGTGTGTGTGTGTGTGTGTGTTAGCAGTGTTTGTGGTTGATTTAAATGATTTTGGATTATGGGTGGTTTAAAGTATTTTTTCTTTTTTGACTTGCAAGCATTTTTTAATATTACTTTTTACACTGAGCTTATTAGTAATATATATTTCATTCAACAAACTCAGGTATTTAAGAGATGCTATTTTCTTAATTTTCCTATAAGTGAGTTTAATTCCTAGTCCCAGCCCTATTCCTCTTTGTGGCAGAAATATAATCTTGTTCGAGTCAGGTACTGGGGGCTTACAAAGTGTCAAGCCATCGGTAGGCGGGAGGCCTCTGGCTGGCCATTGTCACATTCTGTTTGCACTGGTCACTTCTACATGATCCTTGCCTAGACCACAAGCCCCCCAGGGCTGGCTGTCCCAGTGTCTTCCACATGCCCTGCTGGACCAGGGCGAACTCTGGGAGGCCCCCTCAGGTCTCCCTTCTCCTGTATCTCTATGACAACACCTTACCAAGTGCTCCCCATCATGCAGGAAAATTCCACAAGACTTACCTTCCCCTAGCTCAGGCAAGAGCTCTCTATTCTTGAATACCCTAAGATCTCTTCGGGGATCAAGTCCCAAACCTTAAATGCCTTGCCCTCTGCCCCCTCCTCACGGCTTCAGTATAGCAGATCTTATCTAGTGAGAGAGAGAGATGTGAGCAGCAGAAAAAGCCCAAACAAACAAAACTGACTCTGATCAATCACATATGCTTCTAAATAGCTTTTTGGTTCAAGTATAACTCCATGACAGGGACTCATGTTCTCCGGTTATACGTCATGTCACATGTCCTATTACACATATATTGAGTTACGAATTTAAACAGATAAACCAGTAAATCAACACAGAAAACAAGGGTTCATTCTCACTGAACTTTTAGCTTGCACAATTATTGTATTATTATTATTGTTGTTGTTGTTGTTGTAAAACAATAAACTTAAGTGGTGATTAAATACTGCTTTTCCTACATACCAAGTAATGATCTCGGTGCTTTACATTTGTTAACTCTGCTGACTCTCAGAACAGCTCTTAAGTAGGTGCTAATGGTATTCTCACTTGGACGAGGGGAAAACTGAGTCCCAGAAAGATTATGTAACCTCCCTGAAGTCACACGGTTTATGAGTATGAGAGCCAGGATTCAATCCTAGGAGTCAGGCTCGGGGTCTGTGCATCTCCAGATCCCGCCAAATTTAACCTGTTAATGACGTCATGTGCCAGTGAGAGGTGAAGCATCTTGCCAGATGTTGCCAGTTTAACCGGCTCGAATGAGGGACTAGAACCCAGGTCTTCTGGCTCCAAATCTCATCTTTCTCCTCTGCATCTCTTTGCTTTTTGAGATTGACAAAGCTGACAATTTTGCCAACCAGGGCCAGGGCAAAACTACCATTCACTCCCAGACAGGATGTCTGGGAAGGCTTTGCTGTGATTTGTGAGTCTAATCCCTAGTGGGACTGTCATTGTTGAAGATTCTTAATAGACACCATTGTCAGGTCTGGCTCTCACGTTCAAAAAGACAACTGCTCAAGTACAAGACAGGGGGAGGAGAGTCTCAGCAGCCACAGCCAATGAGAAAATTCCCAGCGGGGATTTTCATGGACCTGGAGCTAAGAGTGAGTCAGAGTCCTAGATGTGGGTTCACAGGTGCTCCTAGGCTGTATTAACACAGGTTTCCCAGTGTTCCCACAGAGGGGCTGTGAGAGTCCTATACCTATCTGTCACCTGAGCCTCTGCTCACTTTTTGACTGTACACTTGAGAGGGGGGCACAAGCGGCTAGAGTCCTGGAGGAGGATAGCAAGTTTGATGGGAAGTGGTGGAAGCCATGTCCTTGGAAGAGTAGAGAAGGTTCTGGGCTGGGGCTCTTAAGACTGGAAAAGTGATTGATCTGGGGACATGACTACTGTTTGCCAAAGTCTGAAGGGCATCATGGGAAAGAATGAGAAAATGAGCCTGTGGGGTCTAAAAGAGCAAACCTAGAGCCCAGAGGTGGAAGAGAGAGAGAACTCAAATAAGGCGTATAAATGCTCAGGCCTTGAAGTCAGACCACCTCAACTCAAATCACCACTTCGCTGTTACTTAACCCCTCTGTGCATCAGCTTTTCTATCAAATAGGAATAATAAAAGCATCTATTTCAGAGTTCTTGAGAGGATTAAATGAGATAACCCGTGTCTAGTGCTTAGCCCTTGGCATACAGAGGTGCTCTATAAATACTCTCCATAATGATGATTATCGTCATAGTGGTACTGTTACTACTGTTGCCAGGGCTAGTTAGCCAGGAGACATGCTACTTCAGGCAGTAACAAGCGCCCCTATCCCGGACACCTGTAAACAGAGGTTCAAAGATTTACCACTTGGTGAAGATGTTGTAAAGTCAACTCAAGCCCTGAGGTACAGGGAGAGCACAGAGAGCTTGTCTTCTCATTGTGTCCTTCCAGGGAGAGCGAGGGAGCTCTCTGGGGTCTCTTTCGGAGGGGCACTAATCCCATTCATGAGGGCTCCACCTCAGGACCCAATCACCTCCCAAAGCCCACCTCCAAGTACCACCACACTGGGGGTTAAGTTTCAATTTCCGGGAGGGCATTGAAGCAAACGCGGACACAAGTATCAGGCAAAGTGGTCTGGCTGCTGAGGGCACCGCTGGCATTGTATTCCTATGTTCCACATGTATCTGTGGAAAGTTTGGGGGATTGGCACAAGCTTCATGTGGAGGGTGCTCATTACAGAATCCTGGAGGGGGTGCATTTGCAAGGAGGGGATGGGTGGAGGGAGGGAACATGCACTCCAAGTGGGAGGGGATTCAGCAGGACTATTGCTCCAGACTAGGTGTGTGGTTGTGGGCCCAGCCAGGCCTTTGTCCCTGAAGGTCTCCGTCCCAGAGAGACAGGCAGCAGAAAAATGCAGCACTGTCTGTGGAGAGGGTCTCAGTGGGACAGTGGGAGCCCAGGGCAGCCCTCTGAGGGCTGGGCGCAAACAGTGCAGTTGGCCTACACACACGGAAATGGGACCAGCAGGGAGGGGATAGCCCCCTCACTTTATCAGCTTCCGGATGGTGTGAGGCTGGCCCAGGACAATCTTAGGGCCATCAACAGGAGCCTGCACCTGTGGCTATAGCCATAAGTGACTTCAGAGCAGTTAGATTTTCACTCCTTAATATGTTAACTAGTTCGCTAATTAAATGATATTTACCGACTACTGATTGTGACTGTTAATTTTATGTGTCAAATTGACTGGGGCCACAGGGTGTCCAGACACTTGATCATATATCATTCTAGGTACGTCTGTGAGGATGTTTTTGGATGAGATTAATTTTTGGCCTGGTGGAATGAACAAAGCAAAGTGCCCTCCCTTCCAGGGGAGGGTCTTATCCAGTTACCCGAGCAGAACAAAGAGGCTGAGGGAGAGGGAACTTCACCTGCCTGCCTGCTTGAGCTGGACGTTGGTCTTCTGCCCTCAGACTGTAACTCAGGCCTCTGGGTGTAAGCTGGAGACTCTCCTGGGCCTCCAGCCTGCCATCCGCAGGTCTCCGCGCTTCTCAGCTTCCTTAGTAATGCGGTCAGTTCCTTATGGTAAATCTCTCTCAAAATATATATGTATATCCAACAGTGGGTTCTGTTTCTTGGGAGAACCGTAATATGCCTATTACGTGTCAGGCATTTTTCTCAAAAAGCTTCAATGAGCAACCCCTTTAGCAGTGGACAGCAGAGAGGGAAGAGAGAGGCGGACACCATGGTCAAGTGACAAAAAGTATTCTTGGGGGATGCCTGCGTGGCTCAGTAGGTTAAAGCCTCTGCCTTCGGCTCAGGTCATGATCTCAGGGTCCCGGGATCAAGCCCCACATCGGGCTCTCTGCTCAGAGAGGGAGCCTGCTTCCTCTACTCTCTCTGCCTGTCTCTCTGTCAAATAAATAAATAAACTCTTTTTAAAAAAAAAAAAAAGTGTTCTTGGGCACGTGTAAGGCATACAGAAATAATTTGAGGGATTAGGGATAATCAAGAGGCAAGGAATCCTAAAATAAGAGGCCAAGGCCAGAGCCAGTGAAGGACAGGTTAATCACTCCTGATAGGGTTGCCTCTAAAACCCCAGAGGGCTATAGGCTGTGGAAATGCATGTACACGTGTGTGTGTGTGTGTGTGTGTGTGTGTGTGTGTGCCCGCCCGCACACGCACGTGTGGGGCTGGGAACTGAATCCAATCAAATGCCAGATCCTGTGCACAAACCCAACGCTGTACAACACCTTTAAGGAAAGTGAAGGCTACAGGCTTAGATTTGCAGGGAATGATGGAAAAAAAAGGCTGACATATAGTTTGTATATGTGTGACTCTTAGGTGTGCACGGAATATGTGTAGATGCATTCAAACAAATACAGATGCAGAGTTTTTAGGTTTATTTAGGAATTGGGTCTTTGATCAGAGTCTTGGGCTTCAGGCCTGGTAGAGTCTGGGATTCACGTGATATATCAGGTAGCCCATGGGAGGAGAATGCTGCTCTCAGGCCCCAGACAGACCTCTACAGACAAGACTAGAACAGGGCCCCCTGATTGAAATTTCTTTCTGTTTGATAAGGAGTCACCCCACCCCCCAACCAGAATAGGCCTGAACTTGAGCCAAACCTGCATGGGTAGGCAGATCAGTCATCAGGGCCTGTGGGTGGGTTGGGTCTTTGTGGCTCCTTGCACACGGAGCTAGTGTGAGAGCTGCTATCCTAATCTCTTGCCAAGTCTCCAAAGCCCAGGTGTCAGAATTTCTCAAGCCAGCTCATGTTCTCTGTCCATTGTCCCGACCTAGCTTCCCGAGCCAACGATGGACTTTATTTCTTCTACAAACACTTATTACAGGGCTGTGATAGACCAGAAACTGTATTAAGCGTGAGGAATTCAGACATAAACAAAGCACAGACCTTTTCACAGAGCCCTGGAAATCAGCCAGCATTTTTCAATCTTAAGAAAGCAAGAAAACAGAAGGACTGGGGAATCCAACACTAACCTTCAACCACTCATATGTGACTGATCATTTTCTTAAGTTAGATTTTTGGAATGATTATTAATCCCACCCTTTTCTGCCTTTCCATAATGAAGTTTGGAACCAACCAAGACATAAGACATAGGACACAGATGGAAATCAAATTATCATCTTTGAAGGTCATTTAAAGAACATGGCTTTTAAACCTATGGCCACAGTGGGCTGCCCAGCCCTTCACTTCAGGTATCAATTTATGCATCCAGTAAATGAAATGACCACAATGTGCCTGGCATAAAGGGCAGAGCCTACATTGGGAGACTTACCACCTAGTACTAGGTCCTGAACATGTCCTCCCTGAAAATGGATCCAAGAAAATAAAGAGAAAGCTGAGCTGAGCATGCCCAGTTTTTTTTTTCCCTGAAACTTGCCCATCAGATAAATCACTCTTCCTCTGGGGACTAGTCAGCAAAGGTACATAAAGATCAAAGTGTTACTTCTGCTGACATCTCAGCGTGTAAGAACATGGGACGAAGGAGATGGAGATTCTCTCAAAACCTGGTACATACATTCAAGATTTAGCTTGTTAATAAGTCTAATGACTTAGTGAATGTCTTACTCTGCTCAGGCTATTATAACAAGATACCATAGACTGAATGGTTTAAACAGCAGACATTTATTTCTTGCTGTTCTGGAGACTAGGAAGTCCAAGATCAAGGTCCTAGCAGATTCAGTTCCTAGTGAGAGCTCTTTTCCTGGCTTATAGACAGCTGCTTTCTCATTGTGTGCTTACATGGTAGAGAGAGAAGGGCTCTGATTTCTCCTCCACCTCTCATAAGGGTATTAACCTCATCGTGAGGGCTCTAGCCTCCTGAATTTATCTAAACCTGATTACCTTCCAAAGGCCCCACCTCCTAATACCATCATATTAAGGGTTAGATAGGGCTTCAACATATGAATTTTTCCCATAACAGTGAACTTGGGATGGATAGGCCCCTAGTTCCCATGGAGACCACAAGGGAAAGAACACTGACTCTGATGTCTATATACCTAAGTTTAAATCCTGACCCTGCCCCTTACTAATCAGGCAACCTTGAGCAAATGACCTTATCACTCCAGGCCTCATGTCTGTCCTCAGAAAAATGAGGAGAATGTTGCTTAGTCTATTGTAGAGATTTCTTGGAAGGACCCAATTTGAGCTTGAATATGGACAGATGAGAGGGGTTGTGTTTTTTTGTCATCATTATTTCTAACGTCACCTGGCCTCAGAGACTCTTCTTCCTGAGAAGGGGGAGTGCGTGCATGAGCCTGCCTGCCTCGAAGTCTAACCTGGAAAGCATCTTGAAATCCAGCACCACCGAAATACTTGAAGAAAGAAGGCAAGTTCCAACCAGAAGGTCTGTTGAATCCTCTCTGTTTTAGAAGATCTGTGATGAGTCTGTTCAAAAGACTCTGTTCTCAAACCAGAGAACTGAACATTGCAGATTCTCCATCTCCCCAACAATTTCTAAGCTCTTGGGTGGCTCAGGGAAGGTTTTGCAACAGAGTAGAATAAAGCATTTTTCTATTTGTCTTCTGGTCTACCATCTACACTGTACTATATCACACACTACATACCACATCTCTCTCTCTCTCTTTCTCTCTCTCTCTCTCTCTCACACACACACACTTAAACACACACACCAGAGAATCCATCTTAACTCTAATGGCTTAGTTGTTTTTCAAGTACAGAGAGAATTTATAAACAATTCCTCAGAAGTTAAAGAAGAGAGAGAGAAAAAATCTTGTATCCTGCTCAGAATAGATTTTAAAAAACCTAAGAGTCAAGTTTTCTCTTCCCCTGAGATATGATTATGATTTCTCTCATCTCTTTTCTCCTTTTCTCCGTGGTTTCATGTGCACTAATACCCACTGTGGAACTCATGGGTGCTGCTCTCTGACATCTGCTTCTCCTTCCAGGAGAGGATAATATTGCCATTTCCTGGCTTCTTGGAACTGGATATAGCCAAGTGGCCAGTCCTGGTCGATGTGGACAGCAGAGCTGGCATGTGTAGCTTCTGAGCCAGACATTTAACTGTTTGGCAGCCACTGTGAGTCATTCAGAACTCTGCGCTGTGTTGATGACTGGCAATGTTCAAGATGGCGGCTGTCCCACCAAGCTGACAAGGTCTTATGAGGAAACATGAAGCAGAGCCTCTCACTGACCCATAAGCAACACGTTGTTGGGCAAGAAAGTAACCTTTATTGCCATAAGACATTAGAATCTGGGAGTTGCTTGTTACTGCAGCTTGTCCTAGCCTATTTTCTCTGTTGCACCCTTAACAAATGAAAAAAATTCAAACCAGTTGTCCTGCTGTTGTTCTTGCCCTAAAGAACCCAAGTTGGCCATAGATGGCACCAATTCATGAGATTGAAAATATCCGAGCTCTGCAGTGTCCACTTTCATGGCCTCGCCCAAAGAGAAGACTGTGCTTCCCAGAGAACTGATTTAGCCTTTGCATTAAACATCAGGCTGCTTCCTCTACCGCATGGCAGGTTTTCATCTCCTCTGAATAATTTTTTAGCAACTTGAGAAACTGCAATCCAAACATATAGTATTTTTGGCTGGAAATTAAAACACGTCACTTTTAAAACATAAGCAGCATGCCCTGAATGTTTATGGTAAAAAGCTCACTCCTGGCCAGACTGCAAAGCTCACATTACCGAGAGGCAAACCCTGGAGCATGCTAGCAGTTTGCCTCCCAGCTCGTCCTTCCTACACAGTGCAATGACTGTGAATCATTTCTCCTCTGGCACATGGACTCCCAGGCTTTATGACTGCTTTCATATCAGAGAGCAACTGGCTAGAATTTCCCCTTGCTGTGAGGGGACAGCTGTGGCAAAGGAGAGACAGGTCTCTGTCCACTGGCTGCCCCTGTGATGAGCCAAAGCTGCCCGTTCAAAGGAAGTTTCCAATGACACTGCACTGAAGGCTCAACCATGGAGGCTCCTGTTGGAGGAGCCACCTTATTTCTTTATTCACACGTTCATTTATTTCATTTATTTACATATTCATTTGTTAGTGCCTGCAATGAGCCCGTTTCTGTGGGGGGTGTGGTGAGAGACCCAAAAACAAAGATGACAAAACCCTTGCCTTGTAGGAGGTTGCAACCCAACAGCAGATGCACTTGGTAACACAGGTCGTAAAAGAAACCAACATATTATGGGAATTTAGAGGAAGGTGATGCTGCAGTGGTCCATGAGAGAAAAGGGGGAAAAAATGAACGTCTCTGACTATTAGCTATCTTACATCACTCCATTTCTACCACCTCCTAATGAGGTAGTAATCCATATATTAGGTATGCACACTGAGCTTCAGAAATATAAAGGGATTTTTCGAAGAAATGGTTAGTTGGAAGTTATGTCTCACATACAGTTTCACCTGACTCCAAAATCAGTGTCTGTTAAGTAACTTAATCTCTCTAAGCCACAATTTATCCATCTATACAATGGAGATAAAATGAAAGTATCGATCTCATGGAGTCATTTTAAGGATCACATGAGATCATCTATGAAGATAAAGTTCTTAGTCTGGCATTAAGTCTCAGTTCTTAGTTATCAGGCATGGTAAGTGCCCAATAACTATTCGTATATATTATTGTGTGCACCTCCTGTATGGCAGGCACTTGCTCAATACTTCACAAATATTTATTCTTACTTCCTTTTATGGATAAGGAGAGTGAAGCTTAGATAAATGTAACTTGCCCAAGGACATTTAACTGATAAGTAATGCTTTGGGGCTAAGACTAAGGTCTGCCTAACTTGAACATGGATGCTCCTTCCATCATGCCAAGATGTCTTCCAAAGCTAATTCAGAAGAGCAGTACCCCCCAGGGAATGGGTGGTGTTCATCACTGTAGTGTATTTTGTATTGTGCAGTGCTCAAGAGCATAGGCTTGCCTTGCCCAGGGAGCTCCATGTTTTACTAAACTTGGGCAAGTTTTTAACCTCTCTGAGCTCCATTTCCATCTGTAAAATGAGGTGATAAGAATGGAATGTACCCCCCAAAGCTCTGTTGTGAGGATTAAAGAAGAAAATGCATGTGGAATGCTTAGCAAGATGCCTGGCACATAGAAAGATCTCAATGATTGTGAATGATGTTGATGATGATGATGATGATGATGGTAATGATGATGGTGGTGGTGCTGATGGTGGTGGTGATGATAGTGATCATGGTGCTATTGGTGATGATGGTGATGCTGATGATAGTGATGATGGTGATGGTGAAGATGGGGATGGTGATGATGGGGATGATGGGGATAGGGATGATGGTAATGATGGTGATGATGATGATGATGATGGTGATGATGGCGATGGTGATGACCTGACATCACTGGCATAGCCTGTGTGACACACCCACAGAAAGTACCATAAAAGGAGGGAAATGGTATTTATGCCAAGACCATTGTCTTCCAGAACACACTTCTGGTGAAACAAAGAATGTTTCAGATGAAGCAAGTTAAGTAACCGTAGAGAATGGTGATACCTACCAGAATTAGCATGCTAAGAAAATACATTTTCAAGGCATTGCTTCTTTATGTGACTTCTTAAAATGTTGGTTGGCAACAAAACCAGAATTCTCTTATCAAAATGAAATCTGTAGAATACAATTTTCAGCTCAAACAATGTGGTTTATACAAAGCGCCACCCTTTCAAGTCAGATGAGGAAATATAAAACTGTTCTATAATGGATATATTGTTTGCACACAAAAAAACATATGAATCCATGTTTCATGCCAGGCCTCATTTGGCATCTTCAGTAAAAGGGGAAAATTCTCTTTTCTCCAGAGGAAAACCCTAACAGAGACTTTAGTACCATATTAGATGTCCTCTTTGCTCCTCCCAAGATGTCAGAAGACCTTGCCTACCTTACCCAGTAGGATGCCAGGTACCTTGGAGCCAGGGACCTGGCATTTATCATCATGGATGCCCTTCATTTAACTGAGATGACTGTGGATCAGTACCATCAGTGGTGAATTCAGTTCTACAGAAATGTGCTGAGAGCTCATTAAATGCTCAGTGCTATTCCAGGCACTGTGAGGAAGCCCAAAAAGTTGGGCGAGACTCTGTCTTGACCTCAGTGCATGCAGTGTCTGGTAGCCTGGGGAAAAAAAACAAGTCCATGAAGGCAAGACAGATCCCTACTACCACAGGACAATCATGCATTCATCCAGCAGACCTTCACCACTCCTTTACAGAGTGCCTTCCATATGCCAGGCTCAGGGCTAAGCATGGAGGAGAGAAAAGTAAGAAGGCACACTTCCTGTCTTCAGGAAGATCAGAACTTTAGGAAATTCTTTAGTTTAGGAAGGTGATTTAGGAACTCCATGGCAAGAGATTATCTGATTGGGAACCAGAGAAGGGTTTTTGGAAAGTTCTTAAAAGAATGGTAAAAATCAGCACATGGAAATGCTTTCTGTCTAGAGATCAGGACCCAGAATCAAAGGGCAAAGTCTACTCAGTGGGTTGTAATCACAGACTGCTTGGTGACTCATTACTCACCATTGAGCTTATAGCTATGCAGGCTGCTCTTGGCCTTCAGGAGCAGTGGGCATTCTGCCCTCCCTTCCTCGCAGCTCCTGGGCCTCCTGTGAGAATTACCTCTTGTATGATGTTTGTTTGGAGAGAGGACACAAGGAAGGAGGGGGACTCCATCACCTCTCTGCCTGTCCAGGCTCAGCTACTCTGGAGAAGGCTTGTCGAAGAGGTAACATAGGAAGGATTCCAGCCAGGTGAGGAACAGGAGGAAGAGTCTTACCAGGCGAAGACACTACAGGGCAAAAGGCCTGAGGCAGGAATAAGCTTATAGAGCTCAAGGAACCCAGAGAACAGGAAGAACAGCAGAAATCAGGGCAGAAAAACAGGCTGGGGCCAGAACCCATGAGGCCCTGAGGCCACTGCAAGGGGTTCAGAGTTTATCACTAAGCTGCTAGAGGGTTGTAAGCAAGAGTGGAGTGCAACTCTTTATTTTTTAAAGGATCCCTCTGACTGCTGGTTAAGTGATGGACCATGGAGAGGCAAGATAGGAAGCGGGGGAACTAGCATGGGCTGATTGCTGCTGCCCAGGGAGGAGATGAGGACAGCTAGGACCACAGGAATATCAGTGGTGTTGGGGAGAAGGAGCTAGAAAGGGGATATAGTTTACAGGTGATGTCTGTTGGACTTGCTCATTGCTATGAGAAGTGAAGGAAAGAAGAATCCAGAATGACTCTTGGGTTTACAGGTGGAGCAAGCGTATGGATAGTGCTATTTAATGAGGAACAACAGAGCATCCTATTACTGGGGGCATCTCTGGAGAAGGCCATGTTTTGGCAGAGAGAAAAAAAAACAGATTTATTTTGAGCATGTAAGTTTTGAGTTGTCTATGAGACATCCAAGTAGAGACATGGAGCTGAGTACAGTTACAGGATCCCGGAGCTGGGTGCACAAGAAAGGACCACAGATCTATATTCTGAGGTCCTTAGCATATAGATGATATTTAAAGCCGAGGGTTGGATTGCCTCCTAAGGAGAGAAACAGACAGAATAAAAGAGGTCCAAGGGCTGGAGCTGAGGGTTTGACATTTAGAAGTCAAGCCCTCTGAAACAAGAAAAGAAAACAGGGATGTTCCTCTCCCTTCACACTTGCGTGCCCTACCTCCCTGCAGGCTTAACTGCAGAGAGAAAACCAAACCTATAAAGACAATTTTCAACTGGATTTGAATACTGTATGTACGTAATTAAAAACATTTGGCCCCAAAGATTAATAACTCCTTTTACATCTTCCTTTGACAGTCTCTCTGATCTGCCGGGCGGGCCGGGTGGGGAGGGTGCTCCCTGAGTTGATTAACACCTCCACGTTGCTTTGAGCAAAGTGTGCGGCTACGACAGAAAAATGCCACATTGCAGATGCCTGACTTGGGGATGGGACTCTGACTTCACGCCTCCCGAAGGAGGCAGAGACTCACTTCTGACGGAGGGAAAGTATTACAAAAATATATATGTAACACATATTCTATTCCTGATTTAGGTCTATAATCTTATGAGCCAGACTGTAATGAATAAAGTTATAATTAGCTGGAGATGCAGCCGTGTTTTCTAGGGTGCACTTGGAGGCCCCGATCCAATCTGCACATTTACAAGCTGTGCTATTTGCATCGACTTCTACGGCCTCCACTCAGAGACAGAAGAGGCTGCATTATTGATGACAGTGTGCGCATCTTGCTTATCTCTCTACTACACCCTGTGGGGTGTGGAAGTGCAGGAGGAGGGAACAGCCAGGAAATCCGGAAAACACTACCCCATCCTCACAGAATAGTTCCCAAAATAGCAACATCCATGTCTAGTCTGGGCCAGAAAACCTCTGGCATTCTCCCCAACGAGATCTACAGGCTTGGACGAAATAGATGAAGGTCAGTCCTCGGGAACTGCTGTGACATGTGCTGTGTGACCATAGCGAAGTCACTGGCCCTCTCTGGGTCCTGAGTTTCAATTTATGAGCTGAGAAATTAGGCTTGAATATCTCTAAGGTTTTGCTTCAACATCCCAAGGAACTCTGATTCTATGGGGAGAAAACCACATAGGAGAGAGCCACCAAGCCAGCTCCTGTAAGACCCGGCCTTACCCCTTGCTGCCAAGGAACCTAGCCCCCATACGCCTTCCCTGTGTTTTGATGTGCTGTGAAGTAGTGTACTGGTAAATGTTTAACAACGGGCTCTCCAGTGAAAAAGCTCTGATTTGTAGTGTTTGCCAATTTCTGTGGTGTGAATACTCCCACCGTGGAGGATTTCAACCTACCAACATGATGGCACTGAACACAGAGTTGAGAAAAGATGCACATAATCAACTTTCATAAGTTGGCACTCCTACCGACGACAACACACCACTCATGGTATATGTGTTGGGAATAACTGGCAAGTCACCCCCTCACTCTTCTCCTCCACTTCCCCTGGTCAAAAATTTTAAGTAGGGGCCAACACCACTGCAGCAGGCAGCCAAGAGAGTGACTTTGCACTTCTAGATCCTGTCCCTGCCATATGGCTTATGAAGGTGAAGTGACTGCAGCCTCAGGGTTAAAGGGCATGGGCTCTTGAGCCAGAATTCCAGGGTTCCAAATTTTGGCCCTGTCACTTATGAGCTATGTGGCCTTGGTCAAGTGACTTAACATCTCTGTGAGAGAAGCAAACAGGGGGTAATAAACATATCATCTTCATGGCTGTGTTAGTCAGCTGGGGGCACCATGAAATACCCTAGACGAGGTAGCTTCATTAATAGAAATTTTTTTTCAGTTCTGGAGGCTGGAATTCCGAGGTGTGGGTTGCCAGCAGGGCTGGGTTTGGGTGAGGGCTCTTTTCTTGGCTTAGCAGACGGCCACCTTCTCACTGTGTCTTCACATGTTAGACAGATACATCCCGTTCTCTTCTTATAAGGACGCCATTTCTACAGGATCGGGGTTCCACCCTTATGACCTCAACCTTAATCACCTTCTTGAAGCCCTTATCCCCAATATAGTCAGTACCGCAATTTATAAATTTTGGGGAATGCAATTGGGTTGTTATAAGGATTGAGTTAGTGCACACAGTGTGCCTGGTACAAAGTAACTGCTCACTCGATGCCAGCTGTTGTTACGTGTTTATAATATATATTATATATTTAAGATAATCATTGATTTGTTTGAACCACGAAATCAAAGATCAGACCAAAAGAAGGAAAAGAAAAGTAATTTTGGCATAAGTTTTGCAAACCTAGAACTCGATTTTCTTGTGAGAGCCTAGGACCCAGTCTGGACCAACAAATGTCCAATCTGATGGTCATTAAATCTAGATATTGATCTAGAAACTCCACACTTGGATTTCATGTTGTGCTCTGGGCGAATCCGAGTTTAAAGCTAATGGTTAACATTCAGTGTGCCAATGGTTTCATCCCCTTTTGCGAACCCATGGCTGGTAACTGAACCAGGAGAAAGGCCTGGAGTACTTCCTGCTTCTCCCATCTGGAAACCTAGGATGTCTCATGCCCTACATTGGGAGTCAAACTCTGGGTACCAATCATTCCTCTTTCCAAATGAGCCCTCCCCAGACAGCAGCTGAATCTACAGCAGCTTGGTATGGCTGCCTCCCCACACAGCCCCACTGACCTCAGTTCATTCACACCTCCTTGAGTGTTTCCAAACATGGAGCCACATGCCCAGTGTCCATCCACACTTGGACGGATTCTTTCAACAACGCTGAGAGACATTCTAGAGAATTTCTATAAAGCCCAGCAATTCCACTCCTAGGTATATAGCCAAAGGGATTGACAACTGGCACTCAAATTCTTGGGCATGAATGTTTACAGCAGCATTATTCACAAAAGCAAAAGGTGGAAACAAGCTAAATGTCCATCAAGATGTGAATGGACAAACAAAATGCGACATACATGTACAGTGGAATATTACTCAGGCATAAAGAGGGAATGAAGTGCTGATTCAAGCCTGATTCATACACAGTCACGTACTGTGTGCTTCCATTTATTTGGAATATCCAGAATAGATAAATCCACAGAGACAAAAAGCAGTTGGTGGTTGCCAGAATCCTGAGGGGAAGGGAGGAATAGGAGTGATTGCTTGACAGGCATGGAGTTTCTTTTGGGATAATGAAAATGCTTGGGGGGATGCCCGGGTGGCTCAGTTGATTGAGACATCTGCCCTTGACTTGGGTCATGATCCCAGGGTCCTAGGATGAAGTTCCATGTTGGGCTCGTTGCTCTGCAGGGAGCCTGCCTCTCCCTCTGCCTGCTGCTCCCCTGCTTGTGCTCTCTCTCTCTCTCTCTGACAAACAGATAAAATCCTTAAGAAATATATTTGGGAACTTAATGTGGATGATGGTTGCTCAACACAGTGAAAGCACTAAATGCCATTTAACCCACTTTAAAATGGTTACTTTTATGCTATATGAATTTCTTCTCAATTTTTTAAAAACCCATTCCACACTCTGGGTATTTTTGAGTTGTATTAATTTATTTTAGAAAAATGACTTGAGCTAGCAACAAGAAACTCAGAGCTCCACTCAAAAGTGCAAGTAGGAGGTGACCCCAGTTTCTTTCCCTAATCTTTCCCTAATCACCAAGGTGGGAGAGGCCTAGCACTGGGAAAGGAGAGGAACAAAGAACTTATAATTATTAACTCTGCAGACGTGCCAGGACCCAGGGTAGGCCTTTTACTTACTGCCTTCCATTTTCACACTTTGCCAGACATGGTACCCCTCGCTTTGTGTTGATGACAACTCTGGTTTGTTCTCCTAACAACCTTGAGAAATTTATGGGAAAGCTATTGTTCCCATTTTAGAGATGGGGAAACTGAAAGTCTTCAGCATCAGGACCTGGTTTGGAACTCAAGTATGCCTGACTCCAGAGCCTCAGACTCTCTTGTCCCATGTCCCTGAAAGGTGCTGGAAATCACAGCCAGGGCTCACAGCCACAGCCGCCACCAACATGGGCCGTGGGGGAGAGGAGAGAGGAAAGTGGATGTCTGCGGCTCAGTCATGTTTAGCTCCCTCAGGTTCCCCTTTCCCCGTCTTCTATTCGACAGGGTAGAAATAGGACCCCTTTAGGGATAGATGTCATCCTCCACAACACTCAGCATAGCGGCTTATTCACCTAAAGAGAGAATCTTCCCTCGGCAGCCTGAGGCCTGGGAGCCATCAGAACTCAGAGTGGCTGCTGGTGCCTTCACCACCAGAGGTCCGGGTTCTGTATCCATTCAAGGAATCCTTTTCATTGCATTCCCTGGGGTGCATGGTCTTCCAAGGGGTCCCCTGATTTCTCAGAGTGGGACCCAGGGTACTGGCTGCAATGTGGTAAGGCTCCGAAGGGGGAGTCCCAGTCTCTGGTCTCTCCTGGAAGGCTGGCGATCCACGTCATCCTCGACAAGCCTTCGCTCCTCTCCGGGCCTCGTTTCGTTGGTGTGAAAAGAAGACGGTGCACTCCCAACTTTGAAATGTCAATGATTCTCCCTCAACACCTTAACATTTACTGAGGAACTTGGCAATGCTACACAGATAGAGGTGTCCTCAAAAGTCGTGTGTGAATCAGATCCTGGTTATGAAACCACATGTGTGTAAAGCAGAGAGCGATGGTGGAATGTGAATAACCAGTCTCCAGTTCACCGTGAACTTGTAGATGTTTCTAGAAGCCAGGAAGGGAGAGAGAGGGAGAGAAGAAAGGAAGTGGGACAGAGGAGAAAGGCATGGTTCAATACTCAGGCACTTCGGAGTCGGAAATTGTAAGCTTGAGTCTGCTCTTGCACTCGTGGGCAGCAAGACCTTGGACAAGTCCCTTCACCTCTCTCAGCTTCAGTGTTCTCATCTTTAAAATGGGGATAAGAGCACTACCCGTAGATGAATATGACGGCTAAATGGAATTCCATAATTGAAGGGCATAGCACAGCACTGGGTACTTAATAAGTACTAAATAAAACATAAAGTATTCGGCAAAGAGGGACGGAGAACTGAAAGAAGCTTGCAGGAAGGTGGGGAGGGAAGCCAGACCGAACCCCCACTCAGCATGGGCTAGGCATTGTCAACATAACCGCATGGAACGTACATAGAATCACGGAGAAGTTTGTCTCGGAAATCCAGAGATGGGGCCGTTTCCTTTCTCAAATTTGAAGATGTGAAGGGGCAGAGATGGGGATTGTCTTAGGCTCCCCCGATTCCCATTGCTGATGCTTACTCTGCTTTGAAGTATACCCCAAAACAATCAGTATGCACCCCCTGGAAGAGGGCATCCCCCACCACACCTGAGACCCACGCAGACACAGGCACAAGCACGTGGGCATGAAGGCACGGAAGGTATTTTCAAAGGCTCACTTCACACCCTCCGGCCTTCACATGCATACCCAAGGAGGTCTGAGCAGCCAAGGTCAATGTTTCTCCTTGTGGGACTCAAAAGCAGTTACCCTTTTATCACTCTAAATTGATTATCCTAGCATTGTTTCCCCACCCCCACCACCCCCACAACTGAGTCCAGTTCCTCTGTTACACGCTGTCAGAGCCCCCTGCTTCCCTGCGTGGCCCTCGGCACAGCTCCTCCTCATACGGGGATATGCACGGTTATCGGATTACTGTCTGCCTCCCCTCCTAGACCTGCGGCTTCAGAGCGTGGGGAGCCACAGCCGTGGGGCTCAGCCTGCACCTAGCACCGTGCATGGAGTACAAGGTTCATAAATGCTTGCCCAGTGTCGAAATGAATGAATGAGCATGACAAGGAGACTTTTCAAAAGCAAGGTCAGGACACCTCAGACCCCTTCACTGATCCCGTAGGCTACCCCAGCCCCGCCCATGCTCTGCCTCCAGGGCCTCAGCCCTCTGGCTCTCTCTGCTCCGTAGCCAACCTGTCCAAAACAGCTAGCTACCTCCTTCCTCAGCAGTGACACACAGGTCCTCTCTCCCGGAGGGCGGGCAGGCCTCCCTGCTCCACGCTGGGGCCTTCATGTCTATTACAATGAAGATCCAACTACTGCGAAGGGGTCTTCGGGCCAGCGACCCCTTTTCCTTTCTCTTACCTGCCATCTCAGCACCTTCTATCTATTCCTTTACACCTTTGACTCAGGCCTCGGTTCCCTTTGAAGAAATATTTACATCTCTGTCCTTCTGTAGGGGACTTCGCCTGTCTCTCTAATAAATAGAACATGAGCCTCGACCGGTGCCCCGCCCGGGGGCAGCACTTGGGCGGGGGCAGGGTCTAGGGGTGCCCTGCCGCTGTCTCCTCTCCTGGCAGGCCCCAGGTCAGAACACCCCTCCCACGTGGCCTGGACCCCCATTCCTCTGTGCCTTCCCCTCGTCAGATCTGTGGTCACCACCTCCTGGAGACAAGCTGCCTAGCTCCAGACTAGAGCAGGCTGAAGGGGTTGATTAGCATATTATTGTAGGGACAGAAGTCTAGAGTAATCGGTTTTCCTATTGACTCTAAATAACATTACCTGAAGGCTCCCCCACCCCTCTAGAGGCCAAAAACGACCAGAGAAATGAGAACCACGGGTGTCTCTCTTCTCTGCCTCCTTCCCCAACTCCGATTACCCCCTCTTCTTTCTTGTTCTTTCCGATCTGTTTTCCTAGTCTCATAATACCCTGCTTATGTCCTCTCCCCTCAGAAGCTCCTCTCCTATTCTCTCCTTCACCCCCAACTCCCCTGCACCGCCTTCTCTCCCTCTCTCCTTGCCTCTCTCCCCCCTCCCTCCTTCCCTTAGTCTCCCTCTCTCTTTCTTTCCACCCCTTGCTCTCTCTACCTTACTTCCACCCTTTTTAAGAAAAATGCAAACCTAGTAAGTCCTCAAGGAAAATCTTCCCCTCTCCTAAACCAGCCGAGCCTCCCTTACAGCTGGGGGCGCCTTCGCTGGGCCAGTGCGTTGGTCTGCCTGGAAAGCCATCTGAATGACAAATCTTTGGACAAATTACTGATTTCTCATCTAATTTACATCCAATTAGTGTGAGTGAAATGAATCATGTGGTCAGCCCCTCAGGGGAAACATCGAGATAACAAATGCCCAGGGCTTCTTTCCTAGGGAACTGCTGGGCCCTTGGGGAAGCCCATGATTTACCCCTCGGGTCAGAGGCCCCCTCCCTTCCCCCAGGCAGGTTACCAGGCCCATAGATCAACCCTGCCCCCTCCCTGCTGCCAGGAGGGCCAGAGGGAGCTCAGGCTGGTAAAAAAAAAAAAAAAAATGAGCGGGTGAGGACCAGACCTTCTTTGGATCTCCCCCACCCCGCCCATGGAGATCCTCACCAGGTTAGAAAGCAGCACTGAGTTTTTGAAGCAATGCCAAGACTCAGGCTTGAGGTCTTCATGCAAGGAGTCGCCACAACCCCTCACAAGGCAGGTGGCCCTGGGCTCTGGTGACCCTAACTGGCATTTGCCGCCACTCGCCACATGCCAGGCCCTGCATTCAGTGCTCCGTGGCATTGTGGCTCTTCACCTTCACAACAAAGTACCTCGGAGGCAGGCACCAACTACAGGGATGTCTACTCTACAGGGAGGGAAACCGAGGCTCCGAGAGGCCACGTTCAAGGTGATCAGTCAGGAAGATGCAGGGCTGAGGTTTCTGAATCCTGGCAGTATGATGCCAGAGTCCAGGCACCTAACTGTCGCGCTCTGCCAGCTGCGCCCATTTGACGGAGGAGAAAACTGAGGCTCAGAGGGCTGAGGTCATTGCCCACAGTCGCAGGGAAGGGTTGGCAGAGCGGGAATGCCCATTGCAGGGCAATCCTCTGTGGGCAGCTCCACCCTGCGGCTCTGGCTCAGAGTCCGGGCAGGTGGAAACCACCTTCCGGGGGTGAGTGCGGGTGGATCACCCAGAGGTTGTGGAGTGCTCCCCCCGAGCCCCCACCCGGAGAAGAATTCAGACCAAAGCACACCTTGCCGTGACTGGGTCACCACTCGCTTCTTCCCGCATGAAGCGCAGCAGACGGCATTCAGAAATGTTTCTCTAAAACAAGAAGGATGACTCTCCGAATCGTTTGAAGTGGGAAGACAGGGGCGCGCAGGCAGGCCGGGTGGGGGGCACGGGTTTCTTGTCGGAACAGTGCAGTAGCGGCATGTTTGGGATGAGTTTGGTCTTCCTGTGTAAACTTGTTTCCAGTCTGCTATTTAAAACCTGGCATATGGATGGGATCTCAGCTTCCAGAACTGGCAGTTCCTACCATTCACAGCGACTAAATAAAAAGGGAATTTTAAAAACCAAATGCAGTTTTACCCCATAACGAGGCAAAGAGAGAACTACTAAGAAGTTAACAACTCCCGAACTTGGGCCCAGCCAACCCTCTAAATGTGGAGGCTTCTCCAAACAGGGCGGGGTGAGGAGGGAAGGGCCCAGCTTCTTCCAAGTCCCCCAAGGCAGGCCAGGCTTTCCGGGTTGGGGGCTTCACCGGACGCTCGGCAGGAGGGTCGGGACATGATCTTCACAGCCAGCCAGCCAGGCACCGAAGCCCAGCTCTGCCACTCCCCACTGGGTGACCTTGGGTACGCTAGTCACCCTCTCTGAGCTGCAGTTTGCTCAGCGGCAAAACAGGCCCCAGGTAGGACCTACCTTTGCAGGATGTTGTAAGGATAATGTGAGCGGATGCTTGTAAAGCGTGTTAAGCGTGATGCCCTTCACATGTTATGTGTGAAAAAAAAAATACAAACCTGTACTTATTATCTATGCATCTACGGGGGAAATGATGATTTTCCTCACTTTTCAGCTTCTGAGATTGGGGAGTCCAACCCATCTCTTTCAAAGGGTTGAAGATAACCAGGGGTCCCAGCGATGGGGTGGCAGAGAGGTAGCAAGAGAGGCCTGGAGGTGGGGGCTGGGGGAGGAGGAGGAGAGAACAGCCTGGAGCGAAGGACAGGGATTGGAGGCGGCATAGGACTTTGGTCACTACGAGCAGGAGCCCAGTAAGAAGGATCCTGGGGGAGCACCCAGGTTGATTCTTGTCTGGATCCCCAATAACAATAACGATTGCTCAGTGCTTGCTCCATGCCTGGCCCGTTCCGAAGGCTTTGCAGGCATGGGGCTTTCTCCCTCAGAAGCCTCGTGGAGTGGTATTATTATTTTTGAATAAGAAACAGGCTCAGAGAAGGGAAAGTCCAAGGTCACACCGCTGGACAGTGAGTGATGGGGCTGGGACATCAACCCCGGGCCCAGGGGGCGGGAGGCAGGATCCAGGGCCTTGCTGGCTTTCCCGCCTCCGCTAGTACAAGCCTTGGCACCAGGAGGCACCCTGGTGCAGAGAAGAAAGACCTGTCCACAGGGAGAGAGCAGAACCAGCCCCCTTAGCTTGAGTAGTCGAGTCAGCTGTGAGCCTCCTGCCAGCTCACGGGGGACAGAGTCCCCCTCCCCAGACCCATTCAGGACCCCAGCCCAGCCCCTGACAATCAGGGTAAGCCACCTGAGCCACCGCTGAGACCCCGTTCCCCGCCCACCCCGGGGAGCAGGCCGCCAGTCCCTCAGAGTATGTCTGTTCCCGGCCAAGTGACAAAAAGTGCCTCAGCAGCTTCCTGCACCCTCAATGTCCTGGTCTAGAAAACGGGAAGGTCGCGGTACCTACATCACGCGACTGTCACTGAGGCCTGAGTAAAGCGGTTAGAGCCCTACCTGACAGAGTTCTCAGTTCTGTCGTCGTTACCAGGAAGGAAACGGGCTCGGAGCAGAGGCGCCCCTTGTCCGACCAGGCAGAGCAGGTGAGGCTGACCCCAGACACGTGGAACGGGAGCCCCACGAGGTCTGCAGGGCCGTGACTAGGGCCGTGGGTGTCTGGGGGGCGGCAGCCAGTGGTCTGAAGAACCGTGACCCCGGTGACGTCGCTGGGCATCTCTAACTCACTTGTCCCGAAACACAGAAACCCCCCACCCCAGTTCTGGAAGGCTGCTCCCAGACACATGTCCTCCCATCTCCCCATTTCCCCAGAGCATCCCTTGGGAGGAAGAACTTTGTCCTGACTCAGAGATTCGCCCCAGGCGCCGAGGACGCGCCTGCTCCGGGCTCCTGCTTCAGAGCCTGCCACCGTCAAGACTTATGGCCGCCTCGTCTCTCCCCCTCGCTGGGTCTGGCTACATCACTTATCTCCCCGACGCTGACCTGCCAGCAGCTGCAGGAGGCTCTCTCCGGTAAGATTTGATTAATGAGGTTCAGCAGCAACAAATCAGTCTTATGGAGCAGCCCTCCCCTCTCCGGGACACACTCTCACAACAGCCTCTGCATACAAACCACCCGCGGGTGTGGGGCGGCCCCCGCCCTCCTGCCAGCGGCCCGACTCTGCACCCCGGGCCCCCGCGGGCCAGACCTGCCTGGACTCCCTGCTCGCCCCCGCCAGTAGGCACTGCGCCCAAGTGCCTGGCAAGAGGTGCTTGCTTTTCCCCCTTATCTTCAAGATAATAATATAATTATTATAGTGATGTAAATCATAATAGCTCCTGTCTCTGGACTTGCTGTATGCGTGACACTTTGCTCAACACTTGACGTGATTTTATTTAATTAATCTTCTCAGCAACCCTAGGGGGTGGGGATTTTACTCCTGCCATTTTACGGATGAGGGAAGTGAGGGCTGGTGGGCTAGTACCTTGCCCACCAGTTAGAGAGAGGCAGAGCCGGGATTTGAACCTCGGCATTCCGGCCTTTAATTCTACCTTTTCATACAGTCGAAGTCCTAAAACTCTTTGGAAATACGACGAAAGCTTTGGTCCTTCTTGAAAAATTTCAGCGTGAGCCAATGTGCCCACCTCAGACCTCCTCGGTCCCAAGGACCCCGCCAGCCCAGCTCACTAGCTGTGAAACTTGGGCACAGCGCTCTGGCCCTCGGGCTGTCCTGGAAGGACTGGAAACTGAGGGGTCCCGGCTCCAAGGGCCCACCTCTCCCACTCTCTGCTTTAAATGCAGACACCCGACCCCGGAGTCCTGCCTCCCCATCTCATCTGCTCACTCCCGTTTGGGAAGTTCTAGTCATTGGAAGGCAGAACTGTTTTTCTCTCGGGGTTTCCAACCACTCTCTGAGCATCACCCCACCATGGCCCTTCTCCTTACCCCGACTGTTTTATTGGAACTGTTTGCTTTTCAAGTAGTTACAGGAAGTCCATGGCCCACGGCATCCCGTCCACTCCTCTGCAGTATAATCTATGCATCATTCAAGTGCGTGTCCCTCCGGCCACCTTCCTGGGAACCTTTTTGTAGTGGGCGTCCTGCTCAGTTGCTCCTCTGGCCCCCCGCGACTCCTCTTGCGCCCTGACCACCAGGCCTTGAGCCCCACCCTTTCTTGCACACCGAAGAGGCTCTGGCACTCCCACTTGCGTCCCCCTCTTTACCTTCCCCAAAGCCCTCACATCCCAGAAACATTTGTCAGGGATTTGCCAATAGCCACTTTTTCATCTGCTGGGGCAAGAGTCATCTCTGCATATAGATGTTTTGTAATAGATGCTGCATTGATTATGTAAAGTTCTTTTGGGAATCGTCTGGCCATTTCTGGGTCCTCACTGACCAGTTCCACGTCCGACACACATCTCGGATCTCCTGGGTCAGGATGCACCTGAGCCAGAGGCTCGGGGAGGGAGCACAGTCTCAGGTGGCCTCTCAAGTGGCAAGGACAGATGGCCCTCCCCATCGAGATGGACTTGCACGGCCCACCCTACTTTGGACAGGTTGGCTGAGGAAGGGCCATTTCATCTGAACATAGCTTGTTCCTCAGGTCAAAGTGATACTGATGATTCTGGGAGTACCAACATTTTTGGTACTCTGCGGGGTACAAAGCAAAGTGCATTCTTCCGTTAATCCCGACACAACAACCTTGCGTGAGAGGGGTTATTACCGTGCCCACTTTACTGATATGGAAACTAAGGCATTGAGAAGTGAGTTGCCCAAAGTGGCGTGGTTCACACGGGGCAATTCCAGCCCCCGAGTCCAATTCCTCAGATGGCGAGATTGTACTTTTTCTCCTGTATCGTTTTGCTTACAAGCTTACGTGGGGAGAAGGGCATTTGTAAGATGCTCTCGGATGGTTCCGCTGGCCCCAGTGCCTTGAAGCGTGCAGGCAAGGCACAC
>CM052798.1:26149880-26330010 GCA_028533885.1 Nasua narica
GCAGTGCCCCTCTCCGCGGAACCCGTCCCTGCTACGGGGCATACATGGCCCCAGGCTCCACAGCAGCTAGCCCGGAAGGCCATCTCACCAGGCGGGGACATGGCCATACGCACAACCACCCCGAAGACCCCAGCCTGCCTGTCCTTCTCCTGGGGGCCCAACGGAAGGACCCTGCAGAGATAGTTGTGCCTGGAGTGAGCACAAGCTGCCCTGAGATGCCCAGGGGCAGGGCTGTGGACAGGGCTGGGCCGGGGAGGCCTCCCATCCAGAGGGGCTCCCTAGCCCCAGCCCCACCTCCGCCCATCCCAACACGACCCACTCTGCACTGCAGCCACACAGCGGCCTCCGCACCTTCCCCCTCCCTCGGCGACTTTGTTATCTCAACTACTTTAAGAGAGTTCTCTCTCTCCCCCTCGACTCCTCTGATGCTAATCTCTCTCCATAAATCATACCCTCTAATCTTTTCATCACCTTCCTCTGATTAAAGCAGCTTGGGGGCTGGGAGCCGCAATCCTCCAGGACTAAAACGCTTTGATGTCCGAACTCAGGCCTGGGGGGAGGCAGCCGGGGCTGGGGGTCGGGCCTCACCCACCGGGTCTGGCCTGGTGCAGGCACCATCTCTTCGGACCCATTCCTGAGCTGTCCTGGGCTGCCAGCCCGGCCCGGCACCTCGAGGATTTCACAGAGCTCTTCATGAATATTTCTCACTACATACTGGATGTCATTATTCTATTGAGAATCAATTAGCCCAAATGTTGTTATGACAGCTACAGAAAAATGATATTTTTAGCTTTGCTTTATGCTGCTCTGTCTCTTCACAGAATTATTGAAAACCTTAAAACTGATCTAGTGGCGACACGGGCCTCCGTGGCAAGCCGGGGAGCGATTGATCTGGGAACGTGGAATCGCGGGGAGTGCAGGCTTTTCTCAATGAAGCGGGAGCTTGTCAGAACGAATTCCTGGGATGGAAGGCAGCGCGTGACTGCGGGCAAGGCACGTACCCTGCCTGGACCTCGATTTCTGCATCTGTAAAATGGCCATAATAGTCATGCTTACGTATGGCATGGGGGTGGGGATGCCATGTGACCGTGCATGAGAAGCACCTAGAGAGTGAGGCCGGTGCTCGACTCGCAACTGCCTCGTGACCAAGCGGAAGGGCCCTGGAGAGGCGCTGTCTACCTGGGTTCGAGTCCTGGCTCTGACAGTTAGCTACTCACTGAATACTCTCTGTGCCTCAGTTTTATCATCCATCGAATGGGATTCATTGTGTTGGGAGGAACAAATGAACACACACAAGCAGAGCGATGAAACTCCTGCCTGGCTCAAAAAAGCGTCAGCTTTTTGTAATGTATGACGCTGTCACCATCCTTTGCTCCCCCCCTTTGTTTGGCTGACCCCTTAGCCTCACATCGTCCCCCTCTCATCCCTCCCTCTCAGTGTTGAAAACCAGTTCAACTGTCACCTCTGTCGTGATGCCTGACAGACGGAGACTGGGAGGTTGGTTGGTTCCAATAATCGGTGGGAGATCTCAGACGAGGCCGTTCACTTCTTCGCCTTAGTTTCCCTGTTGGTAGGAGAGGGGTAATGGTTTCCTTACTCCTTAGATGAGGGGCTGGTCCTGTCTATTGCTGAAACAGGGTGGCAGTCTGCCTTCAAATGCCAGTCGTCCTTGGATAGGTTCTAAAGGTCACCCTGCTCCCTTCCCCCACTGGGAGCAGGTTTTCAGATTTACAGTTTCAAAGGAGCTGTTTTATGGTAAAAAGAAAAAAAAAATCATCTTCCATCCAGAGGCCCCGGAATAGAGTGGAAGGAAGAAGCAGTTCCAGGATACTCCCCTGCAGCTGTGAGCTCTGCCAAGATAGGAGCCAGTGTCAGAGAGAAGGCTGAGCCCATCTGAACACCTTTGCTTCCAGCTGGGTCATGCCCCGCTCTCTTGTCCAGCAGGTTTTGTCCAGCTGGAATTTAATAGCCGCTGATGGCTGACATCTTTTGGCAAGGCGAGGGCCAGAGGAGCAGGCTGGCAGAAGCCCCTAGGGATCCCCAGTGTGCTCTCTATCCTGTGCTTGCCACTCCTGGCTCTCTGCCTGAATAAATCCTCGCTGTGTGGCAAGACTCGATGCGAATCAGCCCTTATTTTCTGCAGCTTCCAAGTCCCTTCATCTGGGATTACCTTCTTCCTCTGTCCCCCCATCGCACTCTCTCTGGCCACGGCTCTAGCCCTTGTCATAGGGCCACCTCTGACCACCCCCCCGGCCCCCGTTCTTTGTGTACAGGGCTGCCTCTCCTGCTAGACTGTGAGCAGAGAACTAAGATTTAGTTCTAATTAGCTGAACTATTCTCAGCTCTGTCCTCCTTGTCTCGTCACCACATTGCTTCCTGGGCACAAATGTTTTCCCTGGAAACTGTCCCACCCAGGGCCACCCCCTCTTTGGACTCTGGAAGAGCATCCTGCCCAACCCTATGACTGGGTCATCTCATAGAGTTGTATAGGCTGTGCACTGTGCAAATCCCTGGTGCCATGCCTGTAAATGACAGTGTGAACCATGCCCCTGTGTGCCACAGCAGCCCTGGTTGGGCACAGGGCCTTTTAAAGACTTTCATCTATCCTGGATCTTCTGACTTTTGAAGGTCCCCCCCAAACACACACAAATACTCGTATTAAAACATACCCGTATACTTTGGTTAGTATAATTTCTTGCTGTAAAAATATTTTGAAAAAATGTTTATCATCTGACTTTTGCAATTATTTGGCTATGAGCAACTGATTTATGTTTGGCTAGGATTTCTCAGCCGTCATTCTTGAGGATTCTGGAGGAAAGGAAGAATTAAATCTGCAAGCCAGTTTCAAATGTAAAGCAGCTCTTATGAATTTAGGAATGAACAAAGTTGACCTGATAGTTTATAGACATTAAACACCTACTCTTTTTTATCTTGAGCAGGGTTTTGTTTGGATTTGTTTCAGTTTGGGTTTTGGGGGGTTTGGGGTTTTTTGGGATTTTTTTTGCCTTTTGGAGTTAATAATAATTTCCTTCAGAATTCAGATATTTTCACAGGCCTCAAGCATGAGCACAGGCCCTTCGAGATTCTCCCCAGATGGCAGGGAGCAGTCTATAACTTTTTTTTTTTAAGATTTTATTTATTTATTTATTTATTTATTTATTTATTTATTTATTTATTAGAGAAAGAGAGAGAGTGAGAGAGAGCATGAGAAGGGAGAAGGTCAGAGTGGGAAGCGGACTCCTCTTGAAGCTGGGAGCCCGATGTGGGACTCGATCTCAGGTCTCCGGGATCATGACCTGAGCCGAAGGCAGTTGCTCAACCAACTGAGCCACCCAGGCGCCCAGTTTATAACTTTTAAAGACACTTTACTGAAGGACTAGTGATACGTGGTTACATGGTCATGTGACTATGCGCTCCATCAATTCCTATACAAGCATAATTATTCGTGGCTCCCCTTTTCCTCTCTAGGGTGTGCCAGTTTGGACCGTCAATTGTCACCTTGTCATAGGGAGGAAAGTACCTTACAGAGAAGAACGGTATAGGCCCAGAAGGGCCCCCCCACCGAGTCCCCCTCCAGTCTTCCTCTTGGTCCGCTCCCATGTGGCCCAGAGAAGCTCACCTTCTCCCTTCTCCCCCACCCCTCTAGCTCTAGGGTTGTTCTGGGGATTGCCACACCTCAGAATCCAGACCAAACTGCCCTTCGTTCCACAGACTGAAAGTCTTTCCTCACACCCACCCCCCTCGATGCCTGCTTGCCAAAGTCCTCATTTCCTGTTGTACAAATGACATCTTTCTTAGAAGACTGACAATGGACATTTTCATTTCCTTTTGTGGAAACCCCACTCCCGTCCATAAGGATATGTTCTGGCCCTACGACCCTAACAATACAATCGCAAGATAGTTCCACATTGATACACATCCCAGAGTCTTAATCTACATATCTGTAAATCTTAAATCTTCCACAGAACAAGGCAGAATATCAATTAATCAGTCAATCAGTTTCTCTTTAGCACCTATCAGATTGTATTATGATTACATCCATGGGTTCCCCCTCCCTGGACTGTGAATCCTTGGAGAGAGATGTGGGTCCCTCATTCGTCTCTGCATCACCAATGCCAGTCCCAACCTGGCACATAGAAATGCTTCCTGAAGGATGAGGGAATTAGTAAACATGGCAGCAATGTTCTATTAGACTGTGAACTGTGCTTGTTCATTTCTGTTTCCATCACAGTATGCGATAGCTTATAGGAGAGGCTCCTTGGAGGGCAGAAGATATGCAGCATTTGGATGAATGGATGGATGGATGGATGGATGGATGGATGGATGGATGATGTGATAGATGGTTGGATAGATGGATGGTTGGATAGCTGCTTAGGTGGGAGAATCCCTAGCTTGAGAGATTGGTGTCCAGGGAGAAGATGGAGCTGCTTGACTATAACAGATTTCTGGTCCCAGCTCTGATCCCCATGAGGCCTGACTGCTTTAGGGTTCCCATCCTTGGATTCCCAAGAGCATTTTCTGTATCTTTGTAATAAACTTCCTTCTATCTGAGGCAGTGTAGTGGATCTCTGTTTCTTCTAACTGAAAGAGCCTGACTCAGATAGGAGCCCTCCTCCCAGGTGGGTGGCAGGATGTAGGAATGAGCAAGAACTAATATTTACCCCTTGAGTGTATCACCAATAGGTCTTAGCTGTTGGCGTGCTCCACCTTCTTGTGGTCTTTCCCAAGACAGTGCTAGAAGGCAGGGCTAGCTCAGCTCAGTTTAATGAACCTGTCCTGTGAGTTTCCTGTTCAGGTCTAAACCAAGTGCTAGGCGGACTTCTATGAACTGCTTGGCCCTTGCCCTTGAAGTGGCCCACCAGCTCCTAGCATCACCCCCAACAGGTACTGTGTCACATATCACCCCCTGTTCTGGGCCTCAAGTCTCTATAAAATGTGAAGCTCAGGGTTCCCTGGGTAGCTCAGTCAGTTTAAGCATCCAACGCTTGATTTTTGGCTCAGGTCATGATCTCAGGGTTGTGAGATCAAGTCCCTAGTCAAGCTCTACACTCAGTGGGGAGTCTACTTGAAATTCTCCCTCTCCTTCTGCCCCTCACACATGTATGCAAGCTCCCTTCCTCTCCCTCTCTCTAAAATAAATAAATCTTTTTAAAAAATGTGAAGTTGGAAGATCATCAAGTCTTTCCTGCTTTAACATTTTGAGGTTATGTGACTTGCTCAAAGTCACATATAATCCCACTGTAAATGCTCCCCATCCTCTGGATAGGATAACAGGTTTTAGCTCACCAGTCCCAAAACCAAACCCCACCTCCTTTACCAGCTTCTACAAAAGCACAAAGAGCATGCCGTGATTTTGCTAATTTTCTGAAGATGTGTGGGTTCACACACTTCCTTAACTCACGTTTTTTCCTGCCATCCAAAATTGCTTCCCCATTTTCACATTTAAATTGAGCCCACTTTTCTATGCCAGGCTTCTCCTCCAGGATTTCTCCCCCTGCTCCCTCTTTTGGAAATGTCCCCTCCCTCTTGGCACCCCTCCCTCAGGACCCAACACTTCCTGCCTTGTGTTTCAGGTCCCATTGCTCTGAGGTGATCTGATTACAAGGATGGGGAGTTCCCAGGGAGCAGAAGGGAACAGCTCTATTCATCTCCCTCTTCCAGCAAGGGGCTCGCTCACAGCTCTGCACACAGTAGGCACCACTGAATGTTTCATGGTATGGACAGATAGGCAGTGATTTTTATGATGTGGTAGAATACTTTATGACAAACCGAAGTTCACAAATTATGGTCAGAATTTTTTAAAAAGATCGCAAAACAGGAAGTATTCCACAAAATTTTTTTTGACTTGCATTTGAAGGAGTGTGAGGAAAGGTGCGTGCGCCCAAGTCATTCATTCATGGAGGCAGGATTTGGGGTTACTTTTAGTTTCCTCTTTTACCATTTCTGTATTTCTAAATGTTCTAGAATATGTATTACTTTCAGAATGGGAAAAAGGAGAAAAGCTATTTAAAAATAAATAAGTAAATGTTTGTTTAGTGGATGAAAGAACAGGGCTCTGGTGTGTTACCAGACTCTAATTTGAGCTGGATCTCAAAGCTGAAGTCAACCCTTGCCAGCCCAGTGCCCCTCACCACCCAGCCATTGCCACCAGAATGCCAGAGGATCTCCTAACTGTAGAAATGCCCCTAAGGAGTTGCAGTGACCATTCGTGGTGCAGTAGGAATCATAGTGGTCCTGCTTTTGCTGACAGCAATCATCACACCCCCTCCATGTCTATACAGCACTTTTCAATTTACAAGGCATTTTTCTATACATTCCCTTATTTTTTCCTTACAATCCTGCAAGGCAAGTATGAATGCCTCCTGGTAGCAGAAGACCAAACCAGGGCCTGGAGAGAAAAACTGGGGTGGTCAAGATCAAGGTCACAGAGCTACCAAGGGGTAGAGCCTTTCCACTCAAGCCAGATGTTTCCTCCCCAGTGCACCCATCTCCCGGAGCACGGATCAGAGAGGGCATCTAGGTTAACCAGACCCGTGGGTGGGTCCGTCCCCAGAAAGGCAGGTTCTGGGGACAGGCGCTTCCTGTTTGGAGTCTGCAGTGCTCCGGAGTGCTCCAGGGAAGGTCCCCCACAAGCAATCCAAGCATGAGAGAGTGTGTCTGCCACGGAGGCTGAAGCAAACCACCGCGGGGCGGGCAGCAGCCGCGGAGGGCGCAGCGAGCGGCCCAGGAGGCTTGAGCTCCGCGCAGAGGCACAGACACTGCCTGGACCCCTGGCGGCAGTGATCCAGACGCGGGGAGTAGAATCAGAGTCCATCCTCCCGAGCTGGACTCCGGGAGGGAGAAGTGCAGCAGGGAGCCCCCAAATCCGGGCTGCTCCTGACCAGGAACACTTCCCATTCCTGGGGGAAAATAAATACCCTCTGACCTGATGTGCCAGATCCTCAGAAATTTCCCGTTTCCCATTTCCCAAAAGGCCAGCGCTTCCACTTCTCCACAGACCTCATGCAGCTCCATTGGGAGGCATCAAAAATTAATTACATACTCTTTCTAAAATATAATTACGATAAGAAAAAAATACAAAATACTAGGGAAGATATTAAATATTGAGTTTGTATATAAGTTCCAAATTAAATCCTTTCAAATGTTTTAATGAGAAACTTGAGTTTACTTCTGGAAACATATTTTTTTTTAATATCAGGTTTTACGCTGGAAACGAGTCCACACAATTTATCAAACGACTCCACACAAATAATCAAAATTTTTAATGAGGATCTTTTCAAATCCTTGACAAGCACCATCAACGAGAAAGTTTGTTCTCATGTGTTAGTGATAAAATATTTAAAAATCATTTTTTTAAACAAGTATTCATTCAACACAATTGCAATTATGTTTACAGACTCACATAGGTCTTTATTGACAAAAGTAATGTTGGAATTTCTTGTGCCAAAGCAAATGGGTGTTAGGATCTAATCAAATTTTTTCACACAAAGTATTGAAAAATGACGCAGCTCTAATTGGCAGACCAGGCTTGCACCGTTCGAGCAGTCGGGCTGCAGAAAGCCTGGACGTTTCTAAAAGGGCAAAGCAGGTGAGAAAGGACAGACATCTCCAAACACATGTGAAATGGAGATTCAGGGTCAGCGCTGGAGCTTTACGACTCCCCCAGCTCCCAGCCTTCTTGAACTCACCCTGGGCTGGGGACATCTCAGACACCTGCAACACAAATCCCAGACACCCCGGGGTCCCCTTGTTCGCCATGAACAGTGACATACTCTGAAACTGACTGAGGCAGCAGATGTCCAGATGGAGGAAATTCCTTGACCACACCCAGCCCATTTTAGCAGAGCAGGGGGAGTCAGATGCCACTAACCTTGCCACCTTGTCTGGCCACTTGTGGGAACCTCAGGGTGCCCCTCCCCCCCCCCCCCCCCCCGCAGCAAAACCCCTCCAAGGAACCCTCAGCCAAGGCTGCTCCCTGCCAGAGACAATCAGCTCATCGGTTTCAGATGGCCCAGGAATATGTGACTGGGGGGGGCGGGGGGGGGGTGGCAGGGAATGGATGGAGAATGGTATTTCCTGCCACAGCAGGTGACTGGTTCTAGCTTAGAGGTCCCAACTTTGAGGCTGGAAGGTCTGGAATTTCCCAGGACTTCACAGCCAGCTTTTGGAACAGTGGTGGAGAGGTGAGGCTGGGAGAAAGAAGCCCAGGGGAACAGAGAAAGGCAAGCTAGTGCCCTGAGCTAAAGCCCTAGGAAGGTTGCGCCTACACTGGTTGCTCCAAAGCCAGGGCATAATGCGGGCTTGGCCCAAGTGGGATCCAACAGTCCTTCCCCCTCTCCCTTCCTGGGTCTCCAGGGACCCTCTGAAAGGACCTGGTAAGTATACTGGAGCCAAGGCTCAGGCCCACACCACCGTGGAGGCATCAGCGGTGGAAATGTGAGCCAAGACCAGCAACCTTATTGTTGGAAGAGGAAAAGGGAGAGACGGGGGCGGAACGTGGAGAATGGAGGGCCAAGAGGGGACCAAGTGGAGGGGAGAAAGTGGGATGGAGGGAGAGAAATATGTGAAGTCAGCGAGGAGGAGAGAGAGACAAGAGAGAGCGCTGGACTTGGGAAAGGTGGACGGAGAGCGGCAGAAATGGAAAGAGATGAAGGCGCAGAAGAGATGGTGGGGATTGGAGGGAAGACAGAGGCAGAGAACCCAGAGGGAGAGAGCATGGGACAGAGAGAGCCAGAGAGGAGGAGGGAGACCGCATGGAGCGCAGAGAAAACGGAAGAGGGTGAAGACAGAGAAGGAGAGTTGGGGTCAGTCTGGGTGCCGCAAACACGGCATGCGAGCGCCTGATGGCGAAATCGCGCTTGGCAGAGACGCTAACTCCACGGGCAAGTGCAAACGTAAAGAGGCCCTGAGAGCACTTTGTGCAAATATCAGGCCGGGAAGTGCTGCGCCCGCGGAGCTGCCGGGCACCTCGGCGCCCCCGCCCCCCGGGCCGCGCGCTAATTCACTTTGCCGTCACCTCCCCGGGCGGGTCGGGCAGGCGCGGGCAGGGAGTGCGCACCGGGCACAGGGCGCGGTGGGGCCCAGGGGTCGCGGCCCTGCCTAATGGAGCAAAAGACAGATCAGCAGAAGCAAGGCAGGTGGGGCGGGCTGGGGAGCTCGTGCACCCGAGATGAAGTCAGAGGAGAGCCAATAGGGAGGAAAGCGCTGGGCCAGGCCACCGGCTTCCCCGGGCGGCTGGGAGACTCTGAGGGACACCTCCTGAGCCTCAGTTTCCTCCACTATAAAAATAGGAAAATAAAGCCTACCATGTTTACCTCAAAGGGTCTTTCGTGAGCAGGGAATGTGAAGGGATTTGGAAAGCCATAAAGTTCATATATGCTAACAAATGCTGGTGACGATGATGATGGTGATGGTGATATTTAACCCTCCTGTAGCCGTCTAAATGTCTAGCACTGTTCCGAAGGATTCACACACATCTATCTGCTCATGTAATCTCTCACCAACTTCACGTACGCCCTTTTTCGAGATTATAAAATTGAGACACAGATTAAGTCCCTCATCCAAGGTCACACAGATTGTAGCTGGCTGGTGAACCCCGACATTATGGCTCCGGAGTCCATGCTTCACTCTAGTAGGAGGGCTTGATTTGTGGTTGCCCACATTTTACAGATGACAGAAAGAAGGTTCAAAAAGTTGGGGCTTTGTCCTCTGTCCCATACTTGGGCTTTCAGGCACGGACGAGACAGTGGAAAGAACGTGGACTCTGGAGCAGGTAGATTTAGGTTCACTGTCTTGTTCTGCCGCTGTGTGATGTGAGAGTGATCTCGGTCTCCTTGATGGGGAACACTGACTACACTGCGCAAGAGTAGTGTAGAGATTAAATGAGAAAAAAATCTGTGAGGAAACGGACACATAGTTGCTGTTCAATAAATTCATTTGGCCAATATTTATTGAGCACCACGCTGGGTCCTGAGGACACAGTGATGACCAAGAGAGGACACCTGCCCTAGGGGGACTTGTCTGTCAATGGGGGAGACAGATTACAAGTAAGTAACTCATTACAGATTGTAACTAGGAAGGCTAAGAAGAAAATGAAGAGTCATACAAGGAAACAGGCTCAGAGAGGAGGTCTGAGGAGACCTCTCTGAGGAGGTGATATTGAAAATGACAGGTAAGATGGAGCTAACCAGAGGAGGAGCTAGGAATCGTGTCCCAAGAGGGAGGAGAGCCAGTGCAAAGGCACTGAGGCAGAAAAGGGTGTGGCTCCTTCTAGGAATGGGTTGTAGAAGCACAGTGCATGGAGAGGACAAGGGGGTTTAGACTGGCAGGCAGGGGCCTGGCCCCACAGGGCCATCCAAGCTATGGATTTCATCTTAAGTTCAATGGGGCATCATGGAAGGCTCTTAAGTGAGAGTGACATGCTCTAATTTACACTAAAAAATCACTGTGGCTGCCAGGTGGAGACTGGAGAGAAGAATGGGACAGCAGGAAGTTGTCAGGGGGTAAGTATCTACCCATGCTTGAACCAAGAGGTGTCCAGGGGGATAAAAACACATGAATGGGGCACCTAGGTGGCCTCTGCCTTCGGCTCAGGTCATGATCTCAGGGTCCTGGGATCGAGCCCCGCATCAGGCTCTCTGCTCAGCGGGGAGCCTGCTTCCCCTTCTCTCTCTGACTGCATCTCTGCCTGCCTGTGATCTCGCTCTCTGTGTCAAATAAATAAATAAAATCTTTAAAAAGAAAAGAAAACACATGAATGGATGCCAAAGTATTTTATCATAACATAAATACTAACTGCAGCTCACTTTGCCATCGCTCCTAAGGGCTATCTGGTCTCAGACTCGGTTTCCAAGTCTAATAGAATGGGCTTTACCAGTTCTCCTAGGAACGTGGGGCCATGGTCCCCTGGGGATCTTTAGCTGACCTCCCTGCCCAGTTGCCTCCTCAGCTGAGTTGGGGGTCAGGTTAGCCCGCTGCCTTGTCAAAGGCCATAGACCAAGAGTCAGGTCCTAGGACTGTGGGCACTGACCTCAGGACTGGAGACCTGCTAGCTTTTATTCCTCTTCCTCCTGTCTGCTGTGTTGGGTCCATGAGGATAGAAGAAATTATCAGTGAGGTCCCTGCTTTCAAGATGGAGTTTCTCCAGGAAGCAGGTCCCTCTGGAGGAGATCTCAAGGGAACAAACTGGGAATTATCCTGTTGTGTTTCTTTAAGCATTTGTTGTTGAAATGGAAGTTACAATCCAAGCTAATTTGAATAACAGAATCATAGGAAAAACACCCTCTAACCACAAAAATGAATATTCAACATTCCCACCTTATCTTCTTTGCTTTGTAGGGCTGTTTCCCAGCTGCATATTAAGCGGCCCCTTCATGTGAAGCTGGCAGAGTGGTAGTTTTGCAAGACAGAACGCTGTTGGGCTAAGGTGCTACATTCAGAACAGAAGTCATTCTTGGTGCCCAGAATCTCAAAGATCTTACAGGGACAGGCCTGGGGGAATGGGGAGGACTGGGGAAAGTTTGGACCAAGCCCGCGGAAGGTGTGGAGTGAGAACTGAGTGTTCCTGCCCCACTCCTGCGAGCCCGGAGGCCAAGCCAGAGGCCCAGGTGGGGCTCCAAGGGAAACCCCCAGCAGAGGAGCACCAGATTCGTGGCTATCTCACATGGCAGCCCCCCTACCCAGGTGTTGTGTGCCTCCAAGCTCCTCGGCAATAATCCCACAGGTGGTGCTTACGTTGAATACCAAGCATTCCCTGGATTCGGCGGGCCCTTGGGAAATACTCATGATGCCAATGTTCTCTTGTGCCCACTTCTTCCAACCAGGCAGAGCTTCCAAGTACCCAGCTACATGCACTAGATGCCCCTAGCCGGCCCTCACTTCGAGTGCTTCCCTGAACACAACACTGGCTTTCCCGTCTCCTTGTCTTTGTCTTTGCCTTTGCTCTGCTTTCTTCCCGGAATGCCTTTCCTCCCAGTTGGACTTCCTGAGAAGCACCTGCTTGTATTTCCTGACACCCACCCCCGGCCCCACCAGGTTCCCACAGAACCTACACCTTTTGCGGTAATTAATGTGCTGCTTTGCAGCCTCCACCAAACTGGATTGTGGGGTCCCCAAAGGGATCTCTACCTCTGCACCACTTGGCCAGAACCCGGCACAGAGCTGAGGCCAATCTGCCCTCGTAAATGCACAAATGAGACATGGGTGACTTGGGGACAGGACCTGTGGGTGACATAAAGTAGAAAAAGAGTAAATGTGTTGGGTGGCAGAATCAGGATCTCAGGAGGTCTGGCTTGCAGAATCAGGGGACCTAATCCAACAAGAGGACATGTAATAGGAATTAATGTCATGTCCTGTACCTGTGTTTCAAACTGGTAGCTTCAGAACAGGAACGGGGGGAAAGGAGATGGAAAGAGAGCTGCCCCTTCCATAAAGGAAAAGCTTGGTGCAAAGGGCACTGGCAGGTATGACACATTGCCAGAGAAGCCAAAATCATCATAGGCAGAATTAATAGAGGTATTTTTCCTAGAAAAAGAGGGGAAATATCCTGATGAATTCCAAAGAGACTCCAACTGATATCATAGGAGGAACATCTCAAGGAAATAAGAGTAAGACATGAAAAGGAGCTGGCTTCAGATCTCCAAGAGGTTGGCCAAGAGAGGCAAAGGCACATGGGTTCTTTGGGGTTTCAAGAGGCAAAATGGGGTTGAAATTCATAGTAAGGAAGAAATATTGAAAGTCAAACATGTCCTAATATGGGTAATACTGCCTCATGTGGAAGTAAGTGTCCCACCCCTGGAGGCATGCAAGCAGAGGCAGGACTGACCATTTGGCAGGGATGCTGTAGAGCCTTGCTACCTCTCCAGCTGCATTTCCCATCATTCTCTTCCCCATTCATGGTGCTCCAGCCACACTAGCTTCCTTGCTATTTCCCAGCCACACCAAGCACATCCCAACCTCAGGACCTTTGCACTTGCTTTCTCCCCTTTCCAGACACTGGCATCTCTCTCTCCCTCACTTTATTTTTTTTTAAGATTTTTTTTTATTTGAGAGAGAAGGAGCACAAGCATGAACAGGGGGAGAGACAAAGGGAGAAGTAGAAGCAGGCTCCTTACTGAGCAGGAAACCTAATGTGGGGCTTGATTCCAAGACCCTGGGATCATGACCTGAGCTGAAGGCAGGTGCTTAACCAACTGAGCCACCCAGGCACCCCTCTCTCTCCCTCACTTTAATCAGCTGTCTGCCTGTCATCTCCATAGAGGGACATTCCCTGACCACCTCGCTTAAAGTTATATCTATTGTCTGAATCTCCCACATAATGTAAATTCCTTGAGAGCAGGATCTTGGTCTTATTCACTGCTTCATCCCCAATGCCTAGAAGGGCCTGGAACATATAGGTGTTCATTAACTATTTTCCAAACAAAACAAAAAAAAGAAAGAAAGAAAGAAAAGAAACGGTTTTCCCCCACAATCACCCTTGCTCAATTTAATTCCCACCAAAGCTTCTCGTGAAAGGATATAGAGGAGAAAGTTCCATCACCAATGGCATGTTCAATAGACAAGGCATGGGACAGATGTGGAAGGGGAAGGACCCCGCCCCCCCGCCCCGAGTGGATACCTGCCCTACCAGGCACTGAGCCTAGAGCTTCAGATACATTGTTTCATTCGATGCTATGAGATGGGATTATTTCCCCCAAACTTCAACGCTCAAAGGGCCATGTAACCCTAATATTCATTGATTGCAAGCAACAGAAACATTCTTGCTAATGGAGGCAACAAGGGAATTCCATGGAAGGAAGGAATAGCGTGAGGGTCAATGGAAAACGATGAAGAACCAAGCTTCAGAGAAAGGGGCAGCAGACGTGACTCCCCCCTTGGTCAGGGGAGGTGAGGAGGACTTGGCTGACAAGCTCATGAACAGCCCCCGTGATGGGAGATGGGGCAGCCATGCTGTTACCTGATGAGAATGGGTGCTAGCAAGGGGAAAACAAGATCAGACCCTCACAGATCATGAGTTTGACCCCCTGGTTTTGCAGAAGCTCAGAAGGCCAAGGGTGGTCACCTAGGAACAAATGCAGGCCTCCTGGCTCCAGAGGTGGTGTGAATCAAGCCTCATCAAAGTTTGGTCCCCAGATCCTTCTTCCTCAAACAAACCCTCCAGGTCCAACTCTTGTTCTCATCCTGGAGGTCTTAGCATCACAGTGGGCTTTCTGAACAGTCTCAGATTCCAGGCGCTAAAAAACCCCCCACATAAAGACTTTCCTAAACTTCTTTCACTGCAACTCCAATGGCCACTGGACCTCAAGTTAGCGCTAGCTTCACCAACTCCAGGAAATGACTGTCATAACTAATTTATTTTCACGTCTATTAGGAAGCCCTCCCGGGGTGGCGTAATCCACAGATACAAGCCCGCTTCACCTCTACTAGAAGGGTTTAAAAAATGAAATTAGACATGTTTTTGAGGCAAACTCTCTCACAGTTAACTCCCAGGTTCGGCACAAATTCTCTTAGCATTCGTGACCAAAGGGGACTCCTCCAAACCATTTCCTGTCATCCCCTCTGAGCTGTCAACTTTGATTACTCCTCTCCTGGTACTGGGCCTTGTCTGATACCAAAGGAATAATAAGCACCTCCTTCCCCCTTTCTGAATCTAGGACTCCAGTGCTTTTTATTTCCTGCTTTACGCAAAACTTTTCAGAAAAAGCACAAAGGCTGTAACAGCAACTTCAGTAAATCACCTGGGAAGGAGATGGAGACTATTTCTAGGCAGTGACCCAGAAATGGGCTTGTCTGTCTGACATGTAGTGAGGCCTACTATGTGCCAGGCCTCCCCCGTGACTGCCCCAGGCTCTTTGCCCTCAGGTCTGGTACCCATCAGTCCTCCAGAACTGGGTGGGATTTCATTCTCTCCTCCTCCCTTTAGCCCCTCATTAAAGGTTTGGATTCCTTGGGGTTCTGTCCTTGTTCCTCTGCTCTTCCCACTCTGCAGAGAGAATGCTCTGTGAGTGATCTCATCCACTCCCACACTTAAAACTTCATCCCCACACTGATGCACGAAGCCGAAAGTGAAAAAAGTGGGGGGGGGGGAAGAAAAGTAAAATTGTCGAGTTGGAAGTCCTTAGACACCTCAAAGCTTGGCAGGTTGAAGGTGTGGCAGAATAATGGATTGAAATTTTAATTTACATTTTGTTTTCCCTGATGTAGGAGATTCAGAGAACGATGTGTATTTTCGTCTCGTAATTTTTTCCTCACCAGTTCGAAGAAAATGCCCAGGACTTCTTGCCTCAGGGACGTTGGCGGAGACGAGGCTGAAAGCGAAAGTAGCCTGAAGCTTGGCACTTGCCTTTGAAAACAGAAACTCAGATTAGCCTGGATCAGGGTTTTCACCCTCAGCCCTATGGACGCTTTGGGACGGAATTCTCTGCTGCAAGGCTCTCCTGTAGGATCTTTAGCAACATCCCTGCCCATAGACACCGGGTAGGAGTACTACCCACCCCTCACCCCCACAAGTAGCAACCACCAAATGTCTCTAGATGTCATCCCTGGGGAGCAAAACCACCCCTGATTGAGAATCACTCTTCTAGATTACCCATTCCCCTCCACCAAAAGATAGAGGAGGGGCCCTATGGAAATTGCCAAACTTGGGGACTGGACAGCTTTTCCTAGACTGGGAAGGGGGAGGTTTCAAGGTTCCAGGAGCCACAAGGACCCCTTTTGTCCTTCCTTGTTGTGGGATAGGTCACAACCAATAAAAACCACAGGTCCCTTTTCCCAGCATCCCATAGGGAGCATGGCCCCTAGGCCTTCCAAGGTGGCATCAGTGTGTAGAAGGACAGGAGTCTTGTTCCCGAAGACAATGGGGGTATGGCCTCCTCAGACTGACCCCACTCTGCCCAGAATGACTGCTTCCCTGCTTTCCCACGGTTCCCTGCCTGCGTTCACCAGCCAATGGCCTCCTCCTCCTTCTGTGCCCCCCAAGCTGCTCTCGGGTGCCCCCTTGTTGTCAGGAGGCCCCACTGCAGCCAGACACCCTCAGATCTTGTCTGTGGGAAGTTTGGTAATTCGCATTTGGGCAGTTTTTGACAAACTGCCTAAAGCATCCCCTGAATCCTCTAAATGTCTTTAGTCCTCCAAGACTGAATCTTCTGGAAAAGATTGACATCTTTGCTGGATCTCTGCTCCCTCCTCGTCAGAAAGTTGTCCTCTACTGAGTATAAGAGAATGATGACTATTCAGTGAGTGATATTCCAACCTACCTCCTCAAGGTGATCCAGCCCTTTATGGAATCTCCTGCTCCACTGAGGTCCCTGTAAACAAGTGACATTATTCAAGTTCATCAGCACTTTCTGGCAGCCACTAACAAGTGGCTAGGCTGCAGAGATTCCAGAGGCATCCTTTACCTGGTAAATCTTACTGGACTCTATCCTTTTGTACCAGGAGTATCTGGTAGTTCCAGTCCTTAAAAAAAAATCATGAACATCCCTGGATTCCTGCCAGTCTACCTAAGGTATCCCAAACTCAGGGCATGCTGTCTCCCTCACTCTTGGTTTGTTCAGTGTCCTGTAATAGTGTAAGATGTAATTTTAATTACTTAATATTGGGTTACACTTTTTTGGTGCAGACCAAGCCACACATACTGTCTGACAAAGTCCGGGTATGAGGGACAATCCTGGAAAGTCAGGAGAATCCAGAGCTGGTCCCTGCTACTTCCTTTCATTTTGTTTATGGCATTTCTTGTATTGTGGGATTAATCTATGGGCTTAAGGGAAATAATCTTTTTTTAAAAGATTTTATTTATTTGACAGAGAGAGAGAGAGAGATCACAGGTAGGCAGAGAGGCAGGCAGAGAGAGAGGGGGAAGCAGGCTCCCTGCTGAGCAGAGAGCCCGAGGCAGGGCCTGATCCCAGACCCTGAGATCATGACCCAAGCTGAAGGCAGAGGCTTTAACCCACTGAGCCACCCAGGCACCCCTGCACACCCATTCTTATCTCCCCACATTTGATGTATTTGGAAATAATGCTCTGAACTAACAGTTCCTTAATCTGCTCCCTTAAACCACTTTCTGTTTGTGGAGAGATCCTTCTAGAATGCTTTCTCAGAGGGTCCTGTTACTCTCGTCCAAGGGTTCCTGCTTTCATACCCTATAGCCCACTCAGGAAGAAGAAATGCCTTCCTCCTGGTTTGAGGTGTCCCCGTCAGCTTCTCTGACCATTACTCAAGTACTGAGATCACCAAAGTCAAAATCGGTTCAACACTTAGGACACTCTTAGCTAAAGCATGTCCCAGCCTCTCCCTAATGGTAAATATCAGCAAAAAGGTCACATTGCCCACTGAGTGATGACCTAAACCGCATCTGCCCATTGTTAAATATGGCTGACGGGGGATGTGTGGGGAGTCTGTGTTGCCAGCAAAGGCAGACTAACACCAGAACAAAGAGAGACCTGGTCCCACTGGGTGGCCCACTCTGTCCAGAGGTGCTGTGACGTGCTTCATCATAGCTGTGTCACCGCACCTCAACCCCTCCCACTTCCTTGGGAAATCCCAGCCTCGCACAGACACTCTGTGTGTGGGCCTCCGAGATCACATCCCAATGAAATGGATGAAAGAGTAGGGCCAAGTAATGGCCACAGGATGACTGAAAATAACAGCAATCTCTATGTTTGACCCACCTCTTTCTCCATTTGCCTGGACACCTTGGCCTGACATCCCACTGGCCTTGATGGAAAGGTCTGGAATTGCAGAACAGTAGCTTCCGTGGGAAAACCTGGGTCATAGGCAGATTCAAACCCATGATTTCTTGGACATGAAGTGCCCTGGCCTCCATCACACAATTTGCCCTGATCCTGCCCACTGCTCGGCCCTGGGGAGCTGCCTGGCCAGGGACCAGGAGTCCCACCCACCCCTCTTGCTAGTGAACGGAAGGTGCAAGTAGTTGTGCCAATCTGAGGGTGGCCGATGCCAGGCCCCCAGGCCGATGAGCTGCACTGTCTGCCCAGGTCACTGGGAAAGGGGGCCCTGTCTTGCATCTGCGTGGTAGACAGATTCACCTCTATAGGTTCTTCTTTACTTACATAGATCCCCCTGAACCTCTTTCTGCAAAATCTGTTATGATAGGAGGGACCCTGGCCCAGGGACCTTGCTGGCTAGGGGCCAAACCTCAAATCACAGCCCTTAGAAGTCTCTGGTGGGCACATCCAACCTGTTTTTCCTCTGGCCTATGGATTACAACTCGTGCAGGGCAAACTCACCAGGGGACTTAATTTCTTCAGCCTTGAACAGCCTTTGTTCAGCTTTTCTCCCCTGTTCCTATACCCTCCATCCTCTCCAGCCCCCCACACAGAGGTTCTGGATGCCCAGAGCAGACACCATTCAAATGAACTGGTTGGTAATATAATCCGGTAGGATAATCCTGTAAATCCAGTAAGATTTACCAGGTAATCCTGGAAACAGTTGACTATCCATACTGATTAATTGGTATACACCTAGGGAAGTTTAATGTCTGTTTTTAATGTCCTAACTCAACACATGCTTTTGTGGGGGCAGTCGTGGTGCTGGGTGCTGTGTATACCCCTTTCACAGATTCCACACCTTGACGACCCAGATAAAGACATCTGGGGCTGACGGATCAGGAGGCCAGGAGCCAGAATCGCGACATGAACAAAACTCACTGGCTGGAGAGACAGACAGGATGGGATGTACTGGGCACCCATTGTGGGCCCCGGACTTTCAGCAATGCAGTCATTGAGCTGACACTAATGGGCCTTCCCCACGCCCACAGTTATGTGGAAATGCTAAGTAGCATACAACATAGAGATGACAAGGGCATAGTCAAGCTTAAAAGAGAGAACTGAAAGTCCCAGGAGTCAGAAAAAAGAGACTTCAAAGCCAAAGCAGGAAGCAGAAACAAGATACGAGGGTGGCCCACCCGGGGCCTTGGAGCCAGTGACCTGGGGGCTGGGATTTTAATACTCACAGGGCAGAATTGTGACCTCCAGTCTGTGCAGGGTGAAAACACAAAGCTCTCGTAAAGGGTCAAGAAGACCCTTTTCCATCAACCCCAGGAAGCATCAGGCAGATTGCTAGGGCCATGGATAGAAACAAATTTTAAGTTGTCTGCAAGAATTCAAAATCCCAAGTGACTATCATGCGTAGGTCTGAATTTATATTCCCTAGATGGTGAGGGAGCCCCAAGCTACCTCTCTCTCTCTCTCTCTCTCTCTCTCTCTCTCTCTCTCTCTCTCTCACACACACACACACACACACACACACACACACACACACACTACTGATCTAAAGGAGATTCCCACAACCACAACCTAGGAAATATCTGAATATCCATCAACAGGCGAAGTAATAAATTACAGTGGCTTCACACAATGGGAAAGCACTATGCAGCATGTAGAACAATGTATAACTATATTTATCAAGATGGATAATTTTTTAAACATAATTTGAACAAAAAGGAACAAATTGCAGGATTATGCTTGTTTATATTTCCATATGAATTTTATAGTCATCTTGTCTAGTTCCCCATTGCTTCAGTCTCCCCCAAAAAGAACTATCAGAAATCTTACTAGGATCGTGTGAAACTTAAACATTAGCTTAGAAAAAAAATTAACTTAGGAGAAATGAAATAGTTATGAGATAAAATTTTTCCGTCCAAGCATGTATATACAGACTTCAAACTTGTCTGAGATTCTGTAGCCTTCAGAGGTGGATTTTCCCAGGGTTTTCATTTGTTTTTTCATATATGCCTTGGACATTTTTAAAATATATTGCTAGGTATTTTATCTTTTTGTTGATATTATAAATAAGTTCATTTCTTCTGTTATATCTTCTAACTAGTTATATATATATGTATATATATACATATATGTTAGTGATTTCTATATATTTATGTTATACACCACTACTTTATTAAATTTTCTTATTATAGGTATAGTTCCAAAATATGTCTTTCTAGGTTTTCCAGATTCACAATAATATTGTCTGAGAATTTTAATTTTGTTTCCCCCTTTTACAATTTTTATATTTCTAATTTCTTCCTCTTATCTAATTTCATTGACTGCTGCCTCCAGTATAATAGTAAATAAGAGTGCTGAACCTAGAAGTTCTTTTCTTGTTCCTGACTTTAATTTTTTTGTATAAATAAATGTATACTATATTTAAGTGGCATCTGACTTTAATTTTTAAAAGTTTTGTATTGAAAAAAAATTTTTGACATGTAATCAGCATACAATGTTATACTAGTTTCAGAAATACAACATAGTGATCCTATACATTCCTCAACAATTCTAGACATTACCCAATGCTCACCATAAGCGCAGTCACCATCTGTCACCATACACTGTCATTATAATAGTTTTGACTATATTCCTTATACTGTGCTTTTCATCTCTGTGACTTATTACTTTATAACTGAAAGTTTGTACCTCTTAGTCCCCTTCATCTGTTTTTGCCCATCCCCCCACTTTTGTTCCTGACTTTAATATGAAATCTTCCAGCACTTTCCCATTACGAATGATGCTGGGTTTTGAGCTGAGATAGATTTTTTTTCGTCTTAAGGAAATATCCATCTATTCTTATTCTATTACTTTTTTAGAAATCAAGAACTGATCCTTCATTTTCATCAGTTTGATTTGATGAAGCATTTTGATTGGTTTCTTAATGTTAAACCATCCTTGCCTTCCTAGAGTAAATGCCACTTAGACATAACTTATGCTTTTAAGTGCTGATAATTCTGCTTGCTAATGTTTTATTTAGGATTTGAAAATTGTCATAAGTGAAATTAGCCTGGCATTTCCTTTGTGTTGTCTTCACTGGGATTTGGTACCAAGGTATTGCTTAATTAATTTAAAAAATCTGGCTTTTCCTTTCTTTTAAATTTCTAGAACAGAATAATTAATATTGGGATATTGAGACTATTTGTTTTTAAAGCAGATAAAATTCTTCTGTGAAAGCATTTGACCTAGTGCCTTTGGGGATATAGCTCTCTGATGGCTTTCATCATTTTTCCATGGATATTAATCATTTAGAATGTTTTATGTTTTCTGGAACCACTTTGGTAAATTATATTTTCTTAGAAAATTCCATAGCCAGTCTGGTTCAAATTTGTTTTCATAGAGCTGTGCAAATGGTTTTTATGATTAATTCTATCTCTGTGTTAATTCCTACTTATTGTTTCCTATTTTGTGTATATTTGCCCTCTAAATTTTTTTCTTTATTAAAGCTTTAAGTTCATCTATCTTACTTGTTGAGTTTTAAACCTTTTTCTTAATTTTACTTATCCTTCTGTTACTCTAACTAATTAAATTATTCTTTAAAGTTACTTTATTAACTGTTCCTTCTGCTTTCCTTAGGTCTGCTATTCTTTTTCTAACTTCATGGATTGGATGCTTTGTTCTCATTCTTGTTTATGGCATTTAAAGATGGAGCATTTAAGGTATACATTTTCCCTCTGGCACTGCTATCCTATTCCCACTGCTCTCCCACCCCTATAAAACAGGGAATTTTTGTTTTCTGATTTTGTTATTTTCTACCTTATTGAATTATGATCTGGAAATGATGTCTGTGCTATTTTTATTTGAGGAAGAGATCTATTGAGGTTTAATGTGTAGCCTTATATATGGTCAACTTTTGCAAATGTTCCATGGCACTTAAAGGAAAACTGTAGCAGAAGAGCTCTCCCTGTCTCTTGCTGTTATGTACATGTCATACCTCATTAAGTATATTTATTTCGGTCTTGTTTATTTATATTTTTTTGTCTACTTAATCTGTCAAAAAGAAAAAGTACTCTTCTATTAGTGGGCTTCTCCTTGTGTTTCTCCTAAGTTTTGTGGCTTTGCATGGCTGCAACTTTATTTGGCACACAGAGAGTTCAAAACCATTACATTTTCACCGCAATTAAGTATATAATATAATGTTGTATTATTAGTATATGTAGAAACGGGAATATATTATTACAATTGGAAAGTTCTCTTCTTTTTCTCATTTAATGACTTCATCCTGAATTTCACTTTATATGATATTAAGATGGCAATCCCATCGCCTGAACCTTACCACCTGTGTTAGCTTTCTAGCGCTGCAATAACACACTACCCCAAACTGGGAGGCATACAACAACAGAGATGTATAGTCTCGCCGTTCTGCGGGCGAGACCTCTGAAGTGAAGATGTGGGCAGGGCCACACTCCTGATGGCTCCAAAGGGGGAATTCTTCCTTGCTTCCTCTAGCTGATGCTATTTGCCACCAATTCTCAGTGTTCTTGGATTATAGATGCACCACTCCAAACACATGGCTACCCTCTCCCGCATGTCTTCACACCACCTCCCTGTGTATGCGTCTGTCTCTGTATCTAAATTTCAGCTTTTTAGAAGGACATCAGACATACTGGATTGCACCTCCTGGAATAACCTTTTTTCAGAAGATATTTTGAGATCTCCAAGTGACGAGCCCTCTCATTGTTAAGATTTCTCTGTTCAGTTTTTGTGTCCTTTTCCTTCATTGATATCCTGCTTGGTCTCATCTGGCTTTGGCAGCCCTAATTTCATGTAAATTAGAGTCTGGAGATCAGGCCTCCCTTCCAGTTTCACTAAAAATGAAGTTTACAGACTTTTTTTTTTTTTTGTCTTGTTGCTTTGCAATGCTTTCCTGGAGGAGAGGAGGAAAGTGCTGTTTTATACAGACACATATCAGAAGTCTTTACCAATTTCTAAATAATAGTAATCAATTCAAATTCCTCTTAAAAGATTCTTAGATCAGGGTTAGTTGAGTGGCTCTGTGGGTTAAGAGTCTCTTGATTTTGATGTGGGTCATGATTTCAGGGTTGTAAAACTGAGCCCTGCATTGGACTCTGCGCTCAGTGTGGAGTCTGCTTAAGATTCTCTCTCTTCCCCTGCATCCTTCCATCTCATGTGTACTCTAAATAAATAAATAAAATTTAAAATCTTTTTAAAAAAAGACTCTTAGATCAAATCAAACTGTGGGGTCACATTTAGCCCACGGTATGGGCTTTCTTCATTAGGTTGAATGATGCCCCCACCAAAAAAATAATAGAATAATAGAAATATCTTCCTATCTACCAGGAAGCTATAAATGTGATACAAGTTGGATAAAGGGTTACTACTGATGTAACTAAGTTGAGGATCTAGAGACGAGATCATCCTGGATTATATGGGTGGGACTAAACCCTGTGACGGTATCCTTAAAGGAAGAGAAGACACATAGAGCAGAAGAGCCACGTGAAGGCAGAGGCAGAGTTTGGAGTGACATGTCTATAAGCCAAGGAACATTGTCAGTCACCAAAATCTGGAAGAGGCAAGGAACAGTCTCTCCTAGAAGGAACCAACCCTGCCAACAGCCTAACCTCAGAGTTCTAGTTCCAGAACTGTGAGAGAAAGTATTTCTGTGGTTTTAAGACACCCAATTTATGGTCGTTTGTTACAACAGTCACAGGAGATTGTTATATACAGTTGAATCCTGCCTCCACCAGTTTCAAGGTATGTGACCTTGACCAAGTCTCTGAGAGACAATGGAAGGAAATGAGCTGGAAGAAAAGCATGGCAGAACTCAAATCTTTGCACAGTTGTTGAAGGGCAGTGATGGTACCTACATGCTGTGTAGCCACAGAGGACAGGGCTAAGGTCAGGAAGTAAGTTTGGGCCTCAGGAAAGGGAAAGCCTTTCTAAGCGTCAGGACAATCCAGACATGGAAAGGAACCCAGCTTGAGTGATCGCAAGGGCCCTGTCACTGTGGGTATGCAAGGAGAGAAGAGGACCCCCTACAACATGAATATTAGGAGCACAAGACCAAAGTCAGAAAGACTTTATTCCAGCTGCTTACCGCTGGTGACATTTGTCAAATTACTTCGTTTCTGAACCTCAGGAATCTTGTCTATAATATAGGGATAACAACAGCAACAAGGATTGTTTGTGAGGATAGTATGAGAATTGCAATTGTGAGAGCCCCTACTATGTGCTGGGCACCAGGCGAAGCACCTCTACTTGTGTTCACACCTTTACAAGATGCTTAGCCTTGTGACTGGCACCTAACTGCTCAATAAATAGCACCCGTCATGATTTTGTTGTGGCATTTTTAATGTCACAGTAGAACGTTCTCAACCATGGATTAAGTTTGGGGAATCCACAACCCCCCTTAAGGTGGGTGCACAAGTTGGTGTGTGTGTGTGCTTTTCTGGGACGTGGGTCCACAGCTGTCCTCTGACTCTCAAGGGAAGAATGACCCGACCCAAAAGAAGCACAGATACCTGCTCTGTGGTAATGGCATCTGTAGCATCCTTCCCACCCTGGAACAGAATGAGATGGAGTAAAGGCTGCTGCATGCCAATGTGTGTCCAGGACAAAGTGAGCTTGGGTGTTCTGTCTGAGGCAGGGACCCTGCTGCCTCCCTCCAGAATCTCCCATTGGCTCGCTCCTGCCTGTCAGCGATTGGCAAATTTGGGTGGGGGGGAGCAGCAAGAGGAGAAAAAAGAAATTTACAATTTTGATGCACACGGGGCAATTTCTACAGACAATTCCCAGTGTCCGGAAACACCCACCACCTCCGGCATATCCCTCTGAAGCCCGAGCATCATTTTCCATTCTCGTCTCTGAGATAATAAGTTGGAGAGAAGCTTCATATTTCAAATCAAAACTATTTTCCAACTAGAGAAAAGTGGAAACTTTTCAGGCAAATTTCATATGCAGTAACACAATTTCCTCCTGTTCCATTTCTTTTTTCACCTAATACATGATAAATATTCAAGATCTCCTTGAGGAAACATGAGCGGAGCTGGGGCGGGGATCGTCACGGCTGCCGGGTGGAGGCAGCCAGCGGGGCAGGCACAGGTCCTTCTCCTTCGAGGCCCCTCTGGATCCCAGCCTCTGCCGGCTACCCCACCTGTCCTTGGAGAGCCCTCACTCCTGTGAGAATTAGCAGAATTAGATGACTGAAAATTATTTATTCTTAATAGCCTTCTCCAAATTCTTCTCAGGTAAAACCTGTGTTTATTGGGAAAATGCCCTGAAGAGGTACTTAGTAGAGAAGGTGAACCTCCCACAGACATTATTAGGGTGTTTAGTGATATAGAGGCTTCTTTTTTCAGGGCTTAGAGGTCAGGGGACAGGAAGAGGGGACACAAGAGAGAGAACTCTCACCAAGAGGGATCAGTGGGCTCCAACAACATGGTAGAAGGTTCATGACAAGTGAGAGTTGGCTGTGTTCAGGGGCATGGAATGACAAAACCTGCTCTTTTCTATCGAGCACTGGCCACATGCCTGGTACTGAAATATTATTCCAATCTCCACCATGACATTGAATCCTCACGGCATCACTGTGAGGGAGGAATGATTATTAATCTCATTTTACAGAGAAGAAACCAAAGTTCAGGGAACTTAAGCTGCCTGAGGTTAGGCTACTAATAAAGTGAAACATGAGATACCACTACACATCTACTGAAAGGCACGATTAAAAAGACTCACCACACCAAGTGTTGGCAAGGATGTGGGGCAACTGGCACTCTCACGTGCTGCTGGTGAAAGTGTAAAATGGTACAATCCCTTGGGAAGACTGACTGTTACTAAAAAATTTAAACATATACTTATCCCATGATCCACAATCCTACTCCAAGCTTTACCCAAGAGAAAGGAGTGTGGTATGTCCACCAATGGACAAGAATGTTCAAAGCAGCTTTAGTCGTTAGAGCCCCAAACTACAAAACTCCAAAAGTCATCCATAGGTAACTGGACCAATACTCTGTGTACAGACTACAAAGGAAAACCACTCAGCAATAAAAAGGAGCCACACACTAACACACATGATATGGATGAATCTCAAAATGGATATGCTGAGCATATGAAGCCAGACACAAGTGAGTACTGTGTGATGGCAGTGACAGAAAGCAGTCATGGCTTCCTAGGGCTGGGGTGGGCAGACGTTGATGGCAAAGGCGGACAAGGGTGATGGAAATGTTCTGTATCTTGATCTCACTGGAAGTTACATGGGTGCAGACATTTGTCAAAACCCATCGAATGAACTCTTAAAATGGGTGATTTTTATTGGATATAAATTATATCTCAGTAAAGTTGCCTAAAACACAATTCAAAGTACTTGTTGCTTCTTTATGATCCAACCCATGGCGCTTCCCCAACTCTCCCCCTCCCCATCCCCTTCTCCTTCATTCTGGCCACAACAGCCTCCCTGCTATGCTTCCCATCATCCAAATACATTCCCATCTCTAGGGCTGTGCCCTTGCTGTCCCCACTGCCTGCAAAACGCTCCCGACATATGCACATCACTCACTCCCTCACCTCCTCCAGATCTCTGTTCAAAAGTTACCTACCCATGTGGCCTTCTCTGGCCCCAGCACCCCACATAAAATAACACTTACCCTATGATCCTCTAGTCCTTTACACTCTTTCTTTTCCATTGCATTTACCACATCCTGGTATATTATCATACTGGTTAACTGTCTGTCTCCCCTACTAGAATGAACCCCATGAGAACAGGGACTCAATCCTCACTGACCATGCTCTGAGGCCTCGAACAGTGCCTGGCATGAAGCAGAGAATCACTCCTTGTTGGATGAGTGAATTAGAACCTTCCTACCAAGCTTTCCCCACTGGTCTTCTCCCTAAAGAAGGAGAAGTCCTTTCCTATCAAAAAGATCTCGCTCAGACATGTACCCACCCAACCACAAAACAGTCTTTTTTTCTGAAAATTACTAATAATAATAGAATATTTTACTTCTCATTTTCATCATCCACCCCATCTCAGTATTACCCACATTCAATGGATATTTATCCTACATTTATGTAACTAAAGAGCCTCCAAAAGCAAAGAACCATTTTTTCCAAGGTGACTTCTGTCTTTAACATCAGAGACTGGTAGGAACTTAAATCTGCAAGCAACTTTTAAATATTGCAGAATCTCCCTACAATATTTCTGTTCTGCCTCACTGATCACCCTTCTACATGTATATTTATTTATTTACATAATCAGGATTACACAGCATGAGGACATATATAGTTCAGTATCCTGCTTTTCTCATTTAACATTACAGAGTAAGTATTTTTCATGGCATTAATAATTCTTGGAAAATGGCTATGGAATGGTATCATATGGATGTACCATAGTTTATTTAGTGAGGCTCTTACTATGGGATATTTAGGTTGTTTTCTCATTTTCTAATTTGAATTATAAATAATGAATGTCATTGTGTATGAATGCCTGAATTTCTGAATATTTCCTAGAGGCAGAGTCCTAGCCCCAAAGGATATGGGGTGGGGGGTGTTTAAGGTTTTTCTACCTAGTCCCTACTTGTTTTCCAGAAAAGAGATGCCAATTTAAATTACCAACAATAGAATATGAGAGTCCTGGTTCGCTTCATCCTTGTTGCCACTGGGCTTTATCATTTCTTAACTCTTTGGTCATTTGGTAAATAAAAATGCTCTTTCATCTTAATTTATTTTTCTTTAATGACTGGTAAAGTGGGACATCTTTTCACACATTCATTGACCATTTGTGTTTCATCTTCTATAAATTGTTTATGTATTTTCCCATTTCATAATTAAAGTGTTATCTTGAGGAATTGTCAGAGCTCTTGGTATGTAATAGTGATAGCAACTCTTTTAATACCTTTTCATACTTGTTGAAAATCTTTGTTTTTCAGTTTTCCTGCCTTTCATTGTGTTTCTGTTGCCTTTTGAAATATATAGATCTTTAACTGTCTTACTGTGGTTGGTATTGCTGCTTTGTTTGGGAAGTCCTTCCCTATCCTGGGGTGGGGTTAGAGTCCTGCTGAGTCCCAGGCACATTGTGTAAATTATCTTCTGCCATCCCCACTTTGTTATTTTTATTATGTAAAATTTCAAACTTATACAGGAGAAGAGAAAAATAAATATATTGATTCTGGGATTTGTTTCAAGATAATGGGGGTTGGGTGAGGAAAGGTCATAGATCCAATGAAAGTGGCCATAAGTTGATGATCATTGTAGTTGGAGGTTCTCTACTTTTGTAAAGATGATGTGACCTGGTTGACACCTTAGGGGGCCAAAGGGCAGTCATTTTTAGATCCATTTCCTGTGACATGCACTGTCCTAGAAGATTTAGATCATTCCACTGAGCCCTACAAGCACCCTTGGAAGAAGGCAATCTTAGTCCCATATTACAGATGAGGACACTGAGATTCTAATAGATGGATTATCCAAGGTTGCATAACCGGGAAGTATACAATAGGATCTGACCCCAGGTCACCCTGACCCAAGTGCCATATTCCTTCCACTGGGTCATCGATGCCCTTGGAGGCAGGAAATTAAATGGAAGAGAAGATGGGCTTCTCTCGTAGAGCTTGGCTAGCCCCAGGCTCTTCCTAGTCACTGCCCTAGGGGAAGGGTTCAGATTAGAAATTAATATGATTAGGGACCCCTGGGTGGCTTAGCTGGCTTAGGTGTCCAACTCTTAATTTTGGCTCAAGTCATGATCTCAGGGTCCTAAGATTGCCTCCTGCATCCAGTTCTGCCCTCAGCAGGGAGTCTGCTTATCCCTCTCCCTCCCCCACTCTCTCTCTCTCTCTCTCTCAAAATAAAATAAAATCTTTTTAAAAAGTAATCTGTTTAAAATAAGAAATGTATACAGCACGGTAACTGTAATTAATCATATCATATTGCATATTTGAAAGTTTTTAAGGGAGTAGATCTTAAAAGTTCTCAACACTAGAAAAAAGATTGCTACTGTATGTGATAATGGAAGTTAACCAGACTTCGTATGATGATCATTTTGCAGCATATATCCATGCTAAGTCATTATGCTGCACACCTGAAACTAATATAATGTTGTATGTCAATTATGCTCCAATAAAAAAGAAAAAACAAAAGAAAGCATGGAATGATTCTTATACAGCTGACTGTATGGACCAAGATACAGGCTTGCTACTCATTCATTTCCTCTGTCATTATTTTAGTAATTGGTGTTAAGTTCAGTGTGCCAGGCTTTGGGCTAGGACTGGAACTTACTGAAAAATAAAAGGGTGGACAAATTAAAAGAATCCAACACTACCAATACCATCAGGGTCACCCCACCCAACATGGTGCCCTAGAATTCACATTGCAGACATTTAGCCGAGAGCTTTCTTACTAACACAGCACTTTGATTCATGTGCCCAGTGTATTAGTCAACTATTGCTAGAATAATGTCACATAACAAACAGCCCACACATTTTAGTGGCTTACAACAGCAACCATTTCTCCCCCTTGTCTGCAGTTTGGTTTCTCTAGATATTAGAGGCCCACCTTCTACACTAGGGGGTCTCATCTTTTCATCTTCTCAAATATATTTAAAAAATTCACCTGTGTACTAAAGTCTCACAGGCACACCCAGATTTTGATGAGACCAAAAGCATTTTCAAGACACTGAAGCATTAGGTGAGTTTAACCTTGTGAACAGTACTTCAGTGGCTGGTATTTCTGAAAAGCTAAAGTAGAGATGGTACTGGGGACACAATTCCCATTTCCCTTGTTGCTACTCCTCCATCTCTTTCACTCAGAAACCATGTTGAAACTTGATAAAGAGAACTACCATGATGGTGAGGACCTTGAATCTCCTCTAATGTATCTTTTTTTTTTTTAAACTAAATAGTTCATAGCCAAGGTACTTTATTATTCACCACAAATCACTCATGGTACATTCTACTACTGAGAACTGCTGAATTACACAGTAATGGGTAAGAACGGTCAGTCATTTAGCTGTTCGGACAGCATATATTAGTTGAGCATCTACTATGCATTGCCAGACACTGGGAGGATCCTGCTCTCATAGAACCACATTCTAGTGAGTGGGGGGAGGGAGATAGGCAATAAATAAATATATTTTTTAGAGATAATTTCAATAGGTAATAAATGCAATACATTTAAGAGAAATAATGCATGCTAGTGGGATGGAGTGGGAAGAGGAACAGCAGGGAAGACCTCTTGGAGGAGGTTGATTGGATTTGAGCCTTGAATGGTGAGGAGTCAGCTATGCTGTCTGGAAGAACATTCTAGGCAGAGGGACCGGAAGGGGCAAAACCTGAAACAGGAGCAGTCTTGGAACAGAAAAAATTCTGGCAGGCTGGAATAGAATGAATGTAGGGAGGAGGTCAATGTGGAGGAGAGGTGGAAAAGAACAGCCAACTGAAGGCCTTGAAGGCCCAGAGAAGATGTTAGGAGTTTCCTTTAAGGACACTGGAAGGCTCTGAGGGCTCCTCAGGGGAGTGGCATGATCGGATGGATGTCTCTCTGATGGCCTCAGGGACCACCTGGTAGAGCTGGCTCATCTGGCTAACCGGATGTGGGCCTCTCCTTCCCATTTTCCATGGCCCCTCTCCCAAATCACACCTTTGGAGAAAAAGAAGAGCACTCTCCAAAGAAGAGGAAGAGAGCCTGTGGTCCAGGAGAACCAGCAACTATGACTCCCTGCCTGAATTTCTGGGCTTCCACGTACGATGAAAGCTACTACACTTTCTCTTCCAAGCAGCACTGGCCTTCAGCACACACAACGAGCTAATCTGCACAGGTGACTCAAATGGTGAGAGCTCCAGGCAGTGGGGCACTAGCCTGTGTGTGTCAGCCACCTCTAAGCCATCACCAGGCCCAGCAGAGTCTCTTGGACACTGTGGTTCTCCAGCAGGTGAATTCTCCTGGTATGTCACCACCACTTTCCAGCTCCCAAAGTGCTACACTCCACCTGAGATCCAGGAGGCAGTCAGGGTAAGGCTGTCAATCTTATTCACCAGGGAGGAAATTGGGGCACAGAAAAATGAAGTTTGAGGCCAGGGTCACAGAGACCTAAATGACAATGTCAGGAATTAAACCAGACACTTATCGCCGCAAGCCGTGTGCTCTCGGACCTCTTTCTCAGCTCCTGGAGCAGACAGGTGCAACCCCAGAAAGCTTATCACACACCAGCCACCGTTCTGAGGCTTTACACCTCTTAACTTAAAGACCCATAAGGTAGTAACTATTATTATCTCCATTTTCTAGGTGAAGAACCAGACACATAGGGACATTGATTTGTTCAAGGTGACACAGAGCTAGAAAGTAGCAGGCCCAAGATTTGAACCCGGCAGTCTTTACCGCTATGCCAGGCTGCATCTGGCACTTATTGTGGAAGGGAGGGAGGGAGAGGTGCAGGAACTCAGTGCACAATGTGAATATTAGCATAGACAGCTGTGTGTAGATGTGTACATGGGGTACACTGGTGTGTGTACAGATCTGCTTCTGCTTGCAGTTTTTGCTGAGGGCCTCTGCATCTGCTTCGTGTGTACACCTGCATTCATGAGCATCCAGCCGATGTTGTAGGTGTGTGTCTTCTGCACACAAGCACTGGTGTGTGTACTTACATGTGGCCATGTATATGAATGGGTTTGTCAGGGTAGCCATGTGTGTGTGACCATGCAGGTGTGTGTGACCTTGAGCATTTGCCCTTGTAGATGGATGTGGTCTTGAAAGCCAGGACACTAGCTTATTTATACATCGGTGTCTGCAGCTGTGATGGTGTCCCCAGGAGGGCACATTCCCCTTGGGGTCTGTCCTGCGCTGCCCAGCACCGCTCAGCATCCCACATGGGAGACACAGAAAGCCCCAGAGTTAGCCCTGCTTCTTCACAGTCAAAATTCGGCACCAGCAATCACCAGTAACTCAGAGGAAAGGAGTTTTGAGAGAGGAAAAATTGGTATGTGTTTGTTCCCTAAACCCTGACTTTGCTTTCCCTAAACCCCGCTTTGCATTCGTGTTTTGGGAAATTGCCTGCAGCACCTTAGAGGAGGCTGTGTACAGCCCAGTGCAACCTGCATGTGATCCAGTGCTGAAGGTCAGGTGAAGTTCACTTCCCAGGGAGCTCTGCAGAGCATGCCACCACCAGTAGGCTCCAGAAGTACTAGCTGCCTCTAGCCCTGCCTCTGCTCTGCCCCTGCCCAGCCTGCACCCTCCTCTGCCAGCAGTTTCCAGGGCCAGGGGGAGGAGGGCATTTACCGCAGAGTGGGAGCCTAGGAAGAGGTAAAGGAGACCTTGGCCAGTACTGCAAAGCCAAGGCTGGGGTGAGGGCACTGAACCCTCCCTCTCTGCTTCAATGAGACTCTGGTTTATCATTCTACCCTCGAATTGAGTGTCTCCAAACATGAAGTCAGGATTGTACTGTCCTCTGAATAGGCATCTGGTTAAACCCTGTCCCAGGGGTTGTTCTGCCCTAACTTGCATAAACCCAGGGATGGGCAACTCACTACCTCCTGAAACCACTGGTTCCCACTGAACAGCTGTTAGGAGGTGAGAGCTTTCAGCATTTCCTGACCTACTGTGTGCCCAGCACATCCCAGGTCCTGGGTACAGAGGAGAGTCAGGTAAGACTTACCCTCCAGGAGTTCCCAGCACAACAGGGAAGTGGCACAGCAACGTCCTCTTCCTATTTCAGCAGCTGCTCAGGCTAATGGCTCCCTCTACCCCCAGACAGTCCTACAGAAGTGAGCACACCCCTCTTCCTCTAATCAAACATTCCCCTTCCTTTTTCAGCTCCTCAAAAGTTGGGCCATAGAGCTCTGTCTCCACTTCTCTCACCATATCCTGGGCCTACCCCCATCTGCCACGGTCTCTCCATCTCTTGCTTCCCAAGAGAGAGCCCTATAGGCAAGGCCTTCTCCCCCAGGCTTGGCAAGGCTATGGGGTCCAGAGAGTTCTCAGGCTCCAGAGGCCAGGTGCTGACACGAGAGGAAAAAGAGGAATCTCTAGATGCCTTCGCTGCATTAGGCAATACCCTGTGGGCAGGCTGGGCCTCTCCTATTTAGGAAATCCCTGATTACTGGCCAAAGGCCAGATAGGACGTTCTCTGACAACACCAGCAAGGCCACATTTTATAACAATCACAGCACTAAGTATCTGGCTAAAGTGGGGATAGCAGAGGGTGGAGAGAAAAAGCAGGAGATTCATAGGAAGAGAGAGGGACCTCCAGAAGTAAAATTGGAGAAAAATATGCCCAGAACAGAGATAGATGGAGAAGAGAGATACAGAAGCAAAGAGATAGTCAGAAACAGAGCCTCACAGAGACAACAATGAGAGGTACAGAGATAGGAACATAAGAAGACACTCCTAGAGACGAAGATCCAGTGGCCAGTCACAGAAGCGGGAAGATCGGCAGACTGGCGTGACCACGGAACGCCCATGCTTCCTTATTGCTCCCTTGCTTAATATAAATAAATAAATAAATAAAAGATTTGATTTGAGGTCACTTGCAATAAAGATCCATGTGTAATAAGGGGTAAGCACAAAAGTAAAAATTCAAAGCCAACCTATTATAGAAGAAGGAACAAGTAGTGATGCCAAGGCCTGGGGGTGGTAGACTGTGACTTGTGTGACATGCAATGAACTTCTTGGTTTTCACGCTCTTGGGTACCCACCTCCTCCTGATTTGGGGCTGGCCCTGGGACGTGTTTCAACCAGTAGAATGTTGTAGAATATTGTGCTAATCCCAAGCCTGGTGCTAAGAAGTCATGGCGGATGGCAGCTTCCATTCTTCTGTGCTCGGGGGGCAGGGGGGAGCCAGTCACTTTGTAGCCAGCCTGACTATCCTGAGGCCATCTTGCTGCTGTGAGGATGCCTGGGTTAAGCACTTGGAGAGACCACTTGGAGAACAAAGGAACTCAGACAATGATGAGAACCAAGAGCCCAGACGTTAGGACCCAAATTGAGCTGTGCCACCCAGCCCTCTGCTTAAGCCACATGGAACAGAGATGAGCCATCCCCACCAAGCCCTGCCCAAATTGCAACATCACAAGCACATAATAAAATGGTTGCATTGTAAGTCATCAAGTTTTGGGATAGCATGCTACGCAGCAACTGATAACTGAAATACTGGGTTAACATGGTAAATAAATCCAATGGATTCCATTGTTTCCCTTGGCTGATGGATAATGTGAGAGACAGAGCATCTCTTTCCTCTGAAGAATCACAAATGATACTCAGCTCCTTCATGGGTAAGTTAGCCATGGTCCACCAACAGCACCCTTGGAAGAATATGGTCACGCACACGCTTGCCCTCAAAGGATGGTAACTGCTGAGCGCTGACTGAGTGATGGTGGTAGACAGTCAGAGGGGATTGTTGCAGCACTTACCATGGGCCAGTTCATCCCCTTTGAGAGAGGAGAGACTGACACTCAGGGAGGGGACCGACTGCCTGAGCTCTCACAGCCACAACTCATCAGAGTCAGGATTGGAACCCAGACCCCACACACGTTAGGCTTTTAGTGTGCAGCTAAAATAAGCAGCATAAACAGATGCCTGTCCAGGAACCCTGAATCCAGAGCCACCTCTGTGTCTCAGAGACAGGAGCCTACATGCTCCCCCACGGCGTCTTGTTTGGAGAGAGGGGGTAAGGATAGGTGGGGCTCTCACCCTCTCCGAGTGGCTGACTCTCCTTTATACAGACCAGACCCCCTAGGTGATGAACGTCCTGGGGAGGCTCCCCATCAAGTTCTGCCCAGCCCGGGGCCCTCACCAGCCCAAACCCCAGTCCCACCCCCAAACATCTGTCAGGCAGCCAGGGCCCCACACCTGCCGGCTTCGTGGCCAGGCCCGCGGGAATCACTTGACTCTGAAATTGGTTCCAGGAACACTTTTGCTCCCATCATTATACTGCCTTCCCTGACACCCCCTCCCCCAGCACTTTTTTTTTTTTTTACACGAAACTTTCTCTGAATTCACCTGATTTTTCCCATCTCCTTTACATCCTTTATGGCAATGTAGAAATAATCACCGCTTCTCCGGCAGGGTGACGGGAGTGTGCAATATTAACTGTAAATCAGGCAGAAATTGGTGGAAGGGGAAGGGTTTGATGAGGTGCAGAGACATTATATCATTTTAAAGCACTTTTCTGGTCTCCAGTAATCCCCATGTAAATGAAAAGGAGTTGACTACGTGCCTCTCTCTCTCTCTGAGGCTGCCTTTAGGAATGCAGAGAAAATGCTCCTGGAAGGAGGACGCGAGGTGGAGGAAGGTTGACTGGGGCCTGACAGGGGAGGCAGAAACATCCAGGGCTGGGCACCTACCCTGGACTGGAATAATCCTGCCAGTGCTGCAGCTTCTTGGAAGATGAGGGTCCAGCTCCTGTGGGGAGGGGGGCAGGGGGCGGGGCAGGGGGAAGGGCTGTGCACTGACAGGCAGCGGGGCCTCATTGACCACCCATAGCCTGTAGTCCAGTGGACTCGTCAGGAGTGGAGTTGCTCCCAAGGGGGCATCTGAAACATATGGGGACATTGGGGACTTTGTCTGCGGTCATAATAACTGGGATGCAGGACAGAACGTGGTAGAAGGCAAGGAAGCTAGACATCCCACAATGCACATAATCGCCCCTCCTTAAATGCCACGGGCTCCCCCTCTGTACTGTTTCCACACAAAGAAGGAATTATCCTGAAAAATGACCGTTGATCAAGACTCATCACCTGCAGGGGCCATCTCACCACCACAATGTTCCTGAGCTCCTGGGTGCCTTGAAATTTAAGTTCATTGGTCTAGGCGAAGAGACCACTAGTTTAACTGAATTCAGCTACCTGTGTTTCCCCCAATTTGAGGTGCCACAGATCATAAAAGGAATCATTGTTTTATTTACTACTAAGAAAGGAAATGATGCTGTGACCCAGCGCTTACTCATCACTTAGATTTTTACTTTATAATTACTGGAAATGCTCTTTAGCACTTATTTAATCATGGTTAATATCATAGGGTATTATAAGAGCAAAGAATATTTTATTTTTTTAAAGACTTTATTTATTCATTAGAGAGGGAGAGAGAGCATGAAAGAGAGCACGTGAGTGGTGGGGTTGCAGAGGGAGAGCCAGAATCTCAAGCAGACTCCCTGCTGAGTGTTGAGCCCGACAACGTGGAGCCTGATCTCATGACCCTGAGATCATGACCCGAGCTGAAACCGAGAGTCCGAAGCTTAACCAACTGAGCCCCCTAGGCGCCCCACAAGGAATATTTTAAATGCAATGAATTGCCAACAGTATTCCTAACCTATTCAGGGTCCACACCTGGAGGTTTCAGGGTCCAATTCTCCTGGATCATGTTTCAACTCAGAGCCATCAATGTCGATGGTTCCCACATAGTGTCATCCTCTGAGACACCAAGTAGAGAGGACACTACCGTCCTTCAAAGAGCACGCCCCCAGCATCTCTGAGATTTTCTTCCGAGCTACTGATCCTCGCTTTGCATTTATGATGCTGGCTCTTCCTTCCCAGAGGTGTCAACAGAAGGTTTTTGGATAATCAACAAGACTGATCTCCTTCCTCAAATGGCCACAGAGCGTTTTGTTGCCTGACCCTCTGAGGCACAGGCTGTCTGGTCAGGCCTCCCAGCATCGCCACAAAGATCACACGTGTTCAGTGGCGTATACCATTGGTGTATACCACCATCCCTACCAGAAGAACAATGATTTTAAGGGCACAAGATGGGTCCTGAGTGTATAGATGCTAAAATAGGAAGAAGTGGATCTCATCGAACCTGTGAAATATAATATTAGAAAATCAATTGGCCCATGAGGATACACACCCAGAGCTAGTGTGTATAGACATGGCCTGGAAAGGGGGCTCAGACACCTTGTCTGCTGACACGCCTGGGACTCCTATCTCAGGAGGGTGCACATAGGTGTCCCTATGCTGTAGAGTTAGCAGATTTAGCAAATAAAAATACAGGACACCTAGTTAAATCTGAATTTCAGATTAAAAAAAATGATTTTTAGTGTAAGTCCCAAATATTTCATGAAACATTCTTATACTAAAAAAAAAAAAGTTCATCTGAGATCTGAATTTCCCTGGGCATCCTGTGTCTTTCCTGGCAATCTCACTGTGGGGCTTCATGCACAGCTAATATGTGCAGACATGGCCAGGATCACAGGCCCAGACTTGGGCTCCTGTAGGACTCGGGCTGCCTTGCCTGCTCTCCCCTCACGAGTCTGAGCTCAGGGTGCAGCTGATACAGGGAAGAACTTGGTCAAAGCCTCCTGACGCATTTATAACTAGCCTAAGATCAGCCTCTGTTTGGCTCATTTCCCACTCGTCCTGCACTTGTCACTGATGAGGTTGGGATAATGGGGAAGAGGCTAGGCCTCGGGCCTGGGTGGGGGGGGTGCGGCGGGCCGCAGCTCGATGCAAAGACTGATCTTCATCTTCACAAGCCGGGGTCAGGTCCAACAGAGAGACACCCAACAGTGAAGCAGTGACTGCCGGAGGGGCTCAGGAAGCTTTTCCCCGACTGGGAGGTATTTTCAGACAAACGGAGAAATGGAATAGGTTGCCGGGGAGGGGGAATCATTTACACAGAGCAGTGTGAATATAAAGGCGCCAAAAGTTCCCCGTGCCTGGACAATGAGTGCATTGGGACCTGGGTTGGACTTCCCACTGTGTAACTTCATATCTGGGTGATCTTGGACCACTAACTCAGTTCCTCAACACCCAACAGATAAGTACCCAGCCTCAGAAATCCCGGGGCACCAAGCAATGCAGTTTGAAAACCACTTCCAAAGGCTTGAGGATGAGCAAAGGATTCCAGAGACAAGATGCACACAATCAGGTGTTTTTGTTTGTTTTTTGGAGGGTTTGTTTGTTTGTTTGTTTGTTTGACAGAAAGAGCGAGAGAGCACAAGTAGGCAGAGAGGCAGGCAGAGGGAGAGGGAGAAGCAGGCTCCCTCCTGAGTAAGAACTGCCTGAGCTGAAGGCATTTGCTTAACCAACTGAGCCACCCAGGCACCCCATGATCAAGTGTTTTAATAATCATCATGACCACCCCAGCAGTCTACCACTGATGGAGGACTTGCTATATGCTAAGCACTTCACTCTTATTAAGAATAGTGATAATAGGGCCCCTGGGTGGCTCAGATGGTTAAGCATCTGCCTTGGGCGGCTCGGGTCATGATCCCAGGGTCCTGGGATCGAGTCCCGCATTGGGCTCCCTGCTCAGTGGGGAGCCTGCTTCTCCCTCTGCTTCTGCCTCTCTGTCTCACTGTCTCTCATGAATAAATAAATAAAATCTTAAAAAAAAAAAAAAAAAGAGTAGTGATTATAGAAGCTACTGGGTTGGTCCCACATACCACGACCATGGCATTCGGTGACAGACAGGGTGATAAGAATTCACCTGCATCATCTCATACAATGAGATGGTCTTCACAACACCTCTGAGGCTGGTTTTTATTCTCCCCACATCGGAAAGAATGAAACTGACACTCAGCACGATGACAAGACTTGCCCAAAGTTGCACGGAGGTGGTAGCGGAGCCAGGACCAGAGCCCGGACTGCTGACATCGAGGCCGGGCGGCCGTCTCTCCCTGCGTAACTGAAACTCCTGGAAAGCCACAGAGGTGCCCTCACGTGGCACATTCTGCAGGCTTCCCTGGGCAAAGGCAGAAGCCCGGTCTCTCCAAGCACAAAGAAATGCTAGAATCAGAATTCCATGAGCATCCGAATTTCTGTGCATATTTTAAAGGACAAATCAGGCTGCAATTAGAAAGCCCCTAACCAAAATTCCAGCCACATGCTAACAGACTGCGGTCAACATCCACGGGGGGGTCAGGAACCGAGTCTCAGCGGGAGGGTCTCTGAACTGGGGGTCCCCAAGGGTATGCTGCCTAAGGGACTAGAGGCAGGCCCTGATTTCTCTGCCAAGTGCCTGCAATTATAACAATTCTCTCAGAGCCGCAGACTCCTGGGAAAGAGTCATCTGGCACTCGGTTAAACTGATTAGGAATCAGTTTCTGTTTCAGCGTCATCCCTGAATCTCAGCCGTGAATAGGGTTGCTGCCCAGACTTTCCAGTCGGCGTGGATCCTAACGGCTCCGGGGTCGTCCCAGACGCCCTTGGCAGTCCTGGGGATTTGGTTTCTGCCCCTTCCCCTTGCTGGGCTTATTTGTGGCATATTACTTGGATAACAATAGACCCCACTCCTTTCCATCCTCACCTTGGGGAAAGTCCAAAAATACAGTTCAGGAGCTTTTCCCCAATCCCATTCAGAGTGTAGGGTCCCTCTGGAGTCTGGGTTAGCCTGGGCAGTGCTAGAAGGCGGCCCATGGGTGCCCGTGCTTAGCCTGTGGGGACGTGGGCGTCCCGCTCCCTGGCCTTAATTCTCTATGGCACCCAGGTCCCAGACACCTGCCGGGTGCTCTTCCCCAGTCCTTCCTGGCAGTTTCTCACCTCTGTTGCTATATTAGTCCATTATTTGTCACACAACAACCTCCAAACCCCACTGGATTACCACAACACACGTTTATTTTCAAATTCCTGGGTCTCCGGGTGCGACGTAAGTTTGGCTGCTCTAGACTGAGTTCACGGGGCCCAGGCTGGACCCAGGCCTCGGGATGGGTTCGGGTCTCCTGGGCGCGTCACGTTCTGTGGCCCAGGCTGAAGGGGCAGCGGCAGCCTGGAGCGGGCTCCTTCCATAGCAGACCACAAGGGCACAAGGGTCCGAGGGGAAACAGGGGTGGATCTTAGGGTCTCGGCGCCAAACCAGCACACGGTCACTACTACTCGCATCCCAGTGGCCAGAACCAGGGAGCTGACCCAATTCACCGCCACCACACATACCACCCACTGTGGTGGCCAAACCTGCGAAGTCCCATGATAAAGAGTGTGGACGTGTAATTCTAACCCGCGGATGGAGTGCAAAGTCACAGCAGCCGAGACACTACCCCTGGAGCTCTCCTTGGGGCACTCTGTCACGAACATCTCTAACAGGGTCGTCGGACACATCCTGGAGGAGCACCGAGGCCAGACTCCACGGCTAGAGACACCACGGGAAGGGGTGGGGGGGCACATGTGACCCCGCTGTGACCCCACGGTGACCCTGGGACCTCCCCAGAATCGTCGAAACAATAGGACAACTTGACCATCTGGATTCCCAGGACCCGTATCTGTTCCCCAAGTACCTCTACTTGCACTGGAGAGCCCAGGCTTCTGGGAGGCAGGCCCGGGCCCGCATCATCCAGAGCCAGAGTGTCCTTTGGCTTAAAAGGACTTCACACAGCTTCACACAGGCTTCACACAGCTTCAAAAAGGCTTCACACAGCTCAGGGTCCCAAGATGCTCGCAGCCCACCTCACCCCAGGGACCTGTCAGACACCCGAGAGTCTTGGTACAGAGACTCCCAGGACGGGAAGGGTATGAACAGGGCATCTCATTGGACCCCCTTGTCTGCAGATGGGGAAACTGAGGCCCAAGATCGGAAAGGTGCCACAGACAGTGGCAAGGCTCCCCATCTCCCACCTCAGTGCTTTTCTAACACCCCCAGAGACCCCGATGACCACAGGGCCTCCTGGCCCCCCAGGCGCTCACGTCATCCCACACTGACCTTGCCTCTGTCCTGTCGGGCTCTTCAAGAATCCTGGCAGAAGCTGCAGGCCGGCTCATCTGTTTCTACTTGAAAGAAATGGCATTTTCCCAGGGAGGACGAGCTGGTGATAGAAGCGGGGGCCGGAGCTCGCTCCGGAAAGCCGGGGCCCGGACAAGGCCGGGCTGGGCGGATGGAGGGGTGTCGGGGCTTCAGCATCCAATTAGCACCCTCTGCTCTTGGAGCTGCTGGCTGAGAGGGCGCTGAGCAGCTGGAAGAGAGCAGGCTGGCCGGTCAGCTGGCGAATGAGCACTAATTGGGTGTCAAGCATGCCGGGGCCCACCGGCTCCCCTCACTTCCCCACTAAACTCTCGGAGACCACCGTGGAGAGCCGAGGGGCAGAAGGCAGCTAATTGGTCCGGCCTGCATGGAGAGAGGCAATCCCTCTCTCCACATTCTGATGCCCTGTCACTCAGCTTCCTTTGTCTTCCATTTCAAGGGCTTAGGGAAAATTGCCCACATCTGCTGAGAAGTTTCCTGTAAACCTCAGGGTGGGAGGGGAGCTTATTTTAAAAGAGCCTCTAAGCCGGGACATTTTGGCACATTTCCCACGAGTGGCCCCAGTTGTCCTAACTGTGGAGAACTGTGGGGACAGCCCTCCTACACACTCCTTCACACTCCTGCTTGTCCGTATTTTTAGACCAGAGTTTCCAAGTCACCCGAAAGCTAATGAAATGCTTTTTGTTGCCTTTTGCCTGGCAGCGTCACTGTTCATTTGGGGGTGGGGGGGACTATTAATACTACTTCCTAGTTTCCCACACTTGAACTAGAAGAAACCCTACTTACGTTAGAGGAGGCAGGTGTGGATGGGAACAAGTGTGTGGGCACAGACACACAGGTGTGTGGTGACCCTTGTTTTAAGTACACCGGACACACAAAATGTTGAACTTCCAGTAGTGAAGTGAAGCTGGGATTTCTTTAACAGGTGTGGCTGGGATGATATTTTGAGATATGAATCTCTCCAATCTGTGCTTTTGCTCCCCTGTGTTTTCCTCGCTCACTCCCACCCCCAAGCCAGGCGTCAGCGTTGTGCTCACTGCCTTGGGAGAGAGGCAGCAGGGCAAAAACCAGAAATAGCTTGCAAATCTCTCTGCTTTTGTGTTCTACAGGGGAAAGGGACTTCTTGGGCCTGGAGAAGTGTCCAGAAGCAGGGGAAGAGCTGGGGTTCACTTTCTACCCATCTCCAGCCCACCCCCCAGGCTCAGGAGGAGAAAGACATAAGGGAGAATGGCAGAGAACCCATTCTCCCCTCCCTCTGGGAGGGTCGCTTAGGCAGACAGAACTGAGAATAGCCTTCAAATCATTCCTCCACTTCAAGCAGGACCCAGAAGCAACAGAAGGTCACCAGGCCCTATAGGAAGCCATAGAAAGAGGGTGCTGTAGGGACCAATGACTCAGGCAAGAGGCTGATTCCCTTATTCTTCCTCCCAGTGCTTTAGCTTTGCCTAAGAGCCCAGAATTGCAACTCTTCCCTGTGAATGGGGATCCCTAAGGAAGACTGAGAGTGATTTCTACCCCTCAAGCTCTCTGAAATGAGGGTTCAGAGTCCGAAGGTCAATTTAGTAATAGAAAAAAAAAAACCAACATTTAAGGTAAAATGTCTTACACACGCTAATGGGTAGACAGGCTGTGGCCCAAGGACATTTTTGTATCACCTTCCTTCACTTTATCTGAAACAGCCCTCCCTCTCCATGCAGCATCCCCTCCTCTTAACCCGCCCGTTCTCCGTAGCATTCATCATTACCTGACATTACATTCGGTATCTAAGTGTTTAGTTATTGTCCTTACTCCTGAGGGCAGGGACGTTGTTTGGATGCCCCATTGAAGGCCTAGCTCAAAGGAGCCTCAAGAAAACCGGTGTAGAATGAATGAGCAGCGCGTGTTCAGTGGTGATGCCTACCGGCAAAGGGGATCTTGCAGTCCAACTCTATTAAACACGATCGCTGCTGGGCCCAAAGGAGGGAGCATCTTTCTGGGTACTTACTGTAAGTGATAGGACTGGGAAACTCCAGGCCAAGGAGAAGTTTGTCTGGGCCCAAGATACAGATTTAAGAGGGATTCTGGGGACGGGAGTGAAGCATGAGTCTTATGAAGAAAAGAAAAGATAAGGTGAGACCTATGATTCACACAGTGTAAGCCGCCAAGCCTCCCATTGTGCAGAGCAGTCACCTTCCTTCCATTTAGTTGTCCTGGTCTCCCTCTTTTATCTCAATTCACTTCTCTCAAATTTTTATTGAATTTAAGCACTAGGAGAGGAGGAAGGTGAGGAGTGGAGACAGTTGCAATGGAAGTATAAGTTACAATTTAAGCTTTCAGAGAAGCTTAAAACCGAGCTAAGGAAATAACACAGAATGAGTTTTCTTTTTTTTTTTTTTTAAGATTTTATTTATTTATTTGACAGAGAGATAGAGAGCACAAGTAGGAAGGGCGGCAGGCAGAGGGAGAGAGGAAAGCAGGCTCCCCGCAGAGCAAGGAGTCCGATGCAGGACTCAATCCCAGGACCCCGGGACTATGACCCAAGCTGAAGGCATCCGCTTAACCGACCGAGCCACCCAGGCACCCCAAAATGAGTTTTCTTGACCTCTAGCATCTACAGAGTACTTTGAGGCTTGCAGAGTGCTTCCCCATGTATTTCTTTATTGGATCTTCCTCTGATCTATCATGGTGGGCAGGACAGTCACAAGTTCTGTTTTATTGGTAAGGACACTTGAACTCGATGAAGAAAGTGATTTGTCCAAAATCCCCCACAAAGAATCTCGGCAGGGCCGAGTCCTCTCTTATTTTGTATTTTCTGATGTTTTTGTTTTGGGGTCTTAGTCATTAAGGAGTAAAAGCTCCCACTGGGGAGATGAGGCACGCAACTAGGGCACAAACGGTAGACCACAGCAGAGGACTGAAATTCTCAGGCCTTGGGAATCCAGGGGTGGAAGAGCTCACCCCACCCTCTGTACAAGGTTTTACCACAGTTACCTTCCCATGAACGATATCACGTCAGGCCTGGAACTTTAATAAAGTGGGAACCTTGAGGTTCTCCAGCAAGGGTCAGAAAGCCAGGTCCTCCCCATCAGGGCACCCACATTCTGGTCTTTGTAAGAGGAAACCACTGACTGCACCCCTGGGAATATTTGCCCTAATTCATTATCAAACTGCTTGCAATTATCAAACTGTGCTCCCTCGAGTTGACCTTTAGCTGGGGAACAGCTATATTTAGAGAAAACCAACCCTTTGTAATTACCCCCACTCAGATTACTTAAAGGTCGGCTGCAGATGTGACAGTTTGATCCGTGGGAAGGGCTGTTTCCAGGATCCCTCGATAATTATTCAAACCAGACAATAATTAGCAAATGTTTTCTACAAATGAATCCATCCCTGTTGTTCAGCCCCAGAAGGGAGCCCAGAAGGCTTACCAGGCCAAAGATGCCCCCTGTAGACACAGTAACAACAATCCCCTCATGCACATCACATATCCCTGCCCTTGCAGTTTACGAAGGGTTTCATATCTCTCCTGGTTTACTCCTCACACTGGCCTAACAGGAAGCACCCGTTTGTACTTTACAGGCGAGAACATTGAGGCTCAGAGAAGGTAAGTGGACTTGCTCAGTCACATGGTTGAACCAAGACTTAACTCCAGGTCTTCTGTCTCCAAATTTCTTCTTCTTTCCTAAGGAAATATCTTCTTCAGCAAATATTTACTGAGTGTCTACTTTGAGCCTGGCCTTTCAGCAGGCTACAGGAAAGGTACGAAGGCCTGGGCACTGGCCCCTGTGTTCAAAAACTCAGGGTCCGTGGGGAGACGTGAAACATTAAAACACCAGGAGTAGCAGCATCTCTAGGGAGTGTCCATAAATTCCCTACAAGAACAACTTTGGATATCAGAAGTGAAGAGTCCATCTATCTAAGGAGATTAAGGAAGGGTTTGGGTGCAAGTAGACCCAAGACAATGGATGAAGGTTCCAGATTGGGAGGAAGGAAAAGCACTAAAATGGAGTCCACTGACATCCTCACTTTGTACATTTATAGTAACTAATGAAATAACACATGTCATCTGACCCCAGTGCGAAGAGGGATTGACGATGAGATGACATTACTTTGAGCATCATTGTCTTGGTTATAAGGATAATCCTAGAGTCCGTGGCTTCCAAGCAACCCATGGAAGGACAGCTTGGGCAGGGAGGGTCTTCAAGCCCACTTTCCTCCCACCTACAGAAGCTCCATTTATATATGTTTGACACTTTGAGCTTCCATTAAAGAAGGAGTCCATGATTTTTAAAAACATAGAAACTGTTGGTTTATAGAATTAATTATAGGTATGGCGGTTAAAGATATTTATAAAGTGCCATGAGTAGTGACTTCACAATTTCTTATTTAAAGTAAAAAAAGAAAAGAAAAGAAAAAATAGTCATCAATAGTTTCTGTAAATAAACAATCTCCACTCACTGGGCAATCATTGGAGTCTAACAAGATGAAATAATGATTAAAAATAATAATGCTGAGGGGCGCCTGAGTGGCTCAGTTGGTTAAGCGACGGCCTTCAGCTCAGGTCGTGATCCCAGAGTCCTGGGATCGAGTCCCGCATCGGGCTCCCGGCTCTGCGAGGAGTCTGCTTCTCCCTCTGACCTTCTCCCCTCTCATGCTCTTTCTCGCTGTCTCTATCTCAAATAAATAAATTAAAAATAATAATAATAATAATGGTGATATTGATAACTATCATCTATTTAGAGCTTACTCCATGTTAGGGACTCTCCTAAGCACATGCATTAGTTCATTTGTGCGTTGCGACAACCCTGTGACGTGGGGATCATGGGTCCTAATATCACCTCCATTTTGTAGGTGAAAGAATGGAGGCACAGAGGGTTCACTGGAGGTGACACACTTGGGATCGTGCACTTACATTGAGCATCACCAGCTACACGATGGCAGAGAAACAGCAACCAATGGAAAAGAAGTGGAGGACATCTGGAAGATTTCAGGTTCCTTCGCAGTGGGCAGAGGGACAAGGCTGCCAAATCAGCAGGAACTTGCACACTTCCTACATCAGGTCATGAGCTACTGGTGAGACAAGCTTAGAACGATGGGCTTCTAGGAACAGATGGAGTGGTTGCTGAGTGCCCTTCTAATTCAGAGATTCTGTAGTTTCTATGATGGGCACTTGGAGATGGGGGGTCTTTTGAAAAACTCAGGCTTTGAGACAGCAAGCTCACGAGGGCATATGGAGGTAGTGGCAGAGGTGACCGTGGCTTCATTATATCACCAACTGAGCCTCCACTGAGGAGAAATTCATACCTCATGCAAATGCGAGTCTGAGGTTTGCTCATGCTCCGCTGAGGGTGAGAGAAAAAGAGAAAAAAAAACGGCCAAGTCTTACTAAACCCTTAGGATAACCTCCACCGTTAAAGATCTTGTGTAAAGGGGCACCTGGGTGGCTCAGTGGGTTAAAGCCTCTGCCTTCAGCTCGGGTCAAAATTTCAGGGTCCTGGGATCAAGCCCCACATCGGGCTCTCTGCTCAGCGGGAAGCCTGCTTCTCCCTCTCTCTGTCTGCCTCTCTGCCTCCTTGTGATCTCTCTCTCTCTCTGTCAAATAAATAAATAAAATCTTTAAAAAAAAGATCTTGTGTACCTCTTTAGGGGAGATATTTATCCGACACTTCGGAAGCACTCATCTATCTACAAATATGACTTATGTTTCCATTTATTATATCAAATTTCCATTATTCTCTTCATTCATGCAAATCCCCAAAGCCCTGCCCAGTCAGCTGACATTTCCCCAGGCATCCTCCCAGTGTCGGGCCAAGGCTAGGCTCTGGGGACACGATGCAGAGAGAAAAGCCCGGAACACAGGGCCCGGATCTGCTGCCGCCCCATCCTGCAGCCCCTGGCCACATGTGGCAATTTAAATCTCAATTAATTGCAAGTACTGCCAATGACAAATTCAGTCACTCAGCCCCAGTGGCCACGTGTCAGGTGTTTAACATGTGGCCTGCACTGTGACCCGCCAAACACAGTGCAGACATAGATCACTTTCGTCATCGCAGAATATTCTACTGGAAGCACAGGTAGATGAAACAACGCTTGTACTGGGGGCAGGAGGTAAGCCCACTTTAATTCCTAGCTACGCCGTGCCGTGATGGTTGCCTATCCTCCTAGGTATTGGATAATTCTGGTTTTTAACCAATTCACATGGCTCGGCTCAGCTTGGGCTGAACGAGTGAGGTAGAGCAGTTCTCAGCTACATTTGGACACCAGGAGCTCGGGAACAAGAGATTTTTCAGGGGGGCATAATGTATGGACACAACCAGACGGCAATTTGCGGCGCACCTGCTCGTCTGAGCCCGTCTCACTGTGTGCGTGTCCACGTGGACTCCCATATCCCAGGAGACACACATGCTCCTGCACAAATCTGCTCAGTTTGATACACACAACCACACAGATATCAGGCTCGCACAGTCAGTAACACACACACTCAGACATGCACACGCTTGCACACGTGTGGTTCTATATGCAGTCACATCCAACTCTTGCAGACGTGCGCACACACGCGCGCGCACGCACACACACACACACACAGAGTGTTTTACACAAAGGCGTCCTGCATTACTGCCAGGTTGTCACACATGATTGAGTTGGCTACGGTTAAGTTCTGTGGCTTTTTGCTATCCTGATATAATACAGAAACAGATGGCCCAATTTTTCTTGCATTTTCCAGATTCAAGATAAATGCTTGGGAGCTCCACGGTAACCCTGTCCTTGGGATCCATCCATTCATTCACCGTTCAGCAAACATTGATTGAGGGCCTTGAAATCGACAGACTCACAGGGAAGGTTGGTAACTAAACCACAAAAATTCCACTGTGTGTATCAGGCTCAGGGGAGGGAGAAGGTATCATTCTGAGGCATACAGGGCATCCAGGCTTTCCCCTGAGACCAAAACTGCAGGTGTGACCCTACAACCGCTCCCCCCTCCAGCCCCCAAGTCCCTGCCGAGGAAACCAGGCTGTAATTGAATGGGCACAAGGAGAGGGGGCGTTGAATCTCTAGGTAAGAGCAGATGGTGTGGATTAGAGGGGTTCCGAGGTAGAAACACCTGCCAGGCTCAGCCAAACGTCCTCCTTTCTCTTGCCTGCACCTTCAGGCTCTCCTCCCTCACGCCCAACACTTGCCTTCCGCATGCACATGTGCTCAAGTTTTCCCATTTTAAAAAAGCCTCTCTTTATTCTAGGGCCCCCTTCCTAACCTCTGCCTGGTGTCTACATTCTCTCAGTCACAGAAGACACCCCCCAAAGTATTGTCTTTACCCTCATCCTGGTCCTTGAGCCCCCCACAGTGTGACTTGCGACTGGCCCCTCCACGCCACAAAGCCACTCTCCCCAAGTCACCAGCGGCCACCACTCTGCCAGGTCTGATGGTCACTGCTCACGCCTCGTCCTGCAGGACCTCTATGCTGCACTTTACGTGTGAGTATGGACTTCCTCCAGAGTCCCTTCCTGTTCTCAGACTCTGCCGTGTGCCAAGCACCATGGGGGACAGTAGTAAGTGTGAGTCCAGATGGCTGCTCTGGTGAGACCCTGTTTGGTGCTTTATGATGCCATAAACACCCTTGGTTTGGGGAGAAATCATGTGCTCCAGCAAGGAGAGGTCCAGCATGCCACCTTCCCTGCAGCTGAACCCCAAAGCTTACCTTTGTTTTCCTGGGACACAGAACCCAGGGCAGTGGAAAGATTAATTGGTGGGCTCAGGGAGGGTAGATAGGATGGAGAGTCTTATAAGTCTATTCTTGGTTAAATTGTGTCCCTGAAGAGATATGTTAAGGTCCTAGAATACCAATACCTCCACATGTAACTTTATTTACCGAAAAGGTGGTTGCAGATGTGATTAGTTAAGATGAGGTCATCCTGCGGTAGGGCAGGTCCTTAATCCGATAGGACTGATGTCCCTATAGGAAAGTGGTCATCTGACGAATGAAGCGATGCGTCTATCGGCCAAGGAGCACCTGGGGCTCCCTGAAGCCAGAAGAGTGTTGGGCGTGCATGCGTGGTGGGCAAGCTTCTTCCTCGACCCTGTCCTGCACACGCTCCCTCTCCTCAGTAGGTGCTGATCCCCGAAACATCTTGCCATCAGCGTCTGCCCCATTAGCGTCTGGTGAACACAACCTACAGCAAGAAGCCTCACCCCTGCCCCATCCATCCCGCGGCGGCCTTGCCACCAGCCATTGGGGTCCAGGCAGAACGGGGCTGAGGGTCACCCTCTAAAGCAGCTTTGCTTGGCCTAGAGCCTCACAAAATCTCCCTGGGATTTTGTCCCTTTCTGTCCAGGATTTCTTGTCCAGAATCTTACCAGGTGTCTCATGGAAAAAAAAAAAAAGCATTCTGTCCCTTCCCATCCTTCTGCTGACCAAACTGCTCCAACCGGACCACATGAGAGGCCAGATGGGAAACAGCACACTGCATCCACTCCAACCTCGTCCTCAGAGCACCCTCTCCCGCCCCCCTGCTCAAAAATAAAAGCTGCCATGCAAATCAACGGTTATGAACCAGACCCAGGGTGGAGGCGTGGGGGGGGTGCGGTGGAGAGAATTGGGGGAGGAACAGGAGTAAGCTCTGTTCCGCATGTAAAACACCTAGCCCCGCGCCAGGTCCACAGCGAGTGTCCAATAAATGATAGCTATTATCATCATTATTATTATTATGAACCACGAAGCTATCACCAGTAGTCGGTCTGCTGGCAGCGGGAGGCAACGCGGGCTGGGCTGCTCCCTGCTCCAGATCACTAACCCGGGCTAAGTGGTGGTAATTATGACTTTGAGGAATACTAGTAACCGTGCCAAGTTCCAGAACAGCTACGGCAATGAGTCAAGAGGCCTCTGGCTCAGCTCCGGGCTGCAAGGCTGAGCAGAGATTTGCACAGTTGGCCATGTGGGCACAGTCCAAGGACATTGTGGGAAGACCGGCCCTTCTGGCCCGGGGGAGAAAAGGCCCTCCTGGATGCATGGTGGGGAAGGGGCCCGGCACCGGTGTGCAGGAGGACCGCAGGGTTCCAAGCCTGTCGTAGTGATCCTATCCCAGCAGGCTGGGCCCCTTGGAAGCCCTTCTGTGGCTCATTAAGGATCTCGGCCTGGGTCCTCCTTCACAGCAAGTCGCAGACCTCATTGGATGCAGCCTGGCTGGGCCCCGGCCTGGGCTGCAATAAGCTGCCAATTATTTCCCCGTGAAACCCCCGGGGCTGGGCAGGGAGCCACAGGAACCGCTTGGGGTTGCCGGCAGTCCAGGTGTGCATGAAGCTTGACACACAAGGAGTTAGCATCTTCCTTTTTAGAAAAGTGCTTTCTTCCCCCACCCTCCTTGAAAATCTGCCCCGGCCTTACCCTGAATAACCAATAGGCAAGCAGACAGGCTCAATGAAGTCTCAGCAGCTAAGAGGTTGTTGAAACTATTTCTTCCCTGCAGCTCCCACAGCTGACAGCCCCAAGGGCAGCAGGACAGGACAAGGTGAGCAGGGGCCCAGCAGTGAGCTCCAGGTAGCCCACTACATAGCCCCTATTGTCTGTTTGTTCACAGCACATCAGCTCCCTCCAGCTGGGAAGTGAAGGGCTCTCCCCCAAATTCCTCCTGGCCAGGAGACTGAACTTCTGCGGAATGCTTTTGCTCCAAGTGTGGAATGAGTTCCCGTGATCAGGGACTCTCCACCAAGTCCACATCCCTGAGATCCAGATGCATGGACCCAGCATGCTCTCTCTGCCTCCAAGCTTCAGGCACATGCTGGTACTTTTCCCTGGAAGGCCCGCGTCTAACCGTGGATCCCAGTGCCCATCTCAAGCATCCGTTCCTCTTTGTAACTCTCCCTACCCCCTTCCCTATACCCACTGATCTAATAACCTTTTCCTCTTCAGTACTCCCACTGCACCTTGAGCTTCCTTCTAACTTTGCAGAGCATTTGTCTGCCTCCCCTGTAAGTGATTCCACATTTGGGGGACCCTTACTTTTTCATTTCTTTACCTCTAGCATCTGGCAATTGGGAGGCATTGCTTCGTATTCATTGTAATGATGGCAAATGAACACAGGTGAAAGGAAAGGACAGACCAATGGGGAAGGAAAAGAAGGGACTCAGAAGACCGTGGGAAAAAGACAGAGAAGGGAGAAGATAAGGAGGGAAGAAGGAAGGAGGAGGAAATGAGATAGGAGAGTGAGCTAGAGACTAGGGTAAATGGGGACAGGAGTGGTCACTCATTGACCGGGCCCTTGTGCCCCGTGCTGCTCCTGAAGGCTGGGAATGCCGGCCTTGGGGGATGCCCAGATGCAGTAAGGGGCACAGGCAGGAGCTCTATATAAAGGATGTGCCTGAAAAGGTGTGTTGGTGGCAAGTGGCCCCTATGCCCCTATGACCCAAGGTCAACCACACCCCAGGTTCTAGCAGAATCCCTGGGTGGAACTGCACTTACTCCTCATGCCTTATTGTCCATCTTCCAGTCTGTCCCCTTTGGCCCTGACCCCGACCCTGAACCAAGCACTCCCCTGGCCTGCAAGAAGTGTCCTGCCTTTCTTCTACCCTCGTACCTATGTTAAAACCATGCTGATCATTCTCTTTAGTTCTGGTCTCTCTCTTCCTCCCCACTCATGTCTGGCTGAAGATATTAACACTGTGAATTTGGTTGGAGTATAAATGATTTCAAATCGATGCCTAAATAATCGTCCCCTATACTGTCTACCTGCGCTAAAGTGAGACACATACCTTGCTTTCAGACAGCAGCATAGGAAAATGTGACCTGAGCCCGGATCTTCATTTATAAAACGGGAGCTAAGTGGAAAACTCAAGTGCTTTTTCATTTACTCATAAGTCATTAAGGCCATTTTCCTCCAGTGAATCGCCTACGTGTGCCAGGCTGCACGCACACCTGCCCCTGCGTGCACAGCTCCGGGCCTCTAGTTGGGTGCTAGGAGCAGTGCCCACTCTCACAGACCCCATACACTTTGGAAATCTGCAGGCATTTTCAGTTAGTAACTTGAGTATGTATGTGTGGCAGGACTTCGTGGAAATGGATCCCATTCCCCTGTCCTGCACATAGACCAGAAGGGGCCTCGCAAGTGCCTACTGAATCAGTGAATGAGTGAAAAAAATAAATGGAGACATGAACAAATGGAGGTGTGTACCAAAAAATCCACAAATGATAGTATGGAGGAGTAAGTGAATCAGGAAATCAGGAGACCCACTGAGCACTAGAGGCTACTCTGGACATCCAGGAGATATGATTGCAAGATCAGCCCCTGGGAAGCTGCATTATGGCCTTTAGGAACACTTCCTTTTTTCATTACAAGAGTGACTGCCCTTTGGACATTTAAAGCACATTGTCCCTTTCTCTTTATTGTTAACCAGCCAAGACTTCGTGATCATTTTCTATCTCCAACCCTAAAGAACAACCTCAGATTTGAAGTCTGGGACCATTGGGGCCCAGGTGTTCAATGAAGACACAGGGTCCTGCAAGAGGTAGTGAGCTCCCCATTGATGGGGTTTATAAGCAGACACTGGACAAGACGATCCTCTCCTTTGATAGACATGGTTTCTCCCAAGTCTGAGTTTCTCTGTGCCCCATATAAGCAGAAAATCATCACCCAGATCCTTCCCCTAGTTTTTCCCTTTGGATGACACTCAGTACTGGGTAGAAAGCAAGCATTCCATAAGCAGTAACTATATGCCATTCATCTGTGAAATGTCAGGCTGGATTCCCAAGCATAAAAATTCTATAGCACCCCCTACTGGCACTTATCACAGTTGCAGCTTAACTTGTATTGATAATCAAGTCTGGTTCTCCTACTAGATTAATATTTCTCAACTTATTTTCGGAAGCAGTGTATTGTGGTGGTTAAGAGCATGAGCTGAGTTCATACTGTGTTTCTTGTCCCTTTACAGAATGACCTTGAGCAAATTACTTACCTCTCTGTGCCTCAATTTCTTCGTCTGTAAAAAGGATGATAGTGGCCACAGTGTGGGGTTGCCATGAGTGTTGAATGAAATAATTCAACCAACATGCTTTGAACAGTGCTTGTCACATAATAATCACGGCTGTTATTATTTTAATAGTTTATTTTATAGGAGAAACTAGAGTCACAATTATTTAGCCCCTGAATTTTATAAATACTTTCCATCATAGTTGAGCATAATCTGAAGACAAATCAGTCAACAATCCAGTCCTCTTGTTGGTTTCTCTGTCTGATACTAGTGATATCTGTCTGATAATCTCTGAAGTTTTGAATTTCCTTCAGTGCTCCTTCCCAGCCCTTGGTGGATATTGTTATTGAAGATGTATTTATTTTTTTCAACTCAAGGGCACACTCTTCTTCGATTATAGCTTCACTTCTAGAAAGCTCTCTGCTTCTGGAACTTCCATTAAATGACGGTGAATTCCCTGAATCTAGCTCTCCATGTCTATTTTTACTTATATTCCCCATTTGTTCTAAAGTTCTTTTCCTTTTCCTTTTCGTTTAACACTCTTCAAATCTTCATCTGAGTTTTGGGAGAGTTTCTCAAGCTGCTTTTCTAATTTGTCAGGCTGTTCTTTGACACGTCCATTTGGCTAGGCACAGCCTTGATGGGGTAGAAATCAATGGAAACCATACCTTTCCCTTCTAAGAACTCTTTATTGTTTCAGATTGATTGTTTAAAGTCAACATAACAGTATCTCACACAATTAAAAGGGCTTTTTGAAATAATGTTCCCGCCGAATGCACTGTTTGTGCTCAATGTTCGGACTGGTCTTCCAGTCCCTCTCTTTGAATCACTAAGTATTTTCACAAAACCAGCATCTTTTCACCATTTCTTCATACTTGCTGAAGAGAGTTATAGTTAGTTCTCTTTGGATAATCTGCTGGTAATTACTAAGTCACTATACCTTTCCCAAAAGTGACCGAGGGCAATGAGCAATCAGGGTTCATAAATTTAAATTAGTTTCAGCTGCAAGTGACAAAAAACAACAACAGTGGCTTAAGCAAGTTAGAAGTTTATTTCTCTCTCAAGAAAGAAATCCAGAAGCTGTCTGTCTAGCTTTGATTCCATGTTCCACAGTGTCAGGATTTTGGCTCATCCAGTCTTACTGCTCCACTCCCCTCAATGTAGGATCTTATTTCAGAGTCCAAAGTGGATGCATCAGCTCCAGTCCTTAAGTCCAGAATTCAGCCAGGTGTAGGAAGGTGGGGAAAACTCATACACCCTCCCCTCAAGAACACTTCCTGGAGGGGCGCCTGGATGTCTCAGTCAGTGAAGCATCTGACTCTTGATTTCAGCTCAGGTCATGATTTCTGGGTCATGGGATCAAGCCCTGCGATGAGCCCCATGTCTGGTTCCATGCTGGGTGTGCAGCCTGATTGGGATTCTCTCCCTCCCTCTGTACTTTCCCACTCCCCAACACCTCCCCACCCAGCCCTGCCCCTCTCTCTCTTTCTCTCTCTCTGAAAAAAAAAGAGAACACTTCCTAGAGATGAGCATTACCATTTCTACTTAGATTCCAGAGGCTAAACCTCAATCATATAAACATACCTAACTATAAACTATAAAATTATAAACTATAACTATAAAGTTGTTCCTACTAACTAGGAAATGTAATTTTTATTCTGAGTAGTCACTTGACCAACTAAAAATTCTACTGCTATAAAAGAAGGGGAGAATAGATATTAGCGTACAACCAGGTTGTTTGTTCATTTGTTTTGTCATCGTGGGGATGGTTATAAGAGGACTGAGTCCTCCCCCTTCCTCTGCCACCAGAAGTTTCAAACATAGAATGTTCCTTTATTTCCATCTGTACCACTCTGAGGCAAGAAGAACTAAGGAGTGGGGCAGAGTGAAATTGTTTCATTCATTCCACCAACCAATGGACAGCAAAGTGAGCAGCTAGGATTTGCCTTTTCCTGTGCTCTCTGCTTCCTGTTTTATTTTGTTTTGTTTTGCTAAAACTCTTAGAGGTTCCAGAGAAGTGGCTAAGATCTCTTTGTGGCTGTCAGAAATTGTGTAGAATCTCCCTGTTTCTTTGGTTGCATCACTTCAGCAGGAACGAGGAGAAGAAATCAAATTCAAGATCTTTGTTCCATCTTGGTTCGAGAACCTAAAACACAGATTGGAGCCTAGGAGTTCACGGTGGGAAATCCTGCCCCCAGGAAGTACACAAAGAGATGCCAACATCCTTTATCCTTAGCAAAACGCAAATCATAACACCACGAGATGCCACTAGACACCCACCGGAATGGCTCCAGTTTCATAAATGTAGATCTCCTGGAATGATCGTAGGTTACTGGAAGGAGGGCGAAATGTTACTACCTTGGAAAACAGTGTGGTTGAAGTCAAACATATGCTGCTCATTTGACCCAACAACCCCACCCCTAGATATTTACCCAAACCATCTAGATATTTACCTAGATATTTACTCTAAAAAAATTTACAAAGTCTTCCATGATCTGGCTCCTCCCCCCTTCTCTGGACTTCAGATATTCACATGATCACTGTGACTACTGCTCAAATCTCCAACCAGCTCTGGCTTCCATGAAGAGAGTACAGAGGGCGGGGCAACCCATTATCGCTTAATAAATGCAGAATTCCTGGCAGATACTGTCTTTCAGGTCCTGGGATGTAGAGAAATCATTAAAGAAGACCTAACTGGTCGGGGGGCTAGGGACTGTTGAAAAAATGCTCTCTTAGTCCTTTGGCACTTGGACATCCGTCCATCGATGCTCACCAGAGCTTAGCACCTGCAGCTGTATGCTCCTAAGAAAGTAGTTTTGCTAGGACAGCTCTGTTATTTTTCTGCTTAAGAACAAATTTAAAATTTTGAAGAGAAAAAAAAAGCCCTCAGATACTTTGAGTCACTCACTGCATACCCCCCATAATTTGTCACTCTGTCTTGAAACCTTCCCCTGCATGGCTTGGCTTTAATGGGTTCGGCATTTAGTGAGCTAGGCAGTGGATTATGTGCAAAATGCATTAACCTCTCACATGATTGTAAAAATTGCCTTAATAAAATAGAGCTAAATCCTACTTAATAGCAATAAAACAGAAGCCACTATGTTCCAGGGATGCTAATGACCTGTGAGTCATTCCTTTTGATTTTAGAAGGTTGAACATTTGGAATTTGTCCCCTTTTATGAAACTTTTAAGCTTGGATAACTGCTGGAAAATCACACAAGGTAAGATAAGTTTCCTGCTCACAGATACGAGAGAGCCAAGAAACTTCCATCATCTTCTTAAAGCTCATCACCCTGAGACAGCCTAACCCTTTGAGGGCACAGATGCAGATGACAAGAAGGAAAAGACCAATTGATTAGAATAAGGAATATTTGCCTAGTGCTTTTCAGCTCATAGATCTCTTCTTTACTTGTTGCAATTGAGTCAGCTCACCAAATGGACTTTGGAAGTAGGTACTGTTATCTCCATTTTATAGGGAAAGAAATTGAGATTCAGGGAGGATACAGTAATTTGTCCAAATTCTCAGGATAGGATTGAGAATCAGGGAGGTACAGTAATTTGTCCAAATTCTCACGATAGGATGAAGAACTAGTACTTGGATCCAGGTCCTCTGAATTCAAGTCCCACACCATCCCTAAATGCTATCTTCATGTTTTTCCTTTTTTTTAAGATTTATTTATTTATTTAGGAGAGAACACTAGTGGAGGGAGAGGTTAGCAGTAGGGAGGGGCAGAGAGAAAGAATCTCAAACAGAATCCCCACTGAGCTCAGAGCCTGATGTGGGGCTTGACTTCACAACCCTGACCTCATGACCTGAGCCAAGATCAAGAGTCGGACACTTAACCGACTGAGCCACCCAGACACCTCTCATATTTATCCTTAACAATAGTCACCTCCTTATGAAATGGAAGAAAGGTAATAGGAATTCAGTAACCTGAGAAATGGCCATGCTCCAGCCTCCTCCCTGTCCCCGTGAAGAGAGACTACATCCCACCAGCATCTGTTATCTCTTATCGGGACCATGGATTTTCCTGCCAGTCCTTGTGGAAACTATAATAATAGGAACAATTATTATGTAATAACAGTAACAAAAACAGTAACAATAGTAATTGCTGATCTTAGTAATCGCTGCCACTGCTATCATTACTGAGCACTATGCCAGACACTGCTAAGTGTTTTGGATGTTCCACCTCATTTAATCCTCACCACAATGTGGTATTATTACTATTCTCCATTTTCCAGGCGTGGAAACTAGGGAATCAAGGAATGAAGAAACTTGACTGTCATGGAGTCAAAGCATGGGGTAGATTAACTATACAACTGTCCCTAATTTTCCACCCCTCCTTGTATCAAGGGGACTTCATAGATCCTCTCATAAAGAAGCAGGGACATTTCCATACCCCCTTGATTCTAGTCTCCAATTTGCTTTGGCCAAGAGGATGTGTCAAAAGTGATGACACACCAGTTCTGAGCTGGTACACTCCTATTCTCCCTTTCAGAACCTGCCATGGCCATGACTACACACCTAGGGTTACCCACTGGACGATAAGAGACTACATGGAACAGAGCTGATTTTTCCCAGTTTACACCATCCCAGGCCGGCCAGCCCCTGGTTGGCCCAGTAGGTGACCACAGACACTAGCAAACCTAGCCAAGGTCAATCATGTCAGGTCTAGATTAATGGGAACCCCCCCCCCCACCAACCCACAGACAAATGAGAAATTATAAATTGTTGGTTTAAACCACTAGGTTATGGGGAGCTTTGTTACACAGCAATAGCTAACTGCTGGAAAGTGGAAGCAGAATTTAGACTGAGGTCTTAGAGGCTCCATAGTCTGGACTCTTTTTTATACTCTGTATGGATAGGTAATGTCCTTCTAAACATCCTCAGCCAGCAGGGTTGGGAGAAATGTCAATGTCATCTTACGGGAAAAGGATAGGTTATCTTATACAGTGAGATTTGGACCATTGTCTATATAGGAGGCAAAGTGGAAAGACTCAGATGACCTGGGTTCTTAACCCAGCTCTGCCACAAGATCAGTATAACTTTAAACATGCCACACGACTCTCTAGGCTTTGGTTATCTTACCCATACCCCTGAAGAGGTCAGGATGACTTTGTTCAAGAACTAGTATTTGCCAACAGGTGCTGTGTTAAGTAATGAGATACATGCCAACAATACAAAACATACATAATTCTCATCCTCAAGAAGCTCACAGTCTGATGGAGACAAAGACACTGGACAAACAAACAAAAGACAACATATAGGCAGAATAATGGTCCCCCAAAGAAGTCCACATCTTGGTCCTGTGTCTGGGGATTTGTGATTATGTTACCTTACACAGCAGAGAGCACTCTGTAGGTGTGACGTTAGTTAGGGATCTTGGGATGGAGAGACAATCCTCCCTTATCTGGGCTAATCACAACTAATCACAAGGGCCCTTATAAGAGAGAGGCAGGACGCACAGAGTCAAAGAGAAAGATGTGAAAATGCTACATAGCAGGCTTAGGAGATGAAGGGAGGGGAACTAGCCAAAGAATACAGACAGCCTCCAGGAGCTCGGAAAGGCAAGGAAACGGGTTCTCCCGAAGAGCCTGCAAAAGGAATGCAGCCCTGCTAATACCTTGATTTTAAACAAATAAACCCCATTCTGGACTTTTGACTTCCAGAACAGGAAAAGAATACATTTGTGTCATTTTAAGCCCCTAAATGTGTGGTCATTCCTTACAGCAGCGACAGGAACCCGATACACCGCCTGGCTCATTCCCTGACTCTGAAGACATCCTCGGGCACGCAGGGGGTGCCTTCAAATAATTCCTTGGTGATGCTGCCAGTGTCAAGTGCAGGGAAGCATCTCAGGAAGACCAGTCCTCAGGCCTGTGGCTTTTTTTTTGATAGACCTGGGGGAAGGATGTGAGGAGGTATCTTTGGCTGTCCACCGAACTCTACCTCCTCTTGGCTTCCGCAGCTCCTCCATCAGCCACACGTTTGTTCCCAGCTGAGGCAGAAGGACACAGAGAGGACCAACCTCAGCCTCAGGACCCCTGCAAACAGGGCTGCTAGGCAAGGTGTAGAGTTTCCATGAAGGCACTTGGCCAACAGAGCAGGGGGATGAGAGACATCAGCCTCTCGTCACTTGCCAAGCCAGGCACTCTCCAGGCTGCTTCCTTCCAGAAGGGATGCCTTTCTCTAGTTCTTACTCAGCTGCTGTATAGATGCGTCCTGTGTAAGAACCGTGGTCCGTTAATACCTCCTCCGACGCCTGCTGATCTCATTTCTCCATTGCATTGTGTGGAGGACACGTTCTGTGTTGTGTCCCGGCACAGACATCAGAGGCTGTCACGGAGGTGTCAAACCAAGGCTCGTGGCTTCAAGCACGGAGCTCAATCCCACCCCTCCCCTTTAATTAATTCTCTCATCCCCTTTGTGTTTAACATAGACTGAGCCTCTTCCTCAAATTACTTCATTTGTCTCTGCAAGAGAGGTTTCTCAGAGATGCGTATTTTAAACAAGTCTTCACTTTTGTCAGGGTAACATTGTGATTACAGCTTTCCACTTGAGCTCTGTTAATAATACCAAGTGGTCCTGGTCCCTCAAAGCTGGCCTCAGAAGTGACAAATGACCCCCAGCTGAGTACTAAGAAGCAGATCGACCCTGCACACAGTGAGACCATCTTACCCTTCCTGCCGTTCTTGCCCCTCTTACCCTTCCTGCCCTTACGGGCAGGTGACTTACTGCCCTAAGTCCGGCTCCACTGACTCAAAGCCCAGAGCTCCTGCTTTCTAAAAGCAACCTCTTAGCTCTGCCACAAAAACGTCGTTCCTACAAAAGCTATACGCACAGTACCACAACCACAGACAACCTCAGAGAGACTGTGGGTGTTTAATGGGGACCAAAAGTGGCACCAAAATGAGTGTCCATGTTGCTCCAGACCAAAGACCCTTGTCACACACGTCCAGCCTTGCTTCCCACCCCACTCTGCCCCCTCCCATCCTCCTTACCTGGTTCTTGTTCTGGGGTTGGGTGCAGCTTGCTTTCTATCTCAACTTCTCCACTTACCAGTCGTGGCATCTCAGTCACATAGTTCAACTTCCCTATGCCCCTGTTTCCTAATCTGTAAATTGGAGGTAAAAATGGTTCTTACCTTGTGGAATTAGGAAGAGTGCCTGAGGGCAAAGTGCTCCACAAGGCGCCTAACTCAGACTGATTAATCCACAACTTCACACTTCCCGGCCTTCGCACACACTTCCTGGCCTGTTCCCTCTGCCCAAAGTTCCCTGAGCTGAGAGAATTCCGACTTTTTTTTTCAAGGTTCACCCTCCATGCTAGCTCTTCTAAGAACTGCTCCCCATCCCCTCAGGGCTGCGTCCTCCACTGACTCCGTGCTCCTGCACAATGGTGCCCCTCCTCCACGACACCACTGGCCACACCAGAATACTGTTTTCTCTCTCCCCCAGTTACGAAGTCCTGAGGGCAGGAACTATGTCATTCATCTTTGGCCCTCCGAATTATGGTGTCATGCCTGGTGTAAAGCAGACACTCAGTAAAGGCTGGCTGACTTTATGGAAGTAATGAATTTGTTAAGCTCATTAATAAGGGAGAAGCAAGGAAAACACACGGAAGAGTCTGGCAGCCACGTGAGATATCGTGGAATCAAGCATCCCTTTGAGCAATGTAAGTAATAAACTCTACAGCTCTCATCCTCTACCCTACTGACTTAATTGATCTGGGGTGGGACCTGAGAACTCAATTTTTTTTTTAAGCTTCCCAGGTGACCCTAATGTGCAGACAGATTGAGAACTACTACTCTACCCTCCTGCTCTAACATCCTGTCCTATGAGTCCAAAAGAGGGGCTATTCTTTGGGCTTCCCATATTCCACACACTCCAGCCACATCCCCCCAAGGGGTGCTGCCTCCCTGAGGGAATGGCCCCTTGGGCCCTAATCTGGCAGCCGAGTGCCATGTGAAAGGTAGGCAATGTAATAAAGGGGGACTGGCTAGACAGGTGGGGTGCACAGGACAGGTGAGAAGGGTGTGAGCTGAGGAATGGGTCCCAGATTAAGCCAAACCCATCACCCTTCAAGACCCAAGCAAACGGATCACTTCTACGAAGCCTCCACTCGGGCACCTCCAAGCCCAGAGCTCTCTGTAGATAGCCCCCTGCTTGCTCTCCCCAAGGCACCACTCTCCTGTGAGCACCCTCCCTGAATCTTGGGGATCCTCACACAATTGGTTAAAAAAAAAAGGTAAGGGGCGCCTGGGGGGGGGTGGTGGGCTCAGTCCCTTAAGCTTCTGCCTTCAGCTCAAGTCTTTATCCCAGGGTCCAGGGATCAAGTCCTGCATCGGGCTTCTGGCTCATCAAGGAGCCTGCTTCTCCCTCTGCCTGCCGCTCCCCCTGCTTGTGCTCTCTCTCTCTGTGTCAAATAGATAAATAATCTTTTTATTAAAAAAAAAAAACAAGGTAAAGAGAAAAGTCCAAATTACAGAGTATTTTTAAAGAAAAGGACCATAACTGCCTTCAAATGTAAAAAATTTTCCCCCCAGAAGCTAATGGAGTAGACCAAGCTCAGCACAGAGAAAGGAGTCATTTGCAATTAGCACACTGTTGATATGTAAACAGCAGCCTCAAAGTAGTTGAAAATAGTTTGTTTGCTTGTGTGAATTAACATTCCCTTGCAATATTATGATAACAATGGCCTACCTTAGTTTCCCTGTACTCGCCCCCTAATCTTGTTTACACTCTTATTAATAGTGAAAAGGAAGCCTGGTTTTACTGGCTTCCAATCATCCCAGCCTGCAAACCACTGAAGTCTGAATTAATGAGCTTGAACTGCCCGCATTTGCATCCTGAACCCGTCTCAGCTCCCCTGCATAGCGTTTCCTTCGAGGAACGGCTCTCAGATGACAGAGCCTCTGCCTCCTAGAAAATTCTATTACTGATCCTGTTTACAGACGGGAGAGTGGAGGCACAGAAAGCGGAGGCAAAAGGCCTCAGCTGCACAGCATCTCAATCCAGGGAATCGGCCCAAGCACCCGTGCTCTTCATCATAAAAATCGCAGCCCTGGGAGAAGATTCAAATACCAGACTGGACACGAACTATGTCTTCCTCTGCCCCGAGGGCATGCCTGCCCTGTGGCCGGTGCTTCCTCCTCGAACCCTGCACAGCGACGGGCCCCCTCCTCCTGGGAACTGGGAGTAACAAACTATCTCTTCAGTGGCAACTGTTTCAGGATCTTTTGGCCTCACCACACCTGAACCTACTGCCTCATCTGTCCAATGAGAACAATAGCACTGACTTCTCGGGTCTGTCCTGGGGACGAAATCACATGATGCGTGTAGCATCTACAATACAGTGAGACCCTCATAATGGCAGTATTGTCACTGGCCTCATTCCTGATGTTATATTCTCTTTGCTCCTAACTCCCAAGCTGTGTAGGTGAGGAATCCAAGACCCAGAGATGTGTGACGTAAGGCGTCCTGCCCAGCATCACGTGGGAGGCTGACGATGGGATGGGGACAATGGGATGGGGACTGGAACTCCCCTCTCCAACCTCCAAAAGCCCTTCTCCTGCACCTAAAGCCCCAGGGCTGGGGTCTTGTTCCCTCTGCAGATGCCATGAATCATCAGAATCAGTCTTAACACACCCACACACCCACACGCATACACACACACGCACACACACGTGTGCATACACATGCATACACACACACACCACTTCTGTTTTTTCCCACTAAGAAGGTCTTGCTTTTGAGGTACTCAGGCAGATGAAATCATTGAGTGTTTTCTCTTGCTTTGCTCCCTAGCCTACCCGACAGGGTTTTCAACCTGTGACACAAGTAACAGAAGATGGTGTGATACGCAAGGTTGCCCCTTTAGATTCCACCATCAAAACCATTCAGGGGACCAGAGTGGGCTCCAGCTAAGCTGGCTTTTCTCTAGCTCTTTAGCTCTCTTCTGATTAAAAGATTCTTCAGGGGTGGTGAGGAGGGGTGGGGGTCACCTCCACTTCTCCCACCTCCCCAAAATATCCTCAGCCGCAGCTGCCAGGGACCCTCCTCCAGCACAAAGCACAGATGGAGTGGAGGCCTCCATAACTGAGAGCCCCATCCCTCCTCCCGCACCAACTCCCTCTCCCCACCGACAGGCTCTTTCTGGGGGCAGGACCAGCCGGCACCCAAGTCCTTCTGAAATCAGAATGCCTTGGATATGATCTGAGCAACAAATAAATAAAACAGTATTGGATTATAACCCAAAGTATAAAATAAATATATATGAATCCAAACAGAGAAAAATAAATAAGTGAACCATCAATAAATGGGGGAGAAGAGACAAATCTTTGATGCAAAAGTATTCCAAGTAATTTATGTACATCCTCTGTCCTCAAGGAGGTGGAACATAATTCCCCACCCTTGGATCCCAGCAGTGTCCCTCCAAAGAGTACGGAGTATGGAAAGGGGGGAAAGAGAGTAACTTCTCAGTGGAGAAACCAATAGACATACCTCAGCCAGAGGATCAAGCAGTGACAAGTCACTCACATGGGACATACCCCTGATAACGATGTGATGAGAATGGCATTCACCCCTGGGGTCTCCCTCCAAAAACCTGTAACTCCAGGCTAATCATGAGAAACATATCAGACAAATCCCAGTTGTGGGACATTCTACAAAATACCTGACCAGTGCTCCCCAAACTCTCCAGATCACCACCAAAAGGAAAATCTAAGAAACTATCCCAGCCACAGGATCCTGAGCAGCCACAATGAGTAAATAGAATGTGGTGTCCTAGACAGCACCCAGGAATAGGGGAAGGACATTAGGGAGAAACTAGGGAAGTCTTCATGAAGTATGGACTTAAGTTAGTAACAGTATCGGCTCGTGCGTTGTAATAGACGTACCAAGCTGACATAAGAGGTTAATAACAGGGAAAAGATTGTGGGTTATATGGCCACTCTCTGTACCCTCCTCACACCTTTTCTCTCAGTCCAAAAACTATTTTAAGATAAAATTTGTTTATAAAAAAAAAAACACAACAAACCCTCCTTGGGCAATCCAGGACACACTGGCTTATGCTGTATTACCTCAGAATCATGAATAATGCTGGAGGGCTCTTGTTCCCACCCTTGGTACTCTTGAGGTGGGGAAGTCAGGGAAGGGAGGGCAAAGACTGAGCTCATGGGCAGAGCCTGCCTCCCCCTTTCCCATCCGCTCCCTTGCATCTGCTTTTACCCTAGCTTTCTTTTTTCTCTTTCTTTCTTTCTTTTTTTCTTTCTCTCTTTCTTTCTTTCTCTCTTTCAAGATTTACTGATTTATTTTAGAGAGAGAGCAGGGGGGAGAGGGAGAGAGAGAAACCCAAGCAGACTCTGGGCTGAGCATGGAGGCCAACGTGGGGCTCCATTGCATGATCCTGAGATCAGGACCTGAGCCCAAACCGAGAATCGGATGCTTCACCAATGGTGCCATCCAGACACCCCTAACCCTCACTTCCCACATAGGACTTTTACTAGAACAAAGAATCCCTCTGCTCAGAAGAGGGAACACTACTTACTTAGTCCAACCCCATCATAAGAGTTCCAGAGAGAGGAAGGGGCTTCCCCAGGGGACTCATCAAGGAAGGGACAGAGCTGGACCTGGAGCCACGACACAGAGTGGGTACCTGAGACCATGCCCCAGATGCTGTCCAGGTTCTCACCTGTGAGCCTGGAGCTCCTTGAGGCCGGGACAGTGCCTGGATCATCTGTGTCTGTAGGACCCAGGAGAGAACTTGAGACAGGGGGGAGGTCAGTGAGTCCTGCGGAAAGAATGAAGGACATCGTTCCCATCACGGGACTGTACCAAAATGCCAGCTCGATCCAAATCTAGAAAATTCTGCTGACATTGCAGATAACTGCAAGGGAAAGTGGTCTCCCTGATCTGTGCCCATATATGGGCTCGATTTTATTAAAACGAACTCATTTATATCTTTTTAGTGAGCCTGTGTACCAGAAACTGGCTTTAGAGAGACATGAATGTATCCATTCATTCATTTTAAAAGCTTTACTGAGTGCCTCCTACACATTATTAACAATGGGAACAATAATAGTCATACAGTAAGCATTCAGCGAGGACCTGCTTGGTGGCAGGCTCAGTCCCAGGAGTGACAGATGCAGCTCCGAACGAGATGAACGCATTCGTGCCCTCGGAGAGCTTACATTCCAGTGCCCTATCAGGGTCCTTCTTTGTCACTTGATACTTCCTGAGTACCAGACATCGTGCTCAGAATCTCTCATTCAATCTTCACAACAGGGGCGCCTGGGTGGCTCAGTCGGTTAAGTATCTGCCTTCGGCTCAGGTCATGATCTTGGGGTCCTGGGATTGAGCCCTGCATTGGGCTCCTTGTTCAGTGGAGAGTCTGCTTCCCCCCTCCCTCCGCCTCTCCCCCCTGCTTGTGCGCACACGCGCTCTCTCTCTCCCAAATAAACAAATAAAATATTTCTTAAAATAAAATAAAAATAATCTTTACAAAAGCCTTAAGAGGTGAACACTACTAATATCCCTGTTTTTTAGGTGAGGAAATGCAGGCCTCATCCCTTGTCCACAGTCATTCAGTCAGAAAGGAGTGAGCCAGGATTTGAACCCAGGAGCTCTGAATTGACAACGATCATTTCAGTAAGCCCATGATGGGGTCGGTGGGGGCCACGGAGGTCTTCCTGGTGAAGCACATGCACCAGACCCCATAGTCAAATTAGGAAACAAAGCAGCCCTTTGTCCTGGCCACTGGCCATGGGTCCAACGTCTTCTCCTGTGGAAAAAGCTGAGACAGGAAGCAAAGCTTTGCCAGGAGGCCTGAACCTCCAAAGGTGAGGTTGGTGAGACCCTCAGAGCAGGCCCCCTGTGACTCACCTCTCGGGCTGGGGCACAGAAGCTGCCTCAGAGGGGAGGTGGCGCGACCATGTGCCTGGCTATGTGAACAGGCCAAAGGGAGTAGAGCCTCTGTCCCTGCCTTTAAGACACAGACATGCCATCCATGAGTGCAATTTGTTCCAGAGAATGTCCTCACTCTGACCAGTCAGAATATCAACATTTCCTCTGGTGGGAGGGCGCCGTTAGGAAGGGGTTGGAACAGGAGCCCTTCCAGGCACGAAGGGAGGCAGAAGGGCTTTCCTGTCTAGGAACAGAGAGAAAACATGGGGAGAAAAGAAAAAAAATGTTCCTTCATCACGCTGTGGGTCAGATCTCGCACTGGTCACAGGCGACATGGGAGGATAAGATGGGCTTCCTGTCCTAACGCAACTCACAAGAGAGTGACACAGAAGACAAATTTCACATACCTAATACTCCCAGCAGAACTGGACCAGCTGACTGGGGGCGGAGGAGGGAAAACCATGGTTCCTTCACCCAAGTTGGGTTTTGAAGGGTGTGTTGGAGTTCTCCACAGAGAAGGGAAAAGACAAACCCAACAGTAAGCACCCAGACTCAGAGCATGGAAGCTGGAGGGGAGGGAAGGGTGGTGGTCAGGAGATTCTGCAGTGTGGGCTGTGCCTGGGGCCGGCAGGGTCGGGCAGGCATGTGAGGACATGGGGCTGGGAAGGTGAGTTGGGCGTCAGAGCACCGGGACTCCTGTGTGTGCTCATTGTTTCAGTGAGCCCTCCAACAAGTTCGAGTCACTCGGTTTTGTCAGGGAAAGAGAAAGTTGTGGTTGGGGGCTTGTGGGATTGGACTTGTGATTTAGAAATTTATTCTAAAGAACTCATTGTCATTCGAGTAATTATTTGGCACCTACCTTGTCCCTGATACTCCTCAAGGAGCTGAAGATACAACGGCCAACTGAGTAAACCTGATCTTAGCCCTCGCTGAGCTTATAGCCTGGCAGAGGCGTTAGACATGAGATCAGTGTTTAATTCCAATTGTGACAAGTCCATAGACGAAAAGCCCAGGGGATGTCAAGTACATTTATCTAGGGAAATATAACCTCCCCGGGGTATCAGAATGACCTCCCTAAACAAGTGACAGTTAAGGTAAAACCTGAAAACTGAGAAGCGTCCATGTGGGAGGCAAGAGGGAAGAGCTCTAAGTGAGGGGATGGTGTGGGAGTGGCCACGAGGGGGAAGGAACAGGGCACACAAAGATGGCCAGTGTGCCTGGGATATAGCGAGCACAGGACCAGGAGGTGTGAGATGAGATTGAAAAGGGGGACAGGAGCCAGACAGGACAGGGTCTCAAAAGCCATGGTAAGGATTTGGGACTTTCTCTTAACATCAGGGTCAAACCACTAAAAGGATTGAAGAAAAATCATAACAAGATCCCATCAGCATTTTAGAAAGCCTTTTCTCCCTGGTCCATGGAAAACAAGACTCGGTGGGAGCGGAGGGGTGGGTTTTGTGGGGGTAGAATCTGGAGACTTGGTGACAGTCTCTTCTGAGGTCAGAGGTAAGGGAGAAAGTGATTCTGAGGATTCGAGCCTAAAGGGAGGGCCCAGGGCAACCTAGGACCAAGAGGGATCACAAGGAAGGAGCATGGTTGGCAGGGACTAGGAATATCGGTGCAAGAATCCCTGCAACCCTGATTATTCAGGAATAAGGAACAAAAGTGAAGTCCAAATCGACGGGAGGAGGAGAGACCGTGAGAAGCAGTAGGTAGAAGGCACCCTGACCCTCTACAATCCACGGCTTGTTGCTCCCAGAGAAGCTGTCTGGGAGGGGCCAGGAGTCTTCTAAGCTGCTGTCCTGACCCTACAGGGACATAAACTTACTTCCAGCTGGCTCAGGAAAGCAGAGCCAAAGGCACAAAAGTTCCCCACTGGCTGACATTTTGGGGAGCTCACAGAAGGGTGAGTTTCTCATAATCCAATCCCAGCACCAATGAGGAGCTGAAACATATTGTACCCATTAGAGAAGAAATGCAAATCAGAAAGTCAGGCATTTGTGTCCATGACAACAGGGGGAACGCATTTTGGCAAATCTGAGTTCATTTATATTCAAATAAATATTTCAGTCTATGACTCTGGCACTTTTTTGCATGAGATATTTCAGAACCATATTGAATGTTGCTCTCACGCTAAGAACTTGAGAATTAAAATGAGGGCCAATTTCAAAGTCTATCAGGCTCCAAGATTTAGGGTTGGTTTTACCTCAAGGAATGATGAACTGGAGGGTGATTCAGCACATTTGAGTACAGACTTTTTGAACTGGAAAGGTCAGCTCAGTGTCATCCCACGCAGCCCCTGTTGGGTACAAATGAGAAAACGGGCCCCAGCGAGGCTCAAGTTCACCCAGCAACTCCATCCTGAAGTCAGGGCTCCTGATTCTCAGGCCAATGGTGTCTCCAGCTCATCAAACCAAATGCTGGAATCAGAAGAACAGCAAGGACAAGAAGGCTTTGGTTCATCATCAATTTTTTCAAGGCAGACTCTTTTTTCCCCCAATTATATAAGCCATCTATGCCCTTTGTGGCAAACACGTATATTACCCAAACCCCCAAGATACTGTCTCTAATAAACCCTATCATTCCTATAAAATTGCCACAAGCATATTAACATATTCCATTTCTGGTTTTTTGCTGTGCATATGTCTTTACTGAGCGGCAGTCTCCGTCAACATATAATTTTGCATGATAAGCTTTTCCCAAGTCATGAAAAACTTTTCACATACAAAAAAGGTTAATGGATGAGTAACAGTGTATGCTATAAATATCCAATAAATTTACAACATCTTTTATTTAATTCACTGTTGGATATTTAGGTAGTCTCCGAATTTTTTATTATTTATTTTTTTTAAAGAGGTATTTATCTATTTGAGAGAGAGAGAGAATCCCAAGCAGACTCCCGCTGAGGGCAGAGCCCAACGTGGGGCTCCATCTCACAACCCTGAGATCACGACCTGAGCTGAAATCAGGAGTCACTTAATTGACTGAACCACTCCGGTGCCTCCAATTTTTTATTATTTAAATAGCACTGCTTTGGATATCTTTGTACCCAAATCTTTATTTACACATCAGCCTGTTTCTTTAGAACAGATTCCTATAGGTGGAATCACTGAGCTAAAGAACAAAAGAGCATTTGGAAGCCCCCTGCCATGTCATACTGTTTGCTCCTGGAATGTGCGATGCTAATCTCACAGTGATCTCACCAACACGTTCCACGCCACTCCAGGCACAGAGCAGCATACAGCCCAAGAGGAGAGATAGGAAAGGTCTAGATGAACAATCTGCTACCGGAATTTAGAGCTGTTCCCGCCTTCGCAGTGGGGAAACATCCTTAGCCAGGTGCTGGCTCTGCTCTCGGGGAGAATCTTCCACGTTCATGATTTCTCGGGGCTCCTGTCTCTGTTAAAACAGCTCCTTGTGAGCTGTTTTCAGGCAACTCAGCCAAATCCCTCTTGAGTTCATCTCTTTCTTGTAGTCCATGGCCAGAAGCAGAGAGTAAAACCCAGCATGTTATCTGACTCTTTCCAACGGAGTGCCCTAGAGCTACAGGCCCAGTAGGCGCATAGCCGGGCTTCCAACTTATCACAGGTGACAATTGTACCAAAGGTTTTGCACCTATACATCATGGGTTTTCCAGCCTCCAAGATGTTTCCTCACTGCATGCCACCTGCCCACCAAGGCAATGTCTTATATTGTAGGTTTTTGTAACAGCAGCACCCCACTTCTGGTACCAAATTAGGTATCAGTTAAGGTAACGCTAGCTGCTGGAGAAAATAACTCCCCCCACCCCCAGATCTTAGTGGACTAATAGAACAGAAGTGTTTTGTTTTTTTTTTTTTTTATTCTCTTAAGATCCAGAAAGGGGGTCTTGATCTTACCAGTGGGCCGCTTTCTCCTCCACTACTGACCCCACTTCCTGGGTGATTCTTCTTTGGTGACTCTGCCATGTTCAACCTTTGGCTTTTGAGGTCTCTGTGCCCGTGGGTATCAAGCTGGAAACACATGAAGAATCGAATGTCGGAGTTCTCCGTGGCCAGGTCTGGAGTGACTCACATCAATTCCACTGATTTTGCATGAGAACTTAGTCACCACACATAACCACAAAGGAGAATGAAACACATAGTCATCTATTAGCCAAGGAGGAAAACAAATGGCTTCTGGTGAACTCAGAGTGTCCTCCATCCTTGGACCTTCCATCCAAGGTCAACCCCACACTCACCCAGTCGGTCCCATGCACCTCATTCGAATCCTGGCCCCATCGACAGAGCCCATCTTCAAGTAAAAGGCTAAAATATTATTGCAGATTTTTTTGCATTCATTTCGACTTTTTTAAGTGCTATATTGAAATGCTGTATATCTTAATGGCGAGTTTTTCAGCCTCCTTACATTTTGCATCTAGGTGAATGTCCACTCATCTTACCCAAGTTCTGGCCTCACTCGTGTTGCAGAACCAAGAAGAGGAACCCCACTTGGGACTGATTTTTCCCCCAATCTGAGAGAGTAATTTTCCACTTTCTTCTTTTCGAAAGAAGAGCTTACCCATGAGGCTCATCCATGGTTTATTTTCTCACATGTTATGGCAGAAACAGAGCTAGACTGAGAGTCAAGTCTTAGCTCAGCCACTGACCAGATGGCTGTGCAATGTAACATAAGTTGCTTGACCTCTGCATCTACTTGCTTATCGGTCAACTGGGGACCTCAAGTCCTGAGTCGCAGGGTTTCTGGGCTAAATGATAGAGCACATGAGAATGCCCTCAGGCCCAGGCTCACCTAGGCATGTAATAAATATTAGCAGAATCTGAACTCTTACTGTTTACTGAAAAGGCCAGCCTGGCCTAGGCTGTACATGAAATACAAAAATTTCAGTCCTTGTAGATTTTTCACTTTAATCAGGAGTCAAATGGAATAATATGTGCAAAGAGCCTTGAGAATGAATCCAACCCTCTGGGCATCTACAACCACAGACAGGTAGGTTGTGACCTCAGTGCCCTCCTATGTTTGCATTTTTTGGTAAAGATTCTATTTATCTATTTGACAGAGAGAGCACAAGTAGGCAGAGCAGCAGGCAGAAGAGGGAGAAGCAGGCTCCCTGCTGAGAAGAGAGCCTGATGGGCTCTCTCCATCCTCCATCTCAGGACCCTGGGATCATGCCCTGAGCTGAAGGCAGCCGTTAACCCACTGAGCCACCCAGTTGTCCCCTGTGTTTGCATTTTAAAACAGGCTGCTTAGTGGAATAGGGGAGGGAAGAGGAGCAGGGGAGCTGGGTGTTGGGGCAGGTGGTGACTTTGTTTCATCTCAGGTAGTGTTTCACCCAGCAACACCCTTCAGCTTGAAACTCCACCATGCCTCTTACAAAATACCTGCCCGGAGCTCTTTTCTAAAAGGGTCCACAGTCCTTGCACCAAACATTTTTAGCACATTTAAACCCGAATTTTGAGCATTGATTTAAAGTGGTCCTGTGACATCATGCACAGAATATATAGAAACCTTCCATGAGCAGAATGTTTCATTTAGCCTTGTTGTCAACCGCACATCTGTCTGGAGCAGCTGCAGGGAGGGGCCAGGCACTATTCTGGGCACTGGGGGCAGAAGCAGAGTGAGGGGCATGGTCTCTGCCCCTGAGGGGTTCACAGTCAAGGCCGAAGGCAGGATAGAAACATGGAACAAAGTAACACCTTCGTTACTCAGAACTCCTTGGGCTGCAAGTGGCAGATACACTACTTATGCAAGGAGGGTATTGGTTATGAGAATGTTGACGTGTCTCTCAGAACCTCCAGAAGAACCAGAACCAAGGACTTCAATGCTTCCAGACCTTGCTCCTTCCTTCATCTCTCCCTCTCATGTGTGGCAGCTCCTTGTGGTCTGGCTCTCTCCTTCCATCATAACAATCCTCACACATCACCATAATTATTTGCAAACATTCCACGCAATAAACCGCAAACCACATGAGAGCAAGAGCTGTGACGACTATATTGTTGTATGCCCAGCTCCTTAGCATCGTGCCTGGCTCAGCAAATAATTCTTGAGTTAATAATCACCCAATCTAGTCTCTTACATTTTCCATCAAACCCATTTGATGACTGATTGGTTTATTTTTCTCAATGACAATCTAATGATATATCAACATTCCAACTGATCAGTTTCACTTAACAATGTACTTGATTTTTCCCACTGCAAATAACCTAAGCTAGTTCTGTACTTTGTGGCCGAGGGTCCCAGGAGCACTGAAGACAAGTGTGTTCTCTGCCACCATGACTGGCCACCACGACCACCACAATGATGCCTGTGGACTGAATAGAGGGAGCTCATCTTCTACCCCTAGGGAAAGCCTTGAGAGGTTTGCACCTGACAGGTTTGTGACAACAGGTAAGTCATGATCAGATTTGAAATTCAATAGGCAACCTCTAAGTCGGTGGGCAGGAGGGATAGCAGAGGGAGCAAAAGGGGGTCTAGAGGCAGGAGATTACTTATGAGACCATGCCATCAAACAGGTAAGAAGCATAAATAGTCTTACCTTCATCTAAATCACAGAAGAATTGAAGGAATTTAAACGTCCTGTCTCATATAATAATTAAACCCTTAAGCCTGATTTAAAATTGAGGTATTTTTCCATTCTGCCCACCCCAGACTACTTACAGGGTGGGACGCCTGCAGTCAGAGAAGAGAGACATGGTAGATCTCTTCTTTCTCTTCACCTACGCTTCTACTCCTCCACTCCCATTTGCCATCCACCTTTCTGACATCTCCAGGGATGGAAGGCAAAGAGGAGGAAAAGGTAAGGGGAGCCTGAACGTTCTGTTTTGACTGGTACGTGGAGCTCTAGCACGGCTGTTCTCTGAACTTAGCAGACGCCTACAGCTGACTTCTTTTCTCTCTCAGGTCCTTTGGAAACTCCACACTCTCTCAGCTGCAGTCCTCTTGAAGAGGGCAAAGATATCCCTGCCGAGGCCAGTCACTTGCCCTGCCTCAGTCCCAAGGCCTTGGGTGACACCTGTAGCTTCTTTCTGCTGAGGCCTGATGGTCAAGGTCCTTCCCAGGACTTCACACTGTCTTTCTCTCACACACATTCTCAGCTACACCCTTGCACTCTTGATCCCAATAGATGGGAGGGCAGTGTCTCCAAATGCAGTGACTTTTACTAGACTGGCTTCAGGCCGCCTGACTCAGCCTCTTGACCTTTAGGTTTCTTAGGTATAAATCATAAACCAGTTAACTGCATCACAGCACCATCCCCTTTCCAAAGCTCTCGTCCCCATGTCCTCCTCTCCTCCTCCTGGTCCCTCTCAGCTGGTTTAGGATTAAGAAGTAGCAGATTCTGGGGTGCCTGGGTGCCTCAGCTAGTTAAGCAACTGCCTTCGGCTCAGGTCATGATCCTGGAGTCCCGGGATTGAGTCCCACATCAGACTCCCTGCTCAGTGGGGAGTCTGCGTCTCCCTCTGCCCCCTCCCCTCTCATGCTCTCTATCATTCTCTTGCTTTGAAGAAACAAAATCTTTAAAAATAATAAAAAAAAAGTAGCAGATCTCATCCTACCCTGGGGAAGGAGGCCAGAACACACAGCACAGCTTTTCCTGAAAAAGTCCTCTCCAAAGACCGTCTCCAAATCTTTGATTCCTCTCCTTTTTGTACCTGCAGTGTGGGTGAGGGCTTCAAAAGTGGTCAACTATCACCTTTGAAAACTTGTCGCGTGGTCTCAACACTCTCCAGTGCAAAAGCCACTAAACTACGTGGCTATTAAGCACTTAAAATGTAGACAGGGAGACGGAGATGGCTTGTAAGTATGAAACGCACAATGGATTTTGAAGACTAAGTTCAAAAATAATGTGAAATATCTCCTTAGTTTTTAAAGTGATTATGTGTTGAAATTATACCATTTTGGAAATACTGGGTTAAATAAAATACCTTATTATAATTAATTTTGCCTATTTCCTTTGACTTTTCTTTAAAAGGCTACTAGAAAATTTAAAATACATGGAGCTCTTAGAAATGATACCAAAGCACAATTCATAAAAGAAAAAATTGATAAATTGGGACTTCTTCATAAAAATTTTAAACTTTTGCTCTACCAAAGACACTGATAGGAGAATTAAAAGGCAAGCTACAGGCTGGGAAGAAATATTTTCCAACCATGTATCTGACATAGGGTTTGTATCCAGAATACATAAAGAATTCTCAAAATGCAATTAATAAGAAACAGCCAAAGGACTTGAGCAGGCACTTCACCAAAGAGGATATAAAGAGGTCAAATAAGCTCATGAAAAGATGTTCAACATCACTAGTCATTAGGGAAATGCAAATTAAAACCACAATAGGCACCACTCACCACCCCTTAGAATAGCTAAAATTAAAAATATTGACAACACCAAGTGTTGGTGAGAAAGAGGAACAACTCAAACACTCATTGCTCTTGGGAATGCAAAACGGTACAGACACTCTGGGAAAGATTCGGCAGTTTGTTTCCAAGTTAACCATACACTTACCATCTATACCCCAGAAATCCTAGTCCTGGATGTTGATCCTAGAGAAAGGAAAATGTGCCTTTACATAAAAACCGATGCAAGTGTTCACAGCAGCTGTTATGGAGTGACTGTTTATTCCTCCATCCCGAACATTCGATATTGAAATCTAATTCCTAATGTGATGATATTAGGAGGTGGGACTTTGACAGGTGAGTCACTCGTGCGAGTGGACCCTTCATGAATGGGATTAGTGCCCTTACAAAAGGGACCCCAGAGAGCTCTCCCTCTCTTTCTGCCAGGTGAGGATACAAAGACAACTTGGCAATCTGCAGCTGAAAAGAGGACTCTCGCCAAAACCTGATGGTACCGACACCCTCATCTTGGACTGATCTTGGACTTCCAGCCTCCAGAATTGTGAGAAATAACTTTCTGTTGCTTATAAGCCACCCAGTCCGTGGCAGCCTGAACAAACTAAGACAGCAGCTTTGTCTGTGATAGCCAACGGTAGGAAGCAACTCAAATCTCCTTCACTCGGTGAATGAGTGAAATGAATGAGAGAGGGAATAAATAGAACACTGCTTGAGCTTTTGGAGAACTAAGATGAAATATGACATGTTTTTTGAAACTCCTCCCTTCCTCTGACTATCACAGGCTTCCGGCCTTGGCCCAGGGGTGGTAAGGGCTTGAACAGTCTTTAGCTTTGGGAGACAGAAGGAAAAGGCATCAATATCCAAGACTAGGCCAGGGCAGCCAGAAAGCTCACCAAGGAGGCAGGAGGAAGTGAAAAGGGGATCTAGATCCTGGGGTGAGCTAGAGAGAAGAGATGGGACAGTCGTACGGGTCTAGGAAGCAGGGACGGAGGATTGTCAGTCCACATCACCAACACACATTTCCCAACTCCACGGCTTGTTATTCTTCTGAGGGTTGATATTCCAAAGTAAATGGGAGGAAATATGATGCACGCTGTCACAGATACAAAGTGGCCATGTTTTCAGTCTGGTGCACTTTCCAAGGCAAATGAAAATTGTTATGAAAACAATTTATACCCAGCAGACATGGATGATTGCCTGTGACGACCTTTTGCCAGAGAAAATGGGTCTGATAAAGAAAAAATGTGGGCTCATTAGGACAAATTAGAAAAAGCAAATGATTGTTCTTAAATTATGGAAACTCCAAGATGGGTAAATCTCTCTGTCCTTTCAGGACATAAAAACAATAAAACACAAAAAAGATATTGTTTATTCAGAGAAAAAGCATTGCAATTTGTGTGAATAGATGTAGTTTTGTTTCTTGGGCGGTTTTAGAATGGAGATTTTTTTGTAAACCAAATGAAATTTAATTGACTTATTAACTCTGCTCTATGAATTCTCTTTCCATAAATCTAGCAACAACTCAAAGAAGAGAAAAAAAGCACTGAGAGTGAGCAAAATTAACCTTAACTTTCTATAAATGCTATCCAAGGAGTATTTCAAGCAGCGCGACATGAAAGAACTGGGGTTCAACGTTGGTGCTTCCACTGAAAGAATGTGGGTGCCCAGAATGGCAGAGGAGAAGAGAACAATCACAGTGAAGCATCTCTCAGCCACATGTCAACATCCTCCTACCTCCCTGATCATCACCCACAGGCATATTGAGCTTTACAGTTTATAAAGTGCTTTCATATACGTTATCTCATCAAACCCTCACGGCAACTCTCCTTATTCATACAAGCCCATTTCACAAGTGAGGGAACTGAGATTAGACAAAATTAAATGATTTATCAGCTAATAGAAGCTACAGGCAGAATGAGAATCCAAGACTATCCTTGCTCTCTCCCAAGCAATCCCTGCTCTCTCTTGCTCTCTCTCTCTCTCTCTCTCTATTTTATGCATCAGAATCTTTTATGCATCAGAACCACAAGTTACTGGATTCATATATCTCTCTGTAAGGAAGAGCAGAAGGAGTGCCAGGCAAGGAAGGAGGTGGAGGAAAGAAGTCTTTTCCATACAAATCCAAACAGGGCTCCAAAAACAGGACTCTGAGAAGAAATAGGTAGCAACAAGGATAAGCTAATTCCTACATTGGATAACCCCCAAATCTTAGTGTTTAGACACAGAGAGACTTATTTCCTGTTCAAGTCACAGTTCAATGCAGGCCAGTAGGCAGAGCTCTGTTCTATACAGTCATTCAGGAACTCAACCTCCTTCTATGTATTTGCTCTGTCATCTCTTAGGGACTCAGCATCCTCCACCAGATTACCACAAAAGCCAGAAAACAGGCAAGAAAAAGAATGTGGAAGGTCTCATGAAGCGTCAAGCCTGGAAGGGGTATAATTACTTCTGCCCATGTTCCATTGGCCAAAATGAGTCACCACGGCCCCTCCTCTTCCATGTGCCCTGGAAGAAGAAGAAAACACAGATATTGGTAAAACATTAGCAGTCTCTGCCACAATTTTTTTAAGTGTTTCTTTTAGTATAAGATATTTTCTCTGGTGCTTATGGAAGACCTTTTCTATCAGCCAAACCCTCACATCTCTGAGTGATTCCCCAAGTGCGACCACATGACTACACAGGGCCAGACATAGGACTCTTATTTTTTTCAGGTTGGAGGAAGTGGACTTTTCAGGCTTATACAGCAAAATCTCTCTATATATTTTCTTCCAACATAGCTGAGTGAAAGGGCAAACAGAAATTTGAAAGCAATGATTGCTTCCTTTGTGGGGGAGAAGGATACCCACTGAGTTGGGAACATATATGAATTCTGATTTGCAATCATTTCCACTATTTATGAGGTCACTGGACTTACTCCTGCTGAGTCCAATTTACAAAGAGCTTTGGTTGGATCAGGGAAAGGAATATTAGAATCCCGTTGACTTGGTGATGGCCAGAGGATGATGGATACCAAATGCAAGGAATGTATCAATGAACTGAAAGGAAGCAGAATCCTCCACATCGGCTCCAACACGATACATCCAAATGGATGGGAAGATACATCTCTCCAGGGAAACTATCAGTGCTGGGTGCACTGACATTGCAATTTGACAACATAACCCAAAAACAAACAGGAGAATTTTCTAAGTAAAAAACTTGTAAGAAAAGATCGAGGATGCCTAAGATAAGCAAAAGAATTTGCCTTACTCCATCATCACATCCCATTCCCAGGGCAGCTATAAGATGCTGTCTGAACATTGGTCTCTTTGGTTCTGCCCCTCTATGGTGTTCTCCTGCCAATAACCACCATTCCCCTCGATGTGCCAAAGGCACGTCTGTTTCTGCATATTCCAATCTGAACTCGTTTCTCCATCCCAGTCCAGCCCCCATACCAGCTCCACCAGCTCCATCACCATCTCAGCAAATGGTGCCAGTGCCACCAACAGGGTCAGCCAAACCAATGACTTAAGAATGAAGGATGCCCCCCTCTCCTTCACCCACTGCTCCACTCTATCAAGAAGCTCAGCCCCAAACAGCTCTCAGATCTGGTCTCTCTCCTCCATCTGCACTGTCTCTGTTTTCCTGGATTAGAGCAACTGCCTCCCAACTGTAGTTTTCTGACAGTGAAAATTGCCACTCCACCCCACCTACTTACCCCACTGCCACCGTAAGAAAACAGCCCAGATGCAACACTCCCCTGCTTAAACCCTTCCATGGAATTCCTTCACTTGTTATTAAGGATCTTCCTCAGCCCATCCCCTGAAGGCCTCTCTCGTGTGATCCCTGATCATTCTGTCCACATCCCTCTCACCTGTGCCTTCTGCCACACCGGGTGAGTTGCAGTTCTTCTAACTTTCCTCCTGACTTTGATATGTGCTATTGTCTCTGCTTCACATGCTCCCCACCTCCCCAATCATTGACTACGTAGCTAACACCCACCTGTCCTTCAACACCACAACCAACCAATCAGGAAGCCTTGATAAAACCCCAGTCTGATGCACACACAGCTCTTCTTGTCATTACTGAACTTACCTCTGTGACAGCCCTCTGAGATGCAGTGGGGTCCTCAGTGACCTTCTTCCCTTCCACTTCTCTCTCCACACCCCGCTCTTCAAGCTCCTTGAAGCAGAGGTGTGTCAGTGGGTCTCTTCCTCAGCACAATGTCTAGTAAAGAATAGGAGCTCAGTAAATGCTCAGATGCTGAATGAGCACCTGAGTTAGTAAATAAATCATATGGCAAGTGTAAAACCCTGTTCGAATGGATTCATCCATCAAGGGGGATAGAGGAATGGTGAGAACCTGTGTTGAGGGTATGGACTGCTCAGATAAAAAAATAAAAAAAAAAAAAAACAGAACAGAGAGTTCAGTCACTATGTGCCCAAGAGATGTGGCTTCTCAGAGAAATAAAACATATTCATTCACTCAGCCTGAAAAAGCAGATACTCATGCTTCAAGTGCATGCTTTGAAAAAAAGAGCCTGTAAAAACAAAAAGCAGATGTTGTCACTGATACCATAGTCAAAGAGGATAAACCCAGAGGGGAAAACAAAATCCTCTGTGAAAACTTCTGTTCCAGATGCAATTACTTCGTGCCAAGGATGAGAAACTCGTGCAAACCAGCATGAACAAAAGGGTGGTTTGGGGTTTTTGTTTGTTTGGTGTTATTGCTTTGAGTGATCTCCAGGTAAGGTGGTGTAGAGACGAGAAGCCCAGCTCTGGACAGAGAAAGTGTGGATCCCAATCCAGTTCAGCCACTTTCCAGCTGTGAGACCGGGTCAGGCGAGTCACTTTTCTGAGCCTGTGTTCTCATTCTAAAATGGGGTGAGAATAGAACCAGCCAAACGGTTTCATGAAGGTGATGTGAGATCATGTATGCAAAGACTAAGCAAAGCATCTGGCAAATAAATGTTATTTTTATTCAGGAGAATGTTCCAGAACCCTCCTGGAGGAAGGAGAGTGAAAGCATCCCAGGGGCTGGTATCCCCATCTCACCTTCTCCGCTGATCTGCCCCATTTATCTCCATCATCAAACTGCTCTACTCCTCTACTTGTCAGTTTGTCCAAGACTCTGGCCTGCCATGGCTCTGACCCTCGGGTTCCTAGTTCTGCAGCTTCAGGCAGGTTCAGTCTCCCTGAAAACCAAGACTTCATTCCTGAGAGGAAGACAATACTTGGAACAGCTGGAGATCAGATGTACATACCTGAACCAAACAGCTGGCTATAGCTAGAAGTGGGTACAGAAGGAAGGGGAAGAGAAAGCATAGGGTCAACTCTCACCACCACGAATTTAAAAAAAAAAAAATTTAAAGATTTTTATTTATTTATTTGGCAGAGAGAGAGAGATCACAAGTAGGCAGAGAGGCAGGCTGGCGGGGGGGGGAGCAGGCTCCCCATTGTGCAAAGAGCCTGATGTGGGGCTTGATCCCAGGACCCTGAGATCATGACCTGAGCCGAAGGCAGAGGACTTAGCCCACTGAGCCATGAATTTTAGAAATCCCCTCCACCACGCCCCTCCACCACGAATTTTAGAAATCCCAGCTCTACCACTTACTGCTTGAGGGTGGGCACATGACTTAATGTCTTTGAGTTTCTAATACCTTATGGTTAAGTAAAGATTATCCCTTATTTTTTTTTCTTCACATTTTAGCATTCTGAAATTGGGCTCTGCCTTACAATTGCCTTAGGCATTTAATGTGATAATGTCCCCTAACCCCCAAAAAAGTAAATAGATGGAGGATGTGTCTTAGAATCAAAGAATTATAGAACCAAAACTTATTGCACAAGATGGTGGTAGAGATTGTATGGGCCCATCCAATAAGTGCCAAACAAAGTGTCTGGTATATATGGAAATTTCAGCAAAGAGCCACCATTTTATAAACAGGGCACTTAAACCCTCTCTCTCTCAGCAGGAAACTGAGTAGAAGAGACTACTTTGGAGGGGCATATGTCTGGAAAAGTCATGACTGGCATGTCCAACAGTTGCAACCAGGTAGAAAGCTGCCAGTTTGAGAATTAGCTGAGAAATAACCATGAGTTCAAGTGTAAAGTCTTATCTGCACCAGGGCTGGCTAAGAACAGAGGAGCAAGGCAGTGCAGTGCAAAGAAGCTGGTTTACAGAGTAAGAAATCTGAGTTCCAGTTCCTTCTCTATCACTGCCTCAGGGTATGACCTCCAATAAGTGTTTTTGGTTAGCTTCTCCCAGAAGCAGACCCAGAGAAAGGGACCTGAGTGCAAGTGGTTTGCTTGGAAGGTGAAGGAGACGCTGGCAGGGGTGCGGGGGAGTGAAACAGGGCAGGGAAGGCAAACAATAGCAGGTGCATTATGGTGTCAGTTGTCGCAATGGGCCATGGAGCTTCACCCTGCTAAGGAAACTAGAGGTCAGAGTAGACATACAGCCAGCTCTCCCATCCCTAGGGAGGAAGGAGACCGGAGGGGTATTTAGGTAACACCTCCTGGCAGTCATTGGATGAGGCAAGAGTACGTAATTCCCCTGGCACAGTTACCTGCTGCAGAAGTAGGGAAAGTGAGCACTGACAGGTAGAGAAAGCCCTCAGGCAAAGAAATGCTGGTTTTGGCAGACATAGGTGCACCAAAATGGTAAAGGGGCAAGGACAAGTAGGCAGTGTATCGCCAGCATCTGCTGCCAAAGGTGTATCCCCTTTAGTCTCAGTTCCCCATCTATGAAATGGGAATAATCAAATCTGATGTGAGATTTTGTACCTTATGCTTAGATGTAACCATATCTCTTCAACCTGGATGAATTTGTTTGGGTCCAATCCGGAGAAAGAAAGCACACAGTAATTTGAACAGGGAAAGTTTAATGTAAGAATTAGAACTATAATGGGAATACAAGGGTTTATCAGGATCTCAAACAGACATTAGCACTCCAGTGTTTACTGCAACACCGCTCACAATAGCAGAGACACAGAAACAACACAAGTGTCCACAGACAGAAGGTGAGAGAAGAAAACTGGAATGCAATGGAATACTATCCAGCCTTTAAAAAGAGGGAAACGCTGCATCAGGCAACAACGTGGATGGAACTTGAGGATATGATGCCAAGAGAAATAAGCCCGTCACAGAAACACAAATATTGCATAATTTTATTTATAGGTGTTCTCTACAATAGCCAAATTCCTAAAATCAAAGGCTGAATGGCAGTTACCAGGGAGAAAAATGGGAGTTATTATTAATCAATAGGCATCAAGTTTCCCTTATGTAGGATGAGAAAAGTCTAGAGACCGCTGAACAACATCGTACCTCGAGTCAACAATAATTTATCATACACTTAAAACTTAAAAGGATAGATCTCCTATTTACCGTTCTTAGCACAATTAAGCTTGTTTAGTGCATATACACACACAGAGTTTATTACAGGAGTAACAAAGGGTTAAGTAAAGAAAACCCTAAAGAATATAGGAATAGCAGCTGTAAGGAGCAGCCATCACTACCCCCAAGGGCTGAGACAGAGCCCCCAACCCCCGACACCCTGTGCTGAGGTCCAGAACTGTGGAGGGGGGGTGGAGTTTACGCGGGTTCCATTCAAACACAAAAGGAATCCTCTTTGCAACTCTGTGCCATGCCTTGAACCTAAATCCTCAAAGTGTGTAACAAGAATTTTCTTAAAATGCCATTCATGATTATCTTACCTTGAAAAATAAAAGAGAAAAGCAAACAGAGGGCACGCTCGTGTTCTTCAAGAGCTGTAGTAAGAAAACAGAAGTAACTTTATGTCCCCTGCCAAATGCTAATGCAAAAATGTATTTGTTTCTGGTATTAACTACATTTTGATGTACTAAGAAAGCTAGAAGCGGCTGGACCAATGAGCACTAAGCCTTCACTCCTGCCGTGACAACATTGGGCGTGGGTCAGCCAATAGGAAGTCACTCTCCTCTTTAACTTAGGCAGAGATGGACCAATGAGGAGCCAGTGCCCACCCCTGACTTCAGAGCAGGAACCGACTCTTAATGGAATGAGATCCAAACACCTGGTCAGGGTGGCTGAATGAGTGTCCTGCTGGTTTAGGTGACATTTTGAGACCCTACTCAATTTGCCAATATTGACAGTAGGTCTCTCTTTGCCTCCTATTTGCAACTCAGCTGATAAAGGGAACTACATCTAGCAACACTCCAGCTCCTCTCAACTTCTTTGCGCTTGCTTCTCTTGATGGACTAGAATGATGAATCTAATTGGCCAGGCCTAGACATTCGTTGAGCCACATTTTATCAGGGGTCTAAGTTTCCATGGTTGATGGTAAGAAGTAGGAGACCCCCTTCTGCTTGCAGATGGGCCTCTTTCTGCCTCGTGGGTAGGTCCACCTGTGCATATACTACCCACGACTAAGGGAATGGGGTAGAGCACCCATTCTCCCTGCCAGTTGCTGCAGTGGAGAGGGGGTTTGGCTTTAAGCCCCACCACGTGGGTCTGTTTGTTGCTGAGACCCAGCCTCATCACTCTTTTGGATTTCATGAAACACACTGACACCCCCATTTTTTGTGTTTCCTCCAGCTGAGTTCAAGGCGCTTGCAAGCATCTGTCCTCCTCTTATAGACAAATTTAGAAACAGCACCCTGGAAGAGATGGACCCCTGATGAGCAGATCCTGGCTCTAACAAAAGACAAAAGGGAGAAGGACAAAAGACAGAATCCCAGCCACAACCTGAGACAACACATCATACTTGTATGGTGAACACTGAGACCTGGATGAATTTCTTGGCTTAACAAGCTCCTCAAGCCAGGTGCCAACAAGTAATTTAGCCATGGTCCAAAAGCAGCCACCTGCGTCTCAGGGGAAGGAAGCCATATCCTGGAAGAAGCTCCCCTGCGCTAGGGAAGGGAAATTGGAAGGGCAGAGTATCAGTCCTGTCTTCCCATTTCACCCCAAATAAATAGGTGTCTGCCTAAGACGGTGTTAGAATGCTAAATCCCATCAGCTCATTTGGGTGGGTTGGGACAGGCTGTTTCTCCAACTGCCCTTATGTGTCTTGCTAACTCTGGAGATGTCTGCAAACGTGAGGTCTCCTGTGAAAACAATGTGGCGTTACCTTTTTCTAACCTTCTTGTCCTAGAGGCTTATACCCTCCTCCTGCACTGTCCTGCTTTCCCTCTGCCCTATATCCACCTTCCTTGGTGTAAAAATGAAATTCCCAGGTTGGTGAATGCACTATTCACCTTCATCTCAAATGTCACATCCTAGTGAAGCTCTCCCTGAAACCCCCAACCTAGATGAGCCCTCTGACGCATGTTATCATAGCTCCCTATACGTCTCCCCTCTACAGCCTTACTGCTATTTGTGGTTTTATATGTGGATGAGTGCCTGCCTTCCCACTGGATTTTTAGCTCCATAAAGGCAGAGACTATGTCTGTTTTGCTCATTACTTATTTCACTGACTTGAATATAGCAGGCACGTAATAAATAGTTGAATGTGTGGGGAGTGGTCAATGTTCTGAAGTCAGACTGGCTGAGTTTGAACCCCAGATCCAGGGGAATAATGTGGAATGATAATAGTATCCTTAGGAGCTATATAGGAAGGACTAAGTAAAAGTGCTTACAATGGTGCCTGACACACAGTAGGTGCTTGATTGATGTTTATTAATATTAGTATAGTTGCCATTAGTCTGCTATGAAGAAATTGGACTTGCAAACTGGACCTTTGGCTGATGACTGACACATCTGATATTTGGGTTTCAATGTTGTCACCTAATGAGAGATTGAAGGAAAATACACAGTCCTGATTGGAAATATGTCCTCATAACTTAGTTTCTTGTCCCATGGGGAAGGTCTACATATTGCAAAAAGGCACCCCAGGGCCCAGGAAGTCATGAGCACATACATACAAATGGAAAGAAAGATCCACAGCAAAAGAAGGCTAAGGGTTATCCATTAATGCTTCAGAAAAAGACACCAGCCTGAGAACCACCGTCTACATCTTTGCTTACTTATTACTCTAGGCAAGTCACTTTCCACCTCTGAGCTTGTCACTTTCTTTGTTTTTCACTATAAACTATATCATAGAAAAGAGGGCTTAAAACACATACATACTCTTTGAATAATGATAATGAAATGAAAATCCATGTACACACAACCCTGTGTATCTTAGAAGCCCCTATCCCAAAGTTGTTTTAACCATTCCTTCAGTTTTCTCTATAATTTTATCTCTATGTATGAATTCCTAAACAAAAATTATTTTATTTAGCTTTTTATGAATTTTCTATAAATGGTATCATACTATAGACGTCCTTTATGATTTTCTTTTTTCACCCAACATTGAATTGTAAGTTCACCCTAGTTAATGTAAATAGTAATAATATGTCCACTTTTATTTCAGAATAGCAGTCCATTTTTTAAATTTAACAGGATTTCCTTACCCATTATACGATAAGTGGACCTTTTTGTTAAGTGCATTATCTTTGCTATTATAGAAAATGATGTGATGAACATTTTTGTATATGTCTTCTGGTAAACATATATGAGAGTTTCTTTAGGGTATACCCTGGGAGTGGATTTGTTGGATCATAACAGATGGATGTGTTCAACTTTGCTAGATAATTTCAAAATTTTTCCAAAGTGGTTGCACAAATTTACCCCAGCTGCAGTCAATGAGAGTTTCGGTTACTCCACAAAAACTTGGTACTGCTAGTCTTTTTAATTTTTGGCAATCTGATGTAATGGTATCTCACTGTTGTTTTAATTTGCAATTTCCTAATTATCAGTGAGGTTAAGCATCTTTTCATATGTTTATTGCCCATTCATATTTCCTCTTGTGGGAAATACCCATTTATGTCTTTTGCCTATTAGTCCACTACAAATGTATTGTTCTTACACATTTGCAGTCATACTTTATATATTCTGGATATTAATCCTTTGTTGGTTATGTGCCTTACAACTATCTTCTCCCAGGGTATGGCTTCTCTTTTCACTCTTTGGTGTCTTGTGATGAGTAAGTTCTTAACTCTAATATAGTCAAATTTATTAATCTTTGTCTTTACAACATGTATGTTTCATGACCTCAAGGTTATGAAGATTTTCTTCTATTATTCTAAACATTTTCTAGTTTTTCTCTTCATTTCTAATGATTTGATCCACATAGATTATCTTTGTGTAGATCATAAGGTAAGAACCAAAATCTTTTTTTTTTTTTCAGTAAGGATTACCAATTTCCCCAGCACCTTGAATTGAATATTCCATTCTTTCCCCTCTATTCTGCAACGCCCACACCATCAAGAGTCAAGTTTTCATGTATGCATGATTTGTTTCTGGGCTCTTTCTTCTGTACCATCATCCTATTTCTCTACCACTGTCTTGATTACTATAGCTTTATGATAAGTATTGCTAATCTGGTACAGAAATAACCCTCCAGTTTTTTCTTCCTTAGAAGGATTTTGGCCCTTTGCTATACTCCATAAGTATAACTTAGTTTATCAAGTTTCCACTTCACTGTAAATCTAATTGGGATTGCACTGAATTGAAAGAGCAGTTTGGAAAATTTATGTATTCATCATGTTGGGTATTTTGTCCAATAACATGATTATTTATTTAGCTCTTACTTTAACATAATTCAAATAATTTTTATAATTTTCTCCATAAAAAATTTCATATTTTTGTTGTATTTACTCCCAGGTACTTTTATATTTTTGTTGCTAATGTGAATGGCTTCTTTTATGTTTTCCAACTGATTGCTATTCATGTATAAAAATTCAACTGACTTTTGTATATTGATTTTGTATCCAGCAACCCTGCTAAAGTCTCATTTTGATTCTAATAATTTGTCTATGGTTTCTTTTGTGTTTTCTACATAGTCAGTAGTAGATCTGCATATAATAACTATTTTTTTAAAGATTTTATTTTTAAGCAATCTCTACACCCAACATGGGGCTTGAATCCACAATCCCAAAATCAAGAGTCACATGCTCCAGCAACTGAATCAGCCAGGCACCCCTGCGAATAAAAACTATTATTTCTTTTCTCCTAATCTTTATACTTTGTATTTAATTTATATATATATCTTGGCATGAAACTGGGAAATGAGATAAGCATTACCATTATTCCTATTTTTATAAATAAGGAAACCAAGCCTCAGAAAAATTAAATAACTTGCCTAAAGTTTCAAAGCTAGAAATAGACAAAGTCAGGGATTCAAACCCCAGTCTAGCCATTCCAAAATCCATGTTCTTATTTTATGCTGTGGATTTCTTTTTCCCATGACGCATTTGAGATTTGTAAAATAACTGATCTGCCACTACGGAGAACGATTTTTATTTCTTTGTTTCTTTTAAAGAAAAAAGAAAGATTATTTTGAACTGATCTACACCACCTCCAGGCCAGAAAAAAACAAACAAAAAAATGAAAGAAGACGTCTAACATACTGTTTTGCATGTGTCTGCTCATCCCATCCCAAAAGTAACCAGCAAGTCAAGTGTTAGTGCCCCAATTCTGCAGCTGAGGAAACTGAGTCTCAGGGAGATTAATATAAAAAAGCAATGACAAAAAGAGGAGCTTCCCATGGCAAGCCAAATAGCAAAATGTGTATATTGTATCCAAAAAATTTTTGGCATACTCTCCAATTATAATTAGCAACTTAGTTTTACAGCCCCAGGTAAATACAAAAGGATGAGACCTTGGAAAGATTCCTTGTGTGTTCCCTGTAGGTCGATAGAGACAAAGAACCCTTACATAGAGTTCTTGGCGGGGGGGGGGGCGGCTGGGAAGGAAAAGAACTAGGAAGTCATTTGTTCGTTTTCATTCATTCGCTCATTCATTTAACAAATACAGTATTTATGAAGGGCCATCTATCTAGTCCTGGGGCTATGGTTGAGAATACAGGTGGGAACAAGTCAGGCACCATTCCTGCCCTCATCAAGCTTTCAATCCAACAAGAGAGTCCAGCATCAAACAGTTATCATTGGTCTGCAGCCCTCATACCCAACTCCAGGACCCACGGTCTGGCAAACAGAAACCCCCTTGGGAAGCTGGAGCAGACAGTGCTGTGCTCCTGACCATCCTCAGGTCTCCCTGGGGAAGCTGCCGCTGCCCTCCCGCAGGCTGGTGAGCCCCCCTCTCTCTCTTCCTTGGTTTCCTGCAGCCTGAATGTTGCTGGGAGCCTGTCCATCAGAGTGCCAATCGCAGGGGAAATTGAATCCAGGGGCTCTTTCTAGTCGTGTTTGCTCACTTTTTTCTTAGCATGATCTTTGGTTTCATTATATTTAGGTATTTCTTTTATTTATCCATGCACTAGGAAAAAAAAAAAAAAAAAGGAAGGTGCCTCTTTAAACCAAGCGTGAAATGTATTAGGAACCTAAAGTTGAGAATAATGGGCTTTTTTTTTTTTTCCCCTCCTGGAAAGCTAGCCTACAGGAGAGGGAAAAAAAATCCATTCAAATAATTTCGTTTAGTCCTAAGTATAAAATAACCGAAGTCAAGGTGTCTCTGCTGTTATTATTTTTTCTGATGTTTTTGACACCCGCGTGCGGAGTTCTCCGGCGCACACAGCTTCCAGAGCGGTGAGCTCCCACTTGGTATATTCGTAATACTCCTTAATATTTTCATTTTGATGTAATTTGCGGCCCCAGCTTTTTAAATATCCGCTCTGTAATAATGTTTAATTTCAGGGGTCACTCCGCCAAGGAGTATATTAAAGCTTATAAAACTCATTTCCAAAGCTCAAATATCAAGCTGTGATCAGGTTAGGAGGGCAGCATCTGTGAATATTTCATCTTTTATCATGCTGATAATAAGGAGATGACAGAGGCACATTATTACAATGAGAGAATTGCTCATTTCAGGCCTGGTGCTGGAAGCTGGGGTCTGCAGTGTGTATTACTCAATAAGCGCAATTCTGATATGAAAAGCAAGTTTACTGAGGCACCACTGTGTCTTATTTGATTGGAATGAATAATATATGGAGCTGCCATTCGGGCGGCTGCCGGCCGGGGGAGGGGAGGCTTGCATGGAGAAGTGCACTTGGGGATAGACGGCGAAATAATTTATCAAAGGATATGTTTTATGGTCTGAAAATAAAGTTAAGATAACCACTGTTTATTAGAATCATTATTTCGGAAATCTGTATTCTGGAAATCTTAAACATGTGCCGGCTTACGCAGGAGAAGAATCTTGATCCCTTCAACTGGTAGAGATGCCTCGTAATTATCTATTTGCACATGGGAGCTGAGTGAATCTGACACCCGGGCGGATTCTTGCCACATTCTCCATTGGCGACTTTCATTATTGCTTTGCGTCAAGCCAGCCTCATCAAGCGGGAACCTTAAAACTGGTTTTTCTGGTAGTGAGATGATGAAACACCATCAAGAGGGAGTGCATCTTTTGCCTCCTGGAGAAAATCAAGCATGAACCACCTCTAATTAATGCCCCCCACCCTAACGCTGCCTCTGCGCTCACACTAGTCCTCTCTTCCTGCTCTCATAATGGAAGAGGGCTGCCTCCTTGGTCAAGGACTAATCCTCTCAGTGCCATGGATCTTGTCCCTTCCCACCCTTTCTGACCCCCGTGAGGTTCTGACCCCTGTGAGCCCCACCTCCAGGGTCCTTCATGTCCTCCCTTGCAGCTGGCTCCTTCCTTTCAGCCTCTGAACATGCTCACATCTCTCCCATCCTAAGAAAAAGTATGTGAGATCTTGACCTTCCATCTCCCACAGCTTTCACCGTAGGCCTTGCCTTGCCTTTTCATCCAAGCATCTCATAAGAATTGAATACACTTACTGCCCCCAACTCACATGGCATTCACCCCTCACTTCATTTTGACTTCCGTACCCACCGTTCCCCAGACCACTCTCACCAAGGTCATGGATGCCCTGCTAATGACCAGATCCATCAGGCACTTTTCATTCTTCACCTAGCTTGACCTCTCAGCTGCATCTATTATTATGTGTTATTTATTATTGTTCCATTATTTCAGGACACTACTTGCTGCTTCTCCTCCTTCCTAATCCCTGTTCTTCCTCTGATTCCCTTCCTGGAAACTCTTCCTGCCCTCCCTGGATACGTTGATGCTCTAAAGAACTACCCCCTTGCCTTCTCATTCTGCTCTCTCAGCTGGGCAACAGCATTCATGGCTGTCGCTGTAACAACCACACAATGACTGCTGGCTCATAACTTAGGATCAACAGTAATTGGTTTATAATCCAGCCTCTTTCCTGGAGCTCCAGACCCATATATCCAACGGGGTGTCCCACCAGCACTCCAAACACAACAGACAAAAAATTTAAAGACCAACACATACATACACACACACCCTGTGCCTCCTCCTTCTCCTCCTTCTGATAGCCCTATCTCCAATGAAAAGCGAATCTTAAAGGCAGTCCCTCCAGCCAAAATACAAGTCAGCATCCTCAACACCCCCACTTACAATCAGTCAAGTCTTATGGATTCTGTTACTTTCTAGAAAACAAATAGATCTATTATAATTTCTGATTATGAAAATAACACCCATTTATTGAAATGTTTTTCATAGTATGCAGAAATAAACAGAGAACATAAAAATCACCTAACACCCTCCACCTATAGATATATTCATCATTAACATTTGATATACACACATCTAGCCTTTTGTTTTTGACTTGGACCTTAGCCAGTCAACATTTATTGAGTGCCTACTATGTGCCAATCATTGTATTGGGCATATATTCCTTTTTTAACACACACAAAAAAATTACTGGGGCACCTAGGTGGCTCAGTCGGTTAAGCAACTGCCTTTGGCTCAGGTCATGATCCCAGGGTCCTGGGATCGAGCCCCACATCAGGATCCTTGCTCAGCAGAGAGCCTGCTTCTCCCTCTCCCTCTGCCTGCTCCTCTGCCTACTTGTACTCTATCTCTGTATCAAATAAATAAAACCTTTAAAAAAAATAGGGTCTTAATATACACATGCGATCTTTAATTTAACAAGGGACATCCCTCCATTTCAATAAATATAAGTCCACCTAATTCCTTTAAAAAGTTACATAGTATTTCACTGAATGACTATAGCATAATTTACTTACTTAATCAAGTCTCTGTTGATGGCATTTAGGTTATACCCAAAATTTTATGTTAACGATGACTTACAATAAACATTCTTATATATAAATCTCTTTTCACTTGCTTGATTATTGCTTTGGAATAAATTCCTGGACATAGAATTGTAGAATTCAAGGATATGCACATTTTTAAGATTTTTTGGTAAGTATTAGTGCGTGTCCTCCAATGATATAACAGTTTGCTTCCTCACCACTAATAGGAAAGTTTCCTTATACTCTCTTGACACTGAAAATTATCAATCTGTTTACCTCTGCCAATCTGCCAAATAACATTTGCATAATATTGCATATGTTATTGCATAAATTTGCAATAACATTGCTTAATTTGGATTTATTTTACTACTGTTGTTGAGATTGAGCATCTTTCCATACTTTTGTTGGTATTTACATTTCTTTTATAAATTGTTTGTTTGTGCCCTTTGCCCATTTATTTATGAGATTGTTCTAATTTTTACCTATATGGGCTCTTTATATATTAGAAACAACAATCATTTATCTATCCTATATGTTGTGTACATTTTTAACCAGGTGGTAATTAGCCTATTTGTGTTTATAATATCCTTAAAACAGCAATTTGCAATTTCATGTAGCCTGATCTAAAACCCTTTTCATGGTTTTTGTTTTTGGAGTCATGCCTAGAAAAGACCTCCACGCCACTAAATTACAAAAGATATAATGATGTTTTCTCATGTTTTCTTTTAGTTATCCTTAAGCTTTAATTTTTACTTTTTAATAATTTTTGTTCTAAAATTTCTCCTGGTATAATATTAATTTTAAATTAAGGAAAATACTGGGGCGCCTGGGTGGCTCAGTCGTCAAGCTTCTGCCTTTGGCTCAGGTCATGATCCCGGGGTCCTAGGATCGAGTCCTGCATGGGGCTCCCTGGTCATCGGGAAGCATGCTTCTCCCTCTCCGACTCACCCTGCTTGTGTTCCCTTTCTCACTGTATCTGTCAAATAAATAAATAAAATCTTTTTTAAAAATTAAGGAAAATACTTAAATCCAGTACAAATGGGGGGCTATTTGGTAAAAACTCATTACCAAAAAGGAAACTCTCAGCAAAATAAAAATAAAAAGAAATTCCTCAACTTGATAAAGGGCATTTATGAAATAAGCGCTGAAAACTATAAAATATTACTGGGGGAAATTAAATAAGATCTAAACAAATCAAGAGATATACCAAAGTCACACATTAGAAGTGTGACTCTACATTGCAAAGTGGTCCCCCAACTTTCTCTCCAAATTGATCTATAAATTCAACATAATCCCAGGCAAAATCCTAGTGAGATTTTCTTGTACAAATTGACAAACTGATTCTAAAACTAAGTGGAAATACAAAGGATCTGGAATAGCTCAAGCAAAACAAGGGAAAAAAAGAATAAAGTTGGGGGATTTACACTATCTGACTTTAAGATTTATACTGTAAAGCTACAGTTATCAAGACAGAATGATATTGGTATATGGGTAAACATATAGATCAAGTGAACAGACTAGAGAATCCAGAAATTGGCCGATATATGGCCAATCGATTTTCAACAACATGGGCACCAACATAACTCAACGGGAAAAAGACAGTGTTTTAAACAAATGGTGTCAGGACAACTAGATAGTCATATAAAAGAACAGGAAATTCAACCTCTACCTGATACCATACACAAATGTTATTTTGAAATGGATCAGAGACATAAACACAAAACATAAAACTATAAAATTTCTAGAAGAAATCATAGGAGAAAATCTTTGCAGTTTGGGGTTAGACGATGATTTCTGAGACAGGAAAAACAAAACATTAGTTGTAAAAGGGAAAAAAATAAATTACACTCCTTCAAAATAAATCACTGTGCTTTTTAAAAGATACTACTGAGAAAAAGCAAGCCACAAACTGGGAGAAAATATTTGTATCACACATATTTGTCAAGGAGCTTATATCCAGAATACTTAAAAAAACTCTTATGGATCAATAATAAAAAGACAAACTACTCAATTTTTAATGGGCACAATTTTAATAGATTCTTCACAAAAAGACTTATGAAGGACCCATAAATTCATGAAAAGATATTCAACATCATTAGTCATCAGAGAAGTGTAAATTGAAATCACAATGAGAGATCACTTCACACCCACTAGAATGGCTAAAATTTGAAAGCCAGACAATTCCAAGATCAGTTGATGAGGATGTGGAGGAACTAGAGTATTCATACATAGCTGATGAGAATATATAATGGTTTAGCCACCTTGGAAAACAGTTTGGTGGTTTCCTACAAAGCTAAATGTATATGTATACCACCCAGCAATTCCACTCCTACATATTTACCCAAGAGAAATTATATATAACATATGTAATACATATATAATTTAAGTATGTAATTTAATACATTATTTATCTATTTATACATAAATGTTCATAATATTTATATTCATAATAACATTTGTATTCATAATAGCCCCCAACTAGAAGCAACTGAAATGTCTATCAACAGGTAAATGGATAAACAACATGAATTAATCACAAAGTACTTATGCTGAGTAAAAGAAGCCAGATAAAAAGGGGTATGTATTGTAGGATTTATGGGCCTCTGATTATACCACATACTAGAACAGGCAAAACTAATCAACAGTGCTAGAAATCAGAACCGTGGTTGCCCAGCAGCAGAAAACTTTCTGGGGAGATGGAAATGTTCTATGTCTTAACTGGGTGGTAGTTACATAGGTATCTACCTTTAACAGAAGTTATCAACCTATATGCTTAAAACATGTGCATTTTCTTCTATGTAAATTACATCTTAATAAAGTTAACTTACACACACACACACACACACACACACACACACACACACACACATTGGAACAGGATTTGGACAGCTTCCCAAGGCCAGTATCTTTTCCTTATGCTCCTAGTTCTTTTCTGGCTTTCCCACCCTCCCGTGTTGTTTAGTAAGAAGCATTGGGCAATACACAGCAGACAACGTTAATCAAGATTCTTTTGGTTTTAAGCAACAGAACTCTAATCCAAACCAGCTTCAAACAAAAGCTGGGCTGACCAGAATGAGTATCTTGGGTAGAACTAGCAATGCTGCTGCTCTGCAGGACTCTAGTGAATTCCATCCCAAGAGCACTGAAGCCCTGGGCCTGCTGGTGCCCCTGTAAGGACGGTGGTCATTGGTAAGGAAGGGTAGTGCATAGCTGCAAACGGGACACCCGGTAACAAAGCTTGCCTGGGAGTACCTCTATTAAATGTATTCCTTCCATTAACCTTTTCAGACAATGGTATCCATGAAAGAAATGGAGAACAACCAGAAGTGCTCCCCCTAATGATGAGGGTCCCAACACCACTCCTTCCCAAAGGGGGAAAGCAGGGAGAAGAAACATGATTCTTCTTTGCCCATTAGAGTTCCTAGAGGAGATAATGTATACTTTTGTCACCTAAATTCATCTAGGGAGATACTGCAACATGCAAGATAATATGTCCTTCAAAGCCCATGTGTTGTGGGTTCGACCAGGTTTTCGTTCTTCTGTGGGTGCGCACCCCAGGGGGCCAGCATGTCTGAATCCAGATGAGAAGGAATCAGGGTCCACCTCTTGGCATTTATACGGACACCCAAATACTAAGATACTATGTATGCTCAATACAGGCCAAGCCCTTGGTAGCCTAGGAGGAAAGACAGGAAGGAAGAAAAGAAGAGAGGGTGGGAAGATGGAAAAAGGGAGGGAGGGAGGGAACGGCTAACTCTTGAATAGAATTAGAGAATAGAGAATAACAGAGTTATTCTCCAGACAAACTGAACAACTCATTGGTGTTACACACCTCCTGCTCCACCTCTATGCCACACTTTCTAAGCCTTGGAAAACCCACTCCTGTTTCCTCCACCCTTCCCACTATCTCTACTTGCCCAAATATCACCCATCCTTCAAGGCACAGCCACAGGGCACAGGTTGAGGCCACCCCCCATCGCACTCTCCAGGAGCTCCCACCCATGCACTTGGCCACTCCATTAAAAGACCAGTCTAGCCTTATTAGCAAGTCTATAGCCTCAGAAGCAGAAAAAATGCTACTCATCCCATTTATTGGGCATATTATTCTCGTCAGCGGCTTTTAGAGGATTTTGCTAATGGCTTAGGGACTGTATGCACCATCACAATTAAGACATCGCTAATAAATTAAGTTTTATGGACATAAATCAGCAGGTATGCTTATTCAGCTGTTACACCTCACTTAGGATTGTGGGCTTCACACCTTAAGAGAAAGCATATTTCTATTCAGGAGTTGTAATGGCCTTGTTAATGGAATATTAATTACCTCACTTGTTGGACAGCAAGATGTCTGCTCCTGCTCTCTTGCCACAAGTGTTCTTGGAGAAGCACACTTTTCCAACTTTGTGTCACTGCGGCTAATGCATCTCAGCTAAGCTCACTCCATCGTCCTCGGCAGAAGGACAGAATGAGGTTCACCCTCCCGTGATGAGCTAGGTAAACAAAGGCTTAGCAGTCACAGAGAGAGTGTACAGCCTACCTTGCCCCCCAGGAGATGCTGTGAGGCAGAAGGATGGCTGGGCTGAGAGGCTGGAGGCCTGGCTTCTTACCTTCCACCTTAGTCAGTTCATGCTGGCATCAACAGCTCGAGCAAACGTTCACTTCTCACAGTTCTTGAATCTGAGAAGGCCAAGATCAAGGTGCTGGAAGATTTGGGTTTGGTGTGAGCCCACCTTCTCATGGTGTGCACATGGGGTCTACACCTTGGCGTGTGTTCATGGAAGAATCAAGAGCTCACGTCCTTTCCTCTTCTTCTAAGGACACTAATCCCATCATGAAGGCAACAACCTAATGACCTCATCTAAACCTGATCACCCACCATCCTCCCAATACCATCACATTAGGGGTTAGGATTTCCTCACATGAATTCTGGGGGAACACAAATACTCAACCTGTAACACCTGCACTTCAACAATAACCAGCAGTATGACCTTAGACAAGCCACTGACACCCTCTGGCCTCAGCTTCCCACTTAACACATGAATATAATAAAGTGACCATGAATAAAACTAAGTGGAAAGCCCAACCCTTAGAAAGATACCAATATTGGACCATTTTGTGATTATCTCGCCAAGACCATGGGAGAAACACCAAGGATGGGAATGGATTTCACCTGAAAGAAGGTGAATATTCTCATTGTCAATCATCTTATAATATCATTAATCTGGAAGAAAGAAACAATCTAGTGTCGTGGGTGGAGAAAGGGGGGCTCCTTTCTCTCTGTCAATGTACAAGGATGTCTTTGGCTCCAAACTCTGTAGAATGGAAGGACTGGAGAAGAGTGGGCCGCCCCAACCACACAAGGTGGGCCAGAGACACAGTGCAGCAAGCCCCCACATTTTATCCCCAGCACCAGGGACCACGACAGCCCAAACACCAGCCTTGCAGGGAGGCAGCACTGTTCAGTTAGCTTCACAGGCAACAGGTACATAGACCCACCACCAACAGGGCAAACATGGGAGTGGCCCTTTAGACCCAAGAGAGCAGGGCCAGACCATGAGAATACCTTGAAAAGGAGTATTTTCCAGCAAGAAGATAACTGAAAATTGAACCATGTGAGGGTGGTGACTCCACCCTGTTCTTGAAGTAGGTTGGTTCTGAAAACCCACTCAGCAAAGGAAGAGCTCAATCAAGACCTCACATCCTATCCTGCCTCAAATCACTGTGCAATCTTAGACAAGTCCCCACCCGCTCTGGCCCTAGTTTCTTTCTCTTAACCTGATGATCTCAAGGTCAAACAGCCTCTTTCTCTGAGAAATACCAGTGAAAATGATTTCAGAACACACATCACCTTTCTTTTCTTCATCTAGGAGAAAATTCTCAGACCCAGGCACCTACTGGAAGAATTTCTTTCTTTGCATCCGTTTACCATATCAATTCTCACATTTTCTGCTTGAACTTCAGAGCAAAGGACTTGGAAAGCTGAGCCTTTGCTTTTTAATGCAGAGTTTTGCATATTCTCCTGGACTCTTCAGGGTCCTCTTTGCCCTTCAGTTTCCCACCATAGAGCAGCCCTATGCCCTGGCTGAGGCTCAGGACCATTCCCTCCACAGCTAATTGGGGTAACTGAACTTCCCATACATTCCCTCCTCCTAATGCAGCAAGAGAATAAAAGTCCAGCCCAAAGTGGGATACAGAGAAGGGGTAGAGAACGGGAACAGACACTGAGAACCCCGGAAGATGGGGTGCAGGTGCAAAGTGGTTGTGATTGGGGGAAGCCATGGTTTGAAGACCGAGGAAATAAAACTGAAATCACTGATCTTCTGCACTGAGCTGCTGGGCTGCAGGAGGCCATGAGCCATGTCTGGGCTGACGGGCACTTGCACAGGCTGTTATATACATCAATGTCAGTAGCATCAAAGAGCTCTAGGCACCTCCCAGAGGTAGAAAAGGAAGGCAAGGCCAGGTTGTGACAAGGTGTTTTTACTACCCTGTAGCACATTGTCCTTTTCTCACTCCGCAATGGAACTGCAGCGGCAGAGAGAGAAATCTAGTTCTCACCAGAAATTGCCTTCAGGGGTGCCTTGGTCAGCTATTGCTGCATAACAAACAATCTCACTTACCACAATAAGCAACCATTTAGCTCAGGCATCTACAGGTCAGCTCGGGCTCAGCTGGGCAGCAATAAGTTACAAGTTAGGTCTGAGTCTGCTCCTCATTTCCCTCATTGTCATTGGACCAGTAGGCTAGCTGGGACATGTTCTCTTCATGACAATGACAGAGGAACAAGACAGCAAGTGGAAACACTTGATGCCTCATGAGGACCAGCCCAAGCTGGCACCCTATGGCTTCTGTCCCTTTCCATTAGACAAACCAAGCCATCTGGCCAAGCCTAAAGTTAAGAGCCTGGGAAATATACTTCATCTTATGGAAAGATCTGCAAAGTCATATGACAAAGGGTATAGAGATGCAGAGAAAGATAAAGAATTGGGACCAATAATGCAATCCACAAAAGGAATGAGTCCCACAATGCTTCACAGTTGATGAGACATTTTTCATACTCTCCTTAATCTATTCTTCATAACAACCCTAAGAGACAGTGATTATATTTCCATTTTATAGGTGAAGAAATTGAAACTCAGAAAGAAGAAAGGACAAGCCTGAAATCACACAATCATTAAGCATAAGAGTGTGTACACCGATCTCTTCATTCAATTTTGAATCCAGAATATTTGCCATAACTCCAATGCTGGCTTTCCTTACAGAACCTCTATAAAACCTGGGAGTTGTGGAATGGCCCCTATTACTTATATAAGCATCTCACATTGGTTTTGTTCAGTTTTTTTGGGGATCACAAAATTTTATGGATTGCAAAAAGGACCAGGATGCTCTTAACCATAAATTAAAGGATTTGAATGAATTTAGGACCAGCAAATATCTGGCACGCATCCTGCCACATCCATTCTCACATCCTTAGCAGACATTACTAATCAATGATGGCACCCTTTCCTCATGAGTCTCAGAATCTTTCTCTACATAACACACCACTACTACTCAGTTGGAGAGGACATAGAAAGTAAAAAATATTTTTTAAATCCTGTATAAACCAGGGCACCTGGGTGGCTCAGTCAGTTAAGCATCTGCCTTCAGCTCAGGTCATGATTCCAGAGTCCTGGGATGGAGCCCTGCATCGGACCCTGTCTCAGGCTCCCTGCTCAGTGGGGAGCCTGCTTCTCCGTCTGCCTGCTATCCCCTTACTTGTGTGTGCTCCCTCTCTCAAATAAACAAATTACATCTTTTTTAAAAATCCTATTTAAACCTCTTCTGAGGCCCATTCAGCCCCAAAAGGCTGTAATTCTGAAACCAACAATACTGTATGTAGCATAGCATCATGGAAAGGCTACCTGGCTAGGATCAGAACTGATTCTAGTCTCAACGCTATTCACTCTATATAGAAAAGACAATTATAGATAGCTCACTCTGTATAGAAAAGACAATTAAAATTAAACTTCTCTGAGCATTTGTTGCATCAGTTTTGTGACCTTTAAAACCATTTTTATTTAAATTCCATAAACATTAATTGGGTACCCACTGTGTCCCAAGCATTGCCATCAAAGGAATAAAGAAATGAATGTGACATGTCCCTAACCTGGAAGGAAGGCAGGGGGATGGGGAATGCTTTGATTTCTGAGGTCCAGTCCAATGCTAATACTCTGCTAACATGACACAAAAAGCACAAGACATTGTCATGGGACTCATAAATCCTACAGGCTCCCCAGGCTTGAAGACCCCTCCCAGGCAGGAGCATGGGGTTATGGATGAGGGGATCTGACCTCAGAGTGGGGTTCACATACTCCAGTTATCCAGGCTCCCAGATTTGAAGGCAAGTGCTACTTCTGGGTCAAAACTTTCCAGGCTCCACTTCCAAATTTTAGGGTCAAACAGACCTGGGTCTGAATCTCAGTTCTGCCACTTATTAGCTTTGTGACCTTTGACATCATCCACTCACTCACTGAGCAACTGGTTTCCTTATCTGAAAAATAAAGAGAAAAGAATCATCACTGCTGCATGTGGGTCTGTATCTATTAAACAAGCAAACTTAGGCAAATGCCTACAACACAGATGCCCTGAATGAATTAATAACCCTTGCCTTCCTCTCCTCCACCAGCCCCACGCCCCAGCTCAGTGCTTCTCCACCCCAGCTGCCACAAAGGAGTCCCTGGACAGCTTTTTTAAAAAATAGAGATGCCCAGACCAACTGAACTAAAACTACTGGGGATAGAGCCCAGGAAGCCTTACTCTTTGTACCCTTCTAAGTGCTACTAATGGGTAGTCACAGTTAAAAGCCACCACCCTGCCTATATGAGTCAGGATTTTCAAGAGAAATAGAACCAATAGGACATAGATATAGATAGATATAGATGTATAGATATAAATATAGAGCTAGAGATATAGAGATATAAATGATATAGAAATAGATATATAGATGATATAGATGAATATAGATGATGTATATATAAAGAGATTTTTATAAGGAATTGGCTTATGTGATTATGGAAGCTGAAAAGCCCCAAGATCTGCAATAAGCAAGTTGGAGACCCAGGAGAGCCAATGGTGTAAGTTCCTCTGCCAGAAGATTCAGCCCTGCCAGGCCACGGAGACATGGAGAATTTGCATCACCACCTCCACCAGACATGCTACCCTGGGATGCACGTCCCTTGGAAGCACCCACGGTGTTCCCCCTGTTCCCCTGTCAGATCTGGGGGCCTGCCCAGTGGGGTCGCTATTGTTTGGGGAGCTGGTGTGTGTGTATGTATGTTTGAGGACAGCTGCCTACCCTGACGGTAGACTTCCACCTAGTGCCTTCCCACAGCCAAATCCTGGTCAGCATTTGTTCATCTATTCGTGCATGGACTGAGAATCTGCTGGGCACTTTTCTAGATGCTGGGGATGCGATGACCATCGCAGCTAGGCTGTAGGTGCTTGGACATTTCAGTATCACATACCAGCTTTAAGTATCAAAATATTAATATTTTTGTTGGTGCAATACTACTGTTTCAGTATCTTTTTAAAATCTGAAGCCTGAATTACTTACATCTGGAGAGATACCCAGAAAATTTGTTTGCTACATCAAAATTTCTAACTGGCCTAAGAAGCGATCATTTAGAAATCCATCTGTCTATATTTCTCCCCTGCTACTAAAATCCCATGACCCGGATCATTGGGTAGTTGGCCATTCTTTGCTTTTCCCTTCAGGGTTGAGTGCTATTAGTAATTTATACTACTCCCAAAGCCAGTCTGGGTTCTAATGTTCTTCTAAGGACCCAGTGGAGTCTCCTTCAAACAGGGATAAGGGGACTTTAAGGTAAACAAGGGGAGGATATGGCAGCAGGATTGAGAGGTAGGGTAGGGACAAGGAAATGAGGTACCCAGATGTTTCAAGCTTCTTTTCCCCAGAGCTAGATTTACTCTGCTCCCCTCCCAGAAAAGGGCTGGATCCCTTGACGGTGCCTGATTCCTCCTCCCCAGGGTACTTTATCTTGACTCATTCTCCTGGAAGAAGAAAACTGCCTCAGTCCTATCCTAGATTTCCCTCAGGAAGAACTTAATACAAAGTGTAGAAGATTTTGGTGGCCACATCACACCTTTTTTAATAAAATGCCAATATTTTGGTCTTCCTTAAAATACCATATTGTCATACTTTCATTTTGATCCAATGATATAGCTATAACCACTACAATACAGTGATGAGCGAACCTCCCTACTCTCAAGGAATTTATATTTTAGTGGAGGAGACCCAACATAGAAATGAGCATACATATAAGATAATTTCAAATAATGGCATGAGTTAGATCAGTTAGTTTTTGTTGCATAACCAACCATACTATATATTCATGACACTACAGGTCCGCTCAGCAGTGCTACTGGTCTTGTCTGGGCTCCTTCATACATTTGCAATTGGCCTCAGGTCAGCCAGATGGCTCTGTTTCCAGGGAAGGCTGATTATTGACTAGAGTGCCTTGGTTTACTTCCATGTGTTCTCTCGTCCTCCATCAACCTAGCTTAGGCTTCCTCACACAGTAGTTGTTGGGGTCCAAGAGGAACAGTGGAAGGCTGCAAGGCTTAGAGCTGGCCCACCTTTATTTCTAAAACATTCTATTTGCTCAAGTAAGCCATAACTCCTGCCCAGATTCAAGGAATGGGGAAATCGATTCTACCTGTCTATGGAACGTGTTGCAAAGTCACATTGCAAAGAGACATCAGTAGACAGAAAGATGGAAACTTGTGGCTATTTTTGCAATTGACGACATAGGTTGTGGGATAAGTGGAAGAAGAAAGTGACAGGGATGGGAAGCTTCTTTATATGTTACATGAGAATGGAGTGATATGAAAGAGCAACTCTACATCAAAAATTGGGTAGATGAGCACAAGCAGTGAGAACAGCATGTGCAAAAAAAAAAGTCTTAAAATCTTCATTGTGTTCTGGATTCAGAAAGGAGTGGGCCCGAGTGGAGTAGGTAGATGGACAAGGGTGGTAGGGGCTGTGGGGACAGACATGTTAGGAGATTCGCTGGGACATGTTTGGCCTTATAGATTATGGTAGGATATTTGGGGTTTATTTTGGTTTTGCCTTGCAATACCACTGACTATATTCCCTATGCTCTACCTCTCATCCTCATGATGGGTTTCATTTCCAATATAATAAGAGGGTTTCAAACAGTGAAGTGGGCTGCAGGAGCAGAGCAGGGGCATCGTGCCAGAGACCACTGTAACAGTCCAGGCAAGAGACAACGTGATGCAGACTGAAATGGTAGCAGTGACCGTGCTAAGAGGTGGGTGCTCTGTAAAAGGACTTACTGATGGGTTTAGGTGCTAGTGGGAGAGAAAAGGAAAATGACCCCAAAGCTTTTGTCTTGAATCTCTAGGTGAATGATGAGTTACTGAATGAAATACATCACTAGGATAGAAAGATGGTGAGATGAACGAGTTGGGGAGAGAGGAGTAAATCAAGAGTTTCACTGAGGGCATGTTAAGTACCGACAAATATCTCTCATGAACATGATACAAGCTTGTCTTAAACAAGCAGGAGGGGTGCCAACTGTGTGGGATTCTGCTGCCACATGGGGAACTGAGGATAGAGACATCACCTTTGGGTTCAGCAACATGGAGTGCCACTGTTTCTACCTTCCAGAATCTCTCTGCCCCCTGGACATTCCTGTGGTCCCATAACAACTTCTCAGGCCATATCCCTGCTTACCAATTGCAGACAGTTGGCCGCCCCAACCAGCTACCGCCCACCACAACTGTCATCGAGGTCACTGTCAGTCTGTCCCCAAGGGTGGGACAGACTTTGACCAGTGCTTCCCTCCAAACTGAACTGTGGACATTCTTCAAAACTGGGGATGGTGGTGTGGAAAATGAGGTGGTGTATTCTCAGGGGATGAGCACCAATACATGCATCAGGGCCAAAATGTCAAGGCCTTCTGGAGGCTAGAACTGGCAGATTGTTCCTGAGAATCCTTCCTGAGGTCCAATGGTCCCTAAAGAGCATACAGGCAACCACTTTGTTATCAATGACTGACACAGTTCTTGGTGATAATAGCAGAGGAAGGGAAGCTGAGCAAAAGAGGCCAAAGCAATTCCTTCTGGCTTCTTATTTCTGCCCCTGGGCACAACAGGTTTATCCTAAGTGCAGTCTGGTTGGAAGAGTCCTAGAGTCCCTCACTCAGTGAGTCCCAGTCTAACCTGGGTCCTGGCTAGAAACCTCAGGGGACACCCTTGTGATGCCAAAAACATCATATCCCTCAGAGCCTCAGTTCTGGTCCCTTGAAGTCACCTTAGTGTAGGTATGATTCAAAATACATTTTTCTTTGCTTCTCTCTTGGCATGTGTGTCAGCCCAGGTCTCCAGGAGGCAGAGGCTAGGACAAAATTAGAAGTGCCAGATATTTATAGTGGGGAAATGCTTATGAAGGATAAAGGGGAGAGGAAGCAGTAGTGAGCAGGGAAAACCTTTCACATACTGATCTGACACCTATGACTGGGGAAGTGGACAAGAGGAAGATTGGGCAGGAAGAGTCACAAAATGCAGTACAGCTCTGAGAATGTCGTGGCCAGGCCAATAGGGAGTTTGGAGCAAAAATGGCCATGACAGGAGTCCTGCATTTCAAGGCAGAAACAGCCCAGCTCTGCAATCCCTGCAGTGCTCAGTCATTGGCCAGGAGCAGCCTTGGAAGAATGTGACCTCAGCTGAACATCACAGCAGATCCAAAGGAGCAGCATGTGGAGCTCATCAGCCAACTCTACTCACATGGCTCTTTTGAAGGGAAAGCCGAGTGGCCTGCCTCCAATGGACACCATCAAATGGCTGATGTCATCATAAAGATGCTTTGTTCTCAGAGGATTTGTTATATAGGTGGCAAAGAGATTGAAGAGGCAAAGGGATGATGAGTGTCAAAGAACAGTGAACAAACTAAGAGAAAATAGGTCACAGCAAAAGTTATTGCAACTCACATGAGAGTTAGAAAACTTCTCATTTTCTTCTGACATTGTTGGGTTTTATCAATTTATGGTTGATTAGAGTGAGGTTCGATAAAAAGTACAGCACAGGGATTGTAGTCAATAATATAGTAACTTTGTATGGTGACAAATGATGACCACACTTACCGTGGTGAGCATTTCGTAATGTATAGAATTGTACATACATTGCCTATGTTGTACACCTGAAACTAATATAACATATGTCAATTATACTTCATTTATAAATTTAAAATTTTTCTTAGAAAAATTTTCTTAGAAAAAAGCGAGGCAACTTTTTCCCGTTTACATACAATGGTTATGAGGAATACTGTTGAGGTAATCTCCTGAAGTTGATTGTTCAATTGAAGGTGCCGATGCAAATTTGGGCCCAGGCCCCAACTTGGTCTGAGGACATTGGCTGAGGTCAAAAGGGAGGGAAATCTGAGCCCAGCATAGTTCATGGCACTATGAATGCTTTGCTCCAGGCTTCTATAAACTCCTAAGTCTTGAGAAATTGAATTTATGGTTAAGAGCCAGTCAACAAAAAAAGCAGCAGTAGCAGATTCTTGAGGAAAAAAAACACACAGGACTATAGGGATCCAAAGTTGAAACCTGGAGTCAATAAGAAATATGAAGGTGAGCAAGGAGTGGCAGCCCCTTGAGGAACGCATCTGTCTGGTGTAGAAGGACATGGTCTAAGTCCTTTTTGAATTTCCATCCACTAGAAGGTGCATAAGTGTTTGTTGAATGAGCTAGTGAATGTGCAGGAGGGAAACCTCCCCACTTGTCTGAAGTGGGGACTTTGAAAGAACATAAGAACAGTCACCCCCCAGTCAGGAGGGACCAAGGACAAGCTCCAAAGACCCAAAACTAGTGTTGAAGGCAGGAGGTAAACACTAAACAGGAAGCCACTCTATAGGCTCACAGAGATGACAGGAGGAAGTCTTGGAGGCTCCCTGAGAACAACAGACACTGTCAACAACATGAGGTACCCCAGCAATCCAGCAATCCTGACAGAACATGAGGGGACAGATTAGAAATGAACCTGTGGTGGGGTCTGAGTCCAGAAGACATATTTTGTTATTATTCCAGTGGTTTCTCTTACCCGCAGGCCAGTGGGACCAGAAGAATCTTGGCTTAGTATAGATTGATACATTATCCTCACAACAGCAGTGAAACATAGCAATTATGAGGTGAACGGGCAGGTGTATTGTGGAAGGCACAAGAAGGAGAACTTCCAGAAGGAGGGGAGTGGTCTGCCAGGACACAATAGGGGAGGGCCAATAACTACCTCTTGAGGATCCAGAGCCTGAAAGGCATGGTATAAGACCAGATAAAGAAGCCTTAGAGCCTGTTTTTTCCTGGGAGGGGAAGTGAAAGAAGGTGAAGGATTCAGAATTTTTATCAGAAGGTCCAGATTCAAATTCTAGGACCCCCACTTCTGAGCTGTATGTACAAACCACTTAAACCCTCTGGGTCTCAGTTTTCTTATCTGTAAAACGGGGCACATATATAACATCTACCTCAAAAGCAGTTAGTTGATGTCAAATGAGATGTTGGTGCAGGACTCAATAGGCGCGCCCCAGTGCTTGCTCCAGAGCCCATCATTGCCCACGTAGAACTGTGTGTACCTCTGGTGCTCAAACTGTGTTGCCTGACAAGTCCTTGTGAGTTAACAGGTCCCCAGGGTTGAGCCTCAGAGGGGAGCTGATTTGAGGTCTATGCTCTCACACACTGGCTAAGGCAGAAGCCAAAACCAGCATCTCTCACGAACACATTTTCTCCTCAGGGGCATCTTGGTCCCTTTTGGTGCAACACAAGCAAACAGACCGTGTGTTCCCCCACGCCAACTGCAAGACTGCCAAAGCAGGCGTGAGATTAATGGCTTTTCTGTACAACAAAGGCCTTCCTGCAAAGAGGCAGAATTCAATATGCAAACCCCACCACCCAGGCCTCGGACCCCACCCTCCCGGCTCAGTGGCCAGCAGCAGCTCGAACCCCATAATGTATGCGTGCTCCGACTGCTGGGCCCAAGTTATTATTCATTACGGTTTTCTATTACCCGGTGATAAATGACGCCCCCAGGCTGGCGTTGCCCCCAGAATGCTTATTACGGCTCACTTAAGTAGGCGTTGATTTAGCTTAAATCGGTTGTTCTGCTCAGCCCAGACATGGGCCTGCCCCAGCTCTGCCTCCAAGACTCCCTTCACCAGAGTTTAATTGAATTCTAACTACTCGTGGCCTCCTATTAAGGAGGGGTGGGGTAGGAGGACCAAGCCCTGGTGGTCTCTCCAGCCCTATGTAATCCTAATTTGATAAGGGTCTTCCCTTTGACTCTAGACAATAAATTTTGACAAGCAACTCCAATGAGGCCAGAAAGAACTTCCTAGATGGACTTAGCTCCAGGGAAATGATGAAATCTCAGGTAGCAGCAGCCCTTGGGGTGTCCGTGTGACCGTCCCTAAGAACTGTCCTTGGATCCAGCCATTCAGGTCATCATGTCTACGGGCTGCCCTGGTCCATCCATCATATTGCTTGTCAAAGTAACAGAGCCAGCCCTGGCCCTTCATAAAGATCCAACCCAGCTGAATGTTCCTGGAGAGAAAATGAACTCACCAGAGACACTGTGGCTATAGAACCAACTAGGACCATTGCCATTCATTCATGCCCCAGAGATTCACTGAGTGCACAGGTGGGCCAAGTACTGGTCTAGGATGAACAAACAGTACTCTCTCCCACTGTGGAGTTCACAGGATAGAGTTTTATTTATTTTTTGTCGATTATGTGCCAGACATTGTTTTAAGGGCTAGACCTATACTACCACATGTGTCATCCCAACCCCATACTTGTTTCCCTGTTTTAAGAGAAAAAAACAGAGGCTTGAAAACATTGAACAATATGCCCAAGGTCACTTAAGTGATAAAAGGTCACTAAGGAATGGCCTAGAATTTGAACACAAGCCTATAACCACAGTGCTGTACTTCCTCCTATATATGTTATTACACGTTATTATGCCATTGTATTTGGCTAGCCCATCAGAGATTACAAGGCACTTTTCAAACTCATTAATAATCTCCAGCACAACCTCCTGGACAGTAGAGATTAATGTCACCATCTATAGCTGCAGTGTTAAGAGCTTATGATCAGAGGGGCCTAGGTTAGAACCTTGCTCTGCCTCTTACTCAAAGGATTATGACCTTGGGCAGTTATTTATCCTTTCTGAGCCTCCATTTCCTTGGCTCTGAAATGGGTGATAATAACAGTACTACTTCAAAGGTTGTGAGAATTAAATTAGAAATTGTATGTATAGACCTTAGCACAGTACCTTGTATAGGACATGGTGTGGTCTTGAGTCCTTGGCAAGAAGGAGGAAATGCTCAGGAGATCAATCGATCTTGGTGGGAACCAAGAAGCTCTCTTGAGGGTGGTGAGTGGCTGAGTTGTTAAGCGTCTGCCTTCAGCTCAGGTCATGATCCCAGAGTCCTGGGGCTGAATCCCACATCAGGCTCCCTGCTTAGCGGGAAGCCTGCTTCTCCCTCTCCCACTCCCTCTACTTGTGTTCCTTCTCTCGCTGTGTCTCTCTCTGTCAAATAAATAAGTAAAATCTTAAAAAAAAAAAAAAAAAGAAGCTCTCTTCGATACAGAGAGACAGGCCAGGAGGGCATTAGCCAGACCAAAGTCCCAGAAAGACCTGGTGATATTTGGGAAAGAAAATTCCTGCAGGGACAGAGTCTGAGGTTCAGAAACGTTCAAGGGCACAGGAATTGTTCTGGTTATGTTCTATCTCCTGCTCCCACCATCTTTTGTTTCTCTCAGTAAAGTTCTGTTTGAAAAAGCCCACATATCTGGGGTCCCTGGGTGACTCAGTCAGTTAAGCATCAGACTCTTGGTTTCAGCTCAGGTCATGACCTCAGTGTCCTGGGATTGAGCCCCAGGTTGGCTCCGCCCTCAGTGCAGGGTCTGTTGTCCCGCTCCCTCTCCCTCTGCCCCTCCCCCCACCTCCATCCAGCATGCTCGCTCACGCATGCACTCTCCTTCTCAGATAAATAAATAAAATCTTTAAAAGGAAAGAAAAGAAAAAGCCCACGTATCTCAGCAGGGGAACCAAGGAAGGGATGGTCATTAAATAGTAGTAATAAAAAAAATTTTTTAAATCTAAAAAAAATTTTAAATAAATAAATAAATAGTAGTAATAACCAGAATAAGGACTGGAACTTCTCATCCGTGAAACCCCAACTCAGTTTACCTCGTCACAACACTCCGAGGCAAGCACCATCCATTACATCCATCTTACAGATAAGGAAAATGAGGCTCAGAACAATGAAGGAATTTGCCCAAATAATTGAGCCACAATTAGTAAGCAGCTACAACAGGGCTCAAACCCGGCTTTGGCTTCTTCCCTACCATGTCAGCTTCTCTCCAAAGGGGCACACAGTCCCTGCCCCCTGAGGAGGGCTTTAACAGTCTACACCAGATGTGAATCTAACACCATTTATATAAGCCCTCTTCCTTCACCCTGTTCTTAACTTGTCAAAGAGCCCTGCGGGCTGAGGACGAACTGAGAGTGGCCGAAAGTCAGAAACGACATGGCCCAAACTGCCTCATAGCTGGTCAGAAACCACAGGGCATGCTTCGATGAACTGGGCGGATCATAAAACTGTTGCAAACCATCAATCACATCCTCAGACTCTCAGCATTCATTTTTGTCATCGGTTTCTCTTTTAATTAAAAATACAGACGCTGCATCTGGCTTTTTCCTCCCTGAGCTTCGGAACTGGCTACTCGGCTCTGGGCTAGAGCCGATGGGAAGGCGCAGCAGTGTGTCCAATCAAGTACGTCTCCAAGAGAAAAAGGGCGTCTGGGGTGCTTGCCTCACCTAGAAAGCTAGGCAACCCTCCTGGTGTGCAGCACGTCCAGGCCCCTGGACTCAGTCCCTCACTGGCAGTGTTCCAGTACAATGGGACATACACACACATGTGTCCACCACCCCACCCCCACCTGGGGCACCTGCCACATGCTGCCCAGCCCTGTCTGCCTCCAACCAGGGCCTGGAGAATGTCTTCCTCAGACAAGGTCACCTTTGGGCTGCTAATAAAGCTTAGCTATGGAATTATTCATCACCTTTAAAAAAAATACATCATTTTCATCATAAAAAATAATATAACTATGTTACAGAAGTGAAAAATAGAAGAAACAAAAGAAACAAAAATAAGCCATAACTCATTCACCCTGACACAAGCACTATTAGCATTCTTGGTAGGTTTCCTCTCTCCTCAACTCTAGGTTTTACCTGGTGGTAACTGCAGTACTCTCGCAACTGTGTACCCAATGTTTCCCGACCTCGTACTACACCCTAAACGCTTTTGGTATCTTACACAATCTTCACAACAGTCGTTTTAATGACTGCTTAGTACTCCATGGAGTGGTACCATTATTCCCTTGGCCATTCTACTGATGAGCACATCACTACCCTTAGCAATGATGCAATAAACATCTTTGTATTTAATGTTTTCTTCCTCAGTCTTTGGGATTATTTCCTTAAGATGAGTTTTCTTTTTTTTATGTGTATAATTTTTTTAAAGTAAGCTCCATACCCAGCATGGAGCCCAACATGGGGAATGGAGAATCTGAAGCAGGCTCCACATTGAGCATGGGGCCCAACACAGGGCTCGATTCCAGGACCCTGAGATCAAGACATGGGCTGAAATCAAGAGTCAGATGCTCAACCAACTGAGCCACCCAGGTGCCCCTTAGGATAACTTTGCCACAGAAATGCAATATGTGGGTCAAAGGGAATGACCCATGTTTGGACTCAGCATTAATGTCACAAGCATGGGAGACGCGTCCACTGCAACACTGTCCACCCCGATGTTACCTTTTTATCATCACTTAACAGGTTAATAAAAATGGTGCCCCTTTGTTATTTTAATTAGCTTTGGGGACAGGACTGTCCTACAAAAGGATGGCAGCATCTTGTCATTTTCAAAAGTTAAGAGCTTTGGCCGCAAATAGTCTGGGGCTGAAAATATAATTCTGCCATTTCACTAGCTGTATGCCCTGCCTTACTTAATTCTCTCCAGTCCCATATCCTCTTCTGACCTGCAAAGTGGTGATGATGGTGCCACCTACCTATAGGGTTGGCATCAGGATGACATGAAATGATTGATCTCAGTCCTATTCCTGGCATATGACTAGCGCCACATGTTTCTGGTTGTAGTTTATCAATAACTTTAAAGCACTAAAAACGCTGATTATGCAGTCAATAAACATTTATGGAGGTTCTGGAGATGCAAGAATGAATAAACCATAGGTCTTGTCCTTGAAGGGGTCCCACTCTGGTGGGAGTCAGATGAAGAAGAAACAACTGTGTAGTGTTATGTCCAAGCTCAGAATACACTCTGACAATGCTGCATCAGATGGACAAATTGAGGGAGCACAAGGGAAAGCCATACCTCATCCGGGAAGATTGGGAGTGAAGAGAACATTATGGAAACAAATGGCATAAAGGAAGATGGGCATTGGGGAATGGGTAGGGTTCCCATGGGTGGCCGTGGGTGGGGGGCACACAAGGAGGGACAATCAAGGTAGAATCCAGGGAAGAGCACAAGCAAAGGCCTGCAAGGGAGGAATTTCACCCAAAGTGGATGTGGGCAATGGCAACTAATCCCATTCTGTTCATGGGCTGTAGATCTGACCCCCCACAGAGCAGCTCATCTGATTCCAGGAGGATCCTGCCTCATGGAGCTCCCTACTGGCTCCCTCAGCCTTTTTGGTGAGGTTAATACCCAACATGGCTGGTGTGGGGAAAGGGGATGCTTAAGTTATAAATCTTCTCTCTTAGAGCCACCTTCTAACACTCCTTGAGATCAAAGGATGCTAATAAATAAGCCCATCCTGTCTGGAACCCCAGAGCCCTAAGTGGTAGCTTGCCAGATTGGAAAGCCCTGACACACTGGGAAGGGAACTTTACTATGAGTGTTGTTTTCTCATGGTCTAGCTGCATCTTCTGTCCATAGCCCCAGTGGGCGATGATGGCTGGAAGCAGTAGCCATAGCTCAGTTTCACAAAGGAAGTTTTGGAAAAATCCATTCCCCAAGACCTAAAAACACTGTCACCTTCTCCATGAAGCCCTTTGCCATCCCGTTCGCTTTCTCCTCGGTGCTAGGGCATCCCTTCTTCATTCTCTCTGATAGGCCGATCCATATTGGTTTTCTAGTTCACTACAACCATGTCCTATCTCCTGTCCTCACCTCGTCCATCCAGGCTGCTATAACAAAAATACCATTGATTGTGTGGTTGAGGCAACAAACTTCCTCACAGTTCTGAAGGCAGGGAAAAGCCAAGATCAAGGCACTAGCACATTCCTAGTTAGACGACCATCTTCTGGCCGTGTCTTCACATAGAGGACTGGAGGAAGGGGCAAGGAAGCTCTGTGGGCCTCTTTCATAAGGGCACTCATCCCATACAAAAAGATTCCACCTGGGATCTAATCCTCTCCCAAAGACCCCACCTTTAATACGATCACATTTGGGATTAGGTCTCAACATACGAATTTGAGGGGACACAAACACTCTATAGCAGTGACAAATTCCTTGAGGGCAGGAATGTGACCTGCTTGTCTTTGCCTTTGTTTCTCTCATTCCCATTCAGATACCCACTCCAAAGTAATGGAAACAAAAAGCAATCAAGCAAATGGGGATTGACCCGGACACAGGGGTGAACACTGACCATCACTAGCAAGTCTGGGACTAGGGACCCAAGCACTTAAGCATCTTTAAACCTCTCTCCTCTTCCCTCTGCCCTTCCTCCTCTCCTTCCTGCCTTTCATCCTCCTCTTCCTCCTCTTCCTCCTCACCTCTGTCTTCTTCTCATTTCCCTTCTTCTCCTTTTCCCTTTCTCAGATGCATCAGCCACTTTTCTCCTTTCCAGAAATCCATTTCTTCTTTTCTTCTCGGTAGACCAGTTTCTCCTCACTCAAAGCCCAGGACAGCCTGACTTCGTCTCAGTTCAAGACATCAGCTTTGAGTGACCCAGACTTAACTCCAGTCTTGATTCCAAACTTCAAAAAAAGAAAAGAGAATCAGATTGACCCAGCTTGCATCAGATACCCACCCCTGATCCAACAGTACTCACACTATCTAACATGTATGGGGGACTCCTTAAGTACCACGTACTGCTCTAAAAGCTTACACGAATTAACTCATTTGATCCTTACAACAAGCCTTTGAGGTAGGTGCTACTGTTAGCTCATTCTACAGATAAAGTAAGTAGCAAAGCCAAAGTCTAATTGGCATGACCGAAGTCACATAACTGGCAAGTTATGGAGCCAGGACATGAACCCAGGGAATCTGACTCTAGAACCCAGGTTTTAACATTATACTGCATTGGTCTTGGACATCATGGACAATGACAGAGCCTAGCAGAGAAACAAGGCTATAGTAGCCCATCCTCAGAAGTGGGCAGTTGTCAAAGAAATGTCATCCTTAAAAACTATTTACTCCTGCTCGAAAGCAGCAGACAGATGGGTAGAGGAGTAGATGGGTGAAAAATGGACACGGCCATCTCTTGCTTGCTCAGCCCATTCTATAGCAAAGGACTCTATCAGCTAAACCACGACTCTAACAGTTTCTTAAGTTTAAAAGAAAGGTTGTGTTTCAAGGAATGTTAGAGTTTTGTGTTCCCTTACCCTTACCTGCAGGGCTTTGGTGTTAAAGGGACAAAAGCTGAAATTCCTAGGTAGAGAAAGACAGCCTACTCCTGCCTTCAACCACTGAATTATCTCAGACTGGGAAGGGCAGAGGAGAACGCTTAGAATACAGGAACAGAAGTGGCTAGGCCATTAGGAGAAGGAAGAAGAGAAAGAATAGGTTTCTCAGAGGTTTGCAAGTAGGACACAGACCAATGGGTACAGGACCCCCAGGCTGGAGAGTTGCTGTGACAAGGAGGTGTGGCAGAGGGGAAAGAGGTGAAGTAACTGAACACTAAGATCCGTGGCCTTTGGACCCACACGAAAAGACCCCTGTGACCAAGTGTACCAGAAGGGCTCAGGACCACCCCACCTTCTAAACACCGAACAGGCTTGAACAGAAAGCTAATCCACCATGACCAGAGGGGACTGAGGACCAGAGCGGACTGGATGAGACCCCTGTGACATTTGTACTTCTCAGCAGTGGCAGGAAGGAAAGGAACAGAAACCCAGCTGAAGACTTGATCTTGCCCACCTAGAGGGATAAGCACTCAGGAGAGGTTAATTCTGACTTACAGAATTGAGACAAGTCTGCTAGCTCCTAAATTCTAAAGCTATCATTTCAGTGCTCTATTGAGGCACCTCCTGATGCCCACTAAGCCAGGACCTGTCCCCTGGTGGGGACACCACCTTGTGTGTGCGTCCTCTCCAGCGCCAGCTTCCCTATGACCCAGCTGTCTTGCAAGTTGCAGCTGCTTTCCTCCCACAGGGGCCCCACATACAGAATATATCCATCCTAACCTTTTCAGGGCCTCTCCATGGTCCTCAGAAGAACATCTAAACCCTTTAGCCCACCTGGATTCACAAGATGTCCCAGCTGATCCCCAGCTTCACCATCCCCCAGCCTCCTCCCATTGACTTTCAACTTCTTTAGCAAGCCCCTTGTCTCAAGGGCTTCGGGCTTCTACTCTCTCTGCCTGAATGCTTTCTACCAAATGTCCCCCACTGTTCAGAAATACCACATACACGCACATAAACACATTCACGTGTGCATGTGTTTATGTGCATACACACCCATACCCACCCATGCACACACACACACAAGCAACAACTGTCTCTTACCATCCTTCAGATCTCCCTTCCTCTAGAATGCCTTCGACGCTGGGTCTTCAAATCAATATGCACATTGAAAGTTGTTGTATTTATGCCCCCAATGCCTCCAAAAAGGGTTCTTATTAAGTCAAAAGTGCATTTTCTAATCAATGGTGTGTGGTAGGTTTTTAAAGCTAGAGCAACTGTTGAATGGATGAACAAAGACACACGCCCTCTGCTCCTTCCTGTATACCCTACTCTTCTCTGCTTCTGAGACCAGCCCCCTCACTCCCTTGTCCCTGGAGGTAGCAACTCCTTGTGCTGGCTTCTACTGTAGTCACCTGACCACGCTCAGAAAGCTTCATACAGGAATGCCTTCCTTATGAAGGAGGGGGGGTGGCCTGGAGCAACTCAGACCTCTTAGGTTCAAAGGGCCCGATGCCCTGACTCAGGTGAGAGCATCTGACTGCTCACATCTGGGCAGCCGAGCACATTGGTGGAGTTTGCCGCAGGAGAACCAAGTTTTTTCAGTGTTCTGGACTGAGCCATTCATCAGCTCTGACACCACAGGCAGCTTCCTGGGCAAACAGCTTTATTGCTGCATGAGATTAACCCAGACTGTAGTAATTTGTAACAAAGATAAGAAAATTGCACTGGTCTCTTAGAAATAAATCTGAATTCCAGAGTGGACAAAGGGGACTTCAACTTGAAATCTGCTATTTCAAATATAATCATATTTATAACAGCCCAAAGAGTATAAAAAGCCAAGTGCAGTTTCTCGTTGGAGGCATCGTTTCAGGACCCGCCATTAGGAAACCAATTTAGCTAGAATTCCTAACGAGCCCAAACGCCACCTGACTTCAATGGGAGATGATTTGGCCCGTTTGAGAATCATTCCCTTGTCCATCTGACTTCATGCTACGGGGTGTCAGGGGGCGGCCAATGGAGCGAGAGGGGATGTGAGGTCAAGGGACCTGCCTCTTACCAGCTGCGGGATCTTGAAGAAGCAGAGCTGATAGCAGAGGCCCCTCCCAGAACTGTTGTGATTAAATGAGATAAGAATGCAAGAGCAGCCTACAGATGTCAGTGATTAACAAGCACCTGTTCACCTAATGGGAACCGTGGGTTGGGCTCTTACAACTGCGCTAAGCAAGGACTGAACTTCACCAGCGTGACCTCATTTCATTCTCACAAAGAGGCCACGGTAAGTATCTCCATTTAAAAGTGAGGAAACTGAAGGCCAGAGAAGTCACAGAACTTACCCAAGGTCACACAGCAGGTAAGAAGCACGGCATGGATTTGAGTACTTGCTCTGGCCCGATTTTGGCCACGTTCGCCCATAGGCAGGAGTCTCTGTGGGAGCCACAGAGATGTAAAAGTAACAGCCTTGTGATGCCCACGCAGGCAGAGCACATGGCCTGGCTGTAGCACACATCTATGACTAAGCACCTTTATTACGTGAATAATAAGCAATGCTCATTAAGTGTTCGCACAGGCCAGACCCTGTTCCAGGAGCTTTCTGCAAATCTCGTTTGGCACTCACACAACCAGAGGGGGAGGTGGACACTATTAGGTCCCCACTGTAGGATAAGGAAGCAGGTTCCGTGAGGTTAAGGGACTAACCTGAGAGCATCCATTGGCACATGGTGGAAACAGGCATTTAACCCAGGTTACATCCTTACTTTTCTATTGCAAGAGGAGATGCTGCACGACAGAAATTCTAGAAGACCCATGGGAATCCGGGTTTGAAACGGGCCTGAAGAGTCTCCCTAGAAGAGATAACCCTTGAGTCGGATGTTGAAAGAGAAGCGGGAATTAGTCCAGCAAATAAAGGAGAACACCAAGCAAAATCCCAGATCACCCTGGGATCCTGAAGGACCCAACCTGTGCCATCCTGGGCGCCATTGCCATTGTCTAGCCCTGTGCCATTGTGAGGCACCTGGTCAGCCGTACTGAGCCGGCTATTGAGAACATTCATCTAGAATTCAGGGACCTGTGTTACCCTTTTCTGCGCACCCCCGGCCTGGCCCAGATTAGGCACTCAGTACCTCTGTGGGCCAGAACTGAGTCCATAGAAACTTGGACCTAGCTGAGCTCTTGAAGACTTGGTCAGCCGAGGTCCTCACTTTCCAGGTAGCAAACTGAGACCCAAATGGGGAAAAAAAATGGAGACTTTTCAAATGCCATGTGTACATGGGCCCAGAGGGTCCCGAGGACAAGGGGGCAGGAAGGAAGTAGAACAGAGTCAGGGGACTAGCCTTTAGTGTGACCTGGGTCCCAGTGGGAGGCCTGAGTTAAGGTCATGACGAAGGACAGAAACGAATAGAAGGAGGCTGCTTAGCATGTGGAAGTTGTTGGCAGATGGATCCCAGATGGATTTGAGGTTCTGCTTCCCACTGGAGGCTTGCACAAATTAACCTCCACGAGCCTCAGTGGCCGCACATGGAAAATGGGGATAATAGGGCCCATCAGGGGTTATTGCGAAGATTAAGGAAAATGATGCAAAGACCTTGGCCCTCCTTGCCAGGTACACAGTACGTGCTCAATAAACACTGATTCCGAGGGTCCCAGTGACACTTTTTTTGCCAACTTCAGTCAGTAGCCTGTTAGGCTCCTTCACCCATTCCTCAGGGCTCTTCCTGCCTGCCGGAGCCTCCCGCAGGAACTCAGAAATTCTGCAAAATCCGTGAGACTCAGGGGTGACAGCTCCACTAAAACAGCCTAAAATCTCTTAAATAAGAGAACAGGGAGACAGGGATTGATCTGGATTTGTGAAAGAATTTGCTCTCGCCAACAGGTGTGGGCAGAAGACACGGCCCAGACCGCCCCTCCTCCCCCGCACCCCAGCCCTGCTCTGGGCCCCCAGGTGAAAAGGCTCAGAGGGGACTGGCTGGTTCTCAGGCATCAAGTTCCCCCTCTCTAATGTCTTCATCACCCACAGGGTCTCTGAAAAACAAGAACACAAGTTCAAGGATTCTGCCGTGGAAAAGAGAGATGCTTCCTGTTGAGATCTACTAAGCGCAGGACTGGAAGGGGGAGGAGGGGGGTTCGCTTTAGAAACTTACAGAGAAAGAGTTCCTGAAAAGGCCCGCAACGCACAGGTGAGCACCCAGCTGGTCACTCCGCCAGCGACTCCCCGCGCTCCGTCGTCCTCCCCAAAACCATGCCTCCTCCAGGGTCCGTCAAAACGTCTCTTTCGTACTTTGCCCGGAAAGAAAGTAAATATTTTTCAATGAAATTCAACGATCAATTAAACACCGTCTCTCTTTAATACGAACGTTGAACCAACAGCGGCTGCACATTCCAACAAGAATATTTAAAGCAATTAAACTTTAGCTACTTTTAAAACAAATTCTTTTAAATGCTAATGACCATTGTTTTCGCGCTTGATAAGTAAAATTTTGTGTCGAGCAAGGTTAGATGATTGCAATGATTTAATTGTACTTCTCAAAGAAAGGAAAATGTTAAGAAGAAAGCTAAGATGGACCTCTTACCACGTTCCTACCACAAAATGTCCTGTAACAATAGAGCCGTGATTTGCTGAAATTAAAATGCTATTATGGTGAAATTAGGGCTTCAATATTTTTAGCAGCTTTAATAGGCCTTGCATTTTAAGGGACATCTGATAATAGATAATTACATTTCATCTTAAAGAAACGGAGTTGTTTTCTTAAGGAAAATACTTTTCTTTCTTCCAGCGAGGTTAAAGCCGAGCCATCATTAGAAGCGGCACCCAGTAGCAGGTTCCTGCTTCAGCTTGGGAAATAGAGATTAGCATATAAATAGCCTTCGGTGCCTGCTTGATTCCAGCTATTTTGCGTTTCAATGTGGCATCAGAATGCACTTAGCAAGAAATGTTCGAGAGGAGAAAGAGGTTTGTAATATGTCGCTTTTATAGAGGGGGGAACTTTAAGTATAAAAGATCATCCACTCCTCTGTGGGCTTTTTTTTTTTTTTTTGTATCCTTTCAATGCCCCAATTACAGACTCCAAGGAGCCAACAGGCCCCCTAGTACGGAGCCTTAGTTTACGTGGCAGCTCTTTCTTTGGACCGAGAAAATAAGTCAAAATGGTGCACAGGAAATAAGACAAATACGCAGCTTCCTCCCGGATTCAGTGGGAGCCCTCGGGGGGCACAGCCTGGCCCCTTCTCGTTGCCCCCACGCCAACCATCAGAAGCAGGGACGAGGGATGGACGGCTCCTCCAGGACCCATTTGCTGGAGCGATGAGGGATACTCCTGGCTTTCTGCCTGGACGCCGGCTTCCCTCCTGGGAAATCTCAGGGATTGGGCATGCAGCCCGGGGTTATTTCTGCCCTGGCCTGCCCACCGCTACCCATGCAGAGGCGCACGCACGTGCATACACACACACACACACACACACCACACATTCGGGCTGACTGTGGGCCAGGCTGCGTCTTGGGCTATTCCAAGAGGCTTCTTACAAACCCACACTTTCTCTCCTTTGGCACAGGGCAAGAGGCAGTTCTGGGAAGACTGGTGCTCGAAGCTGTACAGGGGACACAGATTTTCCTGGACATGCAGCAGCAGAGGAGCTCAATCAAGCAAGTGGTAGCCTCTGGTGCGGTTCCTGGGGTGACTTGGACCAGCCCAGAGTCTTGGTTCTGTCCTGGTCCCCCTGCGGCCTTGACCCATCATGCCAGCTCTAAGCCTGAGTTCCTTCATCTGTGAAAAGGGGGATTGCAAAGCCTGCTCTGTCCACTCAGGAGGCTAACAGAGGGAAGATATCAGAAAATGGAGATGAACGAACTTTGTAAGCTCCTCTCCCATGTTAGCATTACGTGATTTGGGTGTTGCTGAGGTTTTGTCCCGGATGGTCTGTGATGTAGGAAAGATGTTAAGGTTCGAAGCCAACCTTAACGGCCAAGAAAGAATTCTTGAGACGTCTTTGGTGAAAAAAGGTGATTTTATTAAAGCACAGGGAAAGGACCTGTGGGCAGAAAGAGCGGCACGGGGTCACGAGAGGGTCTCATTGTATACTTTCAAGCTGGGAGGGGGTTACGGACAGGGTAAGTCTCTAAAGAATTTGGAAGCAAGGTTTCCAGGACCTTGAGGGGGCTATTGTTGGGAAAAGGTCATTTATTACTGTCCAATAAAACCTTAGTCATGAGACCCTTCAGATGTATATCGGTGGGTCATATGCTGGGGGGATGATTGCCAACGTGTATCTTGAGCGGTAGAGATAAAGGAAGTTTCTAAAGGAATCTTCATATGTTAAGGTAGACTTACAGAATCGTGGGCTAAGATTGCCTTTTGCCCTCAGCAAAGTGTCAACATCAAGGCAGCTGAGTTTCCAGAGGAAGGCCACTCTGCCTGTTCCAAGGACTTGTCGGTGGGCTGTAGATAGTAAAGACATTTAATTTTTCTGTTGCCTTGTTTCCCACATCGGTCTGTCCTTTTGTCCATCCGCCCTAGCAGCTCACCCATGCTCCCGGGACTCTGCCCAGCCTACACACCTGAAGCGAGAGGTTAAGAAGAAAGGGTTTCCGGGAAACCAGTTAGGTAACAGCCCTCAGCCGGCAGGCCGGATGCCCCCCACCCTGGGTGGCTTAGAGAGGGCTTTGTGAAGACAAGGACTGGGGCTGTAGACAGAGGCGCAGGAGGACACGGGCATCAAGGTCCCGCCTCATCACTGGCAGCAAATCCGGCATGTGGTCTGCTGCTTCCTGATTGAGGGACCCCCGATTAGGAACGCTAAAATCCGAGGCACCTTCCAGGGATGTTTTGAGATCAAAGTAGAAATCAGATGGACAGGCCTTCAGGAACTGCAGAACAAGGTGCTGGTTTACTTCTTGTCCCTTTGGCCCGTGCGCAGAGGGAGAAAGCCAGGTGCCCTGGGACCCACAGCCCCGGGCTCGGCTGGGGGGCTGGCAGCTTGTTCCACATGCCTCTGCCTCCCAAACCCAGCTTCACCCCAGGAAGGTGTCCTGTGGGCCAGGGGACTCCCTGGTCTCTACAAAATTGGCCCAAACTCTCCAGGGTCCTCTTGGGCTGCACCATGTCCTACGGACACCCCCACCCCGGGCAGGGGCTCTCTGGGAAGGTCACCACCATTTCCACCAGCACGCCCAGGTAAACTGAGGATTCTGACCCAACAGCCGTGGAGGGCCCTCGCCTGGACCCTCAGTGGGAAAGGTGCCAACATGCAAAATCTTTATTTCTTTTCCCCTCTCCGTGCACAGCTTCCAATGCTATGTTGCAACAAAGGGGGCTCCCGATGAGGAAACCTAAAGGCATTCCTTGGGTGACCAGATGGTTATGCCGGCACAGTGGGCTAGAAGGTGCCGCGGGCTCAGGCCAGAGTTCTGGGTCCCGGTCTGCTCTCTGCTGCTGTCCCCGGGTGAACTCCTACCGCTGTGTGACCAGGTTCCCCACCCAAAAAGGGAGGGTTCGGCATCAGTCTCCAATGACCCTTGGGGCTCAAACTCCCATCCGTTCCTATATTACTCTTCTCCTGGGTCTCACTCTAGACAAGATGCTCCACATCATCCGTTTCGCCAACCCAGGCAACTATGACATCAGCTGCCATTTTCAGGATCTTCTCGTAGCCCCGTTTTATACATTAGGAAACTGAGGCTCAGAGCAGTTGACTAACGGACCGACGGTCACACAGCTCTAAGTGAAGGGCCAAGATTCAACAGCAGGCTTTGACTCAACTTCAGAGCCCGTGTTCTTAATTATCACACACTGTGGCATTTTCCCAGGGGGACTGCCTAGTGGCTGTTTGCAATCAACATGATTATCTTTGGTGCCTCAAATTGTTCTCCAAAATCTGATACGAAGAACAGCATTTCTACTAAATTTTGATGGTTTTCCTTGAAAAGGGTTTTCATGATCAAATGAGTTTGACATTGAGTAAAACAAATAGTTTCTTTGTAACTGCAGGGCTTCTCGGAGACTTTAAGATGTGAGTAAGGTGTATTTTAAATCTACAAGAGGAGATAAAATACACAGTTTTCCCCAAACCTATTTGTCATAAACCTCTCTTCCCTTTTTTTTTTTTTTCCTCCAGCGACTTGGGTTCCACTGACAGACCAGAATGCTATAACTTTGCTACTCAAGTGTGAGTATGATCCCCATACCAGCAAGCTCAGGCATCACCAGGGAGCTAGTCAGAAATGCAAAACCTCAGACCCCACCTAGACCTACTGAACCAGTCTGCATTTTCACAAGATGCCCCGGTGGTTTGTGTGCAGTTAAGTTTGAGAAGTACTGGTTTGTAATATACACTTAAGGAAACATGGCTAACCTCTCATGGCCAGTGTCCACACACAAGCCATCAAACCAGAAAACCCAGTGATGAAAAAGCATCAAGAATTAATTGGCAGGTGCCTGGGTGGCTCAGTTGGTTAAGCAACTGCCTTTGGCTCCAGTCATGACATCATAGTCCCAGGATCGAGTCCCACATCAGGCTCCCTGCTCAGCCTTCTTCTCTCTCTGACCCCCTCCCCTCTCATGCTCTGTCTCACTCACTCTCTCTCTCTCAAATAAATAAAAATTTAAAAAATTAATTGTCATCATGTGAATCAAATAACTAGATTTAGAATTAAGATGAGATGCCGTGATATCACACAGACAGAATCCCAGAGCATTCCCACAATGGAAAGTCTCTCCTCATTGCTAATGGGATGTGAAAATTGATATAGATGAAGGATACATCAATACTCTTTGCTGAAGGCACTCCTAGAATGTAGATAGGGGAAGCACTGCATACCTCTTCCTAAAATATGAAAGTCTTTTTTTTTTTCAGCTTTATTAAGGTGTAATTGACATAAAATTGCAAGATATTTAAGTGCACATCATGGTGACTTGATCCACATATGCATTGTGAAAGGAATCCCCCCCGTCTAGTTAATTAACACATCCATCACCTCACAGATTTATCTTTTTTGCGCATGTGTGGGAACATTTAAGTTCTGCTCTCTTAGCAAATTTCAATTATGCAATACTGTGTTATCGACTCTAGTCGCCATGTTTTACATCAGCTCTTCAGACTTTATTCATCTTATAGCTGAAAGTTTGTACCATTTTACCAATTTTCCCCCTACCCCCCAACCCCTGGCAACCATTTTCTACTATGTTTCTGTGAGTTTGACTTTTTTTTTTTTTTTTTTTTAGATTCCAAATGTGACACCATCCAGTATTTGTCTTTCTCTGTCTGGCTTATTTTCACTTAGCATAAGGCCCTTAAGGTCCCTGAATGCAGTCATAAATTGCAAGATTTCCTTCTTTCTCATGGCTAATTAATATTTCATTGTGTATATATACCGTATCTTTTTTATCCATTCATCTGTCGATGGATACTTTGGTTGTTTCCATTTCTTGGCTGCTGGGAATAAAGTGCAGTCAGTATGGGAGTATAGATATCTCATTTCCTTTGGATATACACCCAGAAGTGGTATTGTTGGATCATATGGTAGTTCTATTTTTAATTTCTTTGAGGAGCCTTCCTACTATTTTCCACAATGACTACACCCATTTACATTCCCACCAACAGTGCACAAGGGTTTCCTTTTCTCCATATCCTCACCAACACTTGTTCTCTCTCGTCTTTTTGGATGATAGCCATTCTGACAGGTGGGAGGTGATATCTCATTGTGGTTTTGATCCGCATTTCCTTGATGACTAGTGATGATGAGCACCTTTTTGTGTACCCATTAGCCATTTGTATGTCTTCTTTGGAAAAATGTCTATTTTGTTCCTCTGCCTACTTTTTAATCAGATTGGGTTTTTTGCTTTTGAATTATATGAGTTCTTTATATATTTTTATATTAACCCCTTATCAGATATAGGATTTGCAAATATTTTCTCTGATTGTGTAGGTCGCCCTTTAATTCTGCTGATGGTTTCCTTTGGTGTGTAGAAGCTTTATAGTTTGATGTAGTCCCACTTATTTATTTTTGCTTTTGCTGCTTTTGCTCTGAAGGTCTTTGAATTCTTGGGACTGTACCTCCATTTCCTTTGATCTCCTCTCAATCACAGAAGTAGTTAAGGTTATTGGACATTCCTGAGCTTATCACCTGGGATACTCTTGGAAAATGGCCCCTGTTTCCTCTCCCAGCATCTCAGACGACAGCCTGAAGGGTACAAAAGCCTGTATCAAGGTTTTAAATATCACAACTTAAATGACCCATTCATGCAAGATAAGACCTATGCCTAAAGAAAACTGCCTTTGCTTTTGGCTGCAATTATTTCATTTCCTGTGGCCACACTCTCTCAAGTTGACCTGACACTTTGAGCTGCAGCTTGATATATCTTTGCTCAACACAAGATGGGGGAAACAAATTAGTTTTTACCCAATGACTTCAATGTTTTGGGGAGACAGAAATTTTTCAAAGTATGTGTGCAGCAGAGAGGTCCAGTAACTGGCCTGAGCACACAGCTTGTAGGTGATAGCAACTGGATTAGAACACAGATCTGTCTGACCCCTAAATCAGGACTCTTCCCACTACAGAAGCAGGGCCAGGACACATGTGCATTTTGTCACACTCTTCACTTTGGCTTCAATGGAGTTTACTCTTCCCTAAACCCCTCCTTTTATAATGCAAAATATGTCTCCCTTCCCACCTCCCCAGCTCCCTTTCTGTCTTTGGGTTCATTCACCTTTCATTCATCTTTATTGAATACCTTTTTTCAGGTGCTGCCCAATGTACCAGTTTACCAAGATGGTTTTCCTATGCTAAATTGTCATGCAAATATTTTCTAGCACTCCCCACTCCTCACTGGAGCAAGATCGCTGGAACCCAGGTAACTAGCAACCTGTCAGTCAATTTGGATGCATCTCACAACCAACATATCCAAAATGGAACTCCTAGATTCCTCCCGCCCCAGTCTTCCCACCTGCCATATGGCACCAGCATACATTTGAAGGGGATAAGTCTATTCCTCTCTGTTCTTCAACCCCCATACCTTATCTATCAGTAAGTCCTTTCCACTCATCTTCCAAAACATATTCTAAATGCGTCACTTCTAACCTTTGCCCCTGTCACCACCAGTTCTAAACCACTGTCATCTCCCACCTGGACCTCTACAAAAATCTTCTAACTAGTCTTCTTGCTTCCACTGGTGTTCCCCCCCCACCACCACAGTGTATTTTTCACAGGGCAGCCAGGGCAATCAGCCAACTGAAACAGCATCAAATCACCCCGCTTCTTTGCTTAAAAAACCTTCCTGACAAGACCTGGGATCTGACTTTCATATTCACCCCCCTATCCCTAGTGCCTGGTGCAGAGTATGTACCCAGGTAAATATTGCTTGCATGAATGAATCAACTAATAACCTTAATTGCAAACAAGAATCTTCTGTTATTTATATAAAAGTGGCCCTAATTCTTTTTTGGTTTTTCTTTTTATTCTGACATTGCTTTTGGTCTCCTCTAGCTTCTGAGGAGATGTCAACATATCTAGACTATAAGCAATTTATTCCTCCCCTTCCCTCCAGCCAGCAGAGGCAAAGGAAAAGGAATTTGCGACTTACACGCACAGATGCATTTCACTTCAGTTAGGTTGCTTGAGAATAGATGGGAGATTATGCTGATTGAACTGGACATTTTCCATTTTTATTATTTTAATTATAAACATAAACTATTGGGGTAAAATCAAATGGAAATCTGCCTATCAATTTCACAATTAGCATCTCATTTCAAGAGACCAATCAACTCAAATGAGGGCCAGTGACCTTAATCTCTCCCCAAATATAGTCCTTGATTCCTCTTATTAGTTGAAAATCTCCAAACTATGAAATATTTGGGTTAACCCCATGTTTGCATCAACGATGCTATTACCACATTTAAATAAGTCAAGGGATTTTTGTGACCTCTGTGTTACGGTTTGTATGGACAAAAGCGAGAGGCTAAGGCTATGCAAATCAAGAGAAATAACAAGGCCACTTAAGTAGGGCCTCTATTTTCATTTATTTTTCTAGGATTGTGGAAGGAAGCATGATTTTTAGAAACTGACTTTGCCACCGATTAGATAAAATTAACCCAAGAAGAGAGTAAATCCCAGAAGTCAAGGGCAGCTAATTTTACTCATAAAGATCTGTTAAAAGTCCAATCAGAAAAAAAAAAAAAAAACCCAAAACAAAACATTCTCTTTGTGATACAGAATGGGAAAAAATTTTGGTTTCTCAAGAGGAAAGAAGCAGGAAAAGAACAAATCTGACCTAGCAAATTGTGCATCTACAGAATATCAATATCCCTGCAGGGATTCGAACCAGACCATATGCTCTGCAGAGTTAACAACTAGTCCCAACAGACCAAAGGCCCCACCGAGGTAAACACAGGGCCTGTATACACAGGTGCCAACCAACCATTAGAACTGGGTAGACCAGTTACCAGTGGTCTGTCAACAGCTATCTGGGCAATTTCCTTTTGGGAGTATTCTTGGGGTGCACAAGAGGCTGTAACTACCCGTGAAACCTTTCAAGGCCAGCCAAGAAGCTGCCAGTCTTGAACACCTGACCCCATGGGTCGACATGCACCGAGTAGTTCCATCCAAGTCTTTGCTGAGGTGACTGATTTTTCCTCAACTTTCCCATACTGATGACCGGCTGTTTGGAATCTGTATAGCTAGAATTCTTAAGCTGCAAGAAATAGAAACCAACATAAGCTCAGCTTAGACTGCAAAGGGAAATCGCTTAAAGGAACACAGGACTGACTGTTTCCCGGAACTCAAGAGCACAAACAGCACCAGACCTCAAGAAAGACCTCGCTTTGTGTCTCATTTCTGTTCTCCTCAGCAAATTTGTTTCTCAGCTCACAAGGCAGGAGGAAATGGCACCCCTTCCTCCCAAGTTCCCATATGTTCTGCTCTAGAGAAAATTCCAAGCTTTACTAGAATCTTTGAGTCTCAGAATCTGAGGGGAAAGAATCTAACTCATTAAATTTGAGTCAGGTGTCCATTCTGATACATCCAACCATGACCAAAGAGGGCTGGTCACATGGTACAGACTCAGCTACAGGAGTACATGGCCAAGGAGGAGGAGGGCAATACAGGAAGATCGCTGTGAGCTGAGCAGAACCTCCCAGAAGGTATCTAGTAAAGGACTATATTGTCACAACAGAGACAACTGACCCAGCCCAACACACAGGATCAGGGCCAAGCCAAATGGTTCTCATTATACCTCTGGTCAGACCCTCTCCTTAGGATGAGAGGCCTGGCACCAGGTTAGGACTGATGCCCTGTGGCTGCACAATACTGGGGGAGTGGAGCCCTGGCTATCCTCTCTGAGGATACTGTTTATACTGTTTTCATCTTCTTTATACTGTTCATCCCAATTTGTGATCCTACGTTTATTTGTAAACTTAACTCATGTGTGTGTGTGTTTCTCTCTCTACCACTTTGCTTGAAGCTCTATGAGATCACGTACCATATTGGTTTTACTCACTTTCATATTCCTGGCACCACGCCTGGCACATAGACACTGAAGCGTTGTTGAATGAATGAGTGAATGAATGAAGGAATGAATGAAGTGTAGGAGTCCAGGGAAGCTTTTCCAGATGATCTGGTACGTGAGTTGAGGTTTAAAGTCTTTTAGGAGAACAAGTTGGGACAGAATGCCTGGAAGAGAGAATACCGAGCACAAAGACCCAAAGGCACATGGTACCAACACCACAGAGACATTGAGGCAGGTTGGGAGCAAGTGGTCTGCCTAGAAAGGGGAGGCGGAGGCCATCCCATGGATGACCTTGTATAGAACTAGAGGATTTGGAGGTATATGTTTAGATTTTAGACAGAGCCACCTTTTTTTTAAAAGATTTTATTCATTTACTCATGAGAGACAGAGAGAGGCAGAGGGAGAAGCAGACTCCCCACTGATCAGGGAGCCTGATGCAGGACTCCATCCCAGGACCCTGGGATCATGACCTGAGCCAAAAGCAGACACTTAAAACCACCTGATGGGAATGTGGGAGCTGGACCAGAGGCTGGAAGTCCATTGAGGATGTCTATGCAGTCATCCACAGGAGAAAAGAAATGGGAGTGGGAATGAGGAGGAAAAGAGTTTAAGAGCTCTTAAGGAAGTAGAATCTGCAGACATTCAGAAAATACAACTCTCTGCATTTTCTTATGTAGTCATTTAGGTACACCTTATCTCCCCTGCAAGACTGGGAGCTTTTGGCTCTGTCTTCTTCATCCCTGGGTGACCAGGGCCTGCAGAGTGCCCACCCAACATCCAGCAAGTGTGCTGAAAACATAAACTAACAAATGACTGAAAAACAACCGCTAAGCCGGTGGCAACAGCAGGCTGGGGCGAGATGCCAAGCAGTGTCCTCGGAGGGTTTCACAGAACTTGGCTACTTGTATCCTTATCTCACCTCCAAAAACGCTTAGAGCTACTAACCTTTTATATCCACCTCAATCCCCAGCACAGGTCTGGGCTTGGGGTAATGTCCATGGTTTTGTTTTTTAAATTGTTTAAAGATTTTTTTCCAGTTTCATTGGGCTGTGATTGATAGCACTGTGTAAACTTAAGGAGTGCAGTGTAATGGCTTAATGTACATATGCTGTGAAATGATCACAATAGGTTTAGTTAACATCCATCGTCTCAGATACCAAAAAAGTGTGTTTTTTCCTTGTGATGAGAACTCTCAGGGTCTATTCTTTTTCTAGTATATGTATATATACATACATATATATAGACAGATTTTTTTTTTTCATGGAGGGAGCAGGGGAAGGCAGAGGCAGAGGGAAAGAGAGAGAATCTTAAGCAGGCTCCACACCCAGTGCAGAGCCCAACAAGAGACTCAGTCCCACAATCCTGAGATCATGACCAGAGCGAAAACCAAGAGGTGGACGCTTAACTCAACTCAGCCACCCAGGTGTCCCAGGCTCTACTCTCTCTCTTTTTTTTTTTTTTAGATTTTATTTATTTATTTAGCAGACAGAGAGAGACACAGCAAGAGAGGGAACACAAGCAGGGGGAGTGGGAGAGAGAGAAGCAGGCTTCCTGCTGAGCAGGGAGCCAAATGCAGGGCTCAATCCCAGGACCCTGGGATCATCACCTGAGCCAAAGGCAGATGCTTAACAACAGAGCCACCCAGGTGCCCCTCTACTCTCTTAATATATCTTTCGAATCTATCCTATAACTGGAAGTTTGTATCTTCTGGCCACCTTCACCCTCCACCTCTGGTAACCTCAATCTGATCTCTTTTTCTTTACGAGTTTGATTTTTTTGTTTGTTTGTTAGATTCCACATGTAAGGGAGATCATACAGTCCTTGTCTTTCTCTGACTTGTTTCATTTGGCATAATGCCCTCAAAGTCCCTCCATGTTGTCTCAAATGGCAGGATTTCCTGTTTAATGTGTTGGACTGGAATAGACTGAAATGGAATAGAGCAGACTCTCTGTTCTTTAGAGACTACCTAATATACAGACCTGAAGGAGAGAGGGTGGCTGGCAGAACATCCCCCTGCAAAGGCTGAGGGGAGATGGGGCCGGAGTCCCTGCCCGGGGCTTCTGGGAGAATAATTTAAACATGACTGAACTGCCCCTCTTAGCTAAGAACCAGGAGGAGCAAGGATAAAAGCCCTCAACAGACCAAAAAAAAAAAAAAAAAACGCTCAAACACCTGAGCCAAGCCCAGAATCCAAAAGCCTCAAACAGCTAAACTGAGCCGAACAAAGAGCCAGAAGCTTCCGACCTCAGGAAATGATGCAAGTGAACGAAGGTGTTGGCCCCAGCTCTGCTCTCAGCAAACCCACGATGAACGATGAGCGCATGAACGCACTAACAAATGAAGATTTTCTGCCTACTCGTGGCAACTTTTCAAAAAAAGGAGTTAAGACGGGAAATAAAGAATTTTTAATGAATAGAGATTACATTTTACCTGGGAATCTATTATTACCTTGATGTGCATTAGTTCACATCTAATGGAAGGAAAAATAGAGTTTCCTTCAAACATTTGTTTCATTTCAATAGAAAGCCGTATAGGGAAATCACAAAGTAACTGGACCGCATCACGCGTGCTTTCTGACGTCCTCCGCGCTCCCGGCGAGCCATCCCGTCCACCTGCGCAGCAAACTGCGCTCTTCCCCCGCGCGCCGGTCGGTGGCAGCCCCGCCAACAGGAGCGGAAAGCCGAGCTGAGAGTGATCAGCCCGTGACTGGTTTAGGCCAGATGGCTGGCCTCAAAATGGCCAACGTCCCGTCAGCCAACATTTCTCGGTAATTTCGTGGAAACTCTCAGCGCACACAAACCAGTTTGACTGAACTGAGAGTCATGAAGGGAAGAAGAAAAAGGAGAAAGCTGTATTTGGAGGGGGGAAAAAACCACACTGTGCTACAAATATGTTGGTAGGTTTTGGTTAAGCAGGCTGAACTTACAAATATTTCCTCGTGGTACTGGAACCCTCCACCCAGACATCACTTTTAGTGGTTGTGTAACATTCCTTCAAGCCGGGGCGCCATGACTTACTTAACCATTAGCCTCGTTTGGGGCAGTCACGACTGTCTCCATACTGTTAAATTAGACACGATGCTGTAATGACTGTCCCTCCACATACAGCTGTTTCCATATGTCCGGTTAACTAGAAGGAAGGAATTCTGGGAGAAGAAATTGGGGGGAGGGGGGGCTAATAGACACATCTGGGCACATTTTCTCTTTTCTTTTAAGATTTTATTTATTTATTTGACAGAGAGAGAGAGGGCACAAGCAGGAGGAGAAGCAGAGGGAGAGGGACTGAGCAGGGAGCCCAATGCAGGGCTCCATCCCCGGACCCTGGGATCATGACCTGGGCCAATGGCAGATGCTTAACCGACTGAGCCACTCAGGCATTGGGCACATTTTCTAAAAGAAAACATTGCCTTGGTGCCCCGGCCATATCATGAAGCAGAAACAAGACTGTCACTTCTAAGTCCCGTCCAGCTTGAAGAATCCCCTAAATCAAAACTCCCCATAATTAGAATCTCAGGGGCGGGGCCCAGGCATCTATATTTTTCAGCCCTCCAGGGAAGGAGCCACATCCCACAAAAAGAAACCTGTCATGGGTGCACAGCTCACGGAAGACTCTATGGGTCAGGAATCCTTGTTGAAAATGACAGATGCCAACTGTAGGCGCCTGAAGCAGCAAAGGAAGACTGAGAGCTCACAGCACCAATGAGGAGAAGCAGGCTCAAAAGCAGGGAGATATCCAGGAAGCCAGGAGTCTGGGGAGAACACAGCTATGGCCATTCCTGGAGTCACAACCTCCACCCACTGTCCCCATGGCCACCAGGATGAATTCTGATCCGTCCCCTACTTCTGAGCATCACTCATTCCTGAGTCACTGCACTGGACAATTGCATATGGTTGGCTGAACGTGGACCATGTGCCCATGCACACGGGTGCCTGACACTCCTTTCCCTTTCCCTATGAGGGCAAAGCTCTCCCTCCCACCTACCCTCCAAATAGGAAGAGTATTTGGATATTAGGCAATCCCAGAAGACAAATGTCTACTGTATACCTCCTTGATCTTTAGTACTTCATAAGACTTCCACAACAACCCTGAGAAGGTGGCATCTTCCCCATCTTACCAACAAGGAAACTGAGGCTCAGAAAGAGTAACTAATTTGTCATACTGATGTTAGAGATGGAGATGAGCTCTTTCTGCTCCTCAGAACTACCTGTTTGTGGTTTGACGCTGTAAAATATTGACAATGAATGTCTCTCATTTGAGCAATGAATTATTAGAAGAAGATCAACTATCACAATCATTAGATACTGTACTTCATAAACTTACCGATCTGCACATCATTTGTCTTATTTTTGTTGTTGTTAATACTTTTTGCTCCTGGAGAAAATACTGTGCACGGTGAGCTCATCTGTTCTGCCATTCAATGCATTAAATTAACACCTCAATGCGTGGACTAAAACTTAGAGGTGAAAAATCTGGTCCTTCCAGCCAAGACCAAATACCATTTATCTTAGCCTTGCATATTAGAAAGACTGTTTTAAAATGCAACTTTGAAGTGCACTGGAAACAGAGATGTTTTGTTGCGTTGTTTGGAGGACTCTCTTTGTTCATTCAGCTGCCATAACAAAATACCACAGACTAGGTGGTTGATAAACAACGCAAGTTTATTTTCTCAAAGTCCTGGAAGCCAGAAGTCCAAGATCAAGGCTCCAGCGTGGTCATGCTCTGGTGAGGGCTCCCCTCCTGGGTTGTGGCCCTGACTTCTCAGTGTCCTGGCAGGACAGAAGGGCAGAGGAAGCGCTCTCACACCTCTTTTGTGAGATACAAATCCCATCCTGAGGGACCCTCTCTCAGGGCCAGATGGCCTCCAGGGCCCCACCTCTTAACATCACCATCCTCGCTGTTAGGATTTTAACATACAAAGTGATGGGGGACACAAACATTTAGACCACAGCAGAGACCAACTCTCAAAGAGAAAAGTTGGAACTTGTGAAATGTTAGAGCCATGCTAAATCTCAGAGGCGCCTTGCTCCCTCTACCTTGCCTTCTTCGGGACTTCAGAAGCAGACTGGAAGGGGCCCCGAGGCGGGGATCCAGGGAACCTCTCTGGAGGAAAACAGCGTGGAGAGAGGCTGCTGCCCAAGGGAGGCACAGGGAGCCAGCAGAGGGCCGGGGCTCCACCTCTGGATAGAAGGACACTTTGGCATGAACTAAAACATTTTCATTTCCTTTATTTCCAGCATAGTGGACAATGAACATCCTTGCCTAATTCAGAACCAAACTCCAGTCTTCAGCCCCAAGAATTTAGTGAAACTAAGTAATCAGAAATGGAGTGCAGATCCAGGATTTCTGTGGCACACATTTTTTACAACAAAATGATTATATATAATTATATATTCTTACTTATGTTAGTATATGTGTAGGAAAAAGTCTAGGGTATAATGCACAGTACTGTTATCTCCAGGAGTAGAAGGATTAAAAGGGACCTTCACTTTCTATGTTATGTATCTTTGTGGGGTTTGAGTTATTTTCAGTGAGCAAGTATTTCTTTTGTCATCAGGAAAAGCAAACAAAACAGTGAAGATAAATGTCGTCTTTAAATGGTGGTTTCCCTCGAATCAAACCAAGCTGACATGAGCACATTAAAACCACAATATGGCTACAGCAACATGGCAACGTCCAAGAGCCCGCTTGCGTCACAGAAGGCGGTGAACAACATTCTGACCCCCACCCTCCTGCCAAGCTGTGGTCACGGGCTCATCCCGGAGCTCACCAGGACCCCAGGAAGAAGCCCTTGGGCAACACTTTTAGCTGGAAGTTTTAAAATCTCAATGGATCAAAATGGATCCGTGAATGGAGCAAAGGTTGTTTCCCAAGCTGTCATCAGGGCAGAAAGCCCATCCTCTGTGGCCATTTCACCGCTTCCCAGGGACTCTATAGAGAAATGTGTGTAATATATAAATAATAGAAGGCTGAGGTTGAGGGAAGAATCATGGAGTTCCTAATGACCTGACCAGAAGATGAATGAGGGAAGAAATAAGGTGAATGTGAAGTGATCTAATTCTGGATGGTTATTAGAATTATGAGCAAACTGCCCCAGGCTTTTAAGTCAAGTCATATTGCTACTGAGTTACTGTTTGCAGATGCACGACAGGAAGGGAGAAGCTTTTCACGCTCGGGCATCTCGGCTGGCCCAAATGTCAAGAATGTTGTCCAGTTTAAAAACTGACTTAATAACATCAGTGTCTCCTGCCTGAGCCGGTCATAGACTTTGGTGGTGGAAAATGTCAGCACGCGATTTCTCTCGCCCAGCCCGCGCATCTTCGTCTCCAAGCATACAAGTGCTATGTGTCAGCCGAAGGAGTTGGGTAACAGTGCAAAGGTGTGTCAAGCCCCAGGCCTCTGCTCCACGCCCCCAGTGAAGGAGTCCAGGGGAACTGCCCAAACACTGGGGGGTCTGCCCTTCCTCCTCTGGCAGAGACAAAGGCCTGGGGGTGCAGGGCTGGTGCCCAATCCACCGGTCAGCACAAGACCCCCCTGCAGAGCCAAGTGTGGGTAAGAAGCTAGGATGCTAAGGCCACAGAAAGGCTCCCAGAGCCAGCGAGGACAGAACTGGGAGCCAGAGATGAGAGAGCAAATATGTGTGGGGCTTCGTGTCCCTGGCCCTGGGGATATAGCTGTGACAAAAACAAAAAAGAAAAAACAAAACAAAACACCTGTCCCTGCCCTCCTAAGCCTCACAGCCTGTGGGGAAAACCAACCAGACACAAATTACTACAAATAAAAATATGTGATAGCAGCTCCAAGGAGAAGAGAGGATATTCCAAGGAATCACAGCCTAAGAACATGGTACAGACGGGGGTAAGACACCCTCAGGGAAGCGGCTTTGCATCAGAACCTGGGATGGGCCGGAATTGAGTGTTGCAGACCTAAAGAATGGCATGTGTCAAGGCCCTGGGCTGGAAAAGCCCTTCAGACAATCAGGGAGTAGAAAGGAAAGCAGCATGACTGGAGCACTGCGGGCAAGGGCAGGAGTAGCCCATATGGGGCTGTTGGGGCCAAGGACGCAGCACAGGGAGCAGCTGCCAAGAGCCTGTGCTTTGAAGCTCTCCAGAGGTGGGCTCGAATCCCAACTCCACCAGCTACTAGCTGTGTGATCTTGAGTAAGTGACTTTACCTCTCTGAGCTAAATTCTTCAAGCACACAAAAGGGGAGTAATAATCCTCCTGTCTCAAGGTCAACGTCAGGATTCAGTATAACCTACACAAAGTACTTTCTTGGCACAATAATGACTCATAGTAAATGTTCAATGGATGAAAGTTAGTGTTGATGCTGAACATCCAGTGGTATGGGCGTGGCCAGACTGTATATTTCCCTTGTGCCAACTGCCCCAGAATAACTTCTTAACGCCTGCTCTTACCCCTAAATTCCCAACACAATCCTGAGTCAGAAGAACACAGTGCATTTCTACACTGGCCTTCTCCCTTTCTCCCCAGCCCTCCTCCAAATTCAAATCTTACTCTCCAGAGCACATCACTGTGAAAACACAGTCCAAGTCTGCAGAAGAGACTACTGGGAAAAATAGCTTTTAAAGCCAAAGATTTTTTTTAGAACTAAATTCGTTGAGCATTTGCTAGGTACCAACTGTAGCCTCCATGCTTTACATGCATCATCTTGGTTAATCCTTGTTTAAAAAAAAAAAAAAACTATTACCCTCACTCTACAGTTAAGAAAACTGCAACTCAGAGAAGTCAAGTTACTTTCCCAAAATCACACAGCTAAGAGGTGGGATGCTGAGATTTTCACTCCTGGGGCTGTCTGACTTCAAAGCAGGCACTCCTGACCCCTGTACCACACTGCTTTTCCATCATCAGAGACCCCAGGCACCCCAGAGATAATACCATTTGACCCATCTCTGTACAGCTAGAAAAACTGAAGCTCAGTAAAAGAACTAGTCTTGTCAAGGCCACACAACTAGTGGCAAAGCCCGGACGTTTCCAGGCTCTGTCTTCCATGTCAATCATTCCAGTGGTGCAGGATAAGCCAAGTATATGTGGTCAATGATGGTGGTCTCCAGGGTCCGAAGGAATATATTAAGGCTTCCGATGGAGTAACTGCTGGCCATAGCTATGCTATATTGGAAAAAGAGTTAAACTCTGCTCAGAGATATCCTGGGGAGTATCACCTCAAGAATGCTCCTGCCAATATTGTGAGTATAGTGGTGGCCCTTTCAAGGGTCCCAAAGGTTTCGGTGAGCTCAGAAAAGCTGTGTCATGTCCTGGCCCAGGGCATGGCTGCGCTGAGCAGCTGGCCTCTCTCACACTCATCTCGTGGAGCCGGATTCCTGCCCTCTCTTACTCCATTTTCCAGAGCCCAAGACTGGAAGTTCAGAGACCTCCATTTTGGTCTACACAAGTGATGACAGTAATTGGCTCCTCTCGTAAGCCCCTTTCCCAACCCTGGCTGCACTCGCAGCCCTGGAAAGGGCAACCCAAAGTGCCATGTGTCCTACGCCCACCATCACAATTGATTGGCCACAGACAGACACCTGACCCAAGCTGGGCCGATCCTATTATCTCCTCCTGAGATTTTAGGATGAGGACCCAGAACCTGTAGTGTTAGCTCTGGGAGCAGAACTGAGAGGGCAGGACACTCAGAGCTGATGCTTCCACCATTCTGAAAGAACCACAATGGGCTTTGTGCAGGAAAAAAAAAAAAAAAGTGACCAGAAGTCAGGCTGTGGAGAAAGAGAATGAAGAAGCCCTGCGGAAATGAGAGGCCATGAGGTCCCTCTCCTGTGGTGAAGCGAGGCCGGCTGGCTCCACCATCCCCCACAAACACACAGGACAATGCCTCATGTCCTTCCCAGTTCCCAGCACCCACAGCCACCGGAGACATGCCTTCAATTCCAGACTTCCTGCCTCTCACTTCCAAACCACTCAACCATCAAAGCAAGTAAAATCCTTTCTCGGTAAACCGTCCTCCACACTCTACCCACAAGCACGTAGGGTAAGTCCATTCCCCCAAGATCCACCCACCCATACACACCCCTTCTTTGTACCTAGACAAACAGCTTTCCTGGGGCCTTGGCAGTAAGGTCCTCTTGAAGTATCTGAGCCATTCTAGCTCTCCAGCTTACAGCGGGCCAAGGAACAGCATTTGCAGTAGAAATTTTCAGCCGCTTAGGATCTTTTCTGTTCCCAAACTGCCCCATTTCCCGGTTGGTACTGTCAATCATATGGCCCCACCTCCCCAGCCCAGGCTGACCAATCAAAATACCCCAATTCCAGTAGCGTCAGTGATTGGCAGAAGGGTGGCAGTGGGACCCAATCAGGCAGACCCTCCCAGTTGCTCCAGGGGAAGCCTGACAGGCCCAAGGTAAAATGGAAAGGTACAATGGCAAGTTTGGGAAGGGGTTTCCTTTTTTACATTAACCATGCCCAGAATGACTCTCAAGGCAAACATGTACTGGTAGCACTCGGTGGGGCCATATATTAAGGCAAACCAAACTAGGCTGCAGGAAGAACTTAACCATGAAATCTCAGAGGCATAATAAAATAAAGGTTTATTTCTCACAGTGTCAGGTGTGGGTCAGACGGCCTACAATAGTTGCCTCCAAGTTCTCCGTGGCAAAGGCAAAAACAAAGATGGAGGGGGCGTACCAGCTGTCCACTGCCTTAGCCCGTAGGGACATACGTCACTTCCCCCTCAAAGTCTATTGGCCAGAACTAGTCACATGGCTCCAGACCACTTGCAAGGGAGGCTGGGAAATATAAGAGAGCGTCGAGGTGTTTGATGAGCGCCAATGGCTTTGAGCAGTGCCAAATCCAAAAAAAAATCAAATATGACTTGAGCTGGAGTTCTTTCTTTGAGTTTTCTCCAGAGCCTCAAATAGTGTGGTTTTTAAAGGAGACCCAGCACCAGGGAGCCCAGTGAACATTCTGTTTACCCTGCCCTGAGGGGAAACCACCCAATTCACCTCTGCAGGCAGTCCCCTTCCCCCAACTGGGGCACCAAAGTTGTCCCACACAGAGACACCGCCCCCAGGACGGGGCTGCACAGCCGTCCTGGGAAAGGCCACCAGACTTCGGGCCCCTCCCACAGCCCTGGGAGTCCTGCGGGCTGGGCTGCAGAACTACACCAAATCATCGAGACTGAAGCATCCCTGAAACATGCCCTTCCTGAGCAATTAGGCCAACACAAACAAATTGGCCCAGAAAATCAAGGCTCCCACAAGCGCAGGGACTTGATCTTGAAGGAAGACAACATTTCCAGCCTTGTACCTCTTAATCAACACAATTATGCAGAGGCCTTTGCCAACAGTCCCCCTGCTAGTCTCTACCCAAGCCCCAGATATTGCTCAATTGGTAACAACCTAATTAGCGGAGGAAGGAGACCGGGGAGGGAGCTCGCCGTCACAGCCTCCTTTCCAGGAGGCTGCGCACCTTCAAAGGAGCCTTTCTAGGCAAGTGGAGGGCTCTCCCCAGCCGGGAGCTCAAGGTGAGCAGGGAAATGGCGGCTCCAGCTTGTAAATCAGCACCGCCTAATGTAAACAATGTACTCTTCCTGCTCCTAATGAGCGCATTTTCCCCCAGCTGGAAGGGGCCAGCACTGGCAGGGAGGCCTTTGATGTGATTCACTGGAAGCTTGATGCCTGCGCAGAGGTATTCTGTAGCAGGCCGAGCCCTTTCATCTCGGCAAAGAGAGACACCCCCTTCACACGGCAGGCCCACCTGGAAGACAGGTCTTTTACAATAGCGATTCTGGAATCAGCTGTCGAAGGAAACCAGATGGTTTTGCTTTTACTCATCTTGATCAAATTAGCCTGGAAGCTGTGTGGCTTCCTGGAGGCAGAGAGGGGTGGGTGCAGTGTGGGGCAGGTGTGGGGAGGGGGATGTCACAATGGAATAGATTATGCAAATATACTCATTTGTCGAAACACAAATGTTCTTAAGGAAATCATCTGACTAAATTAGGAAAAATTGGTTTTGATCGATGAGCAGAGTTAGCCCAAACTCCCCAAAATAATCTGCCCAGCATCCCCCGCTCATCGCCAACAGGGCAGTTCCCACTGTTGGCCTGGCCAGAGGGTCAGCTGAGGACCAGGGAAGGGGAAGGGCGCAGACGCGGGAGCAGGCGAGGGCCCCCCTCAAGCTGCCTCCGGAGACACAGAGGCCAGGAGATGGACAGGGACGCGGAGGCAGAGATGTGGATGGAACAGCCTGGGACTTCCCTCCTCTCCTGAAGAAACCACGCCTTCCTTGTCCCGTCCACCTCCCGCTGCTTGGGACTCAGGGTTAGTGGGACTCAGCCACCTCCGGACAGATCCCTGAGACAATCCATGCTGTCCTTTGGCTTTTTGCCCCAAGTCAGCCTCTCTTGCTGGACCCCAGTCCTGATTTTGTCCCAAAGCCAGACCTGTCCACACAAGGCTGTGTTCCACCAGTAGCCCTCCAGTAGCCCATTTTGTCCCCATCACCAGCCTAGAAAGCAAGCAGGGCATCATGCAGCACGCACAGAGAATGCACACACCACGCTTCTTGGGCGTTTGTGTTCCACAAGAGGAAGACAAGGCTGGGAGGGCTTATGTCATCGGCCCAAGAGTGCCTAGATAGTAAGTGCCAGAAAGGATGTGAACAGAGCCTACTGTAAAGGTGCCAATTAAAACCAGTAACATCCCCTTCAGCCCCAATCCCGCCCAGCCCCCACTCTCTCACACCAGCTGTTCGGGCAGGGACCGGTGTGTTCATTCATTCAACAGTAGCGGGATGTTCCAGCAGATAGGAAGCAGAGTCACAAAGCCTGGGTGTGTGATCAGGGATCCCACACACATACATGCACGAGCATACACACACACACACACACACACACACACACACACACTTTCCATCCACTGATTTACATAGCAGCTGGGGAGACTTCTTTAAGAACTCGAAGGATGTCAGCACCTGGGGCACAACTGTACACAGGCCGACCGCAGGCAGGTCCAGGAGTCCGGAGCTCCGCCCGAGTCAAATCCCAAGGAGGGCCCGCGGGGTCCTGGGAGAGACCCCACCTCGGGGAAGGGCCCGAGGGCCAGGCGGGGGAGAGGGAAAGGCTGGGAGGCCTAAAACCACAGGAGTTGTAGAACCGTGGCGCCCAAGCAGCCCTGCTTTGGGGCCCCTCCGAAAAAGCAACACGTGACAAGGGGGACAATATTCCCCCACGATTGGCAGCGGAGTGACAAGTACAGTCCTGAGGGGACAAGGATGGTGGCCCCCAGAGAAGAGCAACGGCAGGTCTCAGAGCTGCACCCTGGCAGCAGAGCTGGTGATGGTGGTCCAGCCAGCCAGAGGAGGCAGCAGCCCGGCAGAGCCCCACATCTGGGGAATACAGGCATGAGGCCGGCACCGCCCTACACTCAGGGAGTCCCCGGCCTCGTGGAAGTGAAAATGAACCAAAGCTTGTGGGAGATGCTCCCTGGTCACTGCCTGAAGCACTGACTCCGAGAGAGCAAGAGGAAGTAATGCCCGCTACGTGGGTCAGTCAAGGGAGGCTTCCAAGAGGAGGTGGCATTTGAGCTGGGCCTTTACCTGAGTAGGAGTTCCTGAGGTGAAGCGGGAAGAGCAAGAAGGCAGGCAGTGAGAAGAACCTGAGCAAAGAGGCTGCAGGTAGGAGGGCACTTCGTGGGGTCCAGTGGAGCTGGAACTCTGTCACACCTGGGGAAGGGGACAGGGGGCATGGCGATGGCAGGGGGGTGGTGAGGCCCCTCGAGCCCTGCCGAGGCATTTGTGTTTTATCTACACTCAGAACCTGAACATCCCCTCTCCCCCTCTTCTCCCTCCTTTTGCAGTAGAGACCCCAGAAAAACACCCCGACTCCTCAGGACTGCATTCAGAGAAGGAAAGACACTCCTTATGGCCGGGGCTCCAGGGTGACCCTGTGTGAGCCATCTGGGGTTGGGGAAGACTGCTAGGGAGAACAGGACACAGCTGCATGGCATGTCTGCTCTTTCCTTCCAAATCCACCTCCCAGCACGGGCACCAGCTCCTCCCTCCACTACCCCCACATCATCTCTGGACCCCTGAGAAGAGGGAGGATAAATATACACAGTACATGGCAAGGAGGCCGTTCTCTGTCCGTTGTTCAGACGAGGGAACTGAAATGAGGCAAGGAATGAATTTACTCCAGGTCGGGTCTAAGGCAAGAACCCAAGGCTCCTGACCTCTAGTCAATGGTCTGTCTACTAACCCAACACACATCCCCTAAGAGTGATGGTTTGGAGTCTGTCCTTTGGCCATCACAAGCTCCCAAAACAAAACTCGCTTATCATACAGGTACTAAAGGACACAGCGCTCAGCCCGGCTCTCCCCCAATCACAGACATATACAAACTCACCTACAGCATCCGCCTTTGTAAGAGTGGAAATGATAGCAGTCCCTGCTGGGTACCAGGCACAGGGCCAACACTTTGCAGGCACAACCACATTCCGTCCCTGTGGTCATCCTAAGCGGCAGGAACTGTTACTAATCCCATTTTCCAGATGAAGGAAATAAGGCTCTTCCTGCTATGAGCATGACTCAGACAGAGGTGCACACATGCTAGGTTTACCACTTGGTAACACATCAACCTCGTTCAACACCCAAGGTAAACAGGGCCCCTGAGAAGCCACATGAACCCCTTCACTCCATGAAAAATCCTGGGGGACCCTAATCCAGTGAATGGGTTCTGGAATCCTACCAGGGTTTTTCAGTCCTGAACATCCAGCCAGCCCTGCATACTGCGGGGCCCCTGATAGGAGGCTATGGACACAGCCACCACTGTCTCCAACTCCCGCTCCTCAGTCAGTTGGCCGTCCTCCCCATCACTCACCTGGACTCAGGGGACATCTCAGCTGCTCCCATCCTCGGCCACACACCCACCATTCTCCACCTGTACCACTGTAGAAGCCACCTAACTTCTCTCTCCACCTCCTCCTACCACTACTCCTCACTTCCTTCACTCCCCAACCAGGAGAAATCTGTTGGAGGCACAGCTGAGTGCGTCCCTGCCTAAGACCCTTTCATAGCCGGCCATCATTTTAGAAAGTAATTGAACTTCATAGACCCACAGAGCCCCTGCTGATTGAGTTTTACACCCCTCCCATACAGCCAAAGTACATTTTGTTCAGTCGGACATTTGTACATGCTGCTCCCTCTACCCTAACACTGTTCCCTGCTCTCTACTAACTACTCTAATCCTTTAGGGCTTAGCTTAAACATCAGTACGCTTAAGTGGCCTTCCCTAACCATCACTCTCCCACCCCGGGTCCCAGAGGAGCTCTCCCTGTTTTACCTTCTATGATACAAGCATTTCCCTTGTGGAACCCATACTGATCTTGTTCATAACTTTTTTATATGTATCTGTCTTCCTTGCTAAACGATAGACCCAGGAGGGCAGAGACTGCGTCTGCCTTACTCTTCACCATATTATATTCCGAACTCCAAGCCCTGCATCTTGGTCATAAAGAAGATCAATAACTATTTGATGAAGAAAGAAAGGAAGGAAGAGAGAAGGAAGGAAGGGGAGGTCTTATCTTATAAGAACTGCCTTCCCATTCTCAGCCGAGCCAACTGAGACACTGAGACTGTCTTGACGGACACTAAGGAGAAGTGGCATTTAGAAGCGTTTCCAGGTGCCAGGCACTTCATGGTGCTTCATTTAATCCTCACAGCAACGTTATGAGGTGGAGACCATCACTGGCCCTGGTGGAGGAATCTGAGGATCAGAGAGCTGAAGCAATTTGTCCAAGGTCACACAGCTAATAAACCACAGCATTGAGAACTGAGTTCAGGTCTGAATTGTAGAGACTGGCCTTTTTACCAATACAGTATACTGCCTCCTGGGAAGATCCTAGTGGTCAGATAGGATCTTCCATGTCCAAGACCAAGTTTACCTAGAAATAAAATAAACATGAAGCTGCCTCTCCGAAGTGGAAGGAGAAAAAATTTCCTCTTGAAACCCTTAAAATATATTCACATAAAGCTCCAAGCAATCAGTCTTAAAGAAGCCAAACCTCCCATATCACCCGTTATCTGAGCCAGTGAAGGAAGGTAAAATTTTCGCTCGTCAGTGTGTAAGCCAAGAAGATAAGGAAGGTTAGAGATGGATGTGACTTCCAAGACTGAGGGGGCACAGTGAGAGGAAATGAAGATTTCATTCTCTAAAATGTTTGGCCTCAAGATAGGGAATTGCCTTCCTCCCTCCATACCCAGGAGGTATGCTCAAGGCTAGGACAGTACAGTTGGCTTGGCCAGGCCAAACCAGGCCTCTCGGGATACAGATTGAAGGCAGAGAAGCTAGTAAAGTTCTTCTAAATGTGGTGGTGTTTTTTGTTGTTCCTCAAAGATGTGAGGCCTCTTACAGTACACACACAGGTCTGGGCATGGTGCGTCATTCTCTGCAGGTTCTCTGATGCCATTCCCCCCCACCCCCGGTTTACAGAAGCCCGGTTTATTTATTATTTATTTATTCATTCATTCATTTGTATCAGGATGTCACAAATTCATGCAAATGTATTTTGATTGGTCTAAGCCAAGTGAGGTCATTCTAACCCTCTGGCCAGTGATTGTTTAGGAATGGGCATAGGATGCAATTCTAGCCCATGAGACATAAGTGGGAGGTGGGGTCTGCCAGAGGACTACTGGGATCTTTGATCTTAAAGAGAGATGTCTGGTGTGGCTGCAGCCATCTTGTGATCATGAGGGAAACAGCTGACAAAGATGGAAAGTACTCGAGTCCCTAACGAGGGCACAGAATGGCAGAAATAACCAACTCTGAAACTGTCCTAACTCCAGACTTCTTATGGAACACTAAACTATCCATCTTGCCTGAACTTTTTCTGGTTGGGTCTTCTGTTCCTTGTAGCCTAAAGTAACCTAACTGACAGCATGTCATGGAAAAAGCATTGGTCATGGCGTTCAGAGAGATTCAAGTTCAAATTCCAATTCTGAAGTGTGACCTTGGGCAAGTCCTCGGACCTCTCTGAGCCTTCTCATCTCTCCCTGTAGGAATACAGTTAAACTTATTCACATGACAAATATTTATGGATACCTGTCTGGAGGCTGCAAATATGAATAGCATGGTGCCGGCCTTAGAGGGGCTCAGCTGGTGGGAGAATCCTGGCATTGGCCCAGATAATGACCATATTCCCTTTAATATATGATAGCATTGATTCTTAGATGCTAATTACTAATAAGAAAGAAAATGAAACCAAGATACAATACTTTTTTATCACAGCATGTTTATTTTATTCTCATCAAAAGAGCTCTATTGGGGCACCTGGGTGGCTCAGTTGGTTGAGCGACTGCCTTCAGCTCAGGTTATGATCCCAGAGTCCCCAGATTGAGTCCCGCATTGGGCTCCCAGCTCCATGGGGAGTCTGCTTCTCCCTCTGACCTTCTCGCCTCTCATGCTTTCTCTCTCTCTCTCATAAATAAATAAAAAAATCTTTAAAAAAAAAAAAAGAGCTATATTCAACCTAATTAAATATGTTTTTAAATTATATATTGGGGCACCTGGGTGGCTCAGTGGGTTAAGGCCTCTGCCTTCAGCTCAGGTCATGGTCTCCGGGTCCTGGGATTGAGCCCCGCATCAGGCTCTCTGCTCAGCAGAGAGCTGCCTCTCTCTGCCCTCTCTCTCTCTGCCTGCCTCTCTGCCTACTTGTGATTTCTCTCTGTCAAATAAATAAATGGAATCTTTAAATTAATTAATTAATTATCACTCTTGGGCATACCCATAAAAAGAAAACCATCAGCAAAATTAATTGCTAAAGGTCTCTAGAACACATTCAGAGTCCAACGCTTCTGAATCACTCTTCTATGGAGAGTGGTCTACGGCCAGGCTTTTGTCACATAACACCGTCCTCTGTCACCAAGAGCGTGGATGACAGCGTGATCCTTCAAAGGCAGCTCCATGGCCATCCCGGCTACTCACAACCACTTTTGCAAGTTCCGGTTCTGGACTTTCTTGGTCTTACCAGAAGGCTCTCTACAGAAGATTTACAGGCAAGAATGCAGACTCCTATTCCTTCCTCAAATAGCCCCTAAGTGGCTTGTGACTTTGACCCACAGGGGTGGATGTCGTCCTGGCAAGTCACCAGGAGTAGCGATCACTGTCAGGCAGGCACAGGTAATGGTCACCATGTCATTGCTATCCCTCTCCAACAGTAACAGTGACAGTGTCGTGCCTGGTGAAAACGCAATAGGAATGTGTGGAAAATCTTCAAAGCAATAAACTGCAGTCACTTGGTAACCTCTGGTGGGATCTGGGCTAACTAGATTTCCAGAACTCTAGATGCTGTAGGAGAACCAACTCCCTCAGCTTTGTCGCGGAGGTAGCCTCTGAGCAGGAGTCCAAATCCTAAAGAAGAATGCACCTTAAAGCCAGGAGAGAGCATTCAAGGCTGAGGGAACAGCCTGTGCCATGGATAGAAGCATAAAGAATCATGGCGCAGTTGGCACACAGCCAGTACTTTCGTGAGGCTTAAGTGGGAGGAAACTAACAAACTATGAGATATGGTAAGAGAATCATATGACCAGATTTTCACCCTGGAGTGATCCCTGTGGCTAGTGAAGGGGCGAAGGGGAAAAGACCGAAGCATAGGACCATTGGGGGGCTGTTGCAGAATGAAGCAGACTTGAGGTGGGGGAAGGAGAGGGAAGCTCATCTCCAAACATAGCCACCAACAAGTCTGCCCACCCCTCTATGCACACGCTGCTCTGCATGTCAAAGGGTAGACTTGGGACACCTGGGTGGCTTGTCGGTTGGGCATCTGCCTTCGGTTTGGGTCACGATCCCAGGCTGGGATCAAGTCCCACATCGGGCTCCCTGCCGAGCAGGGAGCCTGCTTCTCCCTCTCCCTCTGCCACTCACCCTGCTTATGTTCTCTCTCTCTAGCTCAATAATAAAACCAATTAATTAATTAAATCTTAAAAAAAAAAAAAAGAGGTAGACACTAGTTCCCCTCCCTGTGAATCTGAGTGGACATGCGATTTGTTTTGGCCATAGGGTGCAGACAGCTTCTACCTTTCCCTCTGGAAGCCAGCTGCCACGTTAAGAGGCTCAAGGAAGACCAGTGACCGTCTCGAGCCCTGGGATACGGCCACATGAGTGACCTCCATGACGGCAGGGGGAGCACAACCATTCAGCTGAACAACAGCCAACCTAATGAATCATGAGAAACAATAAATTGTCATGTTAAGCCACTAGGTTTTGGTGTGGTTTGTCACGCAGCAATCGCTAACTGATACGTAGAGGGATGAAGAGGTGGAGGAGGATGGGGGGAAGGTCCGGCGGAAAACATCGCGAGCCAGGCCCGCAGCTCATGTCTCTCTGTGTGGGGGGGCAGGGAGAGGGCTCCCTAGACTTGCTGCTGGAGACAGCGCAGAGCCTGAGCCTCTGTATCTTGGAATGCAAGGGCAATGTCAAAAAGCAAAATTCCTTGCTTCTGATGTGATTGGACAAACTGCTTGCACACCCTCTAAGGACAAGCTGCTGTGGAAGCCCGGGGGAAGGGCTCTGCCAGAGGCTCCCGGTGGGGGGAATCGTGGTCCAGTTCCACACAGGAAGAAAAGAGACTCAGAGGAGAGAGAGAGAGAGCCCATGCAGTTATAGGGGTCAAGGTAGGCTTCGTGGAAGAAGAGAGCGTTTCAAGTCTGACCCACCACACTTGGGCACAACCTTACCTCAAACATCTAAAAACATTCAAAAATATTCCTAATCCGTGCAGGGAGGGGGATCTTGGGGTCAGGGGCCATGGTTTCTGGTCCAGACATTGTGACCCACTCGCTGTGTGACTTTGGGCAAATTTCTTGCCTGAGCTTCAGTCTTATCTGTAAAGTGGGAATCAAAAACATTACCAACCTCAAAGATTAGCCAGAAGGATTAAACAAAATAAGGTGTGTGGCCGTGTTTTGACTTTTTTTACATGGCTTTTTTTCTTCCCTGTGCCTTTTGGTTCCACACGAAGGAAGTTTATCTAAATACTCCCGTGTTGTTATTGTTGTCGTCATCGTCATTGTTCGCTAGGCGCTTTTCCCTCCCCACCTTGATGGGTGAGTTGAGGAGGGGCACAGCCCTGCATAGCCCACCCTGTCCCTCTCTTCCTCATCCTTCTGCCTGCTGGCAGACCAACTCGTTCTGCTCTGCCCTCTGCCACCCTGGGAGCCTGTTGACGGCTCCGCAGAAGTCAAGAGAGGGTGCAAAGAGCGAAGAGTGGATTTGAGGGCAAACAGAAAAGCTCTAGCACATCCCCAGCAGGAGACCAGCTCAATAAATCATAGGGTACCCATGCAATTGGGTGACATTCAGTCATTAACAATCATGTTGAGAAAAACTATTTTTTTAAGAAAGCTTTGTCTTTTTTAATTTTTTTTAAAGATTTTACTTATTTATTCATGAGAGACACAGAGAAAGAAAAGCAGAGGGAGAAGCAGGCTTCCCGCTGAGCAGGGAGCCCGATGCGGGACTCGATCCCAGGACCTGAGATCATGACCTGAGCCGAAGACAGCCGCTTAACCAACTGAGCCACTCAGGTGCCCAAAAAAAAGTATTGGAAAAGAATTCATTCTAGGGGCGCCTGGGTGGCTCAGTGGGTTAAAGCCTCTGAGGTCCTGGGATTGAGCCCCACATCGGGGTCTCTGCTCAGCGGAGAGCCTGCTTCCCCCTCTCTCTCTGCCTGCCTCTCTGCCTACTTGTGATCTCTCTCTGTCAAATAAATAAATAAAATCTTTAAAAATAATAATAATAATTCATTCTATCTTTCGGTGAAAAGGTACAGATAAAACATACAACATAATGCAACTTTGGTCAAAAAACAGACCCACACAGGTAAAACTGAGGAAGGTTAGTCCTAGGTGACCAAAAAAAAGCTAGCATAAATTTTTTGTTCGTTTTCTTCTCTGAATTCTGAAAACTGTCCATATTGAATATTAGTGGGGCTTAAGCAGCCTCCATAAATGCCCCTGTTTTCCCCATTCAGGCTCTGAACTAACGGAAGGGAATATAAAAGAGAAAACAAGTAGAGGTCAAAGTATCAATTCTATTACTGGGGCTAGCAGGGCTGGAAGCTGGGCTTAGAGGTACAGCAGCCCGGTCTTCCTAAAATTGAACCCCTGAATCAGACAGACTTACACAGGCAGCGTGAGTAGCTGCCCCCATCACAGAGGCAAATGGCCTTGAATTCAGCAATAATCATAACAACAATCACCATCACGGCTTACTGCGCAGTTTCTGTGTCCGACAGGCTGTGCTAAGTGTCCGACACACATCCACACACTGAATCCACACAACAGGCATCAGAGGTGTATTTTACTACCCTCCTTCTTCAGACAAGGAAATGGGGCACACGAGTTTAGGTCATTTTCCCAAAGACATTCAGGCAGACAGCTGGGACTTGCCCCCAGGCTCCCCTGGCCTTCCTGTTTGGAGGGACTGCCTCCAAGGGCACATCTGTGAACTTGCCCATAAGGGAAAGAAAGGTCAGGCTGTAATGCCAGGATTTGACATAGGCTCAAAGTTGGCCACAAAGAGACTCCCAAAACTGTGATGAGGTCCGTTTTGATGAAACAGCCACTCACACACTTTGTCCTGGTAGACAGGCCAGCATAACGGAAAATGAACTGGCCTTCAATTCAGACAACTGGGGGGCCCATGGAACAGTTCTGTGACCCCCGAAAGGGTCCCTCTCCTTCCTGGGCCTCAACTTCTCTTTCTGTGGAGTGAGGGTGTTGAGCAGGTCGACTGGGAAGCCCCCTTCCAGCTTGGATATGCTGAGGTTCTGGCAGGGCTCTGAGGTCCTGCGGCCCCTGAGGGGAGGGAAGCCTGGAGCTGCCCAGCAGAGCGCATCCTTGGCGCATGGGCCACGGGTCTTGCCCAGAAAAGAGGTTTGGTTCTGAAAACAACACAACTGTGTCCACCCTCCGACATCCCCTGGCTCAGCTCCCATGCCTGGCTGAGCCGAGGAGAGAGCCAGACAAGGACACATTAATACATAATGAAGTCTTGCCCTGATCCCTGTGACACTCCGTGAACTCCCATCGGAGTTCCCTCACTTTGAGGACCAAACATTCAAGCATCAGCAGAGGGAATGGAAGCAGCTCTGCCCATTTAAAGTGAGTGTAAGAGACGACAGAAGCTACCACCATTGTAGCCAAAGCACCAGCTCAAGAAAATGGAGGGACACTGGGCAGCTGAGAACATATAAGTGATGGACCCTGGCCTCCCCACCACCTCCTAAGGCTTATCACCAACATGTGCAACTTTCTCCACAAACACCTTCTCTCTGGCCTGAAGTGACCCTCAACCAGGGACAGAGACAATACCCCAGTGTCCTCAGCCATGAAGTGAGAGAACTCTGAGATGAGGTCACACTGTCTTCCAGAGTTCCCAGGGGGATCGGGTCCAGATGCCCACAGTGGAACTGGCAATCCTCTGCCTTTGCTGTTCTCCACCCGTGTTTCCTGGGATCCACTCCTGAACAAACTACAGGGACTCAACTTTTGGTGACTTTGCAACGGGTCAACCCGGCTAGGTGAAACTACATTTCCCAGAATTCCATTTCCTGGACGTTTCCAGCTAAGGTTGGTCACAAAGGAATTTTTGCTGGAGGTTTGGAGGGCAGCAGGGAAGTGCAGCCATTTTGTGGCTCACACACACCATGACTCAGCCCGTTGGCATGAGGTCCGCACCTGCTGCTCTTCCCCTGGACCTTGCCTCAGCTTCTCTGACCGCTAGGGCAGGCACATGGGTTTAGCTCTGTGACACAGGACCCCGGCTTCTGCAGGACACACCCCACCATCAGAGGCAACAAGAGCAGACCTCAACTTTGGAGAGTTCTCTTAAGGTTCCACTTGTCCTTGCTGTCCCTCCCTTTCCACTCATCTTCCCTCTCTGTCTGTCTCCAATATCAGGCACTGTGATCACTGCCTTACAGAGACTCCCACAAAGGATAAAGACTGGTCCTTATAACAAATACCCTTAAATGTGGATATGTATTGTCCCAGAAGAAAAATCAGAGACAATGTATGTCAGTGGGGGGCCAGGCAAACCCCCACGGGGAGACACATAGGATGTTTTGCTCCTGGTGGCAGGTGGACCTCTCTGACTGAATCCTCGCCCATACACCTTGTCTCAGATTCTGCTTGTGGGGGAACCCAAACCAAGAGAGCCAGGAACTCCCAGAATGTATTGGGATGAATCGGTTAGACTTGAGGTCCACAGAGGCGGATTGAGACATCGCCAGGGACAGAGCATCCTCAAGACAATATTAGGATGTCGTCTTGACCCCTCCCTCCCGGCTGGCAGGGCCCATATGCTACACAATCAAGCTTTATACTCACACCTCACACTTCCTCCTGTTCTCAGAAAACAACACTGGCGTACTCTTGAGCATCCAACAAGAAATATTTCTGTGAAAATGTCAACAACATTATCACTTTCTTTTTAAGTGGTGGCATATTCCCTGGTGCTCAACATCAAGAACCTTGGTGCAGAATCAGCCTGTTCTCCAGGGGTTCAATCAAAAACCGAATTCCCAAGAGTTAGAGCCATGCAGCCCTCCGTCCAGTGAAAGGACTTAGGGCTCAGCTGGAAGCAGGCTGGGACTTTCAGGGCAATCTCGGAGGTTGGGACCCCGGAAGCCCGGGAAGCCTCACAATCATCATCTCCAAGCAAAGCTGTTTGTTCCCTCCTCAGCTTTCCCACGGGACTCTGCAAAAACATGTATTGGCCCATTTACCACCAGGCCATGTATCACTGCTCTACCTGAACTTGAGCTTCTCCAGAACAGGGTGCTGATGGCAAGGCAGCCTCCCTGGCCCCCAAGGCAGTGCCTGGGGGAGTGTAGTAAAGGAGATCAAAGGAAAGGTGCTCTTATGGTCCCCAAACACTGACCCTCAAAGAGCACTGTCAGGACTTTTCCTCCTCCTTAAGCAGATAAAGAAACTGAGGCCCAGGAAGGACAAAATTACATAGACTATGATCTCCTTGAAGCAGGAATGATGGCTTGTTTGTCTCTGCTTTCTCAGAACCAGTACTGGACCTGACACAGAGTAGGCATCAATAGTTGCTGAGTGAATGAATGAATGAATGAATGAATGAAGCTCGTCCTAATAAACCTAGAACTGGGGGGAGGTGCCTGGCTGACTCAGTGGGTAGAGCATATGACTCTTGATTTCGGGGTTGTAAGTTCAAGCTCACACCGGGTGTAGAGATTACTTGAAAATAATTTTTTTTAATAAAAATAAATAAACCTAGAACTGGAAGTCAAACCTCCTGACTACCAGATCCTTCTAATTCCTTCACGCCTCCCCCAGCCCACCCTCAAGTTCACATCTGATCAAAAACAATTGCCTTTCCATTGTTGGCCCAGAATTCTCTCGGCTTATTCACCCGGAATCCCCTCAGGTGGCTCACCCAGAGTCCTAGCTCCTCATTTGGGAAAGCAGAACTTTTGGGATAGCGATCAAAGGCATTTTAAGGGCAAAGGCGTGAAAAACCGTGGTTGCTAGGGCAGCTTTTCCAAGTCCATGGGCTGAGAGTCTCCAGCTGTGAAAAGGAGCATAGAATTAAGACAGCTTTCAGTCCTCACCACCACCTCCAGCCCTGCGTTCCCCACATAATGGTCACTGGGAGATATTAGCATCTAAATTATTTTAAGGAGATGTAATAAGATTCACCCAGCAGGCCATTAATGACGAAAGAGATTATTACTGGAAAAAATCCAAGACTGATTTTGAGCAGAGTTGGTTCATCTAAATGACCCTTTCCCTGCACCTCAGATGATCCTGGTCCCCAGAGATTAAACAGATTTGAAAAAGTAACTGCCGTGGAACATGCTCACGTTTATGCAAGCGGATCTTACGGAAGGAATCTCTAGAGAATTAGGGTCAGGAGTGCATAGCAGTGAGATAAATGAGATGTTCCCTGAATCGTAAGAATCCTCTGTGGCAGAATTTACAGGAAGCATCTCCAGTCTCCATATTTGGCAGGCGTCCAGCCAGAGTTGTCAAGTATTAGATTAATTTTAATTCAATGCAAAAAACCACATTAGTGTAGTGTTGCAATTGAGAGTTGAAACATACAAAAGCCAAGAGTCCTTGAAGTGAATCATTCCAAAGCCTGAGCATCATTTCAAGCGTCCATCAAAAAAGGCACATTCTTCAGAGCATTCCCCAGCTATCTGCCACCTTCAAATCATACTACTTCGCCAGGTAAATGGGCCACTTGGCAACGACCTGAGGGGACAGAGCTGCTGATGAATGTTACTCCACAGGTCCTGGTCACGGGAGTTAAAGTTCAAACTCCTTGACACGGTTTTCAAGACCTTCCACCATCTAGCTTCAGTCGCCCTCCACAACCTCATCTTTCAGCACGCCCCTCCATGGTGTGCAGGCTGCAGCCACACCGGCCCTTTGGTGACCACTGGTAATCTTCCTGCCATTCTTCACCTGCACTGCTCGCTCAGTCTGCTCCACTCAGAGCCTGGAAGGGAGCAGCCCCACACGCGGCGCATTAGGAGGCCTCCCCTCCTCCCCCCAGCCTCTGCTTACCGTGGAGGGGACGGGGAGCTCCTGACCCAGAGGAGGCAGTCTGCTAGCTAACCATCCCTGAATCCGATTTCTCTTGAAAATTTGAACTAAGAGATACAAATGAGAGTTTGCCTTGAGTCCACAAATAGGGGAGATATTTTGAAGCAACGTGCAACGATGAGCAACCAAAGAGTCACCTCACAGAGAGAACAACACAAGAGACCACAGAATGGAGATAGAGAAAGGATGGGTCTGGGTTCTTGCTTCTCTTTCGAGACTCCTCATCAAGCCTACTGCTGCTAGGGCCTGAGAGATAGCCCCCATCTCCTGAGGAATGATTTCTCTCACAAAAAATTCTGAGTAAGTGGCTTTCACGGGATCCCTCGATTCTCACTAGCAACATAAAACAGTAGCCCCCTTGAGGTAGATAATGCCAGTCATCCAACCGGTCACCCAGCAGATGCTTATATGAATGGCCTAGAAACTGTATCCCCCACAAAATCTGCATCCAGCTGTACCCCTCCAGCCTCTTTCTGCTGAGGGGCCTCACCCCTGGCAGGAAGCCCTATGAGTGGTATATTAATCAGGCTTCTCCAGAGAAACATAACCAATAGAATGTGTGTCTACACAGAAAGAGATTTACTTTAAAGGAATTAACTCCTATGATTATGGAGGCCGGCAAGTCCAAAATCTGTAGGGTAAGCTGGCAGGTTAGAGACCCAGAAAGAGCCCAGGTTGAAGTTTGAGTCCAAAGGCCACCTGCTGCAGAATTCCCTCTTGCTCAGGGAAGGTCAGTCTTTTGTTTATTCAGCCCTTCAGCTGATTGGATGAGGCCCATCCACACTAGGAAGAGTAATCTGTTTTACTCAAAAGCCCCTGATTAAAATGCTAATCTCATCCAAAAATACCCTCACAGAAATATCCAGAATAATGTTTGACCAATATGTAGGCACCATGGTCCAGCCAAGTTGGTACATAAAATTAACCATTACAGGTAGTATCTATTTTTAAATGACCCTGACACACCGGACACAGGCTCCTGATCATACCCCTCCGGCCTGTGGAAGTTCAGTGTGGTCACAGCCTCCTCTACCAGCCTCTCAGCTGTAAATTATGTTTAAGTCCATGCTGGTCACCCCTACACTGTGTCGCAAGCTCCAGGAGTAAGGTAAGGCCTTCTTTTTAGGCTTAGAATAACACACGCACACACACACACACACACACACACACACACACACACACCTAACTCTGTGAAGGGGGTGGTGGGGGGAAATGCCATAGCACTCCAAAAACTTTTTCAGAAAAATGATCTCTCAATTGTCTTAGAGCCTATGCCAAAACCCAGACACAGAGTATCATCTCGACAGTCTTACACTAGCTCTGGGGGGTTGCTATGTATTATGACACCTCCACCAGTGGCCTTGCCGCTGGGCCTTTGCTTAAAGCCTGCCGCTCAACCAAGAATGCCCTCTTTTCTCTTCTCTTTTCTCAAACCCCCATGAAGCCCGGTACCATGTGGAAGAAAGTTCAAAAAAGAGAAACCTAAGCCTGCATCCCTCATTGCACAAAGCCAAGGCCCTGCAGTTACCCAGGCCGGCCCTCTTAGAAGACAACTTGGAAACCATCTGTCCTAGTAGCAGCTTACCAAAGTATTCCTACATTGTCCTCTTCCCAAGAGGATTTCAAGAAAATGCCATTTTCTTTGTCATGTTGCAGTTCCAGTTATTACTGGAAAAATATACCGTTTATACCATTGCCATCTGCCCAGCTATCCCACTCAGAATCCAGCTCTGGGTGCCTGGGCGGGGAGGGCTGGCCTGACCCAGCTGGACCTCATGTTGTCCAGAGGAGCTTGGAGCAGCCTCACCCAAGACTTTGGAACATCATTAGTAGGGATGAACTCCACAGAAGCCATGAGGGAAGCTGAGGTCCAAATGCCACCAGAGGAGAGTCAGGCAAGCTGTGACTCCAAGAGAGACCAGGGGAGGGTGAACTGAGCCCAGGGGACTTTTGTCTCCTCCTTGCAAAAGCAAGAGGGATGTCAGAGGTCACCAAGTCCAAGCTTTGGGACTTTCTAAAGCCTCACTTGACTCCTCCTCAACCCTGAGATCACGACCTGAGCCGAAACGAAGACTTGGGCACTCAACCGACTGAGCCACCTAGGTGCCCCCACCCCAAGATTTTTTTAATTAAATGCTTATTAAGCAAGCACTCTGTGTTAGGCTTTGCACTGGACATTTCCACTGGTAGTTATCACATTCACTTCTCTTGGCCACCTGCAAGGTTAGCATCATCAGTCCCATTTTACAGATGATTGAACCAAGGCCCAGGAAAATCAAGCGCATTGTCTAAATAGTATAGAGTCAAGATTTGAACCCAGACCTGTTGACCAAGTCCAGCCCTCCCTGCATGATTTCCGAGCTGATGGGAAGCAGCCTGCTACCTCACAGCAGACTAGCTTACACTGGAGAACCTCTGACAGAAAACTATAAAACTCTCTGGACAGTGACTCTATATGTTAGACTCCAAGTCTTAGAAGAATCTGATGGTAGAGATATAAAAATGGGCAGAAGTATACCCATTTTTAAACCAGCGTTCCAGATGGAAAGGAGTATTTGGCCATCACAAGTGATATGTGGCTGCTAGGGGGAGGGCAAAGGCCTGAGCAAGTCAGTCTCCTTATTTGGGTCTCATTTCCTTCATTTGTGTAAGAGTGGGGATCACAGTTGGGATGGCAAATAACCAACTAATGTGCCCTATTCTTTCTTCCCACATCCATGACAGATGTTGCTAATGGAGTACCACATCTTCCTCCCAACACAGCCTTCCAATATTTCTCAACACAGTGTTCCAAGCAATCACTACAGACCATTCATTTGCCTATGAAACTCTTTGCTAGCGTTAGATCCACTCCATTCTTCCAACTATAAATAGAAGCATACAACATAGGGCCCCTGGGTGGTGCAGTTGGTTGAGCGACTGCCTTCAGCTCAGGTCATGATCCCGGAGTCTCGGGATCGAGTCCCACATCGGGCTCCCAGCTCCACGGGGAGTCCGCTTCTCACTCTGACCTTCTCCCTTCTCATGCTCTCTCTCACTCTCTCTTAAAAAAAAAAAAAAGAAGAAGAAGCATACAACATAGCTACTTTTTGCCCAGTGATGGTCCACTGCATCTTTCTCACATGGAAGCTCTCTGACTCTGACCCTTCCACCTCCCTCTTTCACTTATAAGCGTGATGGTAATTATATTGGGCCCACTCAGATAATCTGAAATAATCCCCCCATCTTAGGATCCTTAGTTTAATCACATCTGTAATGTCCCTTCTGCCCACATCAGGTAACAAATTCAGAGGTTCCAGGGGTTAGAAGATGGACATCTTTGGGGGCTACTTAGTTTGTCCACCACAAATGTCTCATGGGATCATGTCTAAGGACTAGATAAAAATCATTCCTGTAAATAGTTTAAGCCCAATGCCCAGCAGTCGGTAAACCCTCAATAAATATTAACTATTGTTACTGCTATTTTCCCAACCTCCAGCCTGTGCTGACTGCAAATAAGTGTTCCATAAATATTGGACAATATGAGATGCTATTGCCGCTATTGTCACTGGGCCCCCCGGCCCTGCACCTTAGCACCCCTCCTCGAGGGCATTTGTTATGCTCTATTGTCCGTAATTGTTTACATGTCACTCCCCCCATCTCTTCAAGGACAGCAATGCCAAGCAAAGCAGCACTGGCCTCCCACAGGGCCTGCCATAAAGTGGGCCCCCAGGAAACATGCCAGGAGAGGCTGAGTAAGGGCCAGCCCCTGTGGTGTTCAGGACGTGGGCACAGTCTTGGGGCTGGATTCCAGGGCTCTGATTCTCAGGACAAAGGTGGAGCCACTGTCCAGCTTTCACTGGTGGCATGAGATTAGCCACTGTCAACCCTCTGAGTGTGGCTGGGGAGGCAGAGCCGAGTGACTCCCCCCACCACCACCACCATTTCCACTCCTGGCTAAGATACCAGTCTTCTGGAGGACATGTTCAACACTATTAACCCGCATGCACAGGGGCCATGCTTGGGGCAGAGCAAGACCTTGGTCTGCATTTGTTTCTTTGTCCAAATGCATGACTGGTAGTCAGCCACTGGCCTGGAATTTTCTGTTTAGCAATCTCGTTCTCTTCTGTTGGGAGAACTAGCCTGAGGCAGAGACTGGACACACCTTTGTTCTCAGAGCTCCCCTTGATGGGTCCTCATGTGACCCAAGAGCAAGGGTAGAAATTCAGAACCCACCGTGTTTTAACTCTTTCCTCTTGTAGTGATGGGGTGTGGGGCAGGCTAATGTGGTTAAGTTGCGGGTATTCTCCCTTTGCTCTCCTATCTCATTGCACCGCGAAGGTGGCCAGGCCCTTCCTTGCCCCCTTTCCTTAGGGAGCTGCAGTTGACCACAAAAGGTCCAGAAAGGGGGCAGAAGTTACCTGCAAATCACCCCCTTCCTGGCTTTTGTTGCTTAAACCCTGAATTCTTCAAAGAAGAACGTCTATGACTATCTCCCTGCCCACATTATCCAGCTTTCCTCTCTTTCTAGCCCCCCACCCAGGGTACACACGCTCACCCATGCACGCGTGCCGGCGCGCACACACATGAACAAACATGCATGTGTACACACGCGCACACATGCATGTGCTCAGCCATACGTGCATGCACACACATATGCATATACATTTGCCCACACGTACGTGATGTGTGCACGTGCATATTCAAGGGTGCCTGCCTCTACGAATACATGGCCACGTGTGCATGCCCACTACACACATGTGCACACGCCCACGACGCTCTAGTCATATTGAACCTCTTCAGTTCCTGAACTCACCCTAATTCCTTCTCTCACACCTCACTATCCAACCCCCAAGGCCTTTGCATCTGTTTCATCCTCTTTCTGGAGCATACTTTACCTTCTGCCCCTTTTTATCTAGCTCCCTCTTTGTCTTCTACCAGATCCAAACTTGAATTCTTGGCACTCAGGACTATAAATGCCTGTTTACTCCTCTGCCTGAGCAACAAAATACACAAGTCCATTTTGGTCACCTTTATATTCCTCATACCCAGCATGTGCCTGTTGTGACCATTTGAGAAATGAAAGGGTAGGTGGATGGATGGGTGGACAGATGGATGGTTGGGTGGATGGGAATAACAGCAAAGCACTGGCTCATACCCAGGCTTACCCCAAGGAAACTGTTTAAACGCCAGCCCCCTCTGAGGCCCCAGGATTCTTATCTATGCCCCAAAATGGTCCTGATTGTTTCCTATGCACCGCCTTGGGGCTCTTGGGGCAGATTCAGGATAAGGAATTAGGGGTTACCCTGTAGTTTAACTATGATCTAGAAACACCTTCACAATCTCCAAGTAATTAACATTTCATCAGGCTGGCCTGGTCCTCTCGTGGACATTTAGATGCATTGTGACTTGAAGTGAAAGCCCATTGCTGATAGCGTATCGGGGAAATCTCCATGAGATACAGTGCCTTGTCCCAGTCCAAACTGATGGTCATGCCAAGCGGAGAGATAACAGGTTGAGTGCTCCCAGGAGAAGCTGGTGGCTGAGGACATGGATGAAAAATGGCTGTGGCATGCTGGCTTGTGGTGCTGGTTCATTCTCAGAACAAATGAGGTTCCTGCCCTTGGGAAAAGCACTGTTCAGAGTTTTCTCTCTGGGGAGAGACCCGGAAGGGGGGATAACCTGAATCCCTTGTCAAACTTACACCACTCTCCCCCAACAATGCCACCTCCCTGCTTCCCCCCCCCACCCCACTAACCTCCACCCTGTGAATTGGGCACCTTAGCAAACTCAGAAAACCAGCCTCATTATAGCTTCATTTTCTTCTCCATCCTTCCATCCCCAAACCCACTCCTCTTCCAGGGTCCCCACCAATAAGTGATGGCCCCATCTGCTCCTCACAGGTCACAACCCTCAGCCTTCCCCAGTCTCTCCCCCCCTATCCCACCCCTCCCCCCACCCCACGAGCAACAACAGTTGCTCCCTGAGTGCCCCTCGCTCTCCACCCATCATTTCTGTCTGAACTAGGGGAAAGCATCCCACAGGTGCTTCCTTTTTCAGCGCCTTCCCAACTCAGTTCTTTTCCCACAAAGCCAACCTTCTCATACACATTCACACCCTTGTGCAAAAGCATCTCTTGAGCACCTACTATGTGCCACACACTTTGTTCAGTGCTGAGAACACCAAAGCAAACAAGACACAAAGTGGATTCTTTTGCTCTCCTGTCGGTGGCTCTCCATCGCCTCACTGTGGAGGCCATGCTCCTTGGCAACCCCCACCGGGCCCCCCCACCATGAGGCCACTGGCTGATCTCTTTGGCCACAGCTCCCCTCAAGAACCCAAAGGTTCAGCTATCACAAGACAACTCACGGTCTCCCATGCCAAGCACAGTCCTGTCCCCATGCCTTTCTTCCTCCCCTTTCTTTCTCTTCCCCTTATGAAAATCCTTCCCTGTTCTTCAACAAGAAATGGCTCAAATGACATTTCTTCTGTGGAGTTGCCATAATTCCCCAGGTTGGAACTAATCACCCAATTCTCTTTGCTTCCAAAGCAGAGCTCTAATACTAGCATTATAACATTTATTTCTTCCAGGTTTATGGTTTAGGTAATGAGGTGGGGAAATTATTATCTAGCAGCTGATGCCAGTATTTCTCTTAGGGAGGAAAATGTTGTCCTTTGGGAAAATACCTTGAACTCTAGCCCCCAGGTGCCTCCCTTGGGGTTTACAGATTCAGGGGGGGTCAAGAGTTCTTAGCTGTGTTCCGGGGAGGGCAGGGGAGGGAGGGTCCTCCCACACACTGCCTCCCCCTGGGGTCCTCTCTGAAGAGGTGGCACAGAGCAAAGACATGAGGGAAATGAGGGAAATCTTGGGGAAGGGCATTGCAGGAGGATGGAACATAGAGGTAAGGTGCTGGGGTGAAGAAGCATGATGTATATAGGGAACAGGAACCTGTGGCTAGCATGTTAACTTCTTGGGGCATGGAAGCCCACTTAGGGCCACTTGTAGCTTCTGTCCCCAGAACACACATGAGCACAGGTGTGCACAAGTGTTACCCTGAATTCCAGAAGGTTCACGGACCTTCTGAAGCTAGTCATAACAAGTGAGTGGGATACATGGAGCCCAGGTTAAGAAAGGCTGCACTGAGCACGAAGGTGAGCCCGAAGATGAAGCTGGAGCCACAGGCAGGAGGCTGGTCATAGCGGATGCTGAACATCCCATCCAGGGCTTGGGGCTTGATTCTACTCTGATGGGCTGTGTCAGCATGAGTTATGAAAGCCATCACAGGATGCCTCGAGATTTAGGGAGAGGTGTGGACAAGAGATGATGAGGAGAATCAAGAAGGGGACAAAAGAGGACAAATTAAAGAAGCACCTAAAAGACGGGTTATATTCAATCCCTACGGCAGCTCTAACAAATGACCACACATCTGGTGGCTTAAAACAACACAAATTAAATCCCTCGGAGCTCTGGAGGCCAGAAATCTGAAGCCAGTTCCGTGAGGCTAAAGGCAAGGGCTGATTCTTTCTAGAGGCTCTCAGGAAGAACACATTTCCTTGCCTTTCCTAGCTCCCCAAGGAAAGCTGAGGCATAGCAGCCTTCACTGGTCTCCCTGAAGACACCTCTGTGGCCTCATGGACAGTCACACTGTCACCCTGGGACTGGGGCACCCACTACCCAGATCCCATCGTGCCTCTGCATCAGCCACCTGCCCAACCTTCCTGGTCCCCAGTGTTCCAGTCATGCCCCTCCCACTGTGGGCAGCCACCAGCCCACTGTCCTTCCGGGACCAACCAGGTCCACTCTCACCCCAGCCTCCAGTCTCTGCCACAGCCCCACCCCTGCCCCGCTGAGGTAGCAAATGGCCGTCCCGCCTGGCCTCGCTCCCCCCAGAATTCTGAGAGAGAGAGAATGCAAATGGGGAGGAGGGAAAGGAAACAATCTTTTTTTACTCTGCATTCTTCTCAAGTGTTTGGAAGTCAAACTTTTGCCATAAATCTCTATAAATACTGAGAGAAAGTACAGTGGTTAAGGACACAGGTGCTGATGTAAGACATCTGGGTTCAAATCTGGCTCCTCTACTTACAAGCCAGGTGACTCTAGGTGAATTGTTTTATCTCTCTGCAGCTCAGTTTTCTTACCTGTATAAATAGAAAATACCAACAAAAGAACACCAAGTGCTTCCCATAGTACCTAACTATTACACCGGTGCAATAGTTAAAAGACACAGTCAATCTGGTTTTGAATCTCAGTTCTATTACCTATTAGCTCTGCAGCCTTGGGCAAATTGCTTAACACTTCTGTGCCTCAACTTTCTCATCTATCAGCCCTCAGTAGGGCTGAAGATCATCATTGTATCTACCTCATAGAGTTATTATGAGGAATAAACGAGGTAGTGTACCTAAATCACTTAGAAGAGTAGCTGGAACAGAGTAAGCACTGTGTAAATATTATCAGTTATTATTACTTAATAAGCAAATATCAACTATTATTATAAATACACATTGCATAGTTATTGACATAAATAAGATCTTACTGCTAATATCATTCTACAACTTGTGTTTTATACTTAACAATATGTTTTGCATTTCTTGGACGCATTTTCACATCAATATATAAAGATGTATTTTATTCTTTTTTAACCATGGTACTACTGGCTCACTGCACTGACCATAAGAAGGAAGTACTCAGCTTATTTAACTATTCCCTTGTTGGTAAGCACTTTGGTTGCTCCTAATTTTTTGCTTTTATAAACCATGTTGCAATGACCATCTTTGTTCTCTGATTAGTCCATAAGTATTTCTCTGGGAAAGATAACTACAAGTGGAATGGGCAAGTTGCAGGGTCTGTGCATTTTTATTTTATTTTATTTCCTCATTGCATTTCCACCTTTTTTTTTAAAAGATTTTATTTATTTATATGACAGAGAGAGAGAGAGAGATCATAAGTAGACAGAGAGGCAGGCAGAGAGAGAGGGGGAAGCAGGCCCCCTGCTGAGCAGAGAGTCTGATGCGGGGCTCGATCTCAGGACCCTGAGATCATGACCTGAGAAAAAGGCAGAGGCTTTAACCCACTGAGCCACACAGGTGCCCCCATTTCCACCTTTTTTATTGAGGTATAATTGGCATATAACATTATATTAGTTTCAGGTGTATAACATAATGATTTGATATTTGGATATGCTGTGAAGTGATCCCCATATTAAGTCTACTTTTCCCTTGGCACCATATAGAGTTATTTATGTAATATGTAATACAATATTGTTGACTATAGTCATCATGCTGTATATCATCTCCCCATGAGTTATTTTATAACTGGAAATTTGTACCTCTTGACCCCTTCTCCTATTTTTTCTATCCCCTACTCCCTCCCCTCTGGCAATCACCAATCTGTTCTCTCCATCTTTGAGTTTGGTTTGGTTTGGTTTGGTTGTCTATTTGTTTTGTTTTTTAGATTCTGCATATAAGTGAAATCATATAGTATTTGTCTTTCTCCATATGACTTATTTCACCTAGCATAATACCCCCAAGGTCTATCCATATCATCACAAATTACAACATTTCATTCTTTTATATGGAGGAATAATTTTACATGTGTTTTCTGTATGCATTCTAAAACTCTACATTTTTAATCCCATTCTCCCACATTTATTTTTGATGTCACATTTTACATCTTTTTATTCTGTGTATCATTTAACTAGTTGTTGTAGTTATAATTATTTTTACTACTTTTATCTTTTAACCTCCATGCTAGCTTTATAGGTGATTAGTCCACTACCTTTACTATATACTTACCTTTACCAGTGATATTTTTGCTTTCCTATGTTTTCTTGTTACTGATTAATGCCCTTTTCAGCTTAAACAAATCCCTTTAACATTTCTTATAAGGCTGGTTCAGGAGTGGTACATTCTTTAGTCTACGTTTATCTGGAAAACTTTTCTCTCTCCTTCAGTTCTGAATGATAACCTTGCTGGTTAGAGTACTGTTGGTTAGAAATCTTGCTTGTAGCCCTTTGAATATATCATGCCATTCTCTTCTAGCCTGCAAAGTTTCTGCTGAAAAATCTGCTGATTATTTCATGGGGGTTCCTTTGTGAGTTACAAGTTATTTTCTCTTGTTGCCTTTATGATTCTTTACCTTTTGACATTTTAATTGTGGATCTCTTTGGGTTCATTGTATTTAAAACTTCCTGGATCTGGATGTCTGTTTTCTTCCCCAGGTTAAGGAAGTTTTCAGACATCATTTCTTCAAATAAATTCTCTCTTTATTGCTGTCTCTTCTCCTTCCAGAACCTCTATCATGCACATATTGTCCCACTTGATGTTGCCGATAGATCCCTTAAGCAATCTTCACTTTTCTTAATTGTTTTTTTTTCTTTTCGCTGCTGTGCTTGGTTGAGTTTCACTGCCCTGCCTTCCAGGTCACTAATCCCACCTTCTGTTTCATCTAGTCTGCTGTTGAATCCCACTAGCATATTTTTTGTTTCAGTTATTGTATATTTTAGCTCTGTGACTTCTGTTTCGTACTTTCTTATATTTTCTATCTCTTTGTTGAAGTTATCTCAGTGTTCATTCTTCTCCCAAGATCAGTGAGCACCTCTATGACCATGACTTTGAACTTTTTATAAGGTAAATTACTTATCTCCATTTCATTAAGGTTTTTTCCCAGAGTTTTATCTTATTCTTTCATTTGAAAGAATTAAAGAATTCTTGTTTCCTCATTTTGTTTGATTCTCTGTGCTTGTTTCTATGTAATAGGTGAAAAAGCTGTCTCTCCCAGTCTTGAAGGAGTGATCACAGGAAGACTGAGGATGTGTTTCAGTCTGCTGTCTTTTCAGTACCCTGGGGTGCTAGCTTGCCAGAAACTATCTTTCTGATTGTTTCAGTGCCATGGGGCCCAGAAATGCAAGCCCCCCTGGCCACCAGAGCCAAGCATTTAAGGGACATCCCCTGTGTGGACTTCATGCATGTGCAAGCATTGATGGGGCCACAAGAGAGTGTCACACTGGGGCACACTTGTCCACCAGGTTGGTGGAGCAGTATCACAGTGGTGTACTGGGCCAGGGTGAGCTAGCCCACCAGGTTTGGCAAGGTAGGGCTACAAGAAAGAACAGGGCCAAGGCAAGTGGCACTAGCAAGATAAAGGTAGAGTGCAAGGATGGCAAGTACCCAGCAGCACCAGTGCTAAAAAAGAAGGAGAGTGCAAAAATGGCACCTATCAGTACCTCCTTCCCCAGAGAGAGATCCAACAGACCCCTGGCCCTCTGGCAGACAATTTAAGCTTAGCCAACAAATCTCCTTCACATATGGTCTAGGCGCTTTTCAAGCTACTACTTTTGCGCTGAGTCCTAGGATAAGGGGTCTGTGCATGAGTCCTTTAAGAGCAGAGTCTCAGTTTCTTATAGCCTTTTGGGTCTCCTGGAAGTAAGTCTCACTGATTTTCAAAGCCAGATGTTTGGGGAACTTGTCTCTCCAGGGTAGGTCCAAAGGGTTGGGGTGTCTAATATGGGGCATATCCCTGAGGAATGAATGACCATTGTCATATGCCCCATATTTGTGAGATCCCTCATGCTTATGTGTCACTGTGCTGGGGGGCGGTCGATGCGCAGTTTAGCAAGACTACATCCCTATCTCTCCTCATCTCAATGTGGCCTTTTTATCCTTTTCTGTGGAGGAGGTATTCAGCTAGCTTTCAGGTCTTTTTCAGAGAGAACTATTCTATATGTAGCTGTAGATTTGCTGTGTCCATGGTAAGAGGTGGGTTCAGGGTCTTCCTAGGCCTCCATCCTCAGGATGTGTTGATTTTCAATGGACAGAAGTGGAGGAAGAACACTCAAACCAGACAAGTCCCCAAAGAAACTAGGTTCTTCTTAAACTGGCTGGAAGAGAAGAAGCACATCTGGATTTAGATATTTCTTATGCCTTTTGGGATATTTTGTCTCCTCCAGATGTTCCCTAGATAGCCAGAAAGAGGCATTCCCAGCTGCACCATACTCCTTGTGCATTTTGATTTTTTTTAAGGATTTTTTATTTATTTATTTGACAGAGAGAGAGAGAGAGAGAGAGCAGGAACACAAGAAGGAGGAGTGGGAGAGGGAGAAGCAGGCTTCCCACCGAGCAGGGGAGCCCGATGTGGGACTCGATCCCAGGAACCTGGGATCACGACCTGAGCTAAAGGCAGACGCTTAACAACTGAGCCAGCCAGGCACCCTGCATTTTGATTTTTGATGGATGCTGCTAAGTGGCTGTCCAAAGTGGTTCAACCAACTCATATTATATCCCACAGTGCATGAGAGCACTCGTTTCCTCAACCTTTCCCAACACTAGATATTTTACCTATTTTTATAAATTTCTATCCATCTTAAGGAGGTAAGAGAAAGTTCATTTTACTGAGCCCTGTTTCATGAGGTTGAGCCATCTTTTCATAAGTTTATAGCCATTTGTATTTCTCTTCTGTGATCTGCCTGTTTACAGCTTTAATCTGATTTTCTGTTGGGTTATTTGTCTTTTTTTTATTGATTTTTAGGGCTTGGCGATTGACTAGACGTGAGGAAAGGGGAATTAAAAGTCACACCTAGTCTTCATGCTTGGACAACCGTGGAGACCATCGGGCTATTCACTGGCATGGAAGCACCAAATGGCCAGTGGCCAGGAGGGGTTATTAGTACGTGGTTGGACAGAGGCTGGGACTCCACCCTCTGGGATGCTGCCATATCCCCCTCCCCTCATACACATGGGGCTGGGAGGGCTCCAGACCAGCAGTGTTAGCAACCATCACTCACAAATAATCTATAGCTACTGTGTCTACCATGTACCAGACATTGTCCTAGGCAGTGGGAATGTAGCAGTGAACAGACAGGTGAGATCCCTGCTCTTGGTGAGTTCATATTTTAATTAAAGACAGGAGATTAAAGTAAACAATAAATAAAAAAGTTTATTTCAGATATTGGTAAATGCTGTAAGGCAACAAAACATTAATATGATAAAGAGTATGAATGGGGAGCATCTTTGGTTGGGAGGTCAGAGGAAGACTTTCTGAGGCGATAACATTTGATTCTAGATCTGCATGATGAAAAGGAGACCTGCTGAGATTTGGAGGAAGTACACACCAACAAAAATAGCAGCAGGAGTCAAGGATGAAGCCAGGCAGAGGCTGGATGTTACAGGATTGGAAAGAAGACCAGCATGGTTGGAGAGCAACAAATGTGAGGGTAGGTTGGGAGAGGTAGTAGTAGAAGAAGTTGGGGAAATGGAGAAGGGCCAGATCACACAGAGGCCCTTGAAGCCATGGAAAAGAGTTTGGAGTTTATTCCGTATGAAAAGGAAAACTCTTCAAAGGCTCTGAGTTTCTAATGAGGAAGAATTCCTGATATGATCCATGCCTTAGAAAGTGACTTCATAGAGAATGGATTATAGAGCAACAAGAAGAAACCAAGAAGTCCAAGGTGAATAGTCTATAGGCTATATTTTGGGTAGAGCCTATAGAACCTCTGATAGAACAAGAGAAAGAAAGGAGTCAGAGTTGACTCCTCATTTTCTGGTCTGAGAAATTAAGTAAATTGTGGAATTAGATGGGAAAGATGGTGGGGGTAGATACAGCTGATTTGGGCAGGAGCAAGAGAATCAAATGTTTTATTTCAGATATGCTAAGTTCAAGGTGGTTATTAAACATCCTAGGAGCACTGGGGCTCAGGGAAGAGTCAGAGCTAAAAGTATAAATCTGGAACTTTCTGCAAACCTATGGTATACCACATATTTATTGCTTTGTACCTTGAAATCCAACTCTCTACCTTCTTTCCCCAAAGTACCTAATAGACTTCTCCTACCATCTTGACAAGAGGTTACTTCCCAGTCAACTGCCACTCTGACTGGAGAGCTGAGCTGGAGAAGAAGAGTTGGGTCATTGAAAATCTTCTCATTTTCCCCACCCACTTTCTGAGGCAGACATGTGATTTAAGTTGGAGCTGTCAGACTCTCGTTCCTGGTGCTTTGAAGTTAAAGCAAGTGCCTCAAGGATGGAGGGAAGTTCAAAGATCAGAGTCATGGTGGTGGCCAGTGTGTGAGGATGAGACTTTCCCCCAGGCCTGACTTTCACTGCAGTCCCTGCTCCGAAGTCCTACCTCCTTTTCCCTGCCTGGTCTCCCAGCTCCCATGCCGTCTGGGAGCACCCCAGATTTTGGTAAATGACTCTTTGTTTACAGCAGCCAGAGTTCCTTTCCGTTGCTCAGAATCAGGAACCCTGACTGATATATAATACTTAAAGTCCCGTGGCCAGATGAGGCCACCCAGGATAACAGTACAGAGAAAGAAGGATGGAGGAGAAGACGCGTTCTTTTATAGAGGAGCCATATCGGAACAAAGGCTTGGAGACTGCTACAAACTGAATTATACCCCCACAAAATTCAAGTTGAAACCACACCCTCCCACCCAATATCCTAGTATTTGGAGATGAAGCCTTTGGGAAGTAATTGGGCTTGGATGAAATCATGAGGGTGGGGCCCTCATGATGAGATTAGTGCCCGTCTAAGAAGAGACACACCAAAAAGCTTGCTCCCACTCTCTATCCATGTGCACATAGCGAAGAAAGGCCATGTGAAGACACAGCAAGAAGTGGCCAAGCCAACTACAACCCAGGAAGAGAGCCTTCACCTGACCTCAACCCTGCTGGCCCTTTGATCTTGGGCTTCCCAGGCTCCCAGTGAGAAACAACTTCCTGTTGTTTAAGCCACCCAGTCTCTGGTATTTTGTTGTGAGAGCCCCATCAGACTAAAACAGAGACCAAAACCTCCAGGGCACCAACACCTCCCAGTGGGGGAGGTATTACCGATCTCTTTAATAGCTAACCCAGTCAGGAGCCTTTTTTTCCAAGAGCTGGAATGGAACTGGGATAAGGAACAAGGGATAAGGAACTCTGGGATTAGGAACAAGAGAAGACCTCCAAAGTGGGGATCCTGGTGTGGTGGGAGATGGGCTATGTCCTGTAGGAGCAGAGCTGGGGTGGGGGAGGAGAACAGCCAGAAGGATTTGTTGTCACTGATACTGCCACCAGGGACTTACCCCCAGGAGGTGGGTGATCTGTCACAGTGTGGAGAACAAAGGCAACGTTGCAGTGATGAAGAGGTTTGAAAAAGAAAAAGAAAAAAAAAAAAGGAAGAGGAGAAGGAGACAGTCAGAAGCGGGGAGAAGCTCCTGAGATCCCAAACAGAGAAAATACACCTATGTCCATTCCTACAGCGGGAACCATACAGGAGGGGTCAGAAACCCATCGTGGAACCACTTACAGCTCTCTGGGGCCAGCACCAAGAGCATTCGTCCCCAAGAACATGCATCACCCCCAAGTCCTTGCTCCTACACTGGAGCCTCAGTCCTCACCACTCCAGGAGCAAGATCACTGGCTACCGCAGGGGGTGAGAGCTGAAAAGGGAGCAGAGATCCAAGGGGTGGGGCCAGAGTCTGTGAGGCCTGGGCTATAAGTCCCGAAGTGATCCATGGAACACTACCCCCACTCCTAGGGGGAGCACCCTGGGGCTGGAGATTGGGCTGATGGGCTGCACCGAAGGGATATGGATAAGGAAGAGGTATTCCCACCTGGAGATCACCAGATGTGTAAAACCTGAAGGTTCCCAGGCCTCTCGTTTTCTCACTTTACTGTGCATCCAAATCCCCCAAGGAGCAGATTCCCTGCAATGTGTAGTTTTCAGAAGCCCCACCTTCCCGCTGCCAGGTAATTGAGAAATCCCGGCCTCCACCAAAACCTTCCAAAGGGGCACACTCATCCTCTGTTCTGCCTTCAGCAGGAGCTGCCAAGGTAAAAAGCATCATTTTCAACTGGCCCTTATGTCAAGAAGAAGGAGGAGGACGAGGAAGAGGAGGATGGGAAGCAAGAAAGAGAAAGAAATGAAAATTAAAAACTTCAAAAATTTTTTCAAGTCACACTGCAGCTCCAGTGACTGTAACCTTTAACCCCCCAAAAAGCATCCTTGCAGCTTTTAAGTGTCAATCCAAGTGCGGGGCCTGAATTATCTAACCTTCAGCTTGAAAGAGCCGGAGCAAAAAGGTCAGAAAGAAAACCACAGTACGCGGCAGGAAGTTTTTCTGCTTCGGTTACTTGAAAGGTGGAAGACTTTCAGAGAGGGACATAGCCCAGAGAAATCACCCATTTAAAATAAAAGATCCTCAGCTGAGCAAGGCAAGCCTTTGAAACAGCTAACTTGTGGCTTAATCTGATCCCTTATTGTTTAAATAATTAGAAAGAATCTTTGGAAAACGCAAAATGGTCCCCTCACTCGAATGATTCAAACCTTTGGGCAGCTCCACAATGCCTGCAACCGTGTCCCCCTAAGTATGACCTGCACTAATGGGTGTTGGGCGAATAAAGGGCTCCTCGCTGCTGAACAAGTTTGTAAAAACACTGGATTAAACCACGGGAGACAGGTTTTCCTACAGGACTTGTCAGAGCCCTTTTTACGCTAATGAGCATCAGCCACTGCCAGGACTGCAAGGTGTGCAGCATTTCCATCCCTGACTTGCCCACCATGGAATCCCTGTTTCGAGGAGCATCCCTCAGGACCGTGGCCCCCTGGATGACTTGGGGACTGACAGCAAACCCCTGAGTCTGATGCTCCACGGCCCTTCCACTTCGAGCCTCCTCACCGTCCTTCCACACACCTGCAGCCTACACCTGACGTTCTAACCCCACCAGCGCCTTGCCCTTTACAAAGCACTTGAAACACTTCCATGCTTTGCTCAGGCTGCGCTCCCCGCCAGGGATGCCTTTCCTCCTTGTCTTCACCATCCAACTTCTGCTCATGCTTCAGGCCCTTGCTCAAACACACGGCCTCGATGGGCCTTCACCTGCTCCCTCCTGCAAAAGTTAACTGCTCCCTGTTCTGGGCTCGATCACAGGGCTGATCAACCTGCACTGTGATTAGCCTGAGTCTCTCTGTTATTAATTGAGAGCTTCAAAAAGGCTGGCAGTGCGAGCCGACTACGGAAATATGTGTTGCCAATATTAATAGCTTCCATCTGTTGGCACCTCCTAAGGCCAGGCATTATTGTAAGCCCGTGACATGCATTAACACATGTAATCCTCACAACCTCACTTGCTGGGTAAGTACAACTCTTATCCATTATTATTATCCTGGTTTTATAGATGAGGAAGCTGAGACTCAGAAGGGCTTACCTTGCCCAGAGTCGCGCAACCAGTGGGTGGCAGGGCCGGGACACAGCCCTCTGCTCTCGAACGCTACACTGTGTCCCTTGAGGGCAACAGAGGTGAGCCAGAGCCCAGGGCCGCCTGGTTCCGAAACGACATGATGGCATCAAGGACAGAGGTTCTCTATATATCCCCACGGTGCACCCTTGGGGAATCAGCTCTGCCCTTGGGCTGGCTCCCCTCATGGTGCCAAGCCAGCAGCAACAATTCCAGACATCACATCCGAACACAGCAATGTCCAGAGAAAGGAAGGGAACATGGAGTGGAACCTAAAAGCATTGTCTCCGGAGCCAAACAGTTTTACTGCCGAGGTGTCTGACCACAGGCAAGTGAAGGGTATACAGATATAGCAGAGATGGGGCGCCTGGGTGGCTCAGTTAGTTAAGCATCTCCTTTCAGCTCAGGTCATGGTCCCAGGGTCCTGGAATGGAGCCCCACGTCAGGCTCCCTGCTCAGCTCCTTCTGCTCCCCCCTTACTTGTTCTCTCTCTCTGTCTCTGTCAAATAAATAAATAAAATCTTTTTTAAAAAATTTACGAAGATGGAATGGGCTGTCTTAAAAGGAGCTCCCCATCTTCTATCACCCCAGGTTTCAGCTTTTAAAATTCTTCCACCCCTTCTTGGCCTAACACACCTACTCTTTAGCCTCACCACCTCCAGGAAGCCTTCCCTGATGGCACCGCCCCCTCCAGCTGGGTTCAGTTTCCTTGCCGAGTGCCTCTGGGTAGTCCGTCCTTGCCTCATTGTTGTACTCACTCCCAGGAGCCTGCAATTACTTGTTTCACTGTCTGCCCTCCACACCAGACCACGAGCTGAGGGAAGGCAGGAAGCATCTATCTTGTCACCATCCCGTGGTGAACTGCTACAGTCCCCACCCCATGCGGGGGGCTTCAGAAACATTGGAGCAGAAGACAGAAGGTCACTTAACTGAGGTATTGGTGCATGGGCTCGGCAGTGCAGCTCGGTCACATTCAGGCCTTGAGGTGGACAATCCTCAGGCACATTAGCTTGTCCTTGTTCAGGAGAATGGAGGAGCCACAGGTTCGCGTCCAAAGAACAAGGTGAGCCTTGTGCAAGAAAAATGTCTCCTTCGGAATCCTCCCACCATCTGGGATAACCTTCCAAACAGTACAGTCAAGAGTCAAAGGGCAAAGCACAAACCCTTGAGCCACGCAAACCCTAGAGGCTCAAGATCTAAGTCCGCGGCTTCCTGCCCATGTTTAGGGGCAAGTGTCCTCATCTCTCTGGGCCTTATTTTCTTCATCTGTAAAATGGGGTTATAAGCGATACTTCCTCCAGAGGGCAGTTATAAAAATTAAATAAGAAGAGTTCTACAGAGAGGCCGGCACATAGTCAATCCCCCATAAGCACTGACTGCTCTTAGGGGCGCCCGGAGGGGGGGGGGCGGTGCGCTCAGGCGGTTAAGCATCTGACTCTTGGTTTGAGCTCAGGTCATGATCAGGGCTCAGAGCTCAGCAGGGAGTCCGCTTCCCCTCTCCGTTTGCCCCTCCCCCCACTTGCGCACTCTGCCTCTCTCAAATAAATGAATCTTTAAAAAAAAAATCAAACCCTGACTGCTCTTAGCAGTGTGCACGTTCACAGTGACAAAGCAGGGCAGAAGCGGTGGCCTGTTTTGTTTTTTCAAAGATTCATTTATTTATTTGAGAGCGTGCTTGAGCTGGGGGAGGGGCAGAGAGAGAAACTCCTCAAGCGGACACAGGGCTCGATCCCACGACCCTGAGATCATGACCCGAGCCAAAACCAAGAGTCAGCCGCTCAGCCAGCCTGGTGCCCCGGCAGCGGTCTGTTTTATAACCATATCTCTGGGCTTAGTCTCTGGAGCCCCAAAGAGATTTGCTGCTGGCAACAGCACGGGGGACAAAGGGTGTAAGTTTCGCTGGACACCGTGCACACCACTGCCCCTCAACAAAGATGAACTCATGAAGATGGAGACGAGGTCATCGATAACAGCTGAAAAATGCAGGACAGTGGGCAGAGTCAAAGCCAAGCTCTCTGAGTAATACTGGCTAATTGCATATTGAGCTGGGGAAGGGTTTTAGCAATAGAGCTCGCATCAATTTATCCTCTAGGGCAGTTTTAGGAAATCCCTGCAGCATAAGTTGTTGAGAAGCTCGACAGTACGTCGAAAGGGTATGGACAAGCAGTGAGGACATTTTGATTCTAGCCCCAGATCTGCCTGCCACTTGCTTACTGACCTTGAACAGCCCCGGCACCGCCCTGGCCTCAGGGAGCCCCAGCGACCTCACACATGCCCTCAGGTTCTGGGGCAGGTCTCACAGCTCGGTGGCTAAGGCGGCAGCCTTTCCTGGGTTCAAATCCCTGCTGCAGCACTTAGAAACTGTCACCCTTAGCAAGTCATCCAATGTCCCTGAGCAAGTCTTGAGCTTGTTTTATGTCAATTGGGGATTATAATTGTACCTACTTCACAGGACTTACCTACCTCTGTTCTCCTACCAGCTCTTATGAGGATTAAAGGAGGTAATTACATAAAGCTCTTAGCCGGTCCCGGCACAGGAGCATTCAGTAAGTGGTAGCTGTTATGATTATTTTGAGTCGGTAATTCTCTTGGCACTTTTGATAACAGTGAAGTCTGGGAAAACCTTGCACATACTGTGTATTTGACAGAGATGCATAAATCCCCTCCAAATGGGGGGGGGGGGGCGGTTATGCAACACAGCCCAGAGGGTAGTGAGGGGCTCTGTCCCAGGCTTTGTAGCTTTCTGCTTCATGCAGCCTCAAAGTGCCTTTGAACCCGTCAAACACCTTATCAAGGTCTTTGGTTCTGAGCCTCTGTCGCGTTCCGCGTTAGGTGCACTTTGCTACTTAAACTGATGGCGTCTACTCCCAACAGGGACTAACTCCACCTTAAAAAGAAAAAAAAAAGTGCTCATAGGGTTTGGGAAAGTGGCACACTGAACTTTGTATCCATTATTAGTTTTTAATGTTCTTCTTTAAAAAGAAAAAGAAAACTTTTGGGCTGCCAGTGGTTAAAAACCTGGGTGGGAAAACCAGACAGACTGGGACTTAAATCCAGGTTCTCTACCACTCATCACCCATGACCAAGGGCAAGTTACCCCATCCCTATCCCTATAAGGCTCAGCTGGATTATCTGTAAAAGAGGATTAGAAATAGTACCTGTCTCTTGGGGTTGTTGTTGGGAACTAACGTGGTGATGCAGGTAAAGCTCTTAGCATAAAATCAAGCATACAGTGAAGACTCAATAAAAGGGGAACGTTATTGGGGCACCTGGGTAGCTCAGTCGGTTGAGCATCCGACTCTTGGTTTCAGCTCAGGTCATGATCTTCGGGTCCTGGGATCCAGCCCTGCATTGGGCTCCACGGTCAGTGGGGAGTCCGCTTGAGATTTTCTCTCCATCTCCCTCTGCTCCTCCCCCCATTCTCATCCTCTCGCTCTCAGATAAATAAATAAATAAAATGTTTACAAAAAAAATAAAAGAGGAAGACAGTATTATTATCACCAAGAAAAGCTAGTGGGGAGATGAACGCACACACGATACGGTGGTTGAGAGGCTGTGAATTCTCATTCCATGACCCACCCACGGCGATGTTCGGCCAGTTGGTAAGACACCAGCACTCGTGGACCATCCCAGTGGCTACTGACGGGCTCAGACACACTACAGAGAGGTTCAGCCCAGTCAGCCACTTACCCAGTTCCGGATGGACAGAACGCTGGTGACGAGGCAAGTTCCTTCCTATCCCTGGACGTCAGCTTCCTTGCCTATTCAAGGGGAGGGCCAGAATGGAGGGTCTTTCCATTTCTAAATCTCTCTGATTTAAGGATTGTGCTGACTCACTAAACAACTGTGGTCTGAGCATTCACCTGGTTGCCTGATGATGGCCCTAGTAGGTCTTTCATTATTATATAAATGTGTCACCTTGAAGCCTTATAGGGGATTTGGGGAGAGAAGTTGTCTGTAAATGTATTTATATGCTGCCTTGGAATGAGGCTTTAGGGTCAGAGAGCCTGGGCCCAGTGTCCGGAGTGGCCACTTTCTAAGTGTGGGGCCCCGTGGAGGTCACTCGCCTTGCCTGTGAACGGAGAAGGAGAGTGCCTCCCACAATGGAGCTTTGCAAACATTACGGCAGTAATGGAACCTTTCAGAGGGCAAAAATCCTGGCCTCTCTGTGCTGGGTGTCTCTGGAGCTTCTGCCAGAAGGTGGGAGCAGCTACTCACTCTCTTCTGCTGGATTTGCAGCAGTGTTGGCCACTGGGTGTTGGCCGGGACCATCTCTGATGGCCCACGAAGAGGGGAGGGGGAAAGGGGGGAGTCTGCCTGACGACGGAGTCAGCACAGAGGAAGCAGAGAGGGAAAGGAGACAGGTGAGAGAATGATGCTGGGGCCCCAGAGCCTGTCCATGGGGCTTCATGTTCCATGAGACGAAATGCCAGTTTTTGTTTAAAAAGAAAAACTGAGGGGTGCCTGGGTGGCTCAGTCAGTTAAACATCCAACTCTTGATTTTGGCTCCGGTCGTGATCTCAGGGTCCTGATCGAGCCCTGTGTTGGGCTCCATGCTCAGTGTGGAGCCTGCTTCAGATTCTCTCTCTCCCTAAAAAAAAAAAATAAAGATAAAAAGAAAAACCAAGGGGCGCCTGGGTGGCTCAGTGGGTTAAGCCTCTGCCTTTGGCTCAGGTCCTGGTCTCAGGGTCCTGGGATTGAGCCCCGCAGGGGGGCTCTCTGCTCAGCAGGGAGCCTGCTTCCCCTTCTCTCTCTCTGTCTGCCTCTCTGCCTACTTGTCATCTCTCTCCTCTCTGTCAAATAAATAAATAAAATCTTTTAAAAAAATAATCAAAAGATAAAAAGAAAAACTGAGACTTAACCTTTTCTCCAAGGCAGGTATCACCCAATATGTTCTACAGTTAACCCATCCATCATGTTGATTATTTCCTGTATGGTCCTCACTAGAATATAAGCTCCGCGAGGATAGAATCTTTGTCTCTTGTTCGCTGATACATCACTAGCCCCCAGCACCGTGCCTGGCACAGAGCAGGTGTTCGGCAAATAGCTGCTGAATCAATGAATGAAAGTGCTTTGAAATCTGCAGAAAGTTGCAAATGTCTATAATAGCAACTGATAGATAGTTGCTTGTTAGAATTTTTTTTTTTCATTTGCTGATTGAGTTTGCCATTTAGCTGATAATGGGAGACAGAGTCAGACACTCCTCAGACCTAAGACAAGGGCTATAACCTACCTCATCTCTAAGGTCAAACATGGCAATAGGTACCAGGGTCTTCGCATTTGGAGGTTTTTTCCCCCTTCGAACCTGTCCCTAAAATGCTGTGTATCTCAGGGTCCTATCCTTGATTCTCTTCTCTTGCCTTCTGTCCTCCCTCATGAGCCAGGGTGTTGAATACCTTTCTCCATGCTGGAGCCTCCCAGACCTCTTTCTCCTGTCCTGCCTTCTAGAACCAGAGAGCAAGCTGCTTCCCTGACTTCTCTGCCTAGATGAGCTGTACGCAGGGCCTGTGCAAAATAAAAACTTGGGGCCCCTTGCTCAAACTTGATTATGAATTTCAAGACAATGACAGCAGAGCCTTGAAGCCAGGGCAGACCCCTTATGAGCGCAGGGCGACTGCCCAAGTTGCAAACTCACGAAGCCAACCTTGACGGCAGACATTTCAGTCCCAGCGAGTCCAAGATGTCACTCAGCTCGACATGCTCCTGCTCATGAGATGCAAAGATCTCATCCAAAGATCAGTCCTGCCATCCACGCAGTCCCCCAAGTCATAGCCTGCAGCATTTCCTCTCACCCCCACCACCGAAGCCTACTGACTCCACTTCCCAGAGGCCTCCACCGTCTGTCTACACTCCTTTTTCTCCGCTGCTCCCCTAACCTGGGCCAACAGCCTCCTAACCACACCCTGCCTCCCCTCTCATACCCCCTCCAGGCAGTGCTGCAGACCACGGCAGAGAGATCTTCCAGAGGTGCACGAGCGATGTGACTTCCACTTCCTGCTCCAGCCGTGCGTGGCAACCTCCCAGGGTTTAGTCTGGAGCCTTCCCACATGCCATTCTTTTTTTTTTTTTAGGATTTTATTTATTTAAATATTTAATATTTATTAAGCAGGGGGAGGGTCAGAGGGAGAAGCAGGCCCCCCACCGAGCAGGGAGCCCATCGTGGGGCTGGATCCCAGGACCCTGGGATCATGACCTGAGCCAAAGGCAGACACCTAACTGACTGAGCCACCCAGGTGCCTCCCACATGCCATTCTTGTTGCTTGAAACCCCAGGCTCTTACCCTTTTCCCCTTCAGTAGGTTTCTTCCTGGAGAGCTTCTCCGACCACCACAGACCCAGAGGACCCCCTTTCCACTGGCCCCTGTTCCTCCCCATCGAAGCACTATTCCCGTTTGCTGGTCCACTCCCTCAGTAGGTGGTAAGCTACTGAGGGTGCCTCTGTGCCCCCCGCCACTGAATTCCTGGAACTGGCACCGCGGCTGGCTATGGAAGGCCACTGGAGCTCTAATTGGGGCAGATTCTAAGAAAAAAATGCAGCCTGCTGACCTTCTGACTGATGGACCAAAAATAAACAGATAAACAATCAAGCTCCAACAACACACCTTCATCAAAGTCTCTCTAGAAAAGGTATAAGAGGCGCACCTGGCTGGCTCAGTGGGGTGCAGGCGATTCTTGATCTCGGGGTTGTGAGTTCGAGCCCCACGCTGGGTGTCAAGATCACTTAAAAATAAAATCTAAAAAAAAAAAAGAAAAGAAAAGATAGGAGAGACGCCAACCACACACACAGGCACGTGTATTTTATGTGCTTCTATTTATTACGGGACAAACCGGCACACATCTCACTCAGGGATGGGGAGGGGGCAGTTGGAGGGACAACCATACTTGATATTTCTTCTTTGATATTCATCCCTCACCCACCCCTCCCCCAACTCGAAGCCTTCAGGGCGGGGCCCCTAGGACTAGCACCACAAGACCGGCTGGGGCACCCCTGGGTCAGGCTAGGGTGCTGCTACCGCCTTGGTACAGGAACAAGGAGGAAGACCGATCCCTGGAGGAGAGGCAAACATCCGTGCTCCCTATGACTTCATTTTCTGGTATCCCGATCATTTAGAAATTTGAAAAAGAACAGGATATCTTTTCTTTACCCGCATACCTAATTATCAAGAATACTGAAACTGTTTATATCATTTTAGAGGAATAAGATAAGAAAACATCTTAAGAGGAAACATGACCCATACTTTAAAAGATGGACATCATATGCGGGAAAACATTCTGAATGAGATCAATATAAACAGGGTTCATTGTATTTTAAATAGCAGGACTTAAGTAGGCTTTTATTCATAACGGCAGTGGACAGACAGTCCTTTAAATTATGCTGAAGCATCAGGGGGACAAAAGGAGAGAGAGAACTAAGTGATGGTCCAGAAAGCCTATCTGCCCCATCCTAAATGAAACAAAATTAAAATGCATCTTTCCAGAAAGCTAAACAAATTATAAGTAGGAACAATTAGGTAATGACAATTCCTCTAGCAAAAATGTATATGTATTTCTGGGTTCCTATTTATAATAGGGCTAGAAGGTGTCAGAGCCCTCCAGATATACGTGGGCTGGTTTGAGACCGAGCTTTAATTTCGGATAAAAATACTCCTGGAAGAAATGGGAGCAGGGACTTGGGTCTAACAGAACTATAGCCCATAGTTAAGACTCTCTAGCTAGTTGGTACCAGCTTTTGACCCTGAAAGCATCCGGAAATAAACAGTTCTCCCTCAAAAAACTGGGGTTCTGAACTCCCGTGGAATCATCCTCATAGTCTAAAAATGCAAATATCCTTTTAGGAGCAGCCGTTCCAAGTTATGTCACCTAACAGCACCTCAGAGACATGTTTATTTCTTAAGAAAAAAAAATATGAAAAAAAAGAAAAAAAAATGAAACCCTTCAAGGTTTCATTTGGACTTTTGAGACCAAGTTTACCAAGTAAAGCTCAGCACCATTTTACAGGGCGGCTGGTTAAAGATGCCATTTTGATTTTAATGGGCAGATCAGTGAAATCCACCAGCCAGGCGAGTTCCCACCTCCGCTCCTCCATCTACCCTGAGAAAAAAGTAGAGGAGGACCCGCGTTCGGGGGAGTGGTCGGGGACATCCGTGGATATTTCTAATTTACCGATAGAAAACTCTCCAGTTAAAAAAAAAAAACAAAAAAACAGGCTAGCTAGTAATCTATTTAAAACCACGGCTGACATGATAAATGAAACAGAATAAATGTATACAGAGAGTGAGCCTCCTCGGGAACACGGGGGGACCGGAGTGCTTCTGCTGACAGCGACTTTCCCGTCAGTGGCCTGTCTCTCTTGGAGGCAGCTGTCAATCACGGGCCAGCCCGCGCTCCCGGGGGAGTTCATTGTGCCCGCAGACAGTTGTGGAATAACTGCTCCTAGGCGTCGGAGCAGCAGATGGAGTGTATCTGTCAATCATTGTCACTAATTATTAACTTCTGTCACTCAGAGCAAGGCAACATCTCGGCGCCTGATCCGCTGTGATTTGATCTGCCACGCCACCTCGGAGACAGACAGCGCAACCCTTCATTCCGGTCACACTCGCAGCACTTTGCTGGGTCAGCCGGCGTGACTCAGTGTTCTCGTCCCCCCGCCCCCCACGCCCCAGCCCCCTCCGCGCCTGCCTGGTGCACGTGGGTGTGCACGGGCACGCATGCTTCCGGGGGGCAGCCACCGCGAGGGGCCTCCTCCAGGGGCCCAGGGCAGGGGTTGGGGGGTGGGAGGGGGGGTACTCCCGCTCATTAATTATTGAAGGAGGACGGTTTTATCTTGGCCGCTCGCAGAACCAGGTCCAAAGTGTAAAAGAAGACCAATTTGGAGGGTTTTCTTCTCTTCACACCACCCTGGGACCAGCGATTATCAGCCAAGTTCACATTGATTATATTCCTCTGATCTTTTCTCAACCCTCTGATTTCGAGCTGGAGATGTCAGCCTGAATAATTAATTAAGGCATCTGTAGCAGGCTTTGCAAACAGGAGTTGCAACCTAAGGGGATATTTGCTACCCTGGGTTCAGAGAGCTTCTCCGTGACAAGACTGGGAAGGGGCCTTGGAGATCTTCAAAGGCCACCCTCCCCCAGAGTGGGACATGACTTGCCCAAGGTCACATAGCTCACTGCACCTGCACCCCCCCAAGGAAACCCTCATGTGTACATACATCCATACCTCTCACCTGTACATACAGGAGCTCCTGGGTACTGTGCCAGCTGCCTCTTCTGGAAGTTGGACAAAAATCCCTTGGAGAGGCTGTACCACCTCTGGTGGCCACCCACTCATGCTCTGGAGTTAGACCTCTGGGTGACGCTGGGTAAGTCACTTAACCTCTCTGAGCCATGATTTCCTCATCTGCAAAATAAGCATAATTCTAGAACCTTCCCCAAAGGTGTGCTGCAAGAGTTAAATGAGAATATTCCGGGTTAAAGTACCCAGCACAGTGCCTGCCCAGCACATTTGAAGCTCTCAAAAAATAATAGCAACGATTGTTCACACTGGATCAGTGCAGGGGCTGGTCTAATCTCAAGAAGTAAACATTGGATTTTAAGATCCATTGGGAAATGCTCATCAATTATTATTTTTTTAAGTGCAAGTGACTATATTGACGTTAGCCAAGCTCTAAGTCTAACAAACCTAGTTGTAGCTCCCATAACTAGGTCCTCAGGGGCCCGCTTTGGTGAATTGACAAGGATTTGTGGTAAGCATATCAATCGTTTGTGTGTAAACAGTAATGCACACTTGGCTGGATCTCTTCAAAATCAGTTGTCCTCTTAGGTAACTAAAGCGCTCCCCCTCACTCGGTTGCCATTCCTATTTGCTTTTCTTGATGGAAGGGGCTCTGGGGAGTTCTAGCCCAACACTGATTAGAAAACAAACCAAATTTCAAATTCTAAAATCACAAAATCTGACTGCATTTGCAAAAGCGCCCTACTGTTTCCAGCACCTGCTGCGGATGCTCCAGGTCGCCCGAGATGAAAAGCTGGTATATTTCTCAACCTCCAAGGATCCCACCAGCTCCCTGCTCCAGTTACGATGATGGTGTAACAAATTATCCCAAAACTAGGTGACACAAAACATTCATTTATTATGCTCTTGGGTTCTGCGGGTCAGGCATTCAGACAGGGCACAGTGGGGGTGGCTTGTCCCTGCTACGTGATCTCGGACCCCAGCGACATGCTGAACCAGCGGGGCTCCTCGGACATCTCTCTCTTTCTCCATGTAGCCCCTTCCCTTCACATGATCTCTCCAACACATTTGCTCCAAGGCAGTCAGCTTGCTTACATGGCAGCCCAAGTTCCCAACGGGCATGGAGAGGAGAGGGAGAGGAGGAAAAGGGAAGAGGAGTCAAGGGAAGGGAGGAGGGAGAGATGCCACCTATCACCTACCTTTTTTTTCAAGATTTTATTTATTTGAGAGAGAGAGTGAGAGAGAGAGAGAGCATGAGCCAAGGGGGCGGGTGGGGAGAGGCAGAGGGAGAAACAGACTCCCCACTGAGTAGGGAGTCTAACATGGGGATCGATCCCAGGACCCTGGGATCATGACTGGAGCCAAAGGCAGACACCTAACCAACAGATCCACCCAGACGCCCCTCACCTATCACCTTCTATGACCTAACCTCCAAAGTCACGCAACCTCACTTCGTCTACGCTGTCTCTTGGTCAAGACAATTACAAAGCTCTGGTCAATATCAAGAAGAAAGTCAACCTTGCACTGTAAGAAGAGTATGAGTCGGATGCATGTTGCAGTGGCCATCTTTGGAAATGACAATCTGCCCCACCTCCTATGAGCACAGTCCTGGAGGTGGGAAGCCAGACACCATCGTCAGGGAAGGTTCATAGCTCTAGCTCTGGAGAACGGTGAAAAAGCTGGGGTCTCCGTTGAAGGTCCCACAGAGGACAGACACTCCAAAACCCTGAATGGGAAGAGGTGTTGAGGGCTCTCCCTTGACATCATGCTCAGCCTCTGTCCATCGTGGCCTCGATCACAGCCAATCCCTTTGCCTCACTTTTATTCGGCCAATCCCTTGAGATGAGTGGTACCCTCCAATTCCTGAACTATGCCACCTCCTCCTGCCTCAGGGCCTTGGTATATCCCATTCCCCCTACTAGGAATCCTCAAGCCAACTGGGTGGAACGAATCACAGCATGATATCATGGTCACCCGGCAGAGCCCCACTTTGCCCCAGCCTTGCTCCAGATGAACTCAGGTTTATCTGTTCTTTTCTCTGCAGGCTCTATATGGGTTCCTTCCTGCTCTCAGCCAATAAACAGTAAGCCTTGCTGTCTAAACATCAAATTCTGTGGATGTCTTGGTTTTATTCCCCCCAGTATGTTCAAGCCTTACCTCCCAGGTAACCCCAGACCCAGGGCTTCATGCATATACTGTCCAATAGAACTTTCTGTGATGATGGAAATGCTCTGTGCTATCCAATTCAATAGCGATTAACCACACATGGCTACTGAGCACTTAAAATGTGGCTAGTAAAATGAGGCACTAAATTTTCATTGTAGCTTTATTTGATCAAATGGAACCTAAATTTAAATAGCCACATGTGGCTAGTTGCTCCTGTATTGGACAGCCGTTCTCAGGCTTTAGAGCAGATCTAAATCCTAAGGCAGAAAGAGATTTAAGCCTTAAGGATGACCTTACTCAAGACAGGCTCGTCTCTGTGCCTCCAGTCCCCGTGGGTCCTGACTAGCTCGGACATCATTTAAAGAAGGGCAAAGAAATGACAAAAGGTGAGTTCAGAAGCCTTCTCTACTGATTGCTCCATTCAATCCAGTTTTTTCTGAAAATTATATTCAGACTGCTTCTCTCACTAAATATTAGAAGGTCAGGGAGCCAGAATTCAGCATCCGAAAACCAACAGACTTCTGCCCTGAGCATCCTCTCCATCATCCTGGCACCTGCATGGAAAGCAGAAAACATCCCGGGCCAATTTTCTGTCCTTTAATTCTGAGAGACCAGACTGCCAGAGCCGCCCCACAGGTGGTGAAAAGGGACACAGAGCACGCTACCAAAGGAATCTGAGAACACCAGGATGGGCGTCCGGCTTCCTCTGGGGCTGATGGGGGCTTCGAGCAGAACTGATGGGTCAGGTATGGACCTCATTAACCAGGTGGGATTTTATCCTTTTCCTTTCTGTGATTGTGGGGTGGTTTTTTTCCCCCCTCTCCATTACTGAGTGGAAGGAATTTTGTAACAATGTTAGCTTATTTGCCATTTCCGAGAGGGGAAAAAAATCAATTAAAAAAGAGTCAGGTAAAAAAAAAAAAAAGAGTCAGGGAGAGGGTAAAGAATGAATTTCTTCATCATTTGTGCTGATCACTTAGGACAGGATTTTGCCCTGCGGGGATACCACAAAGAGTAACAGTACGTCTGGGACACGTGATAAAGTTCTCTCTCCGTGATTAACATTGCCATCTCCCACTCTTTCCTGCAGAAGGGGCTTGGAATTCTTCCATTCAGTCTCCAGCTTGATGTAGCCCTCCTGGACTTCCCGACCCACTCACCTTCCGGGTGCTCAGCAGAGGAGGTCCTGTGAGGAGGAAGGAGCTGTGGCAGACTCCTCATGGACAAGGGCACACCCTTTACAAAACACAAATGCATTTTGTCCCTCCGGCAGACCTTTCTGGGGAAGACCTGGCTGTCATTCCCCCTGATGAATCTCTTCCTAGAAAACAGGGAATGAACTCCCCGACACTGAGTCTCCTCCCCCCACCCCCCTGTACTTAGCCAGAAGCTTCTAGCACTGCAAGCAAGTCTCTATGTGCTCTCATAACCTCTGACAACTCCAATCGCTAACCATATTTCCATTGGAGAAACTTTTATAAAATATTACAATCAATTCAATTGCATTAACACATTTGAACCTCTAAGTTCAACACAGTGGAAAACACAATACTTCTCTATTACATCAAGTGTCTGGTGAGATATATATCACACGAAACAAACCAGAGGCACTGGGGGACCCTGTTTATCCCAACTTAGCAAGAGGAATTATCTGACAGTTGGAAATGAAAAACTACTAATAAACATTACGGTTTATTGAAAAGTTTAAACAATAAGATTAAGGGAACTTCTGCAATATTAAGAAATGTATATTATCCTACTTTACCTTGCTTGGGGAATTCCTCAAGGATTTATTATTCTGTTACACCACCAAAAAGCCTGTGTTATGTTAAGGGATTCTGCCTTCCTGCCTGCATTCCGCATGAATCTAAAATTAAGAGGCAATCTTTCTTTAGCACATTGTACTTCCCTAAATTAGGTTTGGTTTCCAGAGCAGAATTTGGAAGTCAGTGTTTTTTTTTCCTCCGGGTACCATTGGCCCTTAATAATAAATGCTCTAGAGAAAAGAGTCGCCTTTTCTCTAGTGCTTTGGTTGTTGGCACTGAAATGCATACATGTAAGGCCACTGAGGATGCTGGGATGGGAAGCTAAACTCTGGGGCCCAGGGCTTAAGGTACAAAGTGATGGAGAGAGGGCCCG